>OU343224.1:206412441-206729083 GCA_910596185.1 Chrysanthemum makinoi
AAGTAAATCAAGCTTACGTGAACAAGCTTAAACAAGATTTTAGGGACAATTGCTTTCATCATGTAAACAAGATTTAGGGACATGCACTTGTAAACAAGCTTTTGGGAATTGCTGCCATCTATTGTAAACAATGCTTCATTTGTAGGGAACGCGATTAAAAACCCAAAAAAAACCCACCAAATACCATGAAAAAGGATAATGGATGCCTTTCATCAGTAAACAATGACGGGCGTTAAGGGACAGATTACTTTCTAACAAGTAACAAGCTTTAAGGACAGATTGTATACATCATGCCTAAACAAGCCTTTTGGGAAAGAGGCTTTCTCATTAAGTCACAAGCAGGACAAAGACAATCATCAAGTAATAAGCATTTAAGACAATGCTTCATCCAAGTAAATAAGCATTTAGGGACAACGGCTCTAATAAAGTCAACAAGGTACAATGGCTTTCATCAAGTAAACAGCTCTTAAGAAACAGATTACTTTTTTCATAGTAACAACTTTTGAGGGAACAAATTGCTTTCACAATGAACAAGCTTTGAGGACAGATTGCACAAAGTAATTAAAGTTTAAGGACAAATTGCTTTAACAAGTGTGGGTAAACAAGCTTCGAGGGACATACTGCTTTCAGAAGTAACAAGCTTTGAGGGGGAAAAATGGCTTCATCAAGTAAACAAGCCTTTTAATGAACATTGCTTTAAACAAGCTTTAAGGACGATTGCTTTCATCAAGTAAAACAATGTGTTCAAGAGGACAAATAAGCAAGCGTTTTAGGGACAGATCTTTGAAGTGACGATTTTCCATCAAGGTTAAACACCCTTTCTAGGGACGATTTTCACAAGGGTAAAACAAGCTTTTAACAGGATTCCATAACAATGTAAACAAGGCTTTCGAATGATTATGACTGAACTTCCATCAAGTACACAAGCTTCTGGGGACATAATGCTTTCATCATGTAAACAGATTTTAAGTGACAAATTGCTTTCATCAAGTAAACAAGCTATAAGGGACGACTTCTTTCATCAAGTAAACCGTTTTTTTAAGGGACACACTGCTTTCTAGAATAAAAAACTTTTTAGGACAGATAATCAAGTTTTGGATGGGTAAGATTTTCAAGAAGTATTCAAGCTTACATACCAAGATTAAACAAGATTTTAGGGACTAATTGCTTTCATCATGTAAAAGATTTAGAGACTGCATTGTGAACAAGCTTTTAGGGGGCCCATGCAGGAAAACAAGCCTTTATAAGGCCCGCATCATGAAAAACAACAAAAAAAAACCCAGAATCTACAAAACCCGGAAACAAATCAGCAGTTCAAGATATCATTCGTCCCAAAAGACTATCAAATTAACAGAAGTTCTCGAATATACAGCCAGACCAACCATGCTTAAAGATTTGGCGCATTCGATGGTTAATTCGAGACAAATTGGCGCCCCCTCACCCACCAAAAATGACCGTGTTAGTTAAAATCAAACTGCTTCTAAACACAAGTTTTTTTTCAAAAAAACCAATCAACTAATAAAAGCCAACTGATTATAAAGATACCATGCTACATTATCACATTGTTAATTGGTCACTTTGAAACAACATAAGGCCAAACCAAAACGAGTAAGAAAAAAGCTTAAACAAATTAAGAAATAAAACCAGATAAAACCACGTTCTGTCAAAAGTTTGATGAACAAATTTGTTGCATAATGCTTTCAAAATCTGAAACAGCATAGCTGCAAAGGGACAATGGATTTCTTCAAGAAAACAAGCTTTTAGGGACAGATTAATTTAATCAAGTAACGAGCTTTAAGTTACAGATTGCATACATCATGTAAACAGGCTTTTGAGGACAGATTGCTTTCATCAAGTAACATGCTACAAGGGACAATGGCTCTGAAAAAGGGACAAATTGCTTTCATCAAACAACAAGCTTTAAGGGACAGATTGCATCAAGTAGTAATAAGCTTAAAGGGACAAACTAATTTAATCAAGGAAACAAGCTTTTAGGGACATACTGCTCTCATAATGTAAACAAGCTTTAAGGGACTATTGCTTTCATCAACTAAACAATCTATTAGGGACAGATAATCAAGCTTTGAAGGACGATTTTGATCAACAAAACAAGCTTACATCAACAAGCTTTTAGGGACAATTGCTTTCATCTTGCTCATAGGGCAATTGGAATGAAAAACCAACCAAAAAAAACTGTCAAATTTTAATAAAAGCCATAAATAATCAAAATTCAAGATGGATACCATTCGTCTCAATCAAGCAACAAAAGCTATGGAATTACACGCAACCAGCTAAACATGCGTAGACATCGGGACATATTGATTTCATAAGTAACAAGCTTTGATGGAAAAATGCTTTCATCAAGTAAACAAGTTTTTAATGACACATTGTTGTAAACAAGCTTTAAGGGACGATTGCTTTCATCAAGTAAACAATCTGTTAGGGACAGATAAGCAAGCTTTTAGGGACAGATGTAGGAACGCTTTTCATCAAGTAAACAACCATCTAGGGACGATTTTCACAAGGAAAACAAGCTTTTTAAAACGATTCCTTAAAAGTAAACAAGCTTTTCGGATGATAAGACAGCCTCCATCAAGTACACAAGCTTCTGGGGACATATTGCTTTCATCATGTAAGAATAATTTAAGGGACAAATGGATTTCATCAAGTAAACAATCTTTTAAGAACATATTACGTTTGTCAAGTAACAAATTTCGACGGGAAAATTGCATTCATCAAGGAACAAGCTTTGAGGCAAAAATTACATCAAGTAATAAAAAGTAAATTGCTTTAATCAAGTAAACAAACTTCAAGGGACATATTGCTTTCATAAGTAACAAGCTTTGAGGGAAAAATGCTTTCATCAAGTAAACAAGCTTTTAATGACACATTGCTGTAAACAAGCTTTAAGGGACGATTGCTTTCATCAAGTAAACAATCTGTTAGGGACAGATAAGCAAGCTTTTAGGGACAGATGCAAGAATATTTCATCAAGTAAACAACGTTCTAGAGACAATTTTCACAAAGAAAATAAGCTTTTTAAAACGATTCCTTAAAAGTAAACAAGCTTTTCGGATGATATGACTGCTTCTATCCAGTACACAAGCTTCTCAGGACATAATGCTTTCATCATGTAAGCAGACTTTAAGGGACAAATTGCTTTCATCAAGTAAACAAGCTATAAGGGACGACTTCTTTTATCATGTAAAGAACTTTTTTTTAGGGACACTTTGCTTTCATAAAAAAAAATCTTTTAGGGGACACATTGCTTACATTAACAAGCTTAAACATGCTTTTAACAATTGCTTTTATCGTGCAAAAAAGATTTAGGGACAACATATGAACAAGCTTTTAGGAGCAATTGCAGGTAAACAAGCTATTATAAGGCAGGTGAAAAACCAACAAAAAAAACCCACCAAATTCATAGAGAATGACAGAATCAGCAAAACCCGAAACAAATCAGAGTTCAAGATACCGTTCGTCTCAAAAAGACCTATCAATTAACAGAAGTTCTCGAATGCAACCAGCCAACAATGCCTAAAGATTCGGTCATTAATGGTAATTCAAGACAAATGGCACACCAAAAATGACATAAAAATCAAAACTTGCTTCAAACCAAAAATGACATAAAAAACCAAGCTACATTATCACATTGTTGATTGGTTACTTGAAACAAAAGGCAAACCCAAAACAGTAAAGAAAAAAGCTTAAAACAATTTAAGAACTAAAACAAGATAAAACCACGTTCATGTCAAAAGTTTGATGAACAAGTCGGTTGCACAATGCTTTCAAAAAGCGAACAAGCATAGCTACAAAGGGACAATGGATTTCTTCAAGAAAACAAGCTTTTAAAGACAGATTACTTTAATCAAGTCACGAGTTTTTTAGGACAGATTGCATACATAATGTAAACACGATCTTTTGGTACAGATTGCTTTCACATCAAGTAACATGCTACAAGGGACAGATTGCTTTCAAGAGGGACAAATTCCTTTCAAGAAGTAAACAAGCATTAGAATGGCTCTAAAAAAGGGACAGATTGCATACATCATGTAAACAGGCTACAAGGGACAAATTGCATTTGGGAACAATGGCTCTCCAAAAGGGACAAATTGCTTTCATCAAGCAACAAGCTTTAGGGGACTCATTGCATCAAGTAGTAATAAGCTTAAAGGGACAAATTAATCTAATCAAGTAAACAAGCTTTTAGTGACGGATCGCTTAGTAAACAAGCTTTGAGGGACATACTGCTCTCATAATGTAAACAAGCTATAAGGGACGATTGCTTTCATCATCTAAACAATCTTTTAGGGACAGATCATCAGGCTTTTAGGGACAAATGCTTTCATCGTGCGTGTAGGGACAATTGGTATGAAAAACCAACCAAACAAAACTGGCAAATTCAATAAAACCCGAAAATAATCAAAATTAAAGATGGATACGATTCAACCAATCTACCATTGATTGTTGATTGAAACAAAGGCAAACCCTAAACAGTATAGGAAAAAAACACAAAACCATCAAACATACGAAAAGAGAATAAAAAACCATCAATGAAAAAGACCAACAAAAAAGAAAAGATTAAAAAGGGATGAAAGTGTAACGGGATGAAAGTTCTTCACCGATTGCTTTCATCAAGTAAACAAGCTTTAAGGGACGATTGCTTTCATCATCTAAACAATCTATTAGGGACAAATAATCAAAATCCAGCTTTTGAGGGACGATTATCATCAAGCAAAAAGATTAAGTTAACAAGCTTTTAGGGACAATTGCTTTCATCGTGCGTGTAGGGACAATATGTAAACAAGCTCATAGGGCCTATGAAAAACCAACAAAAAAAAACTGTCAAATTCATGAAAAATTCAATAAAACCCAAAAATAATCAAACATACGATTAAAAACGAATGAGGATAATATTCGAAAAAATATCACCAATAAGCATCAAACATACGAAAAGAGCAAAAAAAACATCAAAAAGAACAAAAAAGAAAAGATTAAAAACGATGAGCGATAATAAACTGCAACGGGTATTAAATAGATAAACGTTAACCGACCTAATTCCTAACCGACTTAAAATTTCCCCAATTAAACCTTTGAATACCGCGTCTTTTATACGCATATAATAAACTACAGTAATTCTTTTCGATCATACGCTTCGGAAGTCAAGGCCCAAAGGTTAAATAATTATTTTCAAACTATTGGCCCAATAAACATTTGCAATAATTGAGTGAAGTCGGCCCAAGCTTTAGCTCAACTCCAAAGCTCGACGGGCTTTAATCATTTATGCTTAAGTTTGGATCAAGTAATATTCATATACGGTTCAAGCTCGGCTCAAAAAGCTCTTATCTATGTATAAAAATTGTATTTGAAAACCAAACTCATCAATAAAGTCAAGTAAATATGCGGTGAACTTAAAAGCAAAGAATATATACAAAAGATTCGGGAACATTAGCGTTTAAAAAAGTCCTGCTGGTATTAACATTTGAAGGCATTTACATATATATCCCTCTAAAGATGCAATTGCATATGATGTTCCAAGACCAGCTTTTTTTAACCCAAGATTCGTATGACACCTGTTTCAACCCGTGTTCACAAGTAATTGTTATGTGATGCATATGTAGATCTCATACATTGTATCGATGCACTTCATCAATCTATATAAAATGGATGGATGTTGAAACATGATCGGTCAAGCCATTTCATGCTTGTTATGTGATACACGTACATTTTTCTTACATTGTACCGACGCACTAGATACATTAAATAACCATGTAGTTGAAAATGTCTAAGAACCAACGTTACACGTAAAAGTGGTACTATAAACTATAACAAGCAAGGTGACACTTGCAAGACAAGGTCTTTTAACACGAGTAAAGTTCTGCCTCCTTATATAACAAAACTTTTTGATTCTCATTGTTAACTCAATCACGTATAGTTTTTCCTGTCTCCGACAACCAAAACCGCTTCAAAAAAAAATTAGAAGCCACGACTTTTCCAGCAGGAGTATAGGAACCGTCTGCTCCAAAAGGTCTTTAAAATCTAGTAAAAACGACAAAACTCGTCCAAAATGTTTTGTGGTAGGAAAGCAAAATAAGCCCAGGGTGTCAGATTTTGCTTTTTATGTGATCTTGTGCAAACCAATGTTAAGATCAGATGATATTGAAATGAGAAGAGGGAGAGAGTGGTGCCACGCGGCTTTAAACACACGTTTTTGGTGAGCTCTGATGGATTGAGAGGGTTTGTTAGCGTTGACTGCTGAACCTGATGTCAAAGATGTGAATCATTGGGTCTGCTGAACCGGAGGTTAAGTAGAAACCATCTGGAGACCACGCCTGGTTGATCAAGGCGGATTGAGACTCGCTACTTTCTTGTTTCCAACCAAATTCATGGAGTTCTGTTCGTCTTAATCTGATGTCAAATAGTCGAAGCTGTCTTTGTGGGGTACTGCAAATGAAATATGAAGATCGCACAATATATTAGGCAATTAGTTAAACCACTTTTAATACAAAATATTGCAGAACAGAACAAAATGAATTTATAGGAACCTGTGTATTCTCTATAGATATCGACTCCTAGAGAACATAAACACAAAATGCATCTGATCCTCTTTTTATTGTTTTTGATAGAAGACACATATACAAGTTTTTTAACTAAAAAGAAAAGATATCTGTAAGAAAATTAAGTTTAATTTAGTTTAGTACATCTTTTTAACTCTTGATAATACATACTCAATATGTTCCTGTTTAAAAAAGCAGCCCAGCTTTAGATTAACAAAAAAGTTTATAAATAATTATTAGGCAATATTTTCTTAACTAGATATTAGCAAAATAATTCTTTTTACAAAATGAACTTGACACTAATAAATCTTCATAGTTCGACTAGCAAAATGATGTGACAAGCAATCAACAGCAAACACAACGCACAATAACAGAACTCCAAAAAATGGAACTAAATAAACTGTGCATTACCTGGTCTGTACCATAAAAAGATTGAAGTCGACAGGATTTGGTAGTACACTCATACACTTGCTTTCAATCTGATGCTTATAATCAGCTCTTCCCGTTTGTAAATCAAATCCAATAATCCTCTTATCTGCACCAACTGATACCACCATCTGCTTTTGTTGCATTCCAGCAACTCCCATTACAGCTGACGAATGCATATTTCTATGCAGCACTTTAGGTTTCCAAGAATCATCTCCGTGTTTGTCGGACCACTGGACAACAGCGTGATCACTTCCGCCAGTAACAAAACATATTTCTTCCCATGGCATGAACACTATGTTGTTGATAATACCCTTAACATGTGGTTTATCTTCAAGGAAAGTTACACGCTTTTTCTGTGAAAATTTTAAGGCATTTATAAGTAAACAGGTAATTCGGGTTGTATTATACTAGGTTACTAACAATGGAAGCTATAGATAATAGCTATATTGGAAATAGCTATATTGGAACTACAAAACAGAGTGGCGGGTTCAATGGGTCAAAATTTGCCAAATGTGTAACTTTCAATGTCCTAAACCGTTTTTGTTTAATGGAGTAACAATTTTTTTAATCATATAAATACAGTAATAATTTGAAAGAAAAAAAATAACTAATATAAAATTTAAATAGTAGAGCCGCAGAGCATATAACTTCTTTGTAATTTGATACAAAATTCGCAAAAGTTTTCTGTTAAGGGGAATTTTTGTGGATTATGGGGTTATTTTATACAAACTTCTTAAAAGTAGAACATTTAATTATACACCCCACTCAAAAAGGGTTGCACTCGTATTTTGCATACCATTTGCCAAAATACGCGTAAACCCAACCCACCCATTTTGATGCCTCTAACTGCTTGCAACAATCATATCATACAGATTTTACCTCTTTTCCTTTATTCAGGTTAAGGATTCCAATCTGAGAGTCCCCGCCGTCAGCACTATAGACAGTGAACAAGCTGCCTCCATGTGGATGCCAAGTTATATCTTCTGGCCATCTTCTATGCTTAGAGGATGCACAATCAGCCGTACTAAGAAAACTTGCGCCTGACCGGTCACTATTAAAAATATAAAAAACAAATTAGGCACATACGAAATGAAAGAATAATACAATCTTCTAGTGCTCCAGAATAGCAAAAGCTACAATTTTTCCCGAAAAGACACCAAGTGTTGCCAGCTTTAAATTGTTCAGTAAGTTGGGTATTGTTGAACTGGATTCAAATATGAAGATGTTATAAGGTTTATTATGAAAATTCCACCCATTATTAAAGTTTAGGTAATTCATGATAAATTTAAAAGTATGATTTAACAAAGAGAGTGTAGCCAGGAACAAAAATAGTGGAAGAGAAAGTATGGTGCAGGTTATAAGACTAAGGATAAAAAACGGGTAAACGGATGAGATTTTCCCTCTTCCGGTTCCTCGGGGAGGGCGAATCTTGACTGAGATGTGCGCGGCCTAACCGAGGTATCCCCGTCACAGTTTCCGACCCTTACCCTGGCCATTCCCACATGTGTACCTAGTAAGATCTGAACCCTAGACTTCCTAGGCAAAACAGATTATTTAAAATGCTACTTTTGTCTTATAGGATTTTCAGCAACATAGCAACCGCTAATCATTAATCCTTTCCAGAACAAAAAAATTATCATTAGCAATTGTGGGGTAATTCAGTCTACAACATAGCATCTTTTTATGCATCCATCATATGTATTACAGTAACACCTAACGAGTAGTGATAGTTGGGGCATACTATGGTTATGGCTTTGAGGTTGGGCAAAAACCAGGGGTAATCCAAAACAAAGGGATTGATTCTCTGAGCACATGCCCACACCGACTTGCAATTTGGGGGACAAAGGTGTTCAAATGGTTTTGGTGGACGGTATCCATTACTTGTAAGACACTTTCCAAATTATGTATCTTTGATAGTATTATCAGAAAAGCTAAAGGATCATTTCTCCAGCAAAATTATCCAAAGACCCTTTTACCCCACTCAATCACCACCAAATTTGCAACTAGTTATGGGTATGTGTTTAAAAGAAAGACCCATTTGTTCTCGTCACTCACTGGTGTTAGTTCATCCTCAAAGTCATTTTTCAAAGCATTCTTAAGAATGACATAAAGTCTAGTACAAGAACTTCCAAGGCTGAAGTCAAATATATGGGTCCATTAGGAGACGAATGCAGCTTGGAAACATAGTCTGGATCTATTTCTACTATATTTATGGGTAATCACTCACAGTATATAGGATTGGGAGATTTTTGTGGTAGATTTGGTAAGATTCAAAATATAAAGCTCATAAATAACAAAATGATAAGGTTTTTGGTTTTGTTTGTTACAGTACATCAGAAGTGCAAAAATATAGCTGAATAACACTTAGATTATGAATAGAAGGTAGGAGTGGACTGGGCAAAATATGATCTCAGCGAAATGTTCATGAGAAAGTTCCATCTCAGAGGAAAACAAACTAGATTATAAGATTATTACGGGAACTTCCCAAGCTTTCTGCAAGTATAAAAAAGAGGTTTTGACGATGTATACAAATCCTTATTAGATTATTACAAAAAAACTCCAACGCTTTCTGCAAGTATATTAGAGATGATATCACCATTCAATAGTTATATGAGATGGGAAGATATGGGATACCAGCTTAAAAGGTGGAAACAATCAGATTTCATAAGGGTGAAAAGGTATTTGAGATTATCACTTAAGGGATTATTTCCTACAACTTGAAATGGATGCCAGAGACGTTATTGTAGGTTTGAAGTGACTTGAAAATTTGTTTTCATGATAGAAACACAAGCTTTCTCGAAGATATGAGTGTAGAAAACTAAACAATATTTTGTGCATGGCATAGAAAAGGAGGATGACCGGCGACTGTCATAAAGATGAAAGGTATAAATTAGAAGAGGAAACTAGACAGAATCTTTGTTTGTGAATTGTGAATTGTGAATTGCTTCTTGATGAAAGGTATCAAGAAGCAGATGAAGGAGCTGGCTTGGAGGAATGGGGATGTTTTTAAAAATGTGATAAAGTTAAAGGAAGATCTAAAGATGATTCAAACCAGGATTGATAAAGACCCTTTTAACAAGCAGCTTAGACATGATGAAAGTGATATTCTTAAGGAGTATGTGGAGGCAATGAGAGATGAAGAGAAGCTGCTTTTACAAAAGTCAAAAGTGAAATGGCTGTGTTGGTGATAGGAACAATGCTTTCTTTCGTAAATCATTAAAAAGTAGGCTTCACAGGAGTAGAATTGAGGTGATTAATGATGAGAGGGGGAATAGATTTGAAGGGGGAAGTGTAGCTGCACAATTTGTGAAGTACTTTCAAATGTTCCTTGGAGTTAGTATTCCTGTGAGAAAGATGGTGAATATGGATTCTATGATTAGTAACAAATTGTCCACTATAGAAGCTGATAATATGGTCAGAATGGTAAGTGATGAGGAGATTAAGACTGCCATGTTCCAAATAGATGATAATAAAGCTCCTGGTCCAGATGGTTTTTCTTCATGTTTCTTCAAAAAAGCTTGGAATATTATTGGTAAAGATGTGTGCAAAGCTATTAGGGAATTCTTTGATACTGGGAAATTGTTAAAGGAGATCAACTCCACTATAATTACTCTGGTTCCTAAGATTCAATCTCCTACTAAAGTGTCAGATTTTAGACCTATAGCCTGCTGCAATGTTCTCTACAAGTGTATTAAGTAAAATTTTATCTGATAGAATGAAAGGTGGTCTTGGGAAGCTTGTCAGTCAAAACCAAAGTGCTTTCATCCCAAATAGGCAAATTCAAGACAATATTATGTTAGCCCAAGAACTGTTAAAGGGGTATGATAGGAAAGAAGGCCCTAAAAGAATTGCTTTGAAAGTAGACATTCAGAAGGCTTATGACACAGGAATGGGTTCTTGGAAGATATTCTTAGAGGCTTTGGGTTTCATGTAAAGATGATAAATTGGATCATGAAATGTGTAACAACTGCTTCCTTCACTATTTGTGTCAATGGTGAAAGTCATGGATACTTCAAAGGAGGCAGAGGTCTTAGACAAGGAGATCCTATGTCCCCATACCTTCTCACTCTTGTTATGGATCTTTTATCAGTGATTGTTCAAAGCAAGGTGGATCAAGAAAGAGGCTTTAAGTTCCATTTTGGGTGTAAGCAGCTTAAGATCACTCATATATGCTTTGCTGATGATCTTTTGATGTTTTGCCATGGTGATGCAACATCTGTGAAGGTTTTCAGGGATGCAATTGAAGAATTTGGTTCCTATTCTGGTCTCCTTCCTAATTACAACAAGAGCACAATTATTTTTGGAAGTATGAAGGAGGAAGAGAAACAAAGTATCCTAAGTATTGTACCATTCAAAGTTGAAAAGCTTCCTATTAAATACTTAGGAGTTCCATTAACAGCTAAAAGACTAGGGGTGCAGGATTGTAAAAGCCTTATTGATAAAGTCAAAGGTAGAGTCTTTAATTGGAAAAACAAATGCTTGTCTTATGCAGAAGACCGCAAATTGGTTCATTCTCCTGAATCTTTACATGTTTATTGGGCTTCTGTTTTTCTTCTTCCTCTAACTATGATCAAAGACATCAACAGAATTTTAAAAAGTTTTTTGTGGTGTAATGGTGAAATATCTAACGGAAAAGCTAAAGTTGCATGGAAAAACATTTGTAAGCCTAAGAAGCAGAGTGGTTTGGGTTTGAAAGATCTAGGAATTTGGAATAAAGCTATGATAACTAAACACCTATGGAACATTGCTGAGGAAAAAAATTCTCTTTGGATGAAATGGATGAGCACTGTTAAATTGAAAGGAAGAAGTGTTTGGGCTGTCAAAGAAGATATATCTGATAGTTGGGGATGGAGAAATATTTTGAAGTTAAGACATGAAGTGAGGAAGAATATTGTTATGAAAATAGGTGATGGGAAGAAAGCCTCAATGTGGTTTGACAATTGGAGCAGTCTTGGTGATTTGATTAGTATTATTACTTATAGAGATCTATATAATGGCAGGCTTAGTAGTGATATGAAGGTTGCTGATCTTATTGAAAATGGTGTGTGGAAATGGCCAGTTGAGTGGCATGATCAGTTCCCTATGATTGTTCAGATTCAAAATTTAGTTTTGGACAACTTTAAATCTGATCAAGTTACTTGGAAGAGTAGAAATGGTAAAATGGGTAATTTCACAGTGCAAAAGGCTTATTTTGACTTGCAGGAAGAAGGAGAAGAGGTTAATTGGTGGAAACTAGTTTGGTTCTCACAAAATATACCTAAGCATTCCTTTGTTCTATGGATGGCAATTCTTAACAAACTGGTTACTCAAGACAAAGTTAGAAGTTGGGGTTCATATGATCTTATGGTTTGCCCACTGTGTTGCAGTGCAATGGATTCACATTGACATCTATTTTTCAAATGCAGCTATGCAAGACAGTTTTGGATCAAAATGAGTCAAAAAAATGGATGGAAGTGCAATAAGCTTGAATGGAATGAAATTGTGAATGATTTTGCTTGCAAACCAAATGGGAATTCCATAGATAGCATCATCAGAAGATTGTGCCTGGCTGCTTGTGTGTATTTGATTTGGCAAGAGAGAAATTATAGAATTTTCAGAGGGGAATACAGAGGTTGGGAAGAGCTATATAGTATATGTTGTGATACAGTGAGATTAAGGCTTCTTAATCTCAAAATGAAACCTTCTACAGCTGTCCTGAAAGCACAAGCTAATTGGAATGTGGCTTTCAAACTTGTAGATGATATTGTTGTTGGCTTGTAAAGTTGCAGGGTAAATGGTGGTTTTAAAAAAGGTGTATCTAGATTAAGTTGTATGTGCAGATGGCTAATATCTTGGTAGTATGCTAGCATTGGGGTCTCTTATCCTTTTCTTGTGGATCCAATTGGCCATTGGGGTAACAGATATGGGTGAGTTTTGATCTTCAATGGTTAGTTTTTACTACCATAAGGTAGTTTCATGTACAAGAGTATTGTATTCTGAGTGTTGCTAAAGGTTATTCTCAGAATCTGTTGTTTTCTCATCCAAGTTGCTACATTCTCTTGGAAAAGATAAGCTGAGTTTATTGAAGTCACCGATATTAAAGGTTATAACCTTCCATTCAATTTTTATGCCTTGGTAAAAATTGAATGTGATTTTTTGATCACTTCAGATGATGGCTCTGTATCTTGGATTACACATTTAAAACATTAATGTGCTATCCCTTACAGTCCTTTGTAGGCCTTTGTTAGGTAACATAGGGGTGTATGGGTTTGCATAGTGTATGGTTTTTATGTGTAAAACATAAAGTGATAGTATCCATTTGTGAAGGTAAGTGATCCGTGTGACAAATGTATGGTACTAGGAATTGTGAGGAGTGAAAGATGAACCTACATGGTCCTAGTGTGCATTGTCAAAAGGAGGAATGGTTGGTACTCACTGCAAGGTGTGTGTTCCCATGTGTGTGAAGCCATTGTAGTAAATGGAAATGTAGCTCACACGGTATAGCCCTTGCAGTAGGAGAGTTATGGTGCCTAGTGAAAACTAATCTATTTTGTCATGATTATTGTGGATGATGGTTGAATGATCATGATGAATAGATAAGGTGGAAATGTAGCTAGATGGTTATATGGTGCTTAAAAAGGTGAATTTGGTGCTGCAATCTTGGCTTTTTTGATGTTGATTGATGACTGCAGTTATATGGAGTTTAGATGCAGTTTAGATGCAGTTGATGTTTTGTTTCTGTTATGTTCTCAGACTTCTGTTTTGTACTATTCCATTGAAGTTTCAAGTTTGGTTGTATTGTTTGATAAAAGAGTTATAGGCATGTCTATAGCTCTTTTAGATGTATGAGTTTTACTTGTTTTAATAAGATATATTCACCTTTTGCACCAAAAAAAAGAAATAGAAAAAAGTTCCAACAACTTAACCAACTTGGCATCAGGCAATGACATATTGACACAACTCATAAAGAGATATCATGATATGAATATAAGATTAGTTAAATCAGAGAGAACGAGTATTCATTACTTTAAAATTTTCTCAAAGAAAACCAGAACTTAAAACTTTAAAATTGAAAATGCTATTGTTATATCACTAAAGGTTCAACCAGAAGACTAGCAGCAATGATCGACCTTAGTTTACCAGCTTAGTAGTTATGTTAGTTTATGCTATAACAATTTATATGTTCCTGTAGTTTTTAGCAGTTATGTGTCTTAGGCAAGTAGCAGTTTCTTTAGCAGTTGTAGTGTTATAGTTTATATATTGAATAATTAAAAAAAGGAACAGGCAAGTTGTCTTTTCCAGAAAATCTGTGTGTGTGTGTACTTAAGAGATCGGAGAGTTCTCTCTAATGAGCTCTCAATATTCATGAGTAAATCGAATAAAAAAGGCAGAGCAGCCAACAAACATTCTAACTCGTCATGTGATTTCTCCCTACAAAGACCTATAACGAGATCCATCAATCGGGAACCTAACAGCTATGAACCATAGTCATATCTTACAACAAAGTTTTAGATAGGAAGAGATAAGATGTTGTACTAGAATTAGAGAGGTCATACTGATCGCCAAAAGTAGAAAGCAAATAAGTGAAAGCGTATAATGTATAAAAATTTTCCAAAGCTTCTCAAGAAGTCAATGGATAGTGACATGAAATAGGAGGTTACAGTACATACCCTCTAGCCTGAATCTGCCATAGATTTACGAGTCCATCGAGAGCACTGCAAAAAATTACAAAGTACAGTCAATAACAGATCATTGGAAATGTGTATGTATCCTTCGCAACGAGCTTGAACCACCACACTCAATAAGATATTAATATGTGCCACTGTAGCAACTAATTTCCCTCAAAATAGAATAAACTTAAAAGACAGTAAGAGGATAAAAAACACTAGACGAAAAATTAATACTATATAGTATATAGTGCCTTCCACAATAAGACTTCTGAGAGTATCATTTTCAGCTCATCCATGTTTCAGATAGTGTATAATCATCAAAATCATTAACTGTTTTTCAGTACTTCAAGCTAAACGCAAGCGCATAAATCATTTAGCTGGACATCTCCCATCAGTTTGTGTGGATAACTATCTCCGTATATGTTATGTAAAATTTTACTTCAGCTATAATAAATTTACTCGTAGGTTACTGCTCGCCAACAGAAAAACTATGCTGAATAAGTACTGTATATCTAAGTTCAAACTTTCTGCTAAAAACGAATCATACAAGGATGGAAAATAACAAGAAATAGTTGCTCATACGAAATTAATGCAATTACCATCTTTGTTCATGAGCAAAAATACAGTTGTTTGTTCTATCATGAGCAAAAAATAAAAAGCTTGAATACCTTGTCACAAAAAGCTGGTCGTTCGTAGGACACAACGCAAGACTTCTTAACTTTCTTTTATGCTGGCTTGGGATGTGGTTGGATGAATGGCAATTGATTGTGTGTGGTGAAGATGATCTGCGTATCATCTGAATTACATCCTTATGCGCTCGTTGATCTGCAATTTAAAAATTATGATGGATAAGGGACAAAGATCCCTTGCACAATGTCACTGCAAACAAAGCTTTTTTGCACACACTGACACAAAGAGCTTGTGTGCACACATGAATATAATAAGTGTTTTTTAAACCAATATTTCAGATATGTGAATAAAATGGTACAATTTTGGTCAAATTTCTATTTAGGTAACAAACATATTGAAGGCTAAAAAAAACAACAAAGTTGGAAATACTTGATTCTAGGTAACCATTAAACGAATCAACTCGATCATAAATGATGATGACTGCTGACGCCTAAAAACCTTCCATTTCTTTTGGAGCTTTGCCAGTTCTTTTGGCGTAAAAAAACTTGGAATCCAAAACACAAAACAGACCATAGTTGGTTTTTTCATGCAATTAGCCCTAAAAAAAGCGGCATAAAATTTACCAAATTTTCTTTTTGTCCCTTTGGATTGACTCTCGCCACATTCTTGTTCAGGTGGGACTCTATTTACTTTTTCTTTCACAATGCTTTTGCTATATGTTCCCCCTGATTTACTACCAGTTTCTTCCGTCTTGATAGGTACAGATAGTTTCGAATTTACTGCCGGGAGAGCAAGTTGTGGTCTTTGCTCATGTTTGCCATTTCTAGAATGTTCACTAATCTTTACAGGACTAGATGATCTCCTTTCTTCTTTCACTTTTACACCATTTTGTGAAATATTTGTGGATGGTATAGCATTTCCTCGACTTCTAAGACGTGCCAATTTACGCTGTGAATCATCCAATCTCTTTTCTGATTCCTCAAGCTGTGTACCTTCTCAAGAAAGATATTAGCTTTATTTCCCAATTTAGAAAAAACAATAAAGTGACCGCAAAAAAGCAAGTAAGATAAGATTAAAGAAGAAATTTCAATCCAAAAATAGCAAACTAAAAGATTTATACACGATTACACTAGTTGGGATCTCAAAAAATACTTAGGAGCACATATAACAGCACTTTTGCTAAGCATTCACACATAATACAAAGCCGAGCAATGACTTATCATCAGTTTTTCTAATTGACGTTGTTATAGTTGCATTTTTTAATTGCAGAAAATCAGTTTCAAATGTTAGGGCATATTGTAAAAACTTAATCTAAATATCTACAGTATCTATGTAGAGATCATTTTAGTATTTTACATGTACAAGCAGCAGCCTAAACACAGCATAGGATATGTTTAGCAAGGAGCTTTTAAGAGCGTTTAGCGTTTCAAGCTGAAAGCTTGTTTTTCTATTGGGTGATCATGGTTTCCGACCTAGTGGCCGACTAATCCACGGGTTTGAACATGACTTGTCACAATATTAAAAAATAATAATAATCCTTAAAATATGTATTTAACAAGAAACCAATAGTTTTATATAAAAAATAATAAAAAAGGTGAAGAGAGTAAGAAAAGGTCCACCTCGTGTTTATAATAATTGACACGGGTACGGAGATGATCAACTTCTTTAGCACGGTGTTCGATCAAAGCTACTAAAGCCTCTTCTTGTTCTTCACGCTCTGTTTTTTCCTCGTGACTCAGATTTGACGTCATGTTTGTTTTCCCGGCGGCGATGGTTTTATTGGTGGGAAAAGTGGAACGGTGACGATTTTTTAGGTTGGGTTCTGTTTGTGTTTTTATGTCTGTTTTTTTATGTAATGAGATTGAGATCGGTCGGGATATTCGGTAGTAGTAACTTTTCTACTGTTATAACCTTTTTATTGGTTAAAATACCGGGTATGGTTAAGAATATGTTTTTTAACGGACTTAATTGTATGGCTAATGCTAATGGTTTGGTTGGTCGACATTTTAACCGAGCACTCGACCGAGTTATGCCCACTAGCTCAACCGAATGTTGATCGGTCACCTTTAACCTTTGCAATGTTTCAGTTTGTCAGTCAAATATAAAAATTGCAAACTTTTTTTATTTTTTTTTAGTCGTTGGCTACTTTTAATAAAAAATAATATTAATAACTTAATGTATGTTAGTACAAAAGGTGTGAGGGTTTATAATATGTGTGTAGGGTGCGTGTTGGGCTGGACCAACACGCGATTGATGGGTTAAATTTTGTACTAGTCCAAGTGATATGCTGAATCCTTGCACAAGTGAGAGTAAACCGTTAGCCTTACCGTGGGGACGGACCCCACGATTAAGCTCCGGCCTGAGAGTGAGTATACATTCTTGTCATAGATAATAAGGATGTGTGTGTTATTATGTGAGAGAAGGTTGTACCTTATGAGAGAATTAGAACTCCTTTTATAAGTGAGGTTTAATGCTAAGGTTTCCTAACATCTCGCATATAAAAGTTAGTGGCTGCAGTGGGACCCTTGTCGAGCAAGGTTCCATAGTAATTGCGGATGCGAACACAGAACGTCTTCCGCGGCCAAGGGTTTGGTCCACTAAGCATTATGCGTGCGTCTTTAAGTCCGGACCGTAGCCAATCTTATTATTGGGCTTACTGTCGATCCGGTACTTGTGGTTGTTTCGTTGTTGGGCATGGGCCCAGAGTGCGTATGGCACGAGCTAAGCCCAGTAGGCCTGCTGTACGTGCTATATGTCATCAATTCCCCCCCCCCCCCGGTCTAGTGTATTCATTGCGTGCGGTTCGTTTGTCGCGTGTGGTGAATGTTACTAGACTTAAGGTAACTAAGTGGTTTTTCTTTCGCGTCTTCGAAGCGTCTCTCTGACGCTTTCTTGCTTGGTAGGTGGGCATGCGACGTGAACTTTCCTCGCCTTTTCATCTCTGATTGATTTGACCGGGTGGGCCACCCGTCTTACTATCATCTCTCTCTTTTACTTTCAATTTTGACCGTTATATCAAATTGTTTTTTACGCGTGTCTTTCCTTAGGGTTTTCTTTGAAGTACATACTCCGTGGGTATAAATACTCTTCATAGTTTCTACTATTTCATTTTTATTTTTATTTTTTTACTGTTCTTCGCTGCGACCGATATTTCTTTGACTTTCGATATGTCTTTCTTGCACCGCTCCTTTCTTCCCAGGTTCTTCCGTTTTTTCAGGTTAGAATCTAATACTTTTTCTTCCGCTATTTGTACCATTATGCATATTAAATCTAAACTTTCACAAGATGCACTTAACCGTTTTTGTAATAAATTCTCTATTCCGTTAATTGTTCATCCGGAATTGTGATGCGCGTACAAGGCGCGTTCGGGGTCAAAGGAACTTCCTTTTCGTCGAGCAAGTTTTTCAACACTCTAGGCAGTATACCTAATCGTTGTAGTGTAGTATTGGGTAAGCCTCGGGTATTGATATTGTTCCCTAGGGGAATAGGAATGCTAGTAAAAAGTGTACTACGCGAAGGTTGAGGTTGAGGAAGATTCTTTTTTATCTTTTTATATTTTTTAGAAAGCTAAGAGTAAAATCTCGGGGTTTGGATTTGGGGGGTGGTACTTCTACCGACTACTCTACTATTCTAATTATCTAAACTATAGGTAGTCTATGTCTTTTTGATGTGTGCTCGTATGATGATTAAAAATGTGTCTACCTAGATACTATTACTCTCTAGTTATCTTTTATTGTTGGTTGAATTGTCATGTCCTTATTCTTAACGCGTTGTGTTTTCTAAGGTCGTAGGGTGTGCCTTTTTCCCTAACTCTTTGAGACTACCTTAAGGTTATTGCCTACGAAATCCACTATGATTCATAAACTAACTTTAAAGTTATCTTTGGATGTTTAGACTACGAAATCCGCTAAGTGATTCATAAACTAAGGTTCACAAAGATTACTCAAGCATTTAAACACAACAATGGTCTAATTACACTCCTAAGCCAATTACAATTAAGATAAGAGGCAACCAATCAATAATTAATAACTAGGTTTCATAGATCTAAGCAAACACACGAGAAATTTAGCCGGACATGTTAAACAAGCAAGCATACACACATTCAACGGAAGACATAATGAAATTAATGAAGTAAAACACTTATCTTGATGTAAAATAGGGTTTGGGAACCCTAAGATACTGTCCAAGTCGGACTACAAACGTTTAGAGTTTTTACTCTACAAGTCTACCTCTTAAAATTCTGAAAATTCGATTTCTATATATAATTTTACACTTGCGACGGCGTCGCCTTATAGGTGGGACGCCGTCAGATCGCCGTCATTAGGGTTTTCGTCTTGGTCAAGTAATCGTTGGGACGACGTCACGTTGTAGTTGTGACGCCGTCGGGCTTCTGCAGGGACGTCGTCTGATTCTGGATATAGGCCGTCTGAGATGAAAAGTCTTAGTGACGCTCTTCCTCTTCAAATCCTGACGCCGTCGGGTGTATTTTAGAAAAAAGTCTACTAAGCCGTCAGAGATTTTAATTCGTATAAAGGGACGACATCGCCCTTTGATTAGGACGCCGTCATCTTCAAATTCAGCAGCTTGAGTTTCTTCGATCTTGACTTTGCCATTTTCTTCATGAATTCACTCCTTTTCGTCCAAATATGTATCATTCCATCATTTTGCTTCCAAGGACCTAAAAAGTGAAAAGGAACGAAATTAAGCAGTAACGGATATAAAAGTGGGCGATTAAGGGCTTAAATGACCCCTTAAAAGTGTACGTTTTAAATCCTTATCAAATATCCCTACACTTGGTATTTGCTTGTCCTCAAGCAAATGTGCTTTTGGCCAATCAATTTATAAGTCAGGGGGCATGAAGCATTGGTTTAACATAATTCACAACAAGTAAAAGCACCGCAGTAGTCATAACAAGCACGGAAATTATATACTAGCACCTCACAAGGGGTGTTTGGATTTTCTCATCTCTCGGGTGTATATGAAATATAGTAAATGGAAATGGAAGATAAACACTCATTACCCGGTCATAGTACATAGATTACCATAGGCTTGAGACTAGATCAAACCTCCACCGCTTTGGCGTAAGCACCTAGGAACAACTATCTAAGAGGTCTTTTAAAGGGTTGTAACGTTAGGCTTACGGTAGGGAAACAAAGGGTTTGGTTGGATAGGCGATTTAGTGGTGGCAAGTCAAAAATCTTATGTTACAAGCATGAAAAGAATGGCGTTGCTAAGCCAAGACTCTACTCACTAAACTCTAGATACTTTGAAACAAACAAACATAAATATAAAGATAGATGTAGGATGGTAGCCCATATTTTTTTTCATACACTTTTACTCTACCATCCTCTACGATAACATCAAAATATAAGGTATTTATAGGAGCATCCCTACACTTGAGTTTTTATTACTCTAACACTAATTTGACCCGATTTGAAAAGATCAAAACACTTGGAGTATTTAATTACGTAAACAAAGGGAATTTGAATTTAATGTTCTTTCCCGTCACTCCATAAAATTTTACTTTACCCATGAGTCTCAATCATCCCAAAATTGTGTACAAAAGATATGACTCGACTTAGCAACCATGCAAGTAACTAGATAATTGAACTAAGGGTTTAGTATGATAACAATAATGCACTAAAGGTGAGTGCATACAAGG
The DNA here is from genome assembly GCA_910596185.1 of Chrysanthemum makinoi. Lineage (NCBI taxonomy): Eukaryota > Viridiplantae > Streptophyta > Magnoliopsida > Asterales > Asteraceae > Chrysanthemum > Chrysanthemum makinoi. The sequence continues at coordinate 206,433,369 of OU343224.1, forward strand.
TAGGCTAAGGCGATTTGGGTGTACATTTGGGGGTGGATTGTAAACAATGCTCTTCATTGATATTTCAGAAAACCGAAACATTACGAGAACCGCGAAAAGGATAGGCTATGAGGGTTTAACTAGGGGTATCGTGTACTAAAGATGAGTACATCGCAAGGGTGTGGGGTAATTACTCAACCGATGTGGAAGAAGTAATTATAATACGGGTATCAAACAAGGGTTATCTTAATGCCTCTTATCATTTAGTTATTCCTAACTACACAAATGTAGTCTCACTAGCGATCTCGGATTGTATCACAAAACAAGTTCTAGAATCTATTATACTACCGGTACACTCTCGAAGCATTAAAGGTGAATGCTTTAATTCCTATAGATCTATGGGCGAACCTCACATTTTTGGGGTGGAATTTGAGTGGTATACGATTTTTGTGCTAGTCATATAACTCCTATCCATGAGACGCTTTATTAAGACTAAAGTCCCACTCGTACATGTCATGAAATTTTTTAAATTTGGTGCTAAAATTACCCTAACAAATATTTCTCATAGCTTATTACACAAATGAACTAGGACAAGACAAATAATCAAGGATAAGCATAGTTACAAAGTTCCCGTTTTATTCTCCCTCCCTACACTTAAACTGAACATTGTCCCCAATGTTCCCCGAAAGTATCAAAGTTATGATAAAGGAAGGTAATTAAAAGAGAAAGAAACCAGTACTCCCCTGATTAGCTCGGTAGGATCCGTGTGAAGTAGTGGTTAAATTCTTTCCCAAGAAGAATGTATGCGTGATAAGCTTCATCCAATATTATGTTTCTTCTTCTTGATAAATAAAACCTGCACACTTTAAGAAAATAGACGAAACATTCACGTAAAATCGGCGGTAAAACTATATCTGACTCAACTACACTAGGATATAATGCTTGTGGAATGGATGTTTGCAAATTTTCTGGAAAATTAAGACCTGAGAATTTCCAAAAATTTATACTTAGCACAGAAAACGAGAAAATTTTATAAGTTGTTTCTGCTCCTCCTGACGTCGTCAAGTTCTAATCCTGACGCCGTCAGGTTGTCCTGACAGAAACTGGTCTGCTGCGTTTTCCTGGAAAAATTACACCTTTAGAATCTGGAATTTTTTTTGCAAAACATCCATTATGACTCGATACAAGCATTTGACTCTAACAAACACACATATATATCAATTTCACTAATTGTAATTCTCATGTTCACGTTCTTTTGAAAACGTGTGTAATCCTCCCTACACTTATCTTATTGTAAAATACCTTTATATGTAATTAAGATGAGGTTAAAGACAAAATAAAGCATTTTCACAAATCCAAACATGAGAACATACAATAGTGAAAAGATATATGACACACAAACAAGCAAACAATTAAGCATGGGTTGCCTCCCATGAAGCGTTTTTCTTTATTTATGAGTCTTGTAGCTAGACTCGAAGTCGTGCTCCTACGTGACTTCATTTCCGTCACCTTCTTCCAAAACAATATCTTCATCACTGATTAGTTCGTTATTGTCCAACTGATAATGTTTCACACGTTGTCCATTCACGGTAAATTCCCTTCCATCATTGTCTAATAATACCACGACTCCATTGCTCATTTTCCTCTTTTCTGAAAAGTACCCATACCATCTTGATTTGAGTTTTCCTGAAAATAATCTCAACCTTGAATTATACAAGAGCACCTTATCTCCTTCCATAAACTCTTTAGGATTCTTTATTCGTTGGTCATGCCATCTTTTCGCCCTTTCTTTATATGTGATCGATGATTCATAAGCTTCAAGTCTTAGTTCATCCAGCTCTTGAAGCTGTAAGAACCTATTTGACCTTGCCTCAGAATAATCCATATTACAAGCCTTAAGTGCCCAGTATGCCTTTTGCTCAAGCTCAATAGGGAGATGGCATGCTTTCCCGTACACTAAGCGAAAAGGGGTTGTTCCGATGGGCGTTTTATAAGCCGTTCTGAATGCCCAGAGTGCCTCATATAGTTTGAATGCCCAATCTTTTCTGTTCAGGTGGACCGTTTTTTCAAGTATTCATTTTAATGCTCTATTTGTGTTCCCTACTTGCCCATTAGTTTGGGGGTGATATGCCGTAGAGAACCTGTGCGGAACACCATACTTCTTCATTATATTTTCCATTGAGCATTGCAAAAATGGGTTCCTCTATCACTAATCAATGCCTTGGGAATCCCAAATCGTGCTAATAGCTTATTAAGAAAATGAATGACTACCCTTGCATCATTAATTCTAAGGGCTTGTGCCTCCACCCATTTGGACACATAATCAATGGCAACTAGAATGTATTCATTTCCTCCGGATGATGGAAAAGGTGCTTCATCCCTTCTCGAGATGTTTCCCTTCTCGGATGATGAAATCGATACCCCAAACATCAAATATTTCGCAGACTTGGATATAGTTTTGAGGTGCTTCATCCCTTCTCGAGATGTTTCCCGATCGTTGGCATGCATCCCACGTTTGAACTAACCTCTTAACGTCGCGGAATATAGTAGGCCAGTAGAATCCGGCATCGAAAACTTTTCGTGCCGTGACATTTATACCGTGATGCCCCCCAGATGGTCCTGCATGACACTCTCTCATAATCCGATCAATCTCCCTTCTAGCAACACAACGTCGAATGATCTGATCGGGACATATACGGAATAAGTAGGGCTCGTCCCAAAAATAGTATTTCAGCGCGGTGAAGAATTTCTTTTATCTTGCCTAGTCATGTAATTTGGTAAGACCCTACTGGATAGATAGTTAGCATAATCAGCATACCATGGCTCAATATCCTTAATAGCCATTAGCTGTTCCTCAGGAAAAGAGTCATGAATCTCGTCATGGTCTAATTCTTCTACGTCTGGGTTTTCCAATCGCGATAGATGATCAGCAGCAAGATTTTCAGCCCCCTTTTTATCCTGAATCTCAATGTCGAATTCTTGAAGCAATATAATCCACCTAATAAGTCGGGGTTTTGCATCTTGTTTGGAGAACAAGTATCATAAGGCGGAATGATCGGTGAAGACGACAGTTTTGGAAAGGACGAGATATTGCCTGAATTTATCGAAGGCAAAAACTACAGCCAAAAGCTCTTTTTTGGTGGTTGTGTAATTCTCTTGCGCCACATTCATGGTTTTGCTAGCATAATAAATTGGCTGAAAATGCTTCTCTTTTCTTTGGCCCAACACGACACCTACAACATAATCACTAGCATCGCACATGATTTCGAATGGTTGGGACCAATCATGGGTAACCATTATAGGAGCTTGGGTAAGATCTTTCTTTAGGCGATTGAATGCTTCCTTACATTCTTCCGAAAAGTCGAAAGGAGCGTCCTTGACAAGAAGTTGTGTCATTGGTCGGGCAATTTTTGAGAAGTCCTTAATAAACCTCCTATAAAAGCCTGCATGACCAAGAAAGCTTCGAATGGCCTTAACGGTAGTAGGATACGGTAGTTTAGATATCGCTTCAATTTTTGCCCTATCGACCTCGATACCATTTCCGGAGACTTTATGCCCCAAGACAATTCCTTCTCTTACCATGAAATGGTATTTTTCCCAATTTAGGACTAAGTTGGTTTCTTCACACCGCTTTAGCATCTTCCTCAGGTTGGATAAGCAAAGGTCGAAGGAATTTCCAAACACCGAAAATTCATCCATGAAGACTTCCATGCTATCTTCAATCAATTCATGGAATATGGCATCATACATCGTTGAAAGGTAGCGGGGGCATTGCATAATCCGGAGGGCATTCGCTTGTAGGCAAAAGTCTCGTATGGGCATGTGAAAATAGTTTTTTCTTGATCTTCATGAGCAATGGGGATTTGGAAGTATCCTGAGAAACCGTCAAGAAAACAGTAGTACTCATGCCCGGCTAACCTTTCGAGCATTTGATCGATGAATGGTAAAGGGAAATGATCTTTTCGTGTGGCATCATTCAATTTTCTATAGTCGATACAAACACGCCAGCCAGTGACCGTTCTTTGAGGCACTAAATCGCCTATCTCATTCTTCACAACAGTCATTCCTCCCTTTTTTGGGACTACTTGGACTGGGCTGACCCAGGGGTTGTCTGAAATGGGATAAATTAAGCCCGCATCGAGAAGTTTAACGACCTCCTTCTTCACCACCTCTTTGATATTGGGGTTAACTCTTCTTTGAGGTTGAACGGTGGGTTTGTAATCCTCCTCCATAAGAATTTTATGAGTGCAAAAAGTAGAGTCAATTCCCTTAATGTCAGCAACACTCCATGCGATCACTCCCTTGTACTCTTTTAGAACTTCTAAGAGCTTCCCTTTTTGTTCAATGGTTAGGGATGAGCTTATGATAACAGGGAGTTGATCCGTCCCCTGAAGAAAGGCATATTCTAAATGGCTTGGGAGATCTTTTAATTCTATGGTAGGAGGTTCCTTTATTGATGGTTTTAGCTTATTTACCGGTTTTTGAAGGTCAAGAGGTTCAATCTCCGCCCTTCGTGGGTAAAAGGAGACAACTCCAACCATCTCAGTCTCTTCATCATCGTATATCATGCTGTTGTCATCATTCATGAATTCGTTTACCAGATACTCGTCAATACAACTATCTATATTATCAACAAACTCATCAACTTCTTCAACAAAATAAATGGGATGATCGTAAGAGGAGGGACGACTCATAGAATCCTTGATGTCAAAGGTTAAGCTCTCAAACCCCACTCGTAAAGTGAGCTTACCATCATGAACATCAATAATGGCGCGAGCTGTAGCCAAGAATGGTCTCCCAAGGATTATTGGAACTGAGTTATCTTCCTCCATTTCTAAAATAACAAAATCAACAGGAATCTTGAACTCCCCTACCCTCACTAGAACATTTTCACAAACTCCAATGGGATATTTGATTGATCGGTCAGCTAGCTGAATACTAATTCTGGTTGGTTTCAGCCCTGAATATCCGAGTTTGAGAAATAAGGAATGAGGCATTAAGTTAATGCTTGCCCCAAGATCTGCCAAGGCATTTTTCATAGAGAGTGCCCCTATAGATCTAGGAATGGTGAAACTACCCGGATCTTCTTTCTTCTTGGGTAGGCTTTTTTGGATGATAGTTGAACATTCTTCTCCTAATGATATCAACCATTCAAGAGCAATCTCTTGAAATTTGTGCTATGTTTAGGGATATGATAAAATACATCGAGAAGTGGGATGTTAACGATGGCCCTCTTTAAGTAAGAAAACAACCTCTCATTGTCTTCTTCAGCCTTTTGATTCTTTAAACGCGAGGGATAAGGAATCCGTGTGAGAGTCGAACATTGGACGGGTGTTAGTGCTTGCGGAGGGGGGTTGTGAGAGGTTGGAGGGGGTTTAGGTTCGCCCTCCTTGTCCAACTCAAGCTCATTGGTAGTGGGATCTTGAACTGGGTATGGTGGATCCTTGGTGGTGGTTCGAGATCGAGTAGTAATAGCACAAGTTGGATCATGCTTGATTGGACCAGGTTCACGTATTCTTTTGTGGAGTTCGGCGAACTGGTTTTTTAATTCAGCTTGTTGCTCTTGAATGAATCCTTCAAGACCCTTTAAAAGCATCCCCCTTTCCATGGTGAATTGCCCGAGTTCTTCTTCAAAGGCATCACGGATGGTGTATTCGGAACCCTCTTCCCCCTCATGCTTCCATTCTAGATTACCCCAAATAGTGTAATCATTATTCTGATAAAATACAAGAAGGGAAGGGTCATCATAGATATCATGGCTGGAAAGGAGAGCTTGCTCATGGTGTGTATTGTCACACTCATCGCTCTCGTGGGACCCTCCACAGATGTCGCATATAAGGTATGGGTTAAACAGCCTCTTAGGCTCTTGCGACTTTGAGAGGTATGCGAGCTTCTCTTGTGCTCTCTTTTTCCAATCGTCGAGAGATAATGGGCTATTATTCGAGGTAGCAGAGATACTCATTAAAGTCATTGGCTCGTTCCAAGTATTGTCTTGGTCTTGGACATACTCCTCAATGCGGACCCATCCTTCTTCTGCACTGAGATTAGAGAGTTTTCGGCCAGTCGAGAAGTCAATTCCTTTTTGATCATCGCGGGATGTGGAAAACTAGAAGGGGGGAGGGTTGAATAGTTTTGCCGATTTTAAGTTAGTTTCAAAAACTTTTAGATTCGATGTTATGTGAAATCGTATGAATGAAGAGATGTTATAGATCTAAGAGTAATGCAAGTAAAGTAAGTAAAGTAAAGGATAGAAATGTATAGTGGTTCGGCTACAAGGACACATTCCTTGCCCTACTCCACTCCCCGAGTCACCTACTCGAGAGTTCAAGCACTATGTCAACAAACTCCTTCAACTTGGCGGAGAAGCCTTCACGACATTGCTTACACCTTTTTCCGGTATAAAGCTAAATATTGAGTCCGTAACACGGAGGACCAAACCAACACTACTATAACACAACAAATATGTGAAATATGAAATACAAGATCTTCGCTACATAAATCTTGTGGAGGAACAAATCAATCAAGGACCCCTTGCTTGGATGACTTGTAGAATGCTCGTGATCTCGCCTTAGAGAAGGACCTATATGAGAATCACAACAGAAGAAAGAAGAACAACTCTCTAGATCAAGTGATCTTTTGTTAGAAGAGTGTAAGAATATATGAGAGAGTTTGTAAGAAGAGGGGTGAGTAAAAATGAAGAAATGGCTCTCTATTTATAGGCAAATTCTTGCCACTGTTGTACGGATCTCACGGATCCCTTGCTTGAGGGATCCGCCTAGTGTAACTCCAGGGATCCGTGAGACGCTCCTCTTTGCCCATGGGTTTTTGGGTTATGGGTCATGGGTTATGGTTTGAACCATGGGTATCTAAGTAGATACAATGTATCTAATAGATGCAATGCATCTAGTCAATGGGTATGGGTTATGGATATGCTCCATGGGTATGGGTCATGGGTTGTAGTTTTTACCCATCCTAACAAACTATTACAACAAATGAATTATTACAACAATTTGTATTAAATGACTATATGTAAATGCTTTACAAAAAGAACATGTATCCTTATAATTTTACTTATGATAACATTATATTTGTTATCAACAAAACACAAAGAGATCGCTAAATATTAATAAACGTTTTTACGGATTATTTGTATTAACAATCTCCCCCTTTTTGTTGATGACAAAACATAATGTTATGATGAGTAAAACTTAAGATTAGATGTATGTTTTGAAAGCATAAATTTTACTTCTTCTCCCCCCTTTTTTGTCGAAACAAAAAGTGACCCTAATGAAGAAATAAAATGTGGAAAAATAGTTCCACGTATCTCTAACTCCCCCTTGACGGTAGCTCCCCCTATAATGGGGTGTCAAGTGAGAAAATATAAAACCTACAAAGAAAAGGTTAGTAGTAACATGCATAAATAATCTTGTGATTGACTAGAATCAAGATTGGGAGCCAAGTTATGTAAACAAAGCCTTGCAATAAAATAACAAAGTGTAGTGGTATTTATGCCACTTACAAGCATGTAAAACTAAGAACAAGACTTGTTCTAAAAATGACTTAAAAGAAAATACTAAAAATAATAAAATGATTCCTTCCATGCTTGCATAAGGTTATGGATGGAAGTTTTGGTGAGTAATGATGTTGATGCGATCAAGGATGAGGTTAAGTATGACTCGCATTTCTTCCCTAATTTCTATTGCAAGATCCCTAGTGGATTGGAAATGTTCACAATGTAAATGATGTGGGTAATGTGTGCGGAAGTTTTTTGGGTTAGTTTGTTTTGTGAGTTGCGGAAGTTGTGGTGGAAAAGTTGGAAAATACGGATCAAAGTCCGGAATGTTTGGAAGTGGTGATGGAAAAGAACCTAGATGTTCTTGTAACACAATGGGAGCTAAAGATGGTGAGGTTTCAAGGTCTTTGAAGAGTGTGTTTGGAGATGTGGGAGGTGTTAAAAAGACTAGTTCTTTTTGGTTGGTTTGTTGGGATGTTGTTGGAGTCTTAAGGAGTTCCAAAAGAGTGACCTTAGGTGGAGATTTGATGGGTGATGAAGTTGGTGTACTTGTTGGAGATGAAGGAGGTGCTACAATGGAAGCATTTTATGGTGAATGAGTGGTTGGTGATGAACCATTTGATGACGGTTTTGCTAAGAAACAAGGCCGATTGCTAATCAGTGCAGTTTTTCTAGGTTTGGGTGGTGATACTTTGGAAGGTGGGAGGACAAAATTTTGGATTTCTTGAAAGGGATTGTTTGAACTAGGTGATTCATCTATGTTGGAAGATCTTTGACATGATGATGTTTGTTAGTGAGTTTGAGAGTTATGAATATGCAAGCATTTTGGGAATCCTATTTATAGAAAAATAATGGATTGTAATGAATGCTTGACCCAAAATGTGGATTAAAATATAATGATTAGATATGAATTTAAGGCATGTAATCATGAGAACACAAGCATTAAGTAACATACTCCAAAAAAATAAAAATAAAAATGATGAAAATATAGAAGTTTTCATCCAAAGTGAGAAAAATAGAAGATAATTTTGGCTTATGTCTCACGGATCCCACGGATCCTTCCCTTGAGGGAACCGTCCAGCGATAATGCTGGGATCTGTGGTACTGGTGACTCAGGCAGCTCAAAATTTTCCTTTTGGAAACGTTTGTGCCTAGTGTGTGCCTATATGCAAACCATTTGGAGTTGCGGTGATAAGGATTTAAAAGGTACCTTTTTGAGGGGTCATTTAAGCCCTTAATTGATCACTTTTGTATCCGTTACTACTTAATTTCGTTCCTTTTCACTTTTTAGGTCTCTTGAAGGAAAATTGCTGGAATAGCACTTATTCGGACGAAAAGGCGCGAATATACGAAGAAAATGGCCAAAGTCAAGAATCGAGACACTCAGGCTGCTGGAACTGAAGGGGACAGCGTCAGGTTCTATTTGTGACGCCTTCGGAACAAGTTTTGTGACGACTCAGTAGCCAAATTGCTTATTTACAAGTGACGGCATCAGGTTTTAAAAGAGTAGGGCGTCGCAGCTCAGACGGCCTAGATTTGATCCAGACGGCGTCAGAGACTGAAGGAGACAGCGTCACAGGCATAAGGTGACGCCGTCACAATGCTAACGTGGCCAAGACGAAACCCTAATGACGACGACCCGACGGTGTCACAATTAAAGAGTGACGCTGTCGCAGTTTGTAACACTATATATAGAATCCGAATTTTTCAGTTTTGTGTGTGTAGTTTTGTGGAGTAAAAACCTAAACCGAACCATGGCTGTCTTGTACAGTATTTTAGGGTTCGATACCCTATCTTACATCAAGATAAGTGTTTTACTTCATTAATTCAATTATGTCTTCAATTGATTGTGTGTATGCTTGCATGTTCTCCATGTCCGGCTAATTTATTTGTGTGTTTGCTTAGGTAATATGAAATCAAGTTATTGAATATTGATTGGTTGTCTCTTATCTTAATTGTGATTGACCTAGTATTGCGATAGGTCATTCGTTGTGCTATTAATGCTTGATTAATCTTTGTTGAACCTTAGCATATAGTTACTAGTGGAATTGTAGGCTAAACATCCAAAGAATACCTTAGTGTTAAGTTTATGAATCCTAGAGATTTCGTAGTCATTAACCTTTGGTAGCTTCAAAGAGTTAGGGATAAACGCATACCCTACGACCTTAGAAACACAACGCGTTAAGAACGAGGACGTGACAATTCAACCATCAATAGGAGATAACTAGGGAGTAATAAAACCTAAGTAAACACATTTTTAATCATCATAAGAGCACACAACAATAGACATAGACTACCCCTAGCTTAGTTAATTATAATAGATAATAATAGAGTAATCGGTAGAAATACCAACCCCCAAATCCAAACCCCGAGATTCGTACCTTTTCATTTCCTAAAAAATATAAAAAAGATAAAAAAATAATCTTCCTCAACCCCAACCTTAGCGTAGTAACTTCTCACTAGCATTCCTATTCCCCTAGAGAACGATATCAATACCCGTGGCTTACCCTAATACTACACTACAACGATTAGGTTCACTGCCTAGGGTGTTGAAAAACTTGCTCGACGAAAAGGAAGTTCCTTTGACCCCGAACGCGCTGTGTAAGCGTATCAAGTTTTTGGCGCCGCTGTCGGGGAATAGAATAGCTAGTTAGGAGTCCACCTCGTTTAGGTTTCCTTGCTTGATTCCTATCAAGTAAGCTTTTTTCCCATTTTTAGCTTCCTTGTAGTCTATCCCCCTTCTTTGTGTTTGTATTCGTAAAACCCTTTTCATTTGTCGCTATGGCAAGTGAAGTTGCATTTGAATAATTAACAAATGAGGAACAATTGAATTTCGCATATTGGATTGCTTTTTATTGTTCTAATGAATTTGTGAGTGATCTTAGAGATATCCAAAAGGAGACGGGTGTAAGGTTTGATGGATTTGATAAATTTTGTGCTTATGTGGCTTCTATTCAATGATCATTGTTAGAATTAACTCTTTTTAGTGAGACCCTCTGAAAATGTTTTGAGAAAAGCTTCCTAAGCATAAACCATGGATAAGGAGTATTTATCCAACCTTAGGCATCATGATAAAAAATACCTAGTTTTTAAGAACATGGAACCTAAACCCGAACAAGATTGTGAGATGGTTATAGTTGAACTACCTAGTTGCATGCGTGGGATTGATTTCACCAAAACATATGACACGCGTAAGGAATCCTTTAGGCAAATAGAACATAGTGATCAAAATTTTGAGAATGATTCTTATGAATCGGACCAAGAATTTAAAATGGCTAAAGAAGGATTTGAGATACTTAGGAGTGTATTTGGGTTAGATCATACTAAAACACACGATGAACATTTAGGAGATCTAGATATAATGGAGAATGAGGTGGAAACTCCAAGCCCACAAGCCCTACCATCACTTGAGGAACACACATCACCTATAACTTACCCGGAAGAAGTAGAAGAGACTATAGGAACCCCGATTGATATAGAACCTTTGGACCAAAAGCCACTAGAGAATGTAGGTTTAGATGCTTGTTGTCATGACCTCTCTCTTAGTCCAAGGGAAGTTCCTAATTTTGATGAACCGGAGCCTCAACAAAAAACCTTACCTAATTTTCCGTCTTTAGATGTGAATCTTGGAATTGAATTAGGCCCCAATCCACCCATCAAAATAAATAGTCCGGGTAGTTGCTTGATAAAGGTGGTAGAATCTAGGCCATGTAGAGTGGAAGCTAATATAGGGGTAACCCATGACCTTACACACTTATATCACCCATTCATGGTTGATAACAAGAAACATTATGGGTTTAAACCGGGTTTATTAGGTCAAGATGGATCCTTAACTAAGAATCTTTGAAGTTGATAGAAGATGATCCATTTCTAGGAGATAGACTTGATTCACCCGCTACACCAATAGAATTAGGTAAGGTTATAATGAATGGAGCACACTCCTTTGAGCATATAAATCACCCATCACCCTCTCCTCACGTAGCAAATTTCCACCCTAAGGGTGTGTATCGCTACTATCACCCGCACTTAAACTTAAGTGTAGGGAAAACCTCCCCCTTATCCGTTAAATAAGGGTAGAGTCAAGCTCGTGACTCGAACAAAAACAAGCGCTTCTTGGGAGGCAACCCATGTGTATTTGTTTTTCATTTTTATTTGTGTGTCATATATCTTTTCATTATTGTATGTTCTCATGTTTGAATTTGTAAAAATGCTTTATTTTGTCTTTAACTTCGTCTTAATTACATATAAAGGTAATTTAAAAAAGGGATAAGTGTAGGGAGGATTACACACGTTTTCAAAAAGAACGTGAACATGAGAATTACAATTATTGAAAAGATATATATGTGTGAGTCAAATGCTTGTATCGAGTCATAATGGATGTTTTGCAGGAAATTTTTCCAGATTTTAAAGATAAAAAAAATGTTCCAGAATTTTTTTCAGAAAATCGCAGATCAGTTTTTGTCAGGATAACCTGACGGCGTCAGGATCGCAACCTGACGGCGTCAGGAGGAGCAGAAACAGCTTATTACTTTTTTTCGTTTTCTGAGCTACTTATAAATTTTTTGAATTTTCCAGGTCTTAATTTTCCAGAAAATCTGTAAACATCCATTCCACAAGCATTATATCCTAGTTTAGTAGAGTCATATATATATTCTTACCGCCGATTTTACGCAAAGGTTTCGTTTGTTTTCTTCAAGTGTGCAGGTTTAATTTATCAAGAAGAAGATACATAAGATGAGAATGAGCTTTTCACGCTAACATTCTTCTTGAAGAAAGATGTAACCACCACTTCACACGAATCCTACCGAGCTAATCAGGGGAGTGTAACATATTGGATTTCACAAACACACTAAACCATAATCACAAGTGGCGTACAAGAAGGTTTTTAGAGAGAGAGAGTTAGAGGTTTAGGGAACTTAGTGAGAGAAAGAAAAATCTTATTATGAGCTCCAACTCTCTACCTTGGGAGGTAGAGAGTATTTATAGTCTTACAATAAAACGCCACACAACGGGCTGTGGATCAGGCATACAGTGGGTAAAGACCCGTCCGTCCTCCACGGTGTTACTAAACTAAATACTACTTAACATTAAATAACTACGACTACGAGCTTTCTAATGAATATATATACTTGAGGTGACCGACTCTTTAATACCTGGAATTTCTAATTCATAACAATCTCCCCCTAAGGGAGGTCACCTCAAACACACATTAAACTTACATTGAATACAAATAGATATTACATTATAAATTGTTCTTGCACTCTTGATGTAGTACTTTGCTCTGTAGCTCGTAGTCATTGATTCTTCACATTGCATGTTTGGTTAATCCAAGTGGAGGTCTTTTACTGATCCACGTGATAATGAGATTTGAGCCAGCTTTGAGATCATCAGCCACATTAAATCTCTGACTCTTCCTTTGTGGTGTTGATATTATGTGATGTTGTGACATTTGGACCGACATGCTCACATTCTGGATCATGATTTCTTCTTATCAGAGTAGCGGAAGCTTTCGTTGATTCATGATATTGGCAGCAGCGTAGCAGAAGCATGGAGTGATAATATCAGAGTCATTGATGCACTAATCATGATTTCTTTAGAAATGAATGTGTAGTGTGAGCATGCGGCTATGGATTGACCGCTCCATTCTGATCAGCTGCAAACGTCAGGGCGTACCTGCATACAACAGTTAGCAATAAAGCGCACGAGAGTGTCTTTGTCCACTTTCGTCAAATTGAGGTACACGGCCCACGGTTCCCCGTTGATCAGTACAAGTACTGCCTGTGATCAGGTATAATTCCAAAGAATTTCCTTGACAGGGTTTCGCAGCTGCTCTAGCCGTTCTCAAACCGGAACGTCTCAAAGAAGACAACACGGAGTGAGTGAACCAGCGAATTAAGATTCACTGATTGATGAAAAGAGATTTGAAAAACAATCATGTATCGCTCAATAGAAATTGTTTTTGCAATACAACGAAGGTTTTAATGAAAATCAATTATCAATCATAAACACCTTTTAATTTTGAAATATTCGTATACGATCGATGTGCTAATGAAAAGAGTTTTTGAGCACAACGACCGATTTTTCAAAGGTATCCGTCAATCCATAACATGAACCAGGATTGATTCAAAAGATTGAATCGCCCCATTGTTTCTGTTCAGTTGTCACATGGTTGATCTATAGAATAGACCTCACATGCCACCCACCAGGAGCTTGTTTGATATTGGCTCCAGAAGGCTTTCCATCTTCATTGTGAATATGTTTGCATATCACTCAGATGTTCTGGCAATACCACAAAGATAATGCGTAGGACTCAAGATATAATCTCTCTTTCCACATTGTGTGAAACAGAGAGTCTTCATTGAAAGTGTCCTAATGAGATTTTATTGATGATCTCGTGGCTCTAGACTCAATTTGTGCATATTTGGATTCCTATATCGGAGACTAGGGAGAGGGTCTCCTTCTTCAATATCAACAATCTCTAAGAGAAAGTCGATAGATAATGTCGGTTCCCCGTGAGAATGAAACAAGTACTTTTAAGAGGAACTTGAGTAGTTTGGGATGTTAAGTGCAGTGCGTCACTGGGTCCATGACGTCTTGTCTTCAATACCGATGTTGCCATCAGTAGTATATGAATTGAACCCGGTTTCTGCCCTAAGGTTGAATAAATGGAGGGCTATTTGTTTTCACCCTTTTTCACATTCAATTCTTTTTCATTCTTCAACCCCTTCAATGCTTACCGAGACTTCATAACTAGAACCTTGTTGGGTTTATTCCAGTGCTAGCTTAGTCTCAGTCCGCACTCTTCCCATATCTCATTTTTCTCCTTTTATCAGCATACCTAAGAACTCTACACTAACTAGTGGATAGTCCCTGGGTAGATCTCTCCGGTTCTGGCGGATCATGGGAAAAATACCTAACCTTATCATCCTTATATCACCATACATAAAGTAAAGTTGGTCGGTCTATTTGGTATTGTTCATCTGCCATTGGAACCAATTGAAAACCATTTGAAAATCAATCCAGATGCATGTGATCTATTATCAAAGCATTTTGCACCTGAATTGTTTTTGATATTTTTAGAAATGAGCTCCCCCTCAACATGTGCATTATGTATTTGAAATCGTTTAGCACACGGAGGCAAGAGGAAGAATTAACTTCTTTGATTTCTAATTTCTAAAAGATATCAACATCACTTCCCTTATCAAATCAAGTAGATAAAGCATTTTGGAAGGATGAGGTTTTCACAAGTTTGCTCCCCCTCAATATGTGCCTCGAGGTTTAAAAGAGTTATGCACATATTAGATGAAACCTGCACTTAGAGACAATTCAATCACGTTTCAATAATTTGAGGTTTAAGATAGATACTCCCCCTCAACATGTGCATGGAAAATTTGAAATCGTTTGTCACATGCGGGGAGGATAACTTGTACATCCTTATAAAACCATTTACCGAATCATCAGTTTAAATCCAATTTAAATCACAAATTCTCCCCCGATCACAATTATCAAATCATTGAGATTTGTGATCTCTGTAGATTTAAATTGATTTTGAAAGCTTTTAAGGAGAATTGTGACTAGATTATGAAAACGTTTTAACTGATAAGGATCGAATTTTGAGACTTTAAACTCCATTGATTAAACATGCATGATTATCTTTTGAAAACATAATAGTAACCAAGGTCTGGTACCATTGTTTGAAAAATACACTTTTTGATTTAATTTGGAAAATCATTCTCCCCCTCAATCAATGACATAAGTTGTTGATTGAGAGATAGATATTTTTACAACTGTTAAGTACAGATGATTTTCAAAAATTGAGTCCGAGTAATTTTTCAAAGCAATTAGTTTTCATAAGATAGTAGGTGATTGTTTTATAGAATCAGAGCATGAGATTTGAAAACCAATTTAAAGCATGGCTCTGTTCTTTCATTGAGAAGCGGGTTATTGCCTGAAATGACAATAAACCATTGTTTCTCTTTCTCCCAATATCTTTCTTTTTTTTTCTTTCTTTTTTTTTTTTTTTTTTAAACATTCGAACAACATCTAAAGTCCCGTGTCATTCTTTGAATGATAGCATAAAGACCGTAGATATTATCGAATCGAGAAAAACATGACAAAAAGGACAATATTTTTTTGAGGATTTTCGAATTTTTTAGATTTTTATGGATTTTTTTTTTATTCTATTTTCTTTTTCTTGGTTTTATATTTTTGTTTTTGCTTTTTGAATAAATATTTACAAGAGATAGATGAAGAAAGACCTTTACTCCTCGTCTTCCTCCTGAAGACGTTTGAGTATTTCTAGTTGAAGGCTTTTCAAGCCAAGTCGTGGAAGAATAAACTCAAAACGTTCTCTTGGAAGAGCTTTGGTGAAGATGTCTGTTAACTGATATTCAGTCCTCACAAAATAGAGTTCCACCACACCTTTTTCCACTTGTTCCCTGATGAAATGATGTCGAATGTCGATATGCTTTGCTCTTGAGTGTTGAATATTGTTGCATGAGAGAGCAATAGCACTTTTATTATCACAGAACAGAGAGATTTTGTTGAATTCAAAGCCATAGTCAGATAATTGGGATCTCATCCAAAGGATTTGAGCACAACAAGATGACATGGCTATGTATTCCGCCTTTGTAGAGGAAATAGAATTACTCATTTGCTTCTTTGAAGACTAGCTCACAAGCTTATCACCCAAAAATTGAGCTCCTCCAGACGTACTTCGACGAGTATCTTGACACCCTGCATGATCTGCATCTGCATATGCTGTTAGTGACATACCGGTGTCCTTCGAGTACCAAAGTCCCATGTTGATGGTTCCTTGGAGGTACCGAAAGACCCGTTTAACCGCTTCAAGGTGCTTTTTGGTAGGCCTAGCCTGGTATCTAGCACACATGCATACAACGAACAGAATATCAGGTCTACTGGCTGTGAGGTACATCAGGGATCCGATCATGCTACGATATTTTTTTTTGGTCTACCATGAGTGGTCCTCATCAAGCTTGGTTCGCTCAATCATGGGAGTGTCAACGGGGTCACTTGAATCAAATCCAAATTTCATTAAAATCTCATTTGCATATTTAGATTGATTTATGAAAATGCCTCCGGGACTTTGTGAAATTTGTAATCCCAAGAAAAATGACATTTGTCCCATCATTGACATTTGAAATTTGGAACCCATTTCTTTTGAAAAAACGATCACATTCATTGGGGTCAGTCGAGGCAAAGATGATATCATCAACATAAATTTGAACGTGAATTAAATGTTTGCCTGACTTCCTGGTGAACAGAGTAGGATCAACCGCTCCTTTGCTGAATCCGGTAGATAGAAGAAACTTTGATAGCGTATCATACCATGCCCTTGGAGCTTGCTTTAAACCGTAAAGATCTTTCTTCAAACGATAAACGTGAGTAGGATGCTCTGGATTCACAAAGCCTTCAGGTTGGCTGACGTAGACGACTTCTTTAAGATCTCCGTTCCGAAATGCCGTCTTTACATCCATCTGATAGACTACCATGTTCTTACTTGCAGCATTA
Source organism: Chrysanthemum makinoi (assembly GCA_910596185.1). NCBI lineage: Eukaryota > Viridiplantae > Streptophyta > Magnoliopsida > Asterales > Asteraceae > Chrysanthemum > Chrysanthemum makinoi. Next base: position 206,450,392 of record OU343224.1, read on the forward strand.
GCCAAGAATATTCTGATTGCCTCGATTCGAGCCACCGGAGCAAATGATTCTTCAAAGTCTATGCCCTCCTCCTGACGGTATCCTTTTGCAACCAATCTAGCCTTATTCTTTAAAACATCGCCATGCTCATCAAGCTTTACTTTGAAGATCCACTTGAGAGCAATGATCATAGCACAATCTGGAGCAGGTACTAATTCCCATACATCGAGACGATCAAACTCATGAATTTCTTCTTGCATGGCATTGAACCAGCTGTCTTCATTCATGGCGGTTTTAACATCTTTTGGTTCGATCTTAGAGAGTACGGAGTTGAAGAAGCACCATAAGGCATCGGTTGCAAGTTGTTTCCGTGTGGATACTGGACGAGAGGGATTTCCAATGATGTTGTCTAATGGATGATCGTGAGTCCATTTTCTGAGGTGTTCATGTGGTTGTTGTTGAGGGACTGAAGTAGCAGAGTCGATGTCTCCTGTAGAAGGTGGTTCAGATGATGATTCAGGAGCAAATATATTTTCAAATGGAGCATCTTCGGGAGTAGCAAAGGGATTGACTTCATCCTGTGAATCAGAAGCATTTCCATGATGTACACTTGATGATTGAAGATTTGTTGATGAACCAGATTGGTCAGCAATAGGCGCTTCTTGGCTTAATGACATAGAAGTTGAAGGGTTAATTTCCTTGACAGGGATAGAAGTAGCCTCTGTTGATTGGATTAACATATCATTGTTACTTGGCTTAAATTGTTCATCAAACATTGGATCAAACAGTTTCGTTAAATCATCTTCTGAGGGAGGTACATATGGAGTTGCTGAAGAGGAGTTTGGTACAAGAGATGAACCAATGGGACTGTTTTGAAGTGCGGGTCCAGAACTGGAATGTCCAGGAGCCATTTGACCGGTCAGCTCATCAAACGTGACGTGAATTGTTTCCATGATATTTCGGGTTCTCTTGTTATAGATTCGGTAACCTTTTCTGTTTGGTGCATAGCCTACAAAAACTCCAATGTCCGCTTTAGCTCTCAGTTATCCTAAATCTTGACCATCATTAGTTGGATAACATAAAGCACCAAACACACGAAGGTATGATAGATCAGGTTTTCTATTGTGGATAAGTTCATAAGGAGTCTTTTTATGAGAAGTGTGAATTAGAGATCGATTTTGAGTGTAACAAGCAGTGGCAATAGCTTCAGCCCATAGAAATATTGGAACATTTGAGTAAATCAGCATTGTTCTAGCGGCTTCTACAAGAGTTCGATTTCGTCTTTCAACTACACCGCTCTGTTGAGGAGTTCGAGGGACACTTCTTTGGGGACTGATTCCAACATTTCCATAAAATTCATTGAGATCTTTATTAACAAAATCAGTTCCATTGTCAGTACGGACGATTCGAACTATTTTGTTGAGACGGATCTGAAGTTGTTTAATGAGTTTAATGATGATATCTGGAGTTTCATCCTTCGTCCTCAAAAACTTAACCCAAGTGAATCTGGAGTAGTCATCAACCACTACTAGCACATATCTCTTCCCATTAATAGTTTGCACTCTCATTGGGCCGCATAGATCCATATGAAGAGTATGAAGGACTTCCATTACAGAGTTTGTAGGTTTTGGTTTGTGGGCATATTTCGTGCTTTTTCCCAGTTGGCAGGCTGAACAAAGATGATATTTTTCATATTTTTATCTGGGTAAGCCTCTGACAAGATCCTTTCTGGAAAGGTTGTTTATGGTGCCGAAGTTCAAGTGATTGAGACGACGATGCCATAACCATGACTTTGTTTTAGAAGCCTTTGACAACAAGCAGATTGGAGAAGACTTCGTCATGTCTTCGATAGAAATGGTGTATAGGTTAGAACCTCGAGTACCTCTTAATAATTCCACACCATCAAGTTGTCTAACGAAGCACGTATGTTTTCTAAAGGCCACCTCTAGATCGGAATCACAGAATTGACCAACAGAGAACAAATTATGACCAAGACCTTCCACATAATATACTCTGGAGATTACACTTTTGCCAACTACATAGTCACCATAACCCATAATTGCACCGAAATGATCATTTCCGAATCTAACTATCCCGATGAATTTGCTCATGAAGTTCATGAGCCGTGACCGGTATCCAGTCATATGCTTGGAACAGCCTGAGTCCAGGTACCACAGAACGATTTGAACGATCTGCAGTTGAACACAGACAAGAATGGATAACTGGATAATTGGGATCCCCATAGAAGAATGGGTTCCATTTGGTTAGTAACACTGATTGGAACACCTACATCAGAAATAGAAACATTCATATCAGAAATTGAGGCAATGGAATCATTATGAATAGATGCAGTACTGGTGTCTGTATTTGCCCTATTCAAAGTATGTTCACTTCTTAAGGGAATAGTTCTACCAGTAGGCATCCATTTTCTAGTGGGCATTGTCTGATTAACCTTATGGCCGACAGGTATCCATTGATAGCCTATCTTACTAAATGTTCTTCCTGTAGGTTTCCACTGTTTCCTAACTTTCTTTCGCCTTTGCCTTTTTCCCTTTTTAGCATGATATTTTGCATTAACAAGTTTAACTGGGGATTTGACATTATTAGACAAAGCATTCATACCACATTCATGATTAGCAACAGAATTCAAGCAGACATCATTAAAAGGTTTGCAAATAGTATCAGAATTCGAATCAATTACAGTACGCCTATGGCTAATACTAGAGTCAACACGATTTGTTTTATTCAACTCAAACTTAAAGTTCCTAGGTTGGTCTTCTACTCTCTTCCAATGCACATTTTTAGCTTGCGAGGTCCTATCATTCCTTGTATTGTCTTGAGACTTTGACCTGCTCGCTTTAATGTCACTGATTACTCCTGTAGAGGGAATTATGGGAACATTAGTTGGTTGATCTACTTTTTGCATTCCTGAACTTGACGTGCAAGGATCTGTATTACTAGACGACACATTGATGTTCACTTTCTTAAAACTGGGCCTAGAATGGTTTGAATGCTCGGCACTAGGCATAGAACAAGGCATCACAGCTTTGCCTTTTGCACCTAAGGATAAGGATTTAGGACATGTTGCAATTACACATTCTAGCAGCTCTTGAGATCATTTGGCCGGAGGCAAGCAAACCTAATTTCTCTATCAAGAGGTTTGTTAATGAAATCCTCTTCGACAATCTCACGGAGACATTCTAAACTATCCTTAAGGTAAGCACAGTAGTCATGAAAAGCATGTTCATTATTCCTAAGATGAGGAGGAATATATTTAACTGTCACAGTGTATTTGCAGTCTAAGGGTGACTTTGAGACAACATTCTTATTGAAAACAAGTGGCAGTTTCCCATTTCCCTGACTTCTCAGATTCTCAATTTCCTTTTGTAAAGACGTTATTTTCTCGTTGTTTTGGTCACGGGTGACTTTCATTGAATCATATAACTCTTTAAAGTGTCGTTTAACTTTTTCATTTTCTTCTAGAAAACTCTCGTTTTCCTTTTGTAAGGCATTAACTAAGTTTTGAAGATGAAAAGTTTGAGAGTACTGAGAATCTAAAGGAGGAGGCATTTGGGATCCAGTCACATTGTTCTTTTCACCCTTCAATTGAGAGATTTGGGCTTTCAACTTTTTGATCGTGTTACAATGAGCTCGAATCTGTTCATCACGTTTGCTAATTTCAAAAACTGCATCAAATTCCGGAGCATCCAAGGATGTCTTGATATTTGAGGTTTTAACATTTTCTTTTAGATGTTGATATTTTAGTTGTAAATCAAAATGTTCAACTTCTAGTTTAGAAAGATGCTTTACCAAATTATCGTGATCATCCTGATCAATTTTCTCATTAAGTTTCGAATTAATCTTTTCAAGCTCAATGACACGATCATGAGAGACTTTCAGAGCAACAGATAATTCATGAAATTGAGAAGCATTAATGGAGCAATTCGTAGCAGTGTAAAACACGTCTTGAGCAATACATTCAGAAATAAGATTCTCATTCAAGGTATGCAAGTTCTTCCTCTCAATCTCATTATATTTTAATGCACGCTCATAGTCACTAACCTCAACTATCATTGCATCAAATTCCTTTTCCATTCCTTTAATATCTGAATTTATCCCCTTTTTAAGACTCTCAAAATGATCTTTTAGTAGTTTGAAGAAAGGCATGACCTCAGTTAGATAGCATTCTTTTGTTTGTTCAAAACCCCTTTCCCCTTCAGTTATCCCAGTGGGTGTGATCCTTTTCTTACAAGTTTTCTCAAAATCGACAAATAGTTGAAGAATAACATATTGACTGATTAAGGTCTTGCTTTTAGTGGCAATAGTCCTAGGAACTAAATGCATTGGTGTATTGGGAGGATACACAGTCGCTGAAGGCATTTTCCTAAAGGGGGGTTTGTTACAACAAGATTCTCTGCTTTTTGCTTATCTAAATCCTTTTTCCAGAACACTTGTTCGGGTGTTAACAATGTCTGAGGCTTAAACTTGTTCAAGGAGATCCAATTCTCTTTCTTGTAATCATGGGGTGTGATAGTTATTTTCTTCTCTTTGCATTTAGGATCATCTAGTTTCTTGTTCATCTTTTCCCTAGTAACTTCATCTGATTTCTTATCTTCCTCAGTGCACTCAGCGCAACTAGGTTTCTGTCTAGGCTTAAGGATTTCATTTCCATCATAGATTACACTTTGTGCAGCCTTTGCTATATTACCATACTTAGGATTGGGTTTACCTATAATGGGAACACTATGCTTATCGCTTAAAACTCTATGCTTAGTAATCATGTGAGCAGTCTGAATGGTATTCCCTTGTATGTACAACTTATTTTCAAGCTTGTTCTTCAAAGTTTTTAGATTAGAAAATTCATTCAAAAGTTTTGATTCCTTAGCATGAAATTCCTGTTTAAGCACTTTAACATTATCTTGAAGTTCTTGTTTTTGCTTAGCAGTTTTTGAAAGATTTTCTTGTAAGGAATTTAACTCTTGTTTTAACACTTCTTCTCTAAAATTACTTTTTCTAATAATTGTACGCATTTGGTTATCCAACTCCTGCTCACGAGTATTTAGCTCAAACTTAGCACGTTGTTCATAAATGGCAACTCGTTCTTTATAGGCATTAAGTTCAGAGATAACGGAATCATCAGGGGCACATGCAGTGTATTCATCACAGACATAATCATCATTGACTGCAGGAGATACATCACTTGACACAATCACACTTTCACTTTGTTTCACATATTGATCATATGGGACAACATTGATATTACCCATATTTTCAATATCTGACTCAATGATTTCAGTTGATTGTATTTCATTATGTATCTTTTGCACATCAACTTCATCATATAATTTTAATACCTCTGAGATGATTTTGTCTTTGGATGGTCCAGCATGTGGTGAAGAAGAGACCTTAGGAGAGACCATTGGAGAAATGCTAGCCATGAAAATTGTTTGTGCAGTAGGTTCATCATCGACATCAGAGTCGTATGCATCACAGTCGGCGACATGAAAAGCATTTTGATGATTGTGACCTATCTCCTGTATCGGCTGTTCATCAACATCAGCATCATATGTCTTGGCATTGCCCTCAGCAAGAAACAACAACTCCTCTTCATCCAAAGCTGCACCATTATCCTGAGCTTGTACGAGCAGCATCTTATCTCTGAAGTACTCGGCATTCTGTGGACGTTTCGGAGATATGCAGTTCCTAGCAATGTGTCCCTCACCACCACAGTTGTAGCATTTGATAGGCTTTGTTTGTCCTTGATTCCCAATCCTCCCTCGATTCTGATTTCCACCATAGCCTCCACCTACTCCACCCCTTCTTTGATCATACTGCCTTTCTTGAACTGGTTGTACCATAACTTTCCCATCTCTGATCAAAGCATGATTGTGAAGATTGGATGCAGTTCTTACTTCATTGTTGGTGTGAAGACTGTTAGTATGAGGTGAAAGGGTCAAGTTCTGTTTAACCATGAGAGCCAGTTGATTGATGAAATGTCCCATGACAGCATCAGCATCCGGTTGCTTGAACCTTGGATCAGGAATGAGTTTGTGATTACCATTACCCATGGGTATAACTTGAGAAGCTTTGGTGGTAATTCCAACATTGGTGTAGAAAGCAGTTGAGTCATTTGGTGAGCTTGATTCTCCCTGATTGGTTTTGAACTGCTCCAGAATCCTTTTTTCAAACATAGCATGTCTCTCATTCTGAAGAAGAAAGGCATAGAGTTGCTCATAGTTTGTATTCTTCAATCCTTTAGTGAGCTTCACAGAAGTGACAAACTTGTGCCATTCAGGATTCATGTTGTTAACAAACTTTGAGTTCAGCTGAATGTTAGGCATGGTCATTCTGATGTTCCTCATGTCATTCACCAGCTTATGGAATCTCACATAGTACTCATAGACACTCTCATCAGGTTTCATCTGGAAATGCTCAAATTCATCATATAGTTGTGATTCTCTATCTTCAACAGTCAATTCAGATCCTGAGAGAAGCATCTTCACATTATCCCATACAGCCTTTGCTTCAGTGTTGTGATTGATAAGCTTATAGATGTCTTTTGGAAGACCTTGCAGTATGATGTTGGAAGCTCTAATATCTGCATCGAATCTCTTCTTTTCCTTATCATTGAGCTCATCATATGTCTTTGGTCTGTCTATTCCATAGATCATCGTTCCATCTTCAGCTGTATCAATTATGTCTCTAGTAGTCTCAACTCGATAAGGTCCTTCATCAATGGATTTGAGAATGTTGACACCATTTTCCTTCCCAAGACAATACAATCTGATTCGTTGAGCCCAAGAGTCATAGTCAGTTCTGTCAAGCATGGGTGGACGAGTATCTGAACCAGCTGCTTGAACATCCTCGGCAACGGTGGAGATGATAGTAGGAACGTTGGTAGACATGTTAACAGATTACACGGGATTTTATAACTCTCTGATTAAACCGGGAAATAGATTCTTTCTCGGGATTTTACTGAATCAAGAGAAAACCGTATTAAGCAATCACCCAAGTCGCTAGGAAACCTTGAACCAAGTCGCTAAGTGCCAAGTCGCTATAATCCCAAGTCGCTAAGTAACAACTCGCTAAGCTCCAAGTCGCTAGCAGAATTTTGACAGCAAGTCGTTAAGAACTAAGTCGCTAATTTGTCAAGTCGCTAAATAGCAACTCGCTAGGTACCAACTCGCTAACACCAAATCGCTAACAATATAAAGTACAAGTCGCTAACTTACACCAAGTCGCTACCCGTAGTGGAGAATCTACTAAGTGTACTTTTTGTCGGCTTGTCTCAATAGACAAGTCGCTAAGCCAACTCGCTAAGACCTTCAACTACAAATCGCTACCAAATAACAAAGCAAGTCGCTAGCAAGAACACTTATCCGTGGCTCAAGTCGCTAGCATGAAAAACACATAAACACCACTTTTCAATCCAAAAACAATCCAACCACGATGATTCAAGCCTTCTAAATCAAAACCTAAACACTTGTGATGATTCTAACTTTGATACTAGTTTCTTTCGTTTTTAATTACCTTTCATTATCATTACTTTGATACTTTCGGGGAACATTGGGGACAATGTTCAGTTTAAGTGTAGGGAGGGAAAATAAAACGGGAACTTTGAAACTATGCTTATCCTTGATCATTTGCTTTGTCTAATTTTATTTGTGTAATAAACCATGAGAAATATCGGTTAGGGTAATTTTGGCACCAAATTTAAAATTTTTTATGACATGTAGGAGTGGGCCATTAGTCTTAATAAAACGTCTCATGGATAGGAAGTTATATGACTAGCACAAAAACCCTTTACCACTTAAATTCCACCCAAAATGTGAGGATCGCCCTTAGATTTGTAGGAATTAAAGCATTCATCTTTAATGCTTAGAGTGTGAACCGGTAGTATAATAGATTCTAGAACTTGTTTTGTGATGCATCCCGAGATCGCTAGTAAAACTACACTTGTGTAGTTAGGAATAACTAAATGATAAGAGGCATTAGGATAACCCTTGTTTGATACCCGTAATATAATTACTTCTTCCACATCGGTTGAGTACTTCCCCAACACCTTTGCGTTGTACTCATCTTTAGTACACGATACCCCTAGTTAACCCCTCAGAGCCTATCCTTTTCGCGGTTCTCGCGATATTTCGGTTTTCCGGAATATCAATGAAGAGCATTGTTTACAATCCACCCCGAAATGTACACCCAAATCGCCTTAGCCTACCTTATATGCACTCACTTTTAGTGCATTATTGTTATCACACTAAACCCTTAGTTCAATTATCTAGTTGCTTGCATAAGTTGCTAAGTCGAGTCATATCCTTTGTACACAGTTTTGGGACAATTGGGACTCATGGGAAAAGTTAAATTTTATGAAATGACGGGAAGGGAACGTTAAATTAAAATTCCTTTTATTTGCATAATAATGTACTCCAAGTGTTTTGATCTTTTCAATTCGGGTCAAATTAGTGTTAGAATAATAAAAACTCAAGTGTAGGGATGTGCCTATAAATCTCTATCATTTTGATGTTATCGTAGAGGATGGTAGAGTAAAAGTGTATGGAAAAAAAAATAGAAAAAAGAGAAAAAGAAAAAAATAGAGTGTTGAAAAAAAAATGAAAAAAATGAAAAAACATACGGGCTACCATCCTACATCTATCTTTAAATTTAGGGTTAATAACCTTTTAAAGCATTATACTTGTCAAAAATGGCAGTTCTGCGTAGCGAACTAAAAAAATAACTCTTTTGGACATTAAAGTTGTCATTTTTGTCTTTCTTTAAGTATTATGACCATTTTACCCTTTCTAAATTTTTTTCAAAATACTTTTTTTTTCAAATTTTTTTTTCCAAAATATGTTTTTTGAATTTTTTTTTCGAAATACTTTTTTTTTGAAATTTCTGATTTTTTTTTTTTCTAATTTCTTTTTTTTTGAAATATTTTTCGAAGGGAAAAATGGTCATAATATCGTCATAATACTTAAAGAAAGACAAAAATGTCAACTTTAATATCTAAAATAGTTATTTTTTTAGTTCGCTACGCAGAACTGCCATTCTTGACAAGTATAGTGCTTTAAAAGGTTATTAGCCCTTAAATTTATGTTTGTTTATTTCAGTTATCTAGAGTTTAGAGTGTCGAGTCTTGGCTTAGCAACGCCATTCTTCGCATGCTTGTAACATAAAGATTTTTTACTTGCCACCACTAAATCGCCTATCCCACCAAACCCTTTGTTTCCTTACCGTAAGCCTAACATTACAACCCTTTAAAAAACCTCTTGGATAGTCTTTCTTAGGTGCTTACGCCAAAGCGATGGAGGTTTGATCTAGTCTCAAGCCTATGGTAATCTATGTACTAGGACCGGTTAATGAGTGTTTATCTTCCATTTCCAACTTGTTATATTTCATATACACCCGAAAGATGTGAGTATCCAAGCACCCCATGTGAGGTGCTAGTATGTAATTTCCGTGCTTGTTATGACTTTTGTGGGGCTTATATGTGTTGCGGATCATTCTAAACTAATGCTTCATGACCCCTAATTTATAAATCAATTGGCTAAAAGCACATTTGCTTGAGGACAAGCAAATACCAAGTGTAGGGATATTTGATAAGGATTTAAAAGGTACATTTTTGAGGGGTCATTTAAGCCCTTAATTGATCACTTTTGTATCCGTTACTACTTAATTTCGTTCCTTTTCACTTTTTAGGTCTCTTGAAGGCAAATTGCTGGAATAGCACTTATTCGGACGAAAAGGGGCGAATATACGAAGAAAAAGGCCAAAGTCAAGAATCGAGACACTCAGGCTGCTGGAACTGAAGGGGACGGCGTCAGGTTCTATTTGTGACGCCGTCTGAACAAGTTTTGTGACGACTCAGTAGCCAAATTGCTTATTTACAAGTGACGGCATCAGGTTTTAAAAGAGTAGGGCGTCGCAGCTCAGACGACCTAGATTTGATCCAGACGGCGTCAGAGACTGAAGGAGACGGTGTCACAAGCATAAGGTGACGCCGTCACAATGCTAACGTGGCCAAGACGAAACCCTAATGACGGCGACCCGACGGCGTCACAATTAAAGAGTGACGCCGTCACAGTTTGTAACACTATATATAGAATCCGAATTTTTCAGTTTTGTGTGTGTAGTTTTGTGGAGTAAAAACCTAAACCGAACCAAGGCTGTCTAGTACAGTATTTTAGGGTTCCATACCCTATCTTACATCAAGATAAGTGTTTTACTTCATTAATTCAATTATGTCTTCAATTGATTGTGTGTATGCTTGCATGTTCTCCATGTCCGGCTAATTTATTTGTGTGTTTGCTTAGGTAATATGAAACCTAGTTATTGAATATTGATTGGTTGTCTCTTATCTTAATTGTGATTGACCTAGTATTGCGATAGGTCATTCGTTGTGCTATTAATGCTTGATTAATCTTTGTTGAACCTTAGCATATAGTTACTAGTGGAATTGTAGGCTAAACATCCAAAGAATACCTTAGTGTTAAGTTTATGAATCCTAGAGATTTCGTAGTCATTAACCTTTGGTAGCTTCAAAGAGTTAGGGATAAACGCATACCCTACGACCTTAGAAACACAACGCGTTAAGAATGAGGACGTGACAATTCAACCATCAATAGGAGAAAACTAGGGAGTAATAAAACCTAAGTAAACACATTTTTAATCATCATACGAGCACACAACAATAGACATAGACTACCCCTAGCTTAGTTAATTAGAATAGATAATAGTAGAGTAATCGGTAGAAATACCAACCCCCAAATCCAAACCCCGAGATTCGTACCTTTCCATTTCCTAAAAAATATAAAAAAGATAAAAAAATAATCTTCCTCAACCCCAACCTTAGCGTAGTAACTTCTCACTAGTATTCCTATTCCCCTAGAGAACGATATCAATACCCGTGGCTTACCTTAATACTACACTACAACGATTAGGTTCACTGCCTAGGGTGTTGAAAAACTTGCTCGACGAAAAGGTAGTTCCTTTGACCCCGAACGCGTTGTGTAAGCGTATCATGCGGTTATCTTGACTCCTAAAAAGAAAAGGAAAATAAACTAGAAGTGAAAAAGCACACTATTATATGAGATAACCCGAGTGCTCCTAATTCATTGTTGCTTAAATGAATGTACCCGAAAACACATATTAGTTATGTGTCCTCTTTAGTATTCAAAAGACGTGAGATGCAATGAAAACGTATTTTTACTTTGTATTAATAATAAGAAAGATTTGTCCTAGACGTGAGAAATAGCTTTTATGAAAGTGATACGGGAAAAGGTATCCTTTTAGAAAGCATTTCGAAAAAGTTTCTTTGTTTGAAGAAAACGTTTAAGAAAAAAAGGTATGAGCTTACGTGTTGTAAGAAAAAGCTTACTTTGAAAAGTAAGGAAAAATTATGAAAGTACGAGTTGTAGATAAAAATATCTTGGGTTTTGAAAATTCCCATATTTGTTTGTGAGTTGTGTGTGAAATAGAGATCCTAGACTCAGAAAGAAGAAGGCTGGTGTTTACATACCTTGTAGAGTTTAAAAACTAATTGCGACGATTGTTCCATGAGACCAAGACCAAGACGAAGTAGGTTGAATTGTTCCCGCTTCAACGGTTTGGTGATGACGTCGGCTATGTTGTCTTCGGATGCTGCCTTCTCAATAGAGATGTTCCCCTTTTGAACATTGTCTCTTAAGAAGTGATGACGAATCTCTATATGCTTGGTGCGAGAGTGCAATACCGGATTTTTTCTTAAGTCGATGGCACCTTTGTTGTCACATAGAATGGCTATGTCACTTAGATGAATGTCGTAGTCAACTAACGCTTGTTTCATCCATAGTGCTTGTTGGCATGCTTTGCCGGCGGAGACATATTTGGCTTCGGTTGTTGATATGGCCAATGCCGTTTGCTTCTTTGAGAACCAAGATGTTAAACAACATCCCATGAAAGTACATACACCACTTGTACTTTTTCGATCAACATAATCACCTGCGTGGTCAGAATCTGCATATACAATTGTTTCTACCCCCGTACCCTTAGGATACCATAATCCTAATTGAGTCGTACCCTTGATGTATCTAAATATTCTTTTGACGGCTTCTAGATGTGATGTTTTAGGATCTTCTTGAAACCTATCACATAGACAAACACTAAACATGATATCTGGCCGACTAGTTATGAGGTAGAGAAGACTACCAATCATGCCACGGTATTTTGTGTTATCAACGGATTCGCCGTCTTCATCTTTTGTGAGTTTAGTGTCGGATGACATTGGTGTTCTTATAGGTTTTGACTCTTCTAAACCAAATTTCTTTAACATTTCCTTTATGTATTTAGATTGATTAAAGAAGATACCATATTCTACTTGTTTGATTTGTAGACCAAGAAAGAAACTTATTTCTCCCATCATACTCATCTCGAACTCGTCATGCATGATTTTAGAGAAATCATCACACATGTCTTGACAAGTAGATCCGAATATAATATCATCTACGTATATTTGAACAATGATTATATGTGATTCATTTTTCTTAGGAAAAAGTGTATTATCAACTAACCCCATGGTGTAGTTGTTTTTTATTAAAGATGCCTTGAGTCTATCATACCAAGATTTTGGGGCTTGTTTAAGACCGTAAAGAGCTTTCTTTAATTTATACACATGTTTAGGTTTTTCGAAATTGATAAAGCCCGGAGGTTGAGCTACATATACTTCTTCATTAATAAAACCATTTAGAAAAGCACTTTTGACATCCATTTGATAAAGCTTAAGATCATTAGCACAAGCATAAGCAAGAAGTATTCTTATAGACTCTAATCTAGCCACGGGGGCATAGGTCTCATCAAAGTCTATTCCTTATTGTTGATTAGACCCTTGGGCAACGAGTCGAGCTTTGTTTCTAGACACTACACAGTTTGCATCTAACTTGTTTTTATATACCCATTTGGTTCCTATTACGGTTTGATTACTAGGTGGAGGGACGAGTGTCCAAACATCGTTAGAAACAAATTGATTTAACTCTTCTTGCATAGCCATTACTCAACTTTAATCTTTTATGGCTTCTTGTGTATTCTTAGGTTCTATGGTTGAGACAAAACAAAATAAGCTACTTTGGTTTTGGACTTGAGACCTTAAGGTTCTTTCGTTTAATTTTCCTATGACCTTATCTACGGGGTGATCTTTAGACTCTTTAATATTGATGATTTCATTATTTAAAGGTTCTTCTTCTTCGTTTATCTTTTTTTTTATTTCAATAGCTTCACTCTCGACAATCTCGTCATCGACAAGAGGTAGAGTAGGTTTGGGTGGACTCTCATCAAATTTTACGTTTAATGACTCTTCAACCTTCATTGTTTCTTTATTTAATATGACGTAAGCTTTGCTATTACGAGAGTAACCTAAAAAGATACCTTCGGTTGATTTAGGATCAAATTTTGTAAGGTAATCTTTAGTGTTAAGTAGAAAACATTTGCTACCAAAGACTCTAAAATGATCTAACGTAGGCTTTTTGCCTCGAAGTAACTCGTATGGAGTTTTACCAAAAAATTGTCTAATTAAGACTCGATTAAGTATGTACGTTGATGTATCAACGACATTGCACCAAAAATTTTGAGGGATGGATTGCTCATTTAACATGGTGCGACTCATTTCTTGTAGGGTTCTATTCTTTCTTTCAACTACCCCATTCGATTGTGGAGTGCGAGGATCCGAGAAGTTGTGAGTAATACCATTAGCGTCACAAAAGGCTCCAAATTGCACTTCATTATCGAATTCCCTACCATGATCCGTTCTAATAGACACTATAGGACTTCCTAATTGTCTTTGGATTTTCTTACTTAATATTTCAAAGTAATCGAACGTTTCAGTTTTGTTCTTTAAAAATTTAGTCCATGTGTACCTAGAGTAATCATCCACTATAACCAAAGTGTAGTAGTTGCCTCCATAACTTTGGATAGTGGATGGACCAAATAAATCCATGTGTAGTAATTCTAGACACTTAGTTGTAGAGACCATATTTTTAGCTTTGTGACTAGCCTGGACTTGTTTTCCTACATTACAAGCATCACAAAAGTGATGTTCATATTTTAATTTTGGTAGATCTCTTACTAGATCTTTGGATGATAGCGATTGAAGAAGTCGCATATTGGCATGGCCCAATCTTCGATTCCATAAGGTCGAAGTATCATCCATAGAAGTAAGACAAAGTTTGTCTTGAGGTTCATTACCGATTTTAATGACATAGACTCCATGTTTCCTAATTCCTCTACCTATAGTGATACCGTTTTTCAATATCTTACTACCGGTTTCGTTAAAAAGTACGTTGCACTTTTTATCACATATTTGTCCTATACTTAATAGGTTAAAGTCTAGGTTTTCTACATGACACACATCGTTAATGGTTAGAGATTTGTTAGAAATCGTACCTTTACCGATGATTTTGCTTTTGCAATTTCCAAATACCACATTTCCTCCATTTAAGGATTCATATGTGGAAAATAAATCTTTATTGCCGGTTATGTGCCTCGTGCACCCGCTATCCTTGATCCACTCATCCGGATCTAGGTCGACCTTTAAGCACACCTAAGAAAACAATTAACTCAAAAGTTAGGTCCCTATTTGTTCATGAGTCCATTAGTGTTAAACATTGCATTCATGTTAGGCATATATGGAAAAGGAGAGTATGCGTTCCATAGTGCAAAGTTTTGAAATTGAAAACCGTTTTGCATATTTGGATTCCATCCCATTTGATTGTTACTTCTCGGATAGACATTATTAGGTCTCCTAGATGTGTTCGGTTTTGAAAATGATGGACCTTTGTTTCTTGTAAAACTTTGATTTTGTCTAGGAGGTGGTTGTCTAATGGTAACGTGGGTTGGTTTATTCTTATTAACAATAACAAAATCGGTTCTAGATGAGGATGCTATATTATTACTACTGTTTGCTTCAGCAGACCCACGGATCCCTGGTTGTACACTAGTCGATTCCCTTTTTTTGGGATCCGTGGGATCCGTGACTATAATGGTTTGTTTTTCTATTGCTTTTACGAATTGTGTTTCTTTGTTTTCATTAGTTGACGCATCAAGTTGCTGAAAACCTAAACTTTTTTGGTTGTTTCCTGTTTTAACACTATATAATATCATATCTAGAGTATTAGTATTCATTCTAGCAATCTTAGAGTCTAGATGATCAACAAGTGTTTGAAGTTGAACGCAAAGTTCACATTCCCCACTTGCTATCTTCCCCTTTTCTAGACGTTTTAATTTTGCTTTTAACTCAATGACTTCCTTTTCTAAACGTTGATTTTGGTTTTTCAAAAACTTGTTTTTGTTGATTACTTTTAAACTAATTTTGCAAAGTTTATCATATTCATTATGCAATGAGTCATCATCTAATGATGAACTACTATAGTATTCGTGACATACCTCGTCATTTTCCATGAGACAAATTTCTTCGTCTTCCTCCTCGCTCATTCCCCACGAACCGCTCATGAATGCTTTTTGTTCATCACGTTTGGGACACTTACTAATAAAGTGGTTTGGGTCCCCACATTTAAAGCAAGCGCGATCATCCCTTGCCTTCTCGTCCTCTTTGCTTTTCCGAAATCCTTTCTTGTCGTCATATGGTTGCTTGACGTATCTTCCCTTTCTTCTAAAGAACTTCTTGAAGTCCCTTACCGCCATGGCATACTCCTCGTCATCACTATCCGAAGAGGAGTTTTCTTCATCGCTTGAGACCTTCTTGGCTTTAAGGGCAAGAGATTTGTGCTTCTCTTTCACTTTTGAGGCTTCGGAATCTTTAGCGAGGACAAGCTCATAGACTTTTAAATTGCCTATAAGTTCATCAAGAGTGAGGATTGACAAGTCTTTTGATTCTTCGATTGCCGTCACCTTAGATCTCCACTTGTATGGAAGTGCCCTTAGATATCTCCTAACATGATTACGACTAGAGAAAGATTCATCGAGTGCTTGTAAAGATGTAATTATATTATTAAAGTTAGCAAAAGAATGATCTATAGTATCCTCATCTAATATTGAAAATTGTTCATATTGCTGAACAAATAAATCTATTTTATTGTTTTTAACTTGTTGGTTACCTTGATGAGTTACAACTAAAGAATTCCAAATTTCTTTAGAGGTTTTAAGCATGGAAATTCTTTCGAATTTCTTTTTGGGTAAAGCATTATATAAAACCATTTTAGCTTCACTAATTTTGGAAAGCTTTTTCTTAATATCATCGGTGAGTTTATCATGAGGTATGTTAACTAAATTTCCATTTTCATCTTTTGCAGTGGCATCAAAATCGCCTTCAACAATGATGTACCATAGATCAATATCTTTAGACTTCACATACGTTTCGAATCTATTTTTCCAATATATAAAACCATTAGTTTCAAGTAGAGGAGGTCGTTGCATGGATTGCCTTTCCTTATAATTTTCAGAACCCACAGTGATCGAAAAGTTTTTAAAATACGGTTTACTTTAAAACTTTTATAAACTTAGCTCTTGATGCCAATTGTGGAAAACTAGAAGGGGGGGGGGGTTGAATAGTTTTGCCGATTTTAAGTTAGTTTCAAAAACTTTTAGATTCGATGTTATGTGAAATCGTATGAATGAAGAGATAGTATAGATCTAAGAGTAATGCAAGTAAAGTAAGTAAAGTAAAGGATAGAAATGACACAACCGATTTATAGTGGTTCGGCTACAAGGACACCTTCGTTGCCCTACTCCACTCCCCGAGTCACCTACTCGAGAGTTCAAGCACTATGTCAACAAACTCCTTCAACTTGGTGGAGAAGCCTTCACAACGTTGCTTACACCTTTTTCTGGTACAAAGCTAAATACCGAGTCCGTAACACGGAGGACCAGACCAACACTACTATAACACAACAAATATGTGAAATATGAAATACAAGATCTTCGCTACATAAATCTTGTGGAGGAACAAATCAATCAAGGACCCCTTACTTGGATGACTTGTAGAATGCTCGTGATCTCGCCTTTGAGAAGGACCTATATGAGAATCACAACAGAAGAAAGAAGAACAACTCTCTAGATCAAGTGATCTTTTGTTAGAAGAGTGTAAGAATATATGAGAGAGTTTGTAAGAAGAGGGGTGAGTAAAAATGAAGAAATGACTCTCTATTTATAGGCAAATTCTTGCCACTGTTGCACGGATCTCACGGATCCCTTGCTTGAGGGATCCGTCTAGTGTAACTCCAGGGATCCGTGAGACGCTCCTCTTTGCCCATGGATTTTTGGGTTATGGGTCATGGGTTATGGTTTGAACCATGGGTATCTAAGTAGATACAATGTATCTAATAGATGCAATGCATCTAGTCAATGGGTATGGGTTAACTCCATGGGTTATGGATATGCTCCATGGGTATGGGTTATGGGTTGTGGTTTTTACCCATCCTAACAAACTATTACAACAATTTGTATTAAATGACTATATGTAAATGCTTTACAAAAATAACATGTATCATTTTAATTTTACTTATGATAACATTATATTTGTTATCAACAAAACACAAAGAGATCGCTAAATATTAATAAACGTTTTTACGGTTTATTTGTATTAACACGGGAGACATTGTTGTAAAAGATTTGGACAAGCAACCAAAGGTTAATACCATGGTGTGGGGCTTGTTGAATGAGTTATTTGAAACGAGTCCAGGATTTAACGATAGATTCTCCATCAGTTTGATGGAAGTGAAGGATTTCGCTCGTGATGGATGCAGTTCTCCCAGGAGGAAAGAACTTTTTGGTAAACTTGGTGGTGAGTTGTTCCCAAGTGAAGATGGACCTCGGAGGTAACTTATCGAGCCACTCTTTGGCCTTTCCTTGAAGAGAAAATGGGAAAAACCGGAGTCTAGATGTCTCCTTGGATGCTCCGTCAGCATAGATAGTATCCACAATTTTTAAAAATTGTTTGATATGATGAATTGGGTTTTCGCTGTGGGATCCGTGAAATTGACATGCATTGTGGATAAGCCAAATGTCGGTGGCATGCAACACCTCATTGATATGTTCGGAAGGGTAGACGATGGCGCCGGTAAATCCAGATGAGGTGGGAGAGGAGTACTCTCTAAGGACTTTTGCCTTTGGTTCATTGACAGGAATAGCGGGGATTTCCTCGCTATGTTGGCTCAGATTGTCATAGTTGATGGTTTCAGGAGACTTGGGAGAATGTGTGGACTCTTCGTCAGTCACGGCTTCATCAAAATCGATGGTGGTGCCTTGTGGTCTCGACGCATGGAGAGCTCTTCTTCGCTTATACAGCTCTCTATCGGGGTTCGGCAAAGGGCTCAAGAAGGGTTTTGGTGGAACTACGGGTCCTAAGTTGTCTAAGGGAGTTGGCGGGGGGAAATAGCTGGTGTGGTGGTGGGTTATCACCTTCCATGATGAAAAGTGATGGGATTACTAACAAAGTCATGAAGAAGGGGGATAGATTACGAGAAAGCTAAAAAATAAGGAAAAAATCTTACTTGATAGGAATCAAGCAAGGGAACCTAAACGAGATAAAAATCTAACTAGCTATTCTATTCCCCGGCAGCGGTGTCAAAAACTTGATGCGTGTACAAGGCACGTTCAGGGTCAAAGGAACTTCCTTTTCGTCGAGCAAGTTTTTCAACACCCTAGGCAGTGAACCTAATCGTTGTAGTGTAGTATTGGGTAAGCCTCTAGTTTTGATATCATTCTCTAGGGGAATAGGAATGCTAGTAAGAAGTGTACTACGCTAAGGTTGAGGTTGAGGAAGATTATTTTTTTTATCTTTTTATATTTTTTAGAAAGCTAAGGGTAAAATCTCGGGGTTTGGATTTGGAGGGTGGTACTTCTACCGATTACTCTACTATTCTAATTATCTAAACTATGGGTAGTCTATGTCTTTTTGATGTGTGCTCGTATGATGATTAAAAATGTGTCTACCTAGATACTATTACTCCCTAGTTATCTTTTATTGTTGGTTGAATTGTCACGTCCTTATTCTTAGCGCGTTGTGTTTTCTAAGGTCGTAGGGTGTGCCTTTTTCCCTAACTCTTTGAGACTACCTTAAGGTTATTGCCTACGAAATCCACTATGATTCATAAACTAACTTTAAAGTTATCTTTGGATGTTTAGACTACGAAATCCGCTAAGTGATTCATAAACTAAGGTTCACAAAGATTACTCAAGCATTTAAACACAACGATGGTCTAATTGCACTCCTAAGCCAATTACAATTAAGATAAGAAACAAACAATCAATAATTAATAACTAGGTTTCATAGATCTAAGTAAACACACAAGAAAATCCGGACATGTTAAACAAGCAAGCATACACACATTCAATGGAAGACATAATGAAATTAATAAAGTAAAACACTTATCTTGATGTAAAATAGGGTTTGGGAACCCTAAGATACCGTCCAAGTCGGACTACAAACGTTTAGGGTTTTTACTCCACAAGTCTACCTCCTAAAATTATTAAAATTCGATTTCTATATATAATTTTACACTTGCGACGGCGTCGCCTTATAGGTGGAACGCCGTCAGATCGCCGTCATTAGAGTTTTTTGTCTTGGCCAAGTAATCGTTGGGACGGCGTCACGTTGTAGTTGTGACGCCGTCGGGCTTCAGCAGGGACGTCGTCTGATTCTGGATCTAGGACGTCTGAGATGAAAAGTCTTAGTGACGCCCTTCCTCTTCAAACCCTGACGCCGTCAGGTGTATTTTAGCAAAAAGTCTACTGAGCCGTCAGAGATTTTAATTCGTATAAAGGGACGGCGTCGCCCTTTGATTGGGACGCCGTCAGCTACAAATTCAGCAGCTTGAGTGTCTTCGATCTTGACTTTGCCATTTTTTTCATGAATTAACTCCTTTTCGTCCAAATATGCATCATTCCAGCATTTTGCTTCCAAGAGACCTAAAAAGTGAAAAGGAACAAAATTAAGCAGTAACGGATATAAAAGTGGGCGATTAAGGGCTTAAATGACCCTTTAAAAGTGTACGTTTTAAATCCTTATCAAATTGCCCGGTCCCAACCAAACCATTCAGCCGGCGTCGGTTGGAAAAATTGGTATGTATACCAGATTTTTTGAGTTTGCCAATTTCCGCCTTCCTTTGTCTGTTTTCCTTGTCGACATCCGTGATTAATGTATTATCATATCAATAAATCCCAGCTTTCAGTTATTGGAGCTGCTAAGATTTCTCACTTTGAGATTCTTTGTCGTGTTCAGGGTATTACGCCAACAGTTGGCTTATTTAGGTGTTTTTATGTTCAGTGTAAAAATAATGTGTAGAAAACGTAGAGGGGGGGGGGGGGGGGTGAATATGTTTCCGTTTCAAACTTAAAATTTTTGTATCAAATATAGTATAAACCATTGCATTTACTAATCTCGACGCGAGGATGCATTTAACGCATTACGGCATGTAAGGCCAACCCCTTAATATAACATAAGATTTCGCAAGATTAATGGTTCATTATAAATCAAGTTTCACCATTATTAGTCCGGTTTGTTTTTCTTGATCAAGCGTGTCATAATATGTAAAGTGTTAAATATAGTTTATGACTATATGAAAGACCAAGTATACATCACAAACATAAACATCAATCACATAGACAATCAACAATATAAAGCAAGAATAAAAGTAAAGCGATAAGTAAAAGGATACGCAAACCAACACGAGGATTTATAGTGGTTCGGTCACGAAGCTCCTCTTCGCCCTACTCCACTCCATGGGTATCCAACTCGAGAGTTACTTCACTAGATCAACAAAATCCATTCTCGTCGGAGAAAACCTTACACAACGTCGCCTACACTTTATCCGGTACAAGGCTAGACACCGAGTTCTTCCACAAGGTATAACCAAACCTATCACAACATCACTTACACTTTATCCGGTATAAGGCTAGATACCGGGTTCCATTTCAAAGGAGGAACCATTACCCGATGAACACGACACATCTACGACACCCGTTATGTTTTGTGGCCTAATATAACAAACTTTGTGTTTTATGGCACAAACACATAAACCATCTAATCTAGTTATGGATACAAGAAGATGATACAAGACAAGATCCAAGACAAGGTGTCTAATGGATATGAAATCCTAAACCAAACATCAAGAACATAAAGCATGATGTAGTTAGTATTTTATGAATGAAGATGACAAGTTTCCCAAGCTTGTTGTGGAAGATCTTCATGTGCTTATATGCTTGTGATGGATGATCACTTCAGAAGGTAAGGATGCAAGATCTCTAGGCTTGCTTTGGAGGATCACTTCGGGAGTATGCTTACAACAAATGAAAGTTAGAAGCATTATGATCATATGAGACGAGGGTGGTTTACATGTTTCCTACTGATCTAAATATGTTAACAATGGTGGAGAAAAAGTATGTGTTAAGGTGCAAAAACATGGTGAGAAGTAGTTTGCTATTTATAGGCAAAAAGACCAAAACATGTTTCTGCCCCAAGGATCCCTTCTGAGAGGGATCCGCCTGCCTAACCCAAAGGGATCCGGCGGAACCGCGGTACTGGGCAACAAATCCGGGTTTGGGTTACATACCGGGTTATGGGTTATGGGTAAAATGAACCATGGGTCATGGACTTTGGGTCATGGGTACCCAACAAGATACAATGTATCTAGACAATGGGTTATGGACTTTTGGTCATGGGTCATGGACTTTGGGTCATGGGTTTTACCCAACGAAGCTGACAAATGGTAGACAACAACATACTATCACAACATCCACAAAAGAACAAAGAACAAAGAATACAACGACGTCAAAGCTGATAAAGTCAAAAGAATCAAAGCATCTCTACTCACAAGAAAGAAGAATGCTAGAAGACGTCAAGCAACTGCTATTACATCATCACTAACACTTAGGGGGAGATTGTTGGAATCACTT
The DNA here is from genome assembly GCA_910596185.1 of Chrysanthemum makinoi. Taxonomy (NCBI): domain Eukaryota; kingdom Viridiplantae; phylum Streptophyta; class Magnoliopsida; order Asterales; family Asteraceae; genus Chrysanthemum; species Chrysanthemum makinoi. The sequence goes on from OU343224.1 coordinate 206,472,250, forward strand.
GTAACTAGTATTATCAAGTGTTAGTCATTTCATTGTAATAGGTTGCTTAATTATGGCTTTTATGTTAGTAATTAGAGCTAAGCTTATGTAGAAAGCCCATAAGCCTATGCATAGGCCCAAAAGGCCAAGGGAAGGGATGCCCTAGCTCCCTTGCCTATAAATACAATGTAACCTCTCATTTGAGAGGTGTTGATCTCTTTCATAATAAGCATAACCCTTTTATCATTTCATACGTGTGATTGAAATCAACCATCCCTTCTTATCTTTTGTTTCTATCATCTACATACTTGTGTTCATATTATGGTGACCTAACATACCTTGTCGTCCCCATGCCTCCTAGAAGCAGGCTCTGTCTTTTGTGAATAAGAGCTATGATACTTGCTTTCCTCCCCTCTTTGGGAACTGTGGTGGGTTGGTCGTCTTGAGTCTCCGGGGTACACTCAAACGCTCATATCCCTATCTCTCAACCTATGAAATACACCTTTTCGTAGTCTTTTGAACACCGCCTCTCGTTCTGTATCTTTCTTTCTTGGCGATCTAGACCTATTGTCTCTCCGATCAGGGCCTTCTCGTATGTCTCGGCGTTTCTTAGACTCGAGTTTTTTCCTCAAATCTTTTCTTCAGCTCGGCATTCCCGACTCAAAATTTTGCGAAGCTTCTCGGAAATCAAGCCGAGTTTTCATTGCCTCCAATGACTTGGCCTTTTTCTCTTGCTTCCTTTCTTGACGAACTTTCTATGTCACAATTGGCAAGATCTGGTGATAATACTTGTCGCAGTATTTCCTGAGGGATGCGTCGGATATGGGGCCCTCAAGTTCCACCTGAGATGCGTCATCTCCCCTTCCCGACACGTTCCGCACAGCGGATGCGAGGGCAGGAGTAGGTTCAGGCTGAGTGCTCATGGTGAGTATTTTTTAGGAACGCAGTTGTGTACTGGTCCCACGGATGACGCCAACTTGTTAGTACAAAAAGTGTGACGGGTTAGAATATGTGTGTAGGGTGCGTGTTGGGCTGGACCAACAGACTACTTATGGGTTAAATCTGTACTAGTCCAAGTGATATGTTGAATCCATGCACAAGTGAGTATAAACCGTTAGCCTTACTTACCGTGCAGACGAACCCCACGATTAAGCTCCGGCGTGAGAGTAAGTATACATTATTGTCAGAGATAATAAGGATGCGTGTGTTATTATGTGAGAGAAAGTTGTACCTTATGGGAGAATTAGAACTCCTTTTATAGGCGAGGTTTACTGTTAGGGTTTCCTAACATCTCGCATATAAAAGGTAGTGGCCGGAGTGGGACCCTTGTCGAGCAAGGCTCCGTAGTAAATGCGGATGTGGACACGGAACGTCTTCCGCGACCAAGGGGTTGGTCCGCTAAGCATTCTGCGTGCGTCTTTAAGTCCGGACCGTAGCCAATCTTATTATTGGGCTTACTGTCGATCCGGTACTTGTGGTTGTTTCGTTGTTGGGCCTGGGCCCATAGTGCGTATGGCACGAGCTAAGCCCAGTAGGCCTGCTGTACGTGCTATACGTCATCAATGCCATTTAAGTGACTTGCAAGAAATGAGATCCTAGGAAGATTCTTAACGAATACCCATTTGATGCCAGAGTAACAAGATGTTGTGAACTGTGGTAGTGACTGGAAATGACGATCACTATGTTGGTGATGAATACTGGAGTAGTGTGTATCTTGTTGGAGTAGTGTGTATCTTGTTGGCTTTTACTGTATTTTGTTAAAATAATAGAATTGGAGAAATGAAATACTCAAGAGTCAAGAGGTTGAGGACGAGGTTGAAGTTGATTTAAAATGATGACTGACGAGCCCTACACATGTGGTCTAAAGGCTAGTTCAATGACTTTTATTAACGTACAACTTTTTGATAATGCATATCCACAATGAATTATTTTTAATCTAAAAGTATTTATATAATTTCTATCAGATGTCTAAAAACTTTGAATGATGCGCATTATACTTTTTTCTATTAACGCTTAGATTCGGATATTTTTCTTTGGGTATAAAATCGACCCGACGAGTCAACCGGTTGAACCGATGACCCGGTGAATCGGTAACTCAACCGGATCAATTAAAAACCCAGGTTTTAAAACATTGGTTAAGGTCGTTTTCGAAGGAAGTGCATCATGAAACATTTGGCGTCGAACAAATTAAAAAACGCTTTAATTTTTATTGTAATGTTTATTTAATTATGAATGAAATTTTATTTTATTTTTTTTTAAAAGTTACGGTCGCAATTGTGGTCACCACTAGCAAATTATGATTGTGTGTACTTTTGGAGAGAGAAAGCTGATGTTGGAAAAGTGGTTTTGCAAAATGAGTTTTGCAAATTTTGGACACTTTTTAATATATGATATATGTTATATATATTTATGTTTCTTAGTAGCTTTGCGTTCTCCTCGACGAGAGCTTCGCAACGAGCTAAAGTATGTCCAAAATGGAGTTGAAATGAATGAGATATCGTGTCTCAAAGTGAGGCACTTGAAACACAAAATTTGGAAAAATGGGAGTATCCCACATCGCCCAAAACAAGAAGTGAAACCTTGTTTATATAGAAATCTTGATATGAACCTTCAAATTGATTTGTTGGTTTTACTCCAACACCTACGTGCGCGCGCGCAGGGGGGTGCAGATTTCAGGATTTCTGGGCCAAAATGAGTTCGAAGCTTCTGAACTCATGCGAGCCCGCGCGACCTGCGGACACGAATGCAGCTCCAAAATCTCGCATACCGCGTATCTTTTGCTGCAGATTTCGGTATCATTATTTCCAGATTTGTGTCTATTTATTTTTGGAACTGATTTAAACTTTGTACACAAGTTAGACAGAATCGGTTTTAATTAAATAGAAGATTTAGAAACCGTGTTTAATAATTAACAGATTTATGCATCTGTGTATATACAGCGAATATCTTTTCTTGGTGACCAAGATAGGTTTAGCCTATATATTAAACACATCTCATTCGGTTTTTATATATAGGAAAACCACAGACGAGTTCCAGCAGTTCTTTCGCTCAGAAACACACGAAGTCTTTCAAATGATCTTTCGGCAAGTTTGTCGTCCGCGTGCAACAGCTGCGACGTTGTACCCTCGGGAAACAGACGGCGAATCTGTTTTAAGGGAATCGTATTCAATACGAGCCTCGTACATAAGAGTCTTTACGCTTTCTTTTATTCAATTCTATAGTGTTCTGCTTCTCGCTTCTACCCGCTCGTCTGCGTTTAATTTACTGTTTTGTTTCTGTTAATTTATATACTGTTATTCTAATCTGATTTTATTAATTAAAAGTGTACACAGTTTCCCACAGTCTTAAAACAGATTCGGTTTAACCGAATTTATTCACTTTGTTAATAAATCGGATTAATTAATTAACAGGATTTTATAAACTGTTTTCTGTCGAAACCTTGTTGAGTTTCTTTGGAAATCAGTTTCTTTTAAACAGTTTTTACATACAGATTTGGTCATACAGATCTATAACGTTTTTTTTTAAGCAGTTTATTATCAGTTTTAACGAAACCAAGATAGAGTTTCTATTAAACTGATTTACTCGATCCATCAAAACCAAGCTAGAGTTTTGTTGAATCAGATCTGGTACAAGTAGATACCATTTAAAACAGTTTGTTTAACTGTTTGTGTTTGATTTTCAGGATGACAAACACGACTACCCCTCCTGTGACTACTACTGTGAACGTGCCTGGTGCGCCAGTTACCAACACGGTTGCTAATCATGCTGAGAAACCAGAGAAATTCAATGGGCAGAATTTCAAGAGGTGGCAACAGAAGATGTTTTTCTATCGACTACTTTGAACCTTGCGCGGTTCTTAAAAGAAAACCCACCTAACGTGGAACCTCCTGCAGAAGGTCAATCCTCTAATCAACAGGCTGTTCAAGCCTTGGAAGCATGGAAACATTCAGATTTTTTGTGTCACAATTATGTTCTGAATGGTTTGGTTGATTCTTTGTACAACGTGTACTGCAAGACCAAGACTGCCAAAGAATTATGGGAGTCATTGGAGCGCAAGTACAAAACTGAGGATGCTGGTACAAAGAAGTTCGTGGTAGCTCGTTTTTTGGATTACAAGATGGTTGATTCAAAGAATGTGATAAGTCAGGTTCAAGATCTGCAGGTTCTGCTACACGACATTCATGTTGAGGGAATGACTTTGAGTGAAACTTTTCAAGTTGCTGCTATTATTGAAAAGTTACCTCCAAGCTGGGTAGAATTCAAGAACTACCTGAAGCATAAGCGAAAGGAGATGAGTGTTGAAGACTTGGTTGTTCGTCTTCGTATTGAAGAGGACAACAAGCTGGCTCAGAAAAACACGTACATGCCTGATTCTGCAAAGGCAAATATGGTTGAGCATGTTTCGTCATCTTCAAAGTCCAATGTCAAAGCTAAAGGCAAAGGAAAAGGAAAGAATGACAAAAAGGGCAAAGGGAAGTCTGAGTACCTTGCTCCTAAAGCTGCAATTGTGAAACAGAAGTTCCAAGGGGTGTGTTTCAACTGTGACCAGCCAGGTCACCGTGCTGCTAATTGTAAGATGCCGAAGCGGGTGACTCCACGCGAGGCTAATATGGTGAATGAAGATGTGGACATGATTGCTATGGTGTCTGATGTCATTGCCATGATCTCTGAAGTTAACCTGGTAGGTTCCAACAACAGGGAATGGTGGGTTGATACTAAGGCTACCTGTCATGTGTGTGCTGATAAGAGTATGTTTCACTCTTTCAGATCGGTTGATAGTTGAGAGAAGTTGTACACGGGCAACTCTGCAACTGCTGATATCAAGGGGAAGGAGATGTAATCTTGAAGATGACATCCGAGAAAGAGCTCAAGTTGACTAATGTCTTGTATGTTCCAGAGATTCGCAAGAATCTTGTGTCTGGTTGGTTGTTGAACAAGTTTGGTTTTCGTCTTGTTTTTTAGTCTGATAAGTTTGTTCTTTCTAAGAATCAAATGTATGTTGGTAGGGATATGCCCTGAATGGTATGTTTAAGCTCAATGTAATGGTTGTTAAGAATGATATCAATAAAATGAATTCTTCTGCTTACTTGATTGAGTCTTCTAATATGTGGCATGGCCGTCTTGGACATGTAAATTTTAATTCGATGCGTCGTTTGATTAAATTTAATTACATACCTAATTTCCATATTGACTCAAAATATAAATGTGAAACTTGTGTTGAAGCCAAACTTACAAGAGCATCTTTCAAATCGGTTGAACGAAAAACCGAACCACTTGATAGGATACACACTGACATATGTGATTTGAAATCACTACCCACAAAAGGTGGCAATAAGTACTTTATCACGTTTATTGATGATTGTACAAAGTATTGCTATGTTTACTTATTGAAAAGTAAAGATGAAGCTATAGACAAGTTTGTTCTATACAAAAACGAAGTTGAGAATCAACTTAGTAAGAAAATCAAGGTGGTCCGAAGTGATAGAGGAGGTGAATATGTGTCTCCATTCGCTGACCTATGTGCGAAACATGGAATTAGACACGAATTCACTGCTCCCTATTCACCTCAGCAGAACGGTATTGCCGAAAGGAAGAACCGTACCTTGAAAGAAATGGTTAATGCCATGTTGATAAGTTCTGGTCTAAGCCAGGACATGTGAGGGGAAGCCATTTTAACGGCTACTTATCTTTTAAATAAGATACCTCGTAAGGAAAAAGAAGAGACCCCTTATGAATTATGGATGGGAAGAAAGCCATCATATCAGTACTTACGAGTGTGGGGGTGTCTAGCAAAGGTCGCTATACCAACTCCCAAGGCCCAAAAGATTGGACCTAAATCTGTGGATTGTATATTCATCGGATATGCTAAGAATAGCAGTGCTTATCGCTTCATCGTACATGATTCGAAAAATCCCGATATACAAAAGGGTACTTTAATGGAATCAAGGAATGCTTCATTCTTTGAAAATATATTTCCTTGTTTAACGAAGGAAACTGGAAGTACATCTAGAATAGATGAAGAAGTTGTCCAAGATAAGAGACAACGAGATGATAATGATCTCCAAGATGAGAGACAAGATCAAACAGAGGAAGAAGAGGTTGAACCTAGAAGAAGCAAAAGGGCAAGAACCGAGAAATCGTTTGGACCCGATTTTGTTTCTTTTATGGTTGAAAACGAACCTACTTCATACCGAGAAGCGGTTACTTCCTCAGAAGGGCCTCAATGGAAAGAAGCCATTAAAAGTGAAATAGATTCTATTTTACAAAATCATACTTGGGAGCTCTTGGATTTACCTCCTGGATCTTCAAGAAGAAGATGAAAGCCGATGGCACCATTGACAAGTATAAAGCAAGATTAGTAATCAAAGGATTTAGACAACGAGAAGGTCTTGATTACTTTGATACATATTCGCCTGTTACGCGAATAACATCGATTAGGATGATACTTGCTATTGCCGCTTTAAGAAATTTGGAAGTTCACCAAATGGATGTGAAAACGGCATTTCTAAACGGAGATTTAGAAGAAGAGATCTACATGAATCAACCTGAGGGTTTCATGGCTCCTGGACAAGAGAACAAAGTTTGTAGGCTTGTTAAGTCATTATATGGCTTAAAGCAAGCTCCCAAACAATGGCATCAAAAATTTGACCACGCCATGCTAGAGACAAGTGTGTTTATGTCAAAGACACAAATAGTGGATATGTAATCTTGTGTTTATATGTTGATGATATGCTTATCGTTGGCAGTAACGACAAGATGATCAAATCTACTAAAGACATGTTGAAATCAAAGTTTGACATGAAGGATATGGGTTTGGCTGATGTGATCCTTGGAATAAAGATCATACGAACTCAGAATGGACTTGTGTTAAGTCAAGCACATTATGTGGACAAAATTCTTAATACTCATAATGCGGGGGATTCCGGCCTAGCTAGAACTCCAATTGACACCAGTAAGCATCTATCTAAAAATAGAGGCTTAGGTGTTGCCCAATTAGAGTATTCAAGAATTATTGGCATGTTAATGTACTTAATGACAGTACCGACCGACTTAGCATATGCTGTTAGCATGCTAAGTAGGTATACTAGTAACCCAAGCTATGCACATTGGGCAGCTATGACTAGGGTACTTCACTATTTGAGATACAATCGCGATTATGGACTGCATTATGATCGATATCCAGCTGTTATCGAAGGATACAGTGATGCAAATTGGATATCCGACATAAAGGATTCTAGATCGACTAGTGGATATGTGTTTACACTAGGAGGAGCAGCTATATCTTGGAAGTCTTCCAAGCAAACTGTTATAGCTAAGTCCACGATGGAATCCGAATTTATCGCGTTAGATAAATGCGGACAAGAGGCGGAATGGCTACGTCAATTCGTAGAGGACATACCAAGGTGGCCTAAACCGGTAACAGCCATTAGTATACATTGTGATAGTCAATCGGCAATTGGCAGAGCTCATAGCATAATGTATATAATGGAAAGTCCGACATATCCGTCGTCGACATAATTCGATACGACAACTACTCTCAACAGGAGTTATCTCCATTGACTATGTGAAGTCAAAGGATAATATCGCGGATCCGCTTACGAAAGGCTTAAGCAGAGAGTTAGTAAGTAAGTCGTCTAGAGGAATGGGACTAAAGCCCTTGAAGGAATGAGTTTCTATGAAGGAAAACCTAACCCAGTTGACTGGAGATCCCAAGATCCGGGTTCAATAGGACAACCTAATCATAGAAATGTGGGGGAAGTCACGTCAATGTGGGGAGTTACTAAATATTGTAACTTTCCTAGTCCATTCCTATAACAAATGTGACTTGTTGAGAGGTTAAACATATGGCTTTAATGATTCAGGATGAAATCATAAAGCATAATGATTCAAGATGAAATCACAAAACATATGTTTTAATGATTCAAGATGAAATCACCTATGTGAGAGAGAAGTGGGGTCGCTTCGAAGGGAAATGTGGGGGCGCAATTCCTAAGAGCTCTTGCAGAACCAGGCTAGTGTTCATGACCATAACGAACACGACTATGAGGACTTGACAATGTCAGGGAGAGTCTTGTGTGAAGTGTAATGTCGTCTACGTAAATGGATGATGAGTTCAAGGACATCGCGTCTACTCAGATCTAGGAGACTAAGTACATCTCACAAGGGAAGGTTCAAAGGGTTACACCTACCTATCCTATGCAAGACTTAACCGCAGAAATTTCACCGAAACTTTCGTGTGTTTTCGACCGATTTCCATTCATGTGGGGGATTGTTGGAAAAGTGGTTTTGCAAAATGAGTTTTGCAAATTTTGGACACTTTTTAATATATGATATATGTTATATATATTTATGTTTCTTAGTAGCTTTGCGTTCTCCTCGACGAGAGCTTCGCAACGAGCTAAAGTATGTCCAAAATGGAGTTGAAATGAATGAGATATCGTGTCTCAAAGTGAGGCACTTGAAACACAAAATTTGGAAAAATGGGAGTATCCCACATCGCCCAAAACAAGAAGTGAAACCTTGTTTATATAGAAATCTTGATATGAACCTTCAAAATAACTTGTTGGTTTTACTCAACACCTACGTCTTGCGCGCAGGGGGTGCAGATTCGGATTTTCGGGCCAAATGAGTTCGAAGCTTCTGAACTCATGCGAGCCCGCGCGACCTGCGGACACGAATGCAGCTCCGAAATCTCGCATACCTGCAGATTTCGGTATCATTATTTCCAGATTTGTGTCTATTTATTTTTGGAACTGATTTAAACTTTGTACACAAGTTAGACAGAATCGGTTTTAAATAAATAGAAGATTTAGAAACCGTGTTTAATAATTAACAGATTTGCGTAATCTGTGTATATACAGGCGAATATCTTTTCTTGGTGACCAAGATAGGTTTAGCCTATATATTAAACACATCTCATTCGGTTTTTAGATATAGGAAAACCACAGCTCATTACCACAGACGAGTTCCAGCAGTTCTTTCGCTCAGAAACACACGAGTCTTTGTGCAACAGCTGCGTACGTTGTACCCTGGGAAACAGACGGCGAATCTGTTTTAAGGGAATCGTATTCAATACGAGCCTCGTACAAGAGTCTTTACTGCTTTCTTTTATTCAATTCTATAGTGTCTGTCTTCTGCTTCTACCCGTTCTGTCTGTTTAATTTACTGTTTTGTTTCTGTTAATTTATATACTGTTATTCTAATCTGATTTTATTAATTAAAAGTGTACACAGTTTCCCACAGCTGATGTGACAGAGGATGACCATAATAATTATAGTTGCCATTAGCATTGACCTTAACTATGCTTTCACTTTTATCAAGTTTGTTTCACAGTGTTTGTAATAATTCATTAATATCAATGAATTATTAAAAGATGTTGTTAGCGAAACTTTGTTTTTTAATCGCAATACATTTGTTCATAAATTTATTGTGATCTCTAATATGACCATTGTGGATCGACAACTACGACTCTAAACAACTACGAAATGTAAGTTGTATTACATGATAATAAAAGCTCATTTTATAGTGTAGTAGCAACTAGTTTTAAACAATTATGTGCGCACGGTGTATTGACATAAGTCATATTAACAGAAATATAATGTTTAATCGAATGGTTAAAACTTTCTATCGCTTCATTTTAACTTACAGAAAATTCGCTAAGGACATGTTAACATAAAAAATTTGATATCCTTACTTAAACTTTAAAGAGGAATTACACGAGTCATCTATATATGTACAAACCCGTGTATTCTTCTACATATCGCAGTAACACATATCTTCAGTTTGATATTTATAATTAATTTAATCTAGTAATGACAATACTAGTAACATCTATAAATAATAACAACAATAATAATATATGTTGTTTTTTTTAAGACAAATATAAAATTTAGGGGTATTTGTTATATTAATAAAGTTATTAAAAATTATGCAACCTGATAATTTTACATTAAAGTCCATAAAAATAAATTTAAGATTATGTATTTTTTAAAGTTTTGAGCTTAAATGTTAATTCTATTTATCAAACAGAATATAACGTTATTTTAAATGCAACTTTTAATTACTTACCCGTCCTTTTTTTCCTTTGTTGTCAATTTACACCCATTTTATTTTTATTTTTTTTAATCAAATTACCAAATCGATGTTATTTAGTTTGATCAAACCAACTCAATTTTACTTTCTATTGTCGAATAGGAATACTGGATTTTAAAATGTAGCAACTCATATCTAGAAAACAAACTATCTTTAAATAAACAAGATGTTTCAGTAAAATATTGATGTTTTCAAGCCTACAATCTATATGTTGTTTTGATAACGTTTGTTTTAATAACCTTTTAGGATGAAGTAGCAAAAAAAAGAGATATTCATATCATGTCATGTTGCTTACCAATAAATATTGTTGTACAAAAAACATATTCGTCCTCTAAGGCTAGGTTTAATGGTGGGAGATGCACCACCACCACCACCACCACCAATCACGCGTATACCTCATTACCATCCTCTATGACAGAGCGTAGTCCCTCATTTTGTACATTAGTTTTGTGTTGCAGACCGCCAAACGGTTTGCCAACTTTTTTTTGTTTGTGTGTGTTTGGAGAAATGCTAGATCCACCAAAAGTTTACAAAAGTTTTTTCACACAATGACATGGCAAGTTAATTGGACCAATAATGTTGTATAATGCTTTCTCTTTCATCCATCTCTTCTACCATATGCATATGACACATGTATGTGTGGATTTTATTTTGTAAAATTTATGTGAACCTAGCATTTCTCGAGTGGTTGTGAGACATATTGTGGGGAATCTTTGTATAAAGTATGGTACTTTTATGTGTTTGATGATGTGTTGAATGGTGATGTAGCGTTGACGTGAAGATGGCGGGTTGTGTGACAATTACGTCTATAGTCTAACACCCTTTGTATGTGAGTATATCGGTGGTGATGTCATCCATAACGCCTTTAATCAGTTTGTTTGATCACATATAGAAAACAAAAAAAGATAATCGATATATACGTTTTTCTTCAATAAATTACTATAATAAACTTTATAGCTACTCTCTTTACAAAAACAGACCAATTTAATTCATTTAACCAAAATGAGCCAAAGTACACTTACACCATGTACTATAATGACATCATAACCATGAGCACTTTAAAACATGGGGCACTTCAATTTGCTATAGGTGCACCCTATAATAAATGACTACATCTATATCTATTTAACTTTGTCAACTAACAAAGTCTTAAGAGAAGTGAACGTCAACAAGCAAAAAGTGATGTTTTTATTGTGATGGGCACTTGTTACCATAGGTGCGCCTTTTTTTTTTGTGTGTGTCTTTAGTGAGGGGCAGAAGAGGTGAGGGGCACATAACAATAGGTGTGCCTAGTTTGCTTTTCCGTATTTTTTTGTGCGCCTGGCTTTTTAGGTATTTTTTATTTTGTCTTTAGTGAGGGGCACATAGCAATAGTGCGCCTAGTTTGTCTTTAGTTGAGGCGCACAAAAGGGTGAGGGGCACTTAGCAATAGGTGCGCCTAGTTTGTGTTTAGTCGAGGCGCAACAAGAGGGTGAGGGGCACAATTGGTATAGGTGCGCTTGGGTTTTGCTTTGTCTTTTAGTTGTTTATTTTGATTTTTAGCTAGGCACACATGAGTTTTGAGTGCCCCTAAACATCTTATATTGAAAAAGTGGCGCACATAGTAAAATATGTAATTGTACCCCTAGTTATAGACATTGGATTTACCACATGTATTGCATCTAACGAATAGTTGAAAAAAAGTTCATTTTGATAATATAAATGTGGTCCGGCCTATTTCGTATTTAAGTATGAAAAAGAGTTCGTTTAAGAAATTTTCTCTTTTTCTTCTCCTAAGAGCCTTCCACAATTCACATAGAAACAAGAAGATTATAAGAATTTAAGCACAAGATGAACATTACATGTGAGCTGATACGAGTTAAAAAGAAGAATCTAAAGCAGTTACCGATCAATGTGAACTAATGAAGCAGGAGCTCTGTCTTCCTTGTTAGAGCTTTTCTTCCTCTTTTTCTCAGAATGAGGCTCTTTTGCTTTTAAATCATATGAAAACAACCTCAATGAGTCAGCCAGATGCTTGTTCCTATGTGCTGAAAACAAATAATGCAACTTCAGATAACCATCTTTGGATATCGAGTTCCACATGCTTAAAAAGTATGGACAGCTTGGGAGTAGAGGTGGCAAATTAGACAGGTTAGTAACGGGTCAAATGGGTCATTTTTAAGTGTGGATCGCGTCAAGATGGACCGATCAACTAAGACGTTCTTAAAAGCTTTGATATACATGTAATATATATATATATGATCACAACAACTGCATTATTACAAAAATAATCAATCTTAGATGAAATAGTATGTGTATAATCTAACGCGCATGTTGGATAGGAAGTCTTGAAGAGGAAAAGTAAAACAAGAACCGAAATACAAGATTAGATTACAAATATATATGTTTACATGCTTGGAGAACATCAAATAATGAGCTGAGATCCTGTTTTTCAGGAACTATATCTGAAAGCAGTTACAGGATTCATGAAAGTGGAGTATAGGGGGTTGGGACTAGAAACAAGTTAACTTTTCTTCTGGAAGCTGCTCCAAAGGTCTCACTCATGTCCAGTTCTCCAGGCATAATCCCTCCATGGATTTCCCAGTTGAAATGATATAGTAAATGAGACAGAATACTCTCTACATTGGCCAAAGCAAACAAAATTCCTGGACACATTCTTCTCCCTGCCCCAAAAGGGAGATACTCCAAATTATTTCCCGAGAAATCAATACTGCTATTCTCAAACCTCTCAGGTATAAAGCAGTCTGCATCATGCCAGTATTCTGGATCCCTTCCGAGAGCCCAGGCATTAACAATGACCTTTGTCTTCAAGGGTATGGAATAACCGTCTATCTGACAGCTTTCACGGCATTCTCTAGGAAGCAATAAGGGAACGGTAGGATGCAATCTCATAGTTTCCTTGATCACTAGCTTTAGATACTTGAGTCTTATAAATTCAGCTTCACAAACCAGTTCCTTTCCCTGGAATACTTCTCGCACTTCTGCTTGTGCTTTTTTTAACACCTCAGGGTTCCTTATGATTTCAGACATAGCCCATTCCACGGTTGACGATGTAGTATCAGTTCCAGCGGAGAAAACATCCTACATAAAAGCCGAATTTGGTTCAACTATTGTAACATATATAATTAGTTTACTCTAGGTGTTAAAATAATGATCTGAAGAAGGCACCATGGATGCCATTGTAATAAGTACCAAGTAAATACTATGTTTCTCAAATAAGTAAAGCTAACAACCTAAAACTAATAGATTCATTGCTTGAGATATTGAAAACTGACCAAAATTACAGCTTTAATATTGCCGGTTGAGATAGGAAACTCAAGATCTCCACTGTCTTTTAGCCTAAAAAGAATATCAAGAAAATCTTCCTTGTCCGTTCCTTCTTTAACCCCTTTTCTATTTTGAACATCCTTTTCATGTTCTTCAATGACATTGGTGAAGATGCTGTCAAGAATTTTATGGATTCTTTCCAACTTGGAACTCATTCTGGTAACAACATGCAGAAATTTATAAGAAGGGAACAAATCAGCTACATCGAAACCTCCAGCCAGGTCAGCCGTCTCCTGTAGCATTCGTACCAGTAAATCTTGATCTTTGTGGATCCTTCCGAATGCAGCTCTAGAAGTAATTGTATTAATTAATGTGTAAATTTTTTCACTGAGATTAATGGGTGATCCGGAGGATGACAGAATGGATTTTGTCAGAAGCTTTACCTCTGCCTCGCGAATATAGGAAAAGGACTGAACCTTTTTTGCACTAAGGAGCTCTAACGTGCAAATTTTTCTTATCTGTCTCCAGTAACTGCCATATGGAGAAAATGCAATGTCAGTACTGTTATACATGATGATCTTAGCAGCTAGAACTTCAGGCCTGTTTGCAAATGCTAGATCGTTCTTTATCAAGATCTCTTTGGCTACTCTACGTGATGATACAACCAATGCAGAAATCTCGCCTAATTGAAGATGCATTAAGGGACCATGTTTTTGGGCCAGGTTTCTTAGCACATAATGTGGTGCTTCTCGACTGATTAGGGAAAACAAGTTTCCAATGAGGGGTAGCTTTAATGGACCCGGTGGAAGTTTCGGATGTGTATTCTCTAAACATATTTTTCTTATTAACTTGAATAGAATAAAGAAAGTTACAAGGATAGCTATGAGTGAAGATTGGATTTGGAATTCCATTAGAGAAACATGAAATAATGTGATTAATGGCTTTGCTGTTTTATCGTATCGACGTGTAGACCTCTTTTTATAAGCAAAGCATATACTTACTTGGGGTATCTTAGATCTCGAGATTCGATAGTGATCATTGACATTATAATTAATAAAATTCTTGTTGCTTTCCTGTCATATTACTAATTTAGGAAGGAGTCAACTGATGCAAAGATGCTCCTGGACCTTTTTAAAGAGATACTCAAACTTTAGTTTTGGATCCATATGTTATTATTAATCGTTCTCAAATCTGCACTATTTTCAATAAATCCTGATAATACTGCTACATCGGTTTGTAATATGTATTATAAAGTAACATGATCAAAACATGTAAATTGTTGTGTCCTTTGTTTTATTTTTACATGATATGCTCATATGGACTCCATGGTTTGTCTGCAAGGTTTCGTCTGCAAGGTATGGAACAGCAGCTCAAATTGCTGTGTCCTTTGGGTCCAGTTTGGTTTGGCTGCTGTCCTCCTTTGTGACATATGCCCTCATTTTGGTATTTGATAATTTTCAATATATAGTAGACCTTGTATCTCTTTAATTGGAAAGTGGTCAATGTGGTCTCAAAGTATTATGAGTCTAATGTTTGTCCGTTTTGGGGCATTCGGGTTGGTATATCTTTTTATCTTATTGTATTGTATTGTCCTTGTTTGGGTTCCATCCTCTCATAGTCTTGATGTGAAGGTGGTGGGTTTCGTGACTATTACTAGTAGTCTAACACAATTTGTATGTGAGTATATGCGTGATGATGCCATCCATAATGCCTTTAATCAGTTTGTTTTATCACATATAGAAAACAGAAAAGATAATCGATATATACGTTTTTCTTTTCCTAAGAGCCTTCCACAATTCACATAGAAACAAGAAGATTACGAGAGTTTAAGCACAAGATGAACATTACATGTGAGCAGATACGAGTTAAAAAGAAGAATCTAAAGCAGTTATGGATCAATGTGAACTAATGAAGGGGGAGCTCTGTCTTCCTTGCTGGAGCTTTTCTTCCTCTTTTTCTCAGATTGAGGCTCTTTTGCTTTTAAATCGTATGAAAATAACCTCAATGAATCAGCCAGATGCTTGTTCCTGTGTGCTGAAACAAATAATGCAACTTCAAATAAACATCTTTTGATATGATTTCCACTCCAGAGGCATACAAAAAGTATGGACGGCTTTGGAGTAGAGGTGGTAACATAGTTGGGTAACTGGTCAAATGGGTCATGTTTTAAGTGTGGAGCGGGTCAGGATAGACTGACCCTTAAACATGTTTCTAAAAATTAGAGACACGTGTACTAAATATTATCACAACTGCATTATTATAATTACAAAAATAACCAAACCTTTTTCACATGAGTACCTTAAAAGATTATGCATTTGAATAGACTTTAAATGACTTTAACCCGTTCATGACAGATAACACAAATCAACCCATTTGTAATTGTTGGGTCGCAAAAACCAACCTCTACTTTAGAGGATTTGATCGACATACCAGACAGAATGACATCGTTCATGTTCACAGACTTTCGACTAGCGTGATGTGCAAATTGCTCAAGGTCCTCTGCCAACTGTTCTGGGGTTACAGAAACAATCATCGTCAATATTTCCCATCAATTAATCGAGACTAAAAGCACTCTGCTGGTCATGAAATGGTAAAAGATAATAATGCAGACATATTAATCCAACATTTCTCAGGTGTCATTTAAGCATGGAGTTTCATAAACAAGGTTTTCATGAGTTACTGATCTTTAAAGAATTTACTTGTGAACCTACAGGTTTAACCGTAAGATATACGCAACATGAAGTAGATCCTCCAGCACAATATCACATGCAGCCATATGAAAATCATACTAGGGACCTAGGGTAAAGCTGTCCATGTATTGTTTCTTGTTTGCACAGGTTTGACATGTTTAGACTTAGATTTTAGAGTCATAGTTTCCAAACTGAAGAGACAAGTAAATGAGTAAAAGAAATATTTTTAAGAGTCATTAAGTTGTGCTTCCTAACTATAAGAAAAATAGAAATCTCAAAGGCTATAAAAAACACATCAGGTCATTTATATCAAGCAACAGGGTTAATAGGCCGTTAACTCAGACTAAAAGAATAACAATTTTAAATTAGCAGTTTTTTGCCACAAAAAAAAAAAAAGTACTGATAACTAGATTTTATAGCAAATTGTGGTCGTTGACTGACAATCTGGAAGCTTATGACAGTTTCAACTTGATTAATTGTTCATACTATTGAAGAGGAACAAAAAATGTAACTCCTTACAATACAATACAGACACAGAAAAAAGCGGCTCTACTGAAATGAAGCCAAAAGGTTACATTTTGAAGCACTGTGTGTAACACTTCATTTCCAAACACCCAACAGACCAGCAAAATGAGCCAGCTAGAGTTCTTTTATTGCTATACTCTATAGACTAAAGTATTTTCTTATTGCATATTGCATCTTCTTTTGTTGTTTATTAAACAAAGTAGCAATTACAATGGTTTGAAAGGTTATTTACAAACAACAACAACATACCCAATCCCGCCGGAGATGAAAGGTTATTTCCTTTTGCTAATTCCTGATCAACGACCCCTAATATCTTAAATCAATTATTACTTCTTATGTCTAAACAAATGGGCTACACTTAGATAGGTAAAATTAAACCTAGCGCGACTCAAACTCAGATTGATGTTGAAAACTAAAGGCAAAAACATTAGAAACGAAACAGCCACTTGAACACAAAAATTTATGTGGTTCAGGCGATCTCAATGTGACTAGCCTACATCCACGAGCAAGAAGTTTTCTTTCTCTTATTTAAAAGACTATTTCAAAGTATGCTATTAAAACCTTAGCTACAAAGTGTGAGGTTTTGCTCCCAAGTGTCTAGTCAGGTCAATTAACATTTGAGTTCCGAAATAGCTAAAGTCACACTAAATGAATATCTTTGTTCCAATCATAAGAGATTTTGTTTTCTATTTGTTTCTCAGAAAACACCATAGAGTTCATTGAAATTTGAAGTTTAATTCACACTTCCCACATTTAGTTTGTTACTTTGTTTCCGTCAGTGTGAACGTACGTCCTTGAGAAAAAAAGCAAAAGTTCCAGTTTCCTTTGCTGCTACCAAACCAACAACCCTAAATTTAAGTATTACTTCCCCTGTTTAAAATTGTGCTACACCTGATCCTCAAACATTTGCTACGGTCATACCGCGTTTTTTAACTGTTTCTCAGAAACACATCACCGAATTCACTTCAACTTCTAACCCCAATTCACATAGCTAAATCTTACATATAGACATATAGTCCTAAACAAAGAGAACACATAAATCAACATCATGATGCACAAACACTAAGGGACGGTATGTCAAGTTTCAAGCTATCAGCTTTATAGTCAAGTTTAAACAAGGACACTGAGGTTGGATTTGTTTTTTCAAGTACTTTTTTCCTCTTATCTCTGCATGCGTGCAGAGCTTTTTGAAAAAAGAGCATTTGTCTTCTCCTATTACGCGTGCAGACTGGTGTTTGTTTTTTATGACATAGAGGCATAAAAGACTTTTTTCCACTTCAAATTTGCAGATTTTTTTAAGTCTGGTTATCACTCCTTATATCTTAAGGGGTGTTTGTTTAAGCTTATATAGCGGGCTTATGACAAATTTGGTTTCCGGCTTATGTTTCATAAGCTCAATTTTTTGGCTTATTTTGAAAATTTTCGGCGTATATAAGCTTATCATGTCACAATAAGGTTATATTAGCCGAGAAGTTTCAAAATAAGCCTAAAACATTGAGCTTATGACACATAAGCCGAAAACTACATAAGCCATAAGCCTGGCAGATCGGAGATACGGGGGAGGTCACAAGGGTCACGTGCCCCCCTAGCGAAAAAAATTGTAGTGTAAATTTTCGAAAATATTTGACTCTTTTTGTAATTTGCCCCTCCTACGAACTAATTTATAGTGTAGTTTCTAAAAAAAATTAAAATGTGCCCCCTCGAGCAAAATTTTCTGGCTCTGCCCCTGAAGCCCGGTATATAAGGTTAAACAAACACCCCCTTAAAGGCTTTAGATCCACCTATTCTCTCGCACGCATGGTTTTGCATATCTATACTACTATATAAAGCATTTAAGTTGTGGGCTTCACAAAAAATTAAGATAAGGAGCTCCAATCATTGAGTGACATGTGTCACTTCTCTAACTAAAAAGTAACAAAATGGGAGGAGCTCTAACAAATTAGGAGGAGCTCTAACAAACTAAAATAAGTAACTCTAATAATAGGGTGACACATGTCACTTCTTAACTAATTAATCACCTTTATTTTTAAATTTAAATATCTTTTAATTCGTTTAATTTTTTTATGATATAATTTCATCATATTTTTTAAAATTTTGTACTCTTTAATTCAACATCCATTTTGATATATTTTTATGAGTTTTTAGTTTTTACATTTTGAGTAGGTTTATTTTATTTTGATTCAAATTTTTATAACTTCAACCTTTATTTCAATCAATACAAACTTTATTTATCAAAATCATTTACTTTTGGGAAAGTGTATGACGGGTAAGAGATTGTGAAGGTCTTTTTATATGCGGGAATAATAATGTCACGGGAAAAATACGAAAAACCCAAACAAACACATACAACTAACATATATACATTTGGAGTGTTGTGAAATGAATTCACTAAGCGGGTAGAGAATTGCGAGGAGAGTTGGGTTAGCAAAAACAATTCATTTACTATATTTATATATAACTATATTTATCGCCGCCGTTGTGCGCGGGTATCCAACTAGTCCAACATAAAACATCCAAAAAACAAACACACCCTAAGTCGACTCTACTCCGTTACCAAAACCCTAACTTAACATATTTCAATCACTAGAAACAAATAAATTCAATACAACGAAAAGGCGAAGAGATATCGGAACTAGTACCAGCATACTTGAAGGCTAAATCAGAGATACAACCAATAACAGGCTGCGAAATCATCATATTGTTCTCTTTAGCTGTATATCAAAATACATAAAATCAAAATTCATTTCAAAACCAAATAAATAAAAAATTTAATGAAAATAAAAGACCTTCAGATTCAGCGATTGCGAAAGTGGAAAGACGGAACCGGTCTCGGAGATGATTGGTGGCTTCTTCGTCTTCTTCGTTTTCGATATCGCTTCCGTTGTAACCAACGATTTCCATTGCTGTTGGATCCATTTTGATTTTGGGGGTTTTTTTTAGGGTTTTTAGAATTTGAATACACGCACTGAGTGTGTTTTTTGGGTGAAATGCTTTTGGATTCCCGCCAAAATTGTGAAAGTGAAAAAGTGGAATAATGTTTTTTATAGTTTAACGAGAAGTAATAAAACTATATTTTTATAGATTAATGAAAGTTAAAAAGTCTAATGCGGTGTTTGTTTTTTAAGAGGCTCTGAATCTGAATCTGAACCGCATATCTGAATCTGAATCTGAAACGTAAATGTCTGAATCTGATCGCATCTGAACGGGAAAAAAAACTCATGTTTGAACCGCACATTTGTTTGCTCGTACTAATTTTTTTTTGTCTTTTTTTGTGTCAGCAAGAGGCGACAAGAGGCATTTAGACACCCCTCTCAAGTCTAAACCATTAAGATCTTACTGCCTCTGAACACGTCTGAACGAGAAAAAAAAACAAATGGTCTGAACGACCAAAATGTCTGACCGCGTCTGAATGATTCAGATTAAGAGGCCGTTAAAAGCCTCTTTATGAAAAATAAACACCACCTAAATAATACTGTTATCGAGTATCATTAAGTAAGGGGAAAAAATGAATAGAAATAAAAAAAAAATGTGTTTTCGAATATCACTTAAAAAAAAGTAAAGAAAATAAAAAGTATTAAAAAATAAGAGTGATCTAGTTGATTATAAAGTAAAATGTTTTCTTTTAAAACTGGGTTAAAATATGTTTAATTCATTTTTTTTTTAATAAAAAACTTCAAAAGTGACATAAAAGTGTGTGTATCATCTGATGAATAAGCTTTGGTATGTGACTAAGGGGATCTTTGATAAATAGAATGATTTAACACTGAATGATTTGAAAGTCTGAATGAATCAAATACTCTAAATGAACCTGATGTGAATCAAAATGAGTTGTTTGACATATTTTATGAGTTGATGCTCTGAATAATATAAATTCGTTGTATCATGAAACATGATCGTTTAATAAGTGGTCTCAGGTAATAAATTTTATAAACCGTAAAAATAGAATGCTAACAACAAAATAGTACAAATCAAATATTAAACATTATTAAAAGTGGATATAATCAGTTTTACTTCTAATGTTTCGCTTTATCGTTTTGACAAAATAATTTACCTTATATTTTATTAGGAATTTAGGTTGACGACAAATTCTCATTTTCATAAATGATGTTAAAGAGATGCGTCATAACAATTTTAGTTTTAATATTAATATTGGCATCAATGAATACCCGCAACATAGAAAGGTTCGTAGGTTTATAAACAATCAATTGTAAAATAAGGTTGCATTGTAAATTGTGAGAAGCTGAATGATTTTGCACCCCACCACCTAATACTAAATCGTTCATAATATAATAAATGACTAAGCGTGTTAGTTTTATGTTATCAAACAATTTTGGTGCTGACCGATTCATAAAAATGCCTCTTAATCCTACCATTGCCTATCAAACAACCCCTAAATTCAGGCTAATATAGGTAAATTTGTAGTAAATGTTAGCGGTAGTCATAGCAGTTTTCTTTTTCTTTTATAATAGTTGCGTGAATACGGTTATAATTGTGAAATTATAGTCAAGTGTTGCGTGTTACGTTTACGCATATAAGGTAAAATAATCAAAAATATAATCATTTAGACTGTTCGTACGAGCATGAACTTTTTGAACTCTTGTCGAGGTTCGGACCATAGTATCGTTAATCGAATCACGAGGACGTGATTCCGCTGACATGGGAAGAATGTCACAATTCTCTTTTTCCGGTCATTTCTCATACTCCATATTCATCATTTCATAGCGGTTCATTCATGATTTTACATTTCACATTAAACGCGTAAATTTTATATTAAATAAACGTTATCGCGTGAGTTATTATTTTGAACATTTAATCCGCTACTTTCAAAAATGATCCCGATATATTTTTATACTTACATTTAGTTATAAAAACTATATTTGAGTCTACCTAGTGTTTTAAATTTATTTTGTATATAAATCGTTAAAGTTATATTATTACGACACTTTTCTTAAAAATTACTCGATAATTATTTTATCACTCAAACTTCACAAGGAATGTATTTTTATAATTTTTATGATCTCATTACATTCTACTTTGGTCTATTAAAAATCTCTTTTACCTAAAATCTACCATTTACTTTACAAGTTACATTTAACTATACAATTTCACTTACACCTTTTCTTACAAATACATACTTATACTTTTTAAAAAATAAAAAATAAAAAAAATAATATTTGTGGACATCCTCCCCTAAAAACCGGACTAGGGGGAGGGGTGGACATTTAATGGTTGAAAAATTTTCAATTTGTATAAGTTTACACTCAAAATCTTTCATTCAATCTCATATCTCTTTCACTCATTTCATTTTCAAGTTAACATAAGTTTTCTCTTTGTTTCTTCTCTCCTTCACAACCGGTTCTACCATGGTGTTATCAAGGGATCAAAAATTTTGCTAGCTCAAGTGTTTTATCAATCTAGAATCACACTCTTTATTAGGTTTTGAAATAAAAACCAAGAGTATTTAAGTTTAACCTTGTTACTTGCACCTCATCATATTCACTTGTAAGCATCTCATATTTATTTTTCATCTTACATATTCATTTCATACTCATCTTATCATTTTTGAGCAAAAACATGCAAGACTTGTGTTGTTTATACCATTTTTACTTTGATTTTTAGTGTTTTATACATATAAAGTCATCCTATAATTATTCCCTTGGTATATGTTGGTCTTGATGATGTCTAGGAACCCATGACACCCTAAGAAGGTGTATGGTAGGATTAGATTAGCTTTGGAGTTGATTTGAAGGGATTGGAATAGGTTTAGTACGAGAAAAACTATTTTCGACAAGTATATAAAAGTGTTCTGTCCTTATTTTGATTTTCTGGAAAATCCGACAGTAGGCACGAATTTTTGGCCTTGATATTTAGAAAATATACTTTAAAACGAATCCGTGGCCGCTTGAACGGATTAAAACGGAGTTATAACGAAGAAGTTATGAATTTTTCAAGTTTGACGACGAAATATATATTTTTCTGAAATTTCAGCATACTATTTTTATTTTGTACGAGTCAAAAACGAGTCCTAAGCTTTACAAATTATTTCGACTTATCAAAAATATATTAGTATACTTTGATACGAAGCTAAGGACGTATAATACGTAGAAAACGGATTTGAAACGACTAAGATATACACGTTTTCATAAACTTGCCGTAACTAATATTTTTAGAAAAACTATATTATTTTTACGAGATAAGTGTTACGGTAACTAAAATCACCATATTTAACCCCTATTATCTTTATGTTCGAGACCTTTATGACGAAAACTCATGAACTAAAACTTCTAGATTTCGATACAAACTTTCCAAAACCGTCGAGTTCGTTTCCTAATGTGCGACGTACACCATTTTACGACTAGTTTTTCAAAGCTATTTTTGTCAATTTCATGAAATTTCCGACGACATTGTTTTACGACGAAAAGTGATAATTTCACCATAAATCATTACAAAACCATTGTAGGATGACATTTTGACGTGAATAATTGTAAAGTGATTTTTGGATGGTCAAGACGTCAAACGAGTATTTTTCGACGATGAGTAATATTTTTCAAAACTCGCAAATGGTATAAATAACATACGCAATGCGTGCATAACATTACATCGTGACTTATTGCATATCATATCATTCATAATAGGTCAGTTTCGAGATTCCCGCTACATTTCGGTGTAACCACTTTTGTCGTCGCATCTATTCATCAAGTGAGTATTCACAGACTCCCCTTTTTAAATGCTTTAAATTGTTTTGGGGTGGAATGCATGATTTATACTTGAACTAAACTATCTATGTTTTATGAACTTATTGAACATTTTATGCTAGTGAGTAATCACACCCCTTTTACCGTTTTACTATATTTTGGGGCTGAATGCATGAACCATACTTGAATTAAATTGATCCTTACAATTGTGAACTCTTTTGACTAGAACTTGTGAACTCGAATCAAATCCTTGAACTTAATTACGAAATTATGACTTATTTGAACTTATTGAATCGTACGTGTTATGACCTTGTCCTAAAGTCTCCTATGTTCGGAGCATCACTATAAAGTCTCCCTTGTTCGGAGCATCACTATAATTCTCGCCTTGTCGGTGGAGTGTTCACAATAATTCTCGCCTTGTCGGTGGAGTGTTCACAATAATTCTCGCCTTGTCGGTGGAGTGTTCACAATAATTCTCGCCTTGTCGGTGGAGTGTTCACAATAATTCTCGCCTTGTCGGTGGAGTGTTCACAATAATTCTCGCCTTGTCGGTGGAGTGTTCACAATAATTCTCGCCTTGTCGGTGGAGTGTTCTCAATAATTCTCGCCTAAATGGTGGAGTGTTCTCAATAAATCTCGCCTAGGTGGTCGAGTGACAAAGGAGTCTCCCTTGTTGGAGCAGTGCAAAGTCTCCCATGTTCGGAGCATCCCTGAATTATTATATACTTGATACGCTATATTCTGTGCAATGGGTTGTGTACACACAGGTTGCAAGTTTTGTATGGGCGGAACTTGGAACTGAGTGGATATACAATGCCTTTGCTTTGGGAACTATTATGACCACTTATACTTGACCACTTGTTACGCTATCTTTTGAGCAATGGGTTGTGTACACACAGGTTGCAAGTTTTGTATGGGCGGAACTTGGAACTGAGTGGATATACAATGCCTTTGCTTTGTGGACTATTTTCGTTGACCGAAATCTTTGAATATTTCTTACGAGTTTTCTTATTTTTGTTAAACGTGTTTACTCACCAACTATTTTCATAGTTGACCCGTTTTTCTCTCATGCATTTCAGGTGATCGTTAGTAAGCTTTTTCTACCAGGTCTTGCATAATGAAGTTTTCACTTGTCGCTACAAGTCGTTTTGTAATAAAACTCAATATTTTGGAATCTAAACTTTGTAATATATTTGCCGATGACGGCTAATCTAGTTTTGTAATGGAGTATTATTTCTTTTAAATCTTAACACTGGTATGTTCTATTATCTTGTGCTTTTGTTCCCTTCCGTTACACCTCGTGTTTCCGCCTCCGGCGAGGGTGTGACATTTAAATTGTATATTGTGAAAATTTTATTGTACTTTTTAATATGGGGTGTTTTAATTGTTTGTATTTAATTTGGTGAATATGTTTTTAGTTGGTTGTACAATATGAATAAATCAATGTACTTTTAAGTAATGAGGTGTTTTAATAAGAGTATTAATTACATTATACATTTCTCTCACTTTTGACTTTCAATTTTCAACTTTTCAATTTTCACTTTCACCTTTGACCATTTTTCTATTTTATATAGTAAAGATTTACTAGACGAGTACCCGCGCCTAGCGGCAGCGGTTCCTAGCGGCAGATAATTAACAATATGCGATATTGTGGTAAGTGTTTCGTAACATGCGATAATTCAACTGAAGCAAAAATTATTAACATGTATCAAAGAATATATAAAAATATTTATTGAAACTGAAAATAAAACATTACATCAATTATGAGATAACTAACAATGCACGTTACTCGTCGTGTAAAATTTCTTAGTACACGGCATATGAGGTGTTGAATCCTCTTTGGCCGAACTCTTTGATTGGCTTCACTTTGTAGTTATCAATCATCAATGCATGGTATTTGACCCAATCAAAAAAGCTTCGAACCTAAGAAACTTAACAAAAATATATACACCGGTTGTATAATGTATTTGACCAAATTATTTCAGAAAACTTTGTATATCTTTGAAATTAATGCTCCGGAACAATCAATGATTAAAGCACCAATCAATCACCATCATTATAGCAATATTCGGAAACGGATTTGTATTTAACTTATTTAATGAGCAAAAACAAGAACAAAAAAATGAACCCCGTGACTATATAATAAATCGATACAGTGCTTTGTGATTGTAAACATTCAAGTTATTCACAACAATATCTCTGCAATTTCAACTATCTATAAATGTCAAAACAAAATTTTTAAAAATCATATGGTCATTGCACACATTTCAATATTTAATACAGTAACTGAGATCGCATATGATACACACACTATGAAGTAACATAACAATAAAAATAATAAATTGTAATATGGTGCCTTATAAAATAAAATATGGTGATAAAGTTTTAGAAATTATTAGTGTTAAGATTAAATAAATTAAAAAATATATATATTTTTTTGGAAAATTACATTAGTAAAAGTTGTCAAAATGTGTCATACATTTATTTGAAATTTTAGGTGTGAATTGTTGTGGTAGCTATTTCATTAAGGACAAATTCTTTGGATTTTTATATAGAAATTTTAGTTTGAAAGGAATTTCAGAAATTTAACATTACTCACTTTTTAAGTTTCAAAAACATGGATACATGCTTTGTATGTATAATAATTAAAAAAATTTGTATTGAATTTCCAAAATTGAATATGCCGAATCTATTTTCATTTAATATTAGTTTGAATTTTTAATTTGTAATTATATATACATGTAGTTAAAGACGAGTACTCGTGCATAGCAACGGGATTTGACAGATCGTTTAGTGATAAAAAAATGTTTATGGGTTATAAATGAAAAATAATAAAAGTTTGAAGACTTGGGTATTAAACATAATGTTTTGAAACCCGGATCGACCCGGGTGGTTCAACTGGTTGAATCGTTTTGGTCGAAAAATGAATTGATTTAAACCGGGTCAACCCGACTGGTTGGGTTGAACACGGGTGAAATTAAACCGGGTCAACCCGTCGGGTTTGAAGCGTCCCGGGTCAACTCGGTTTTCGATGTGTATTAATAGTTTCCTTTTGAAATATATGTTTTCAACATTTCTATTTTTAGTTTCAACTTTTTACTTTTTGTTTTTTCTTTTATATATAGTATACGCGGATACCCTGTGACGATTAACTGGAGAAATAGATCTCGATGAGGCCTGATTTACCAGTTTGTATCGGTTTCAACGGGTCCTCTTGGTTCATTTTCGGATTACTTTTATTGGTTAGTTGAACCAGTGGCGAAACCGGTTCCCGGTTGAACCCGTTGGTCCGGTCCGATTTTCAAAACTATATGTACAATCAACTTGTTAGCTTGTATGAAACTTTGTGTGTTTTATTAATTTGTATAATTTGTATAATAACACGTACTTTTCATTTTAGGTTGTTTTAAAAATAACATTAATTAGTGTGTTTAATTATTTTATATTCTGGATTTTGTTGTAACTTGTTTAAATTGTATATTGTGAAAATTTTATTGTACTTTTTAATATGGGGTGTTTTAATTGTTTGTATTTAATTTGGTGAATATGCTTTTAGTTGGTTGTACAATATGAATAAATCAATGTACTTTTAAGTAATGAGGTGTTTTAATAAGAGTATTAATTACATTATACATTTCTCTCACTTTTGACTTTCAATTTTCAACTTTTCAATTTTCACTTTCACCTTTGACCATTTTTCTATTTTATATAGTAAAGATTTGTAGAAGTATGTAGTTGTTAAATATCAAGTGACATACAAAATTAAATGCTAATTTTACACGCTTCCCACATAGAAGCGTTTCAAAAAAGGTTTCATAATGAAGTGTTTTGGCAACCATCAAAAATTTAAACGCTCTGCCAAACAAACATGTATTCTAAACCTTAAAGTTCATAAACACCTCAGAAGCGGAAACATGGTGGAAACTTATTATATTATCCGTTTTATGCACTTGATTGAAAAAATACTAGTAATGTTCTTATAGATGCCGCTAAGTCGTATACTCAATACCTTTCCGATGATCTTTAGAAGTTTGTAGGAGTCGAAAATAAAGAGCGATCCGATTTTGAAGGTTTTATACTTTTGAGTTCTAGGTGTGTATGGCGAGGAGATCGAAAATTTGTTTTTTTTTTTCTTTTTTTTTTTTTTTACCTTTTTTTCTGCTTGTTTTAGCCTTTTTAAAATTTGAACAATTGATAAGCTAAATCTGTAAAGCTTGTAGGTTATGTTTTTGTGTTTATGAACTTATATAAGTTAATTGAAAAGTTCATAACCATAAAATTAAGTTCATCTAATTTTCAAAATTTTAACTAGTCGAATAAATAAGTTAATACAAACACCCCAATTCAATTAAAAAAATGAGTTGATAAGTATTATCAAAATGTTTAACAGACTTGAAACATAAAAAAATATGCTATGATCAAATGAATGTTACAATATAATTTTCACAAAATTATGTTTTATGGTGATTCGTACATCTATTAGACAATAAATAAGTTACTCTACAAATACCCAATTCAATAACAAAAAGTGAGTTGATAAGTATTATCAAAATGTTTAACGGACTTGAAACATAAAAAAATATGCTATGATCACATAAATGTTACAAACTCACAACATAATTTTCACAAAATTATGTTTCACGGTGATTTGCACATCTACTGGACAATAAAAAGAACGAATGTATTGAAGTTCAATTTAGCATGTCATATCATTTTGTAAAATTTATGTGATCCTAACATTTCTTCTCTAAAACACATACCTAAAAATCGGCCTAAACATTAGTTTTTCTCATTGCAGATCCAAGTAGTCTGACGAACATAAGAAAAACAAGAAAATAAAATCGCTTAATAACTAGTTTGTCCGTGCTAAAACATATGATAACATTAAAACATGTAGTGCTAACAATCGCTATATACAAATTGGTTGTATGAACCTACATCTTTCAATAAACTTATGCCTTGATAAAAACGTTCATTATATGGGTCTAGCTTCTAAGAAAATATTGGAGTATTATTTTACACACACACACACACACAAAATAATAATAATAATAATAATAAATTAAAAAAAATAATAAATAAATAAATCCTATATCGGGTATTTGAGTACAAAAATTGAAGGACTTGTTTCAAGACAAAAATATCAATGATAATTAGGAGAAGATAGATGAGCCATTAATCCTTAAAGTTATATGTAGAGTAGTTATTTTGGTGTTTGTTTATACAAAGGAATGATTATGGGTATGCCAATAAGAATGGATTTATACTGAATAAACCCATTCCTTGATACCCATACCTTCAAACCAAACTCCCTGCCACTATATGACCAAACCATCATATTATCCCAAATAAATTTATTAAGTAACTAATGATGATGGCCTTTTTTTAAAGAAAACAAAATAAATGACTCAACAAAAGAACCTATGCCATCAAAGAACCAACAAATATTGGCCTTAAAAGGTCCCAAGGAGTATGAATAGCATTAAACATAAAGATCAATTAACTTACCCTATGACATTTTAATGGTCATTACACGATATTTGTAACCTTATTTTTGGTTCACAAGCTTTTATTTTCTCTTTATGTTGGAATGTATTACAAGACATTTTGTTTGGCCGTATTCGATGTGTAATTATGGTATTCCACATTTTTAACATAATTTTACCGACAATGAAACATCTTGTCGGGTGGTCGTCTTGTCGGGCTTATCCAATGTGTAATCATGGTATTTTATAGTTTTTATTTATATTTTACCGACAGAATAATATTTTGTCGAACAGTATCCTAGTATGTAATTAAGGTGTTTCTCAACTAAATAGGTTGACAATTCAAGTCCCGTCGTGAACATAGGTTTAGTATAAATAGATGAGTATGTTTGTGTTAATAAAAAAAGTAAAAAAAAAAAATAATAACATCTATAATATGAGAATATTTGAGCAAAAAGTGTCCTAAAAGCACATCTTTAACTCCTTAAAACGTAAGGCACAATGGGAAAGTGAGATTTTCATGAATCAAGTCTTACCCATATGAGGGCAATACATGCCTTAAAGATACAATATATGCAATATGCATATAACACCCCATTTAATATTATACCAAAAGAAAGAAAGTGACACCCTTATTTGGGTAGCATATTTCAGCATATTACAAAGGTCAAAAATCCTTAAATGATACTACCTCCGTCCCAAAATTATTGTCCACTGTTGACTTTTTTAGTCTTTCTTTTTTAACTTTGACTATAATTATTTTTGTTTGTGTTATATAATACTTGATGAAAATTATATGAATGTATTGGGTTTTAAATGTATTTTTCATTGGTATAATTTTCATCAAGTAGTATATAACACAAATAAATATATTAATGGTCAAAGTTGAACAAGAAAGACTGGTCAAAGGCAAACAAGACAATAAAAATGGGACGGAGGTACATAAATACACATAATGCACCATCCTATATATACCTTATACCTTACAATATAACCTGCACCAATCAACCTACAAATATCCAACCTTATAACTTTTCATGGCATCACAAACAGAAGAAATGTCTGACAATGCTGGTGGCGCTACACCGCTCAAGGCAGTTGTTGATGAGCAGCAACCGCAGCCAATGACAGTAGAAGTTGTGGACGATAAGAACAAATCGCCACGACATCCTCGTTGGACAAGACAAGAAACACTTACACTTATAGAAGGCAAGAAAGTTGCTGAGGAAAGAGGTCGTAGGGGACGGAAATCAAGTTCAGTTTTGGGGTTGGATCATGTTGAACCCAAGTGGGATTCTGTTTCATCCTATTGTAAACAAAGGTCAGTGAACCGTGGTCCAGTCCAATGTAGGAAAAGATGGAGTAATATGGTGGGTGATTTCAAGAAAATAAAAGCCTGGGAATCACAAGTGAACCAAGAATGTGATTCTTATTGGTTGATAAGGAGTGATTTAAGGAAAGAGAATAAATTGCCCGGTTTTTTTGATAAGGAAGTGTTTGATGTGTTAGATGGGAAAGCGGTCACTAAGGCAGCTTATAAACTCGCTTTAGTGACCATATCTGCAAATGCAGATGGTGAAAATGCGGCGGGAGAGGAGGATGAAGAGGAGGAAGGGAATGCTGAGGGGGAGGCTGATGTTGTTTTTGATAGTGGTCGTCGTGCCACGTCAGATGATGGTCTGTTTCCGGATTCTGACAACATGGAGGAGGAGGAGGAGGGGGAAGGAAATGGTGACGGTCATGATGATCCACCAGAGAAGATACATGATGCAGTGCCTATTTCAGGTGACATTCTAATATCTTGATTCACTTGTGTGTATATGAGTGTGAGTTTGTCGTGCAGAAAGAAAGAATTAGAACTTGTTGTTTTTAGTATGTATCTGTGAAGTTTTAGATCAATTTATTAAAAGTAGCGTTATATGATTAGGGAGGTGTTTGGATATACATTATGGAAGTGATTATATAGTCTATAGTGTTTGGGTAACCTACACACCCAAACGGTGTCTCCTAGACTCATGCCCCACGTTTTATTACACTTGATTGATCTTATTCTAAGTATTCAGTAATACAAATCGTTCTAACACTAATATTTTCCTATGATTGTCAGAGAAAAGGTATCAACTATTTCCCCAAGATTACACACAAGGTAAAGCATGTCACTGTATACACAACTTTATAAATTTATTTACTTGTGTCACTTGGCAAATTCAACCCATTAACGGAAAAAATGATTCAGTTGGGTTGTATGTTATCTCTTGTTGATCAAATGAGTAAAACTGCTTAAACAGTTGAAACTGACCCAAAGTATATTCAAATAGTCTAGTTTTTGGAATCACATATAATGCAGTAACTAGTTATAAAAATAAAATAAGATGACGGACAATACGAGGGGTAACATGTTACTGTTTTCTAGCAGGTACTTTCAAGGGACAGCAAACAAACTCGGTTTCATGGAGAGAAGGATGTACATCTCAGGCCGGATTTAAGAGGAGAAAAATATCAACAGACAAAGGCCAAGACAAAAACTTTGATGATCGATTAATCGAAGTTCTGGAAAAGAATACCAGCATGTTAAATGCACGACTTGAAGCAGAAAACACAAATTGTCAGTTGGATAGGGAGCAGAGAAAGGACTACAATGACAGCTTGGTATCTGCCCTTAACAAGATTTCAGACGCCTTGGCGAAAATTGCTGATAAAATTTGAGTGATAGCGATATAATATAGAGTTTTAGACTTTTAGTAATGTTCCTTGGTCCTTTTTAAGATTTAAATGTTGCGAAACACAGTTTTAGTATTTTGGCCTGCAATTTTATGTTGTCCTTAGGCATTATTGTTTATTAATGCAATCATTATATAATTTAGTGTTTGATGCCTTAAATATATGGAAGAATGGACAAAAGAGGTGCAGGGTCAACAGAACCTGACCTTTGCAAGTATTGAAAATTACATGTTTTGACATCATCCAATATTTCTTGCATAAACATGTGCCTCAGTGCCTGGTCATCAATTTTAATTTACATCATGTTAACCATACACAAAACGAAACAAGTTAAACAAGTTAACACAATTCTTGGGATAAAAGGTGAATTAAGTCTAACCTCTCTCCATGTTAAGCCGAAACAGCTTCAACAATTTTTGAAAATAAAATTGAGAGGTAATTAGGCTCCTCCCTTACTTTCTATCCATCCTTTTGCAGTAACCAATGAACATCAGCATCTGCATGAAGATGCGCACTTGTTGCCTTTGAAGGTCAAGGCTATAAACTCTCCAATTCCCTTCACCAAATCCTATCCGAAAACTTTTGGGCACAAGGTTAAGAATATAGCGACCTTCTGCCAAAGATGGTTAAGCCACGTACATTAAAGCCAAAAAGGCTCGATATAGAACATGAATCCTTTTCAGTTTACCCGTTTTCTCTTTTGAAAAAACATATGTAACTTTACACGTTCCATTTCTTGAAACATCCCATTCCTGTAACTTCCAATCATATATTCTTACCACAAAAATAAATAAAAATCATCATATCTAAAATAAAAATAAAAACGAGCACTTACGGAGGGAAAAAATATATATATGTCTAGGACCAGTGAATTTAAGATTTAAATTAAACTGGAAGGTCTTAAACCACCATTTTTCTCACTACAATTTTTCTAGTTTATTGTCCCTAATTTTGTACATGTCCTTTGATTAAAAATTCAAGGGGATCAACTCAACACTAATTTTACAACAATTGTTCTATAAATTAGCCCTAACATCCCCTTACAGTTGATGATCAATTTCCACTATATAATGGTAAAGCAGCTGGTTCCAAATGCCAAGAACTCTCCGGTATCCCATGCCCACCGATCCCGGGTACTCTAAAAGCCGGAATCCTGTGCGAAAAACACAACATTTCTCTTCTCAAAAACCCACGAACCATTTCGAACCCATCATCGCCTTGCAACCGCTGAAAAAAAGTCAAACAACCTTTTACTTCCACCAATCTAGCCACCATCATTTTCTCCCCATCAGAAAAATCCGACAAGATCTCAACCACCCAACACTTGCAGTTATCGTAGTGGGCCCGACTCCATGTAGTTTTCCAGTTTTTATACAATGCCCAAACCTCACCCTTTGATGGGAAAATCTTGTACACAGATGTGGTGGTGCTTTTGAAGCAGTTGACCGAGTGAGAGAGTTGCCTTATGTCAAGGGTGATTTTGAGATCTTTTGGTCTAAACATCCCACATGATATAGGCATGTTTCGGTTTTTCCAACTGATTTCAATGTCTAAAACAGGTTCAGGTTCTAGGATCGTTGCAGATAACCGAGTTGGTGATATCAAACTGTTGATCAACACGTATTGACGAGGCAGCAAGTCTTTTCCATAGCACATAGCCCAAATTTGCCCTGTTGTGAAGTCATTTGCAGACCAATTAGCCCCCAAAACTGAGCCCGTTCGATTCTGTGTAGGAATCAATAATTCAGGACCTTCTTTTTGAACCTTGGTTTCTTGACTCGGTTTTATTAGAGCCAGCTGATCTAGCTCTATCATGCCATCATGGACCCCATCAATCTCGCTACCCGTGAATCTATACGCCGGTATGTTATGAGCCAACATGTACAATTCACGTGGACCAATATGAATAGTGGCGGATTCACCAGTTTGTTGCTCAAATATGCTGTTGAATCCATTAACTTTGACCAATAGACAACACTCGACTCCATTATATATTGAATAATCAGATATAATTTCAACAAACATAAAAGAACACTCCTTAATAGTATCAGGATTGTAAGACCATTCCTCGAGATCAAAGTTTTCATAAACTGCCCAAACTTCACCTTTTTTGGGGTAAATTTCAAATAACTCCTCAGTGACTCCGGAATCCCACGAACATTTGTATGAAAATACCCCTTTCGACTCGATCGGTCCACTTGTTTCTGAATCTAAGCAAAACGATCCACAAGCAACAGGTAAGCCTGCATCAAACCATCTTCTTTCACCTTCGATTAAAGGGATTGGTTTCAACCATGTAACTTCAACTTCACCTCCTGATTTGTTACAAATTTGACCGTATCTACTGCCAATGCTGGAGGTTAAATGACACTGAACTGCCCAAACATCCTTTATTTCAAAACACTCAGGCGTCCTATAACTATCGAAACTATAATAATCCTGCTTATGTGCATCAGATCCTGAGTTAATATCAGTGTCAATACCTTTAAACCCTTCAGATATTACATCAGAAGAAGAGGAACCAGATTCTTGCAAGTTCATATTGTTGGGCCCAGTTGACCCATTAGGCACAGTATGCCCGTTGGCACCGGCCGACCCATTGGCCCCAAGGTTACCATTTTGTTCAGGGTTGCTTTCAAAAGATTCATAATTAACCCAACTTGTACCTCGTTTAATATCAAATGTTACACGTTTTTTCTTATCAGATAATACAGCATAGGCTTCTTGTAAAAGCTTAAGAGCCAATTCGGCAGCAGGGAACTTGTACTTAATGGGTTGTAAAAGGGACACAAGTTTCTGATATTGACAGTTTATATCAGTAACAGTGGATGAAGGCATAAGCTGGAGAACCCAATAGTAATCAGTTTCATATCCGGGTATTATGTTTGTGGATGCGGAAAGAATGTCGCAAACTGCAAGCATTGGAGCGATGTGATCGAGACCAGGAAAAAGTTGTTGGGCTTTCTTTAGTTTTAATCTCGCGGGAATGTAATCATTTGCGAGAATCAGCTTTTCAGCGTCTGATTTTTCTCGAAGAGCTTCAACTTTGTTGTAAGACATGATGGTCTAAACTCTTTATGGTTTTTTTAATCAGTTATACTCAAAGAAACTTTTAAAAGAATCAAAGAGTATAACTGAGTAAGTCAACTATCTTTATATTTTCCTGCATTACAACACATTTATAAATTTCTTGGAGATGAACAAGTGAAGAAAAAGGGTGCAGTCAAAAAGCAGGTATAAACTATAAAGTATATAGGGTATGAGAAAGTAGTAGCAGGAGAATGCTTCTTAGAAGCATTTGTAAAACTAGCATTTAAACAAAATACAAAACGCGACACGCTACTTGCTAAACAAGCTATATATGTCAAACTCTAAACGCTATTTGCTAATAATTTGGAGCTGATTATCTTTCTTTTTATGTCTATAATTTGTATTTATACGTAGATAATAAATTTTGAGTTTGGCTAAAATAATCTGTTTTTAGTAATTAGATTCAATTCCAACTGCACCAAACTGACTGTCTAAATTAGATAAAAATAAAATCATTGCCTATATATTTAATTACCTAATTTGAGCGACGTCAACTCTCTTTTCACAAAGAGTCTCTCCTTAGAAATGTATTATTTTCACTGGGCATGTCAATATATTATTTCTTTATATAGCCACAGTTAATGATACACTCAGACGTATGATCGTTACAAAATCAAACAACCAAGAACATCCTGTTACTATTTCCTAAAGCAGATTATTCTACGGTTGATTATCTGACTCTGACTATTTAGATTAGTCAGAATCACGTAATCACCTTCAAAACCACCACCAAGGTGGCCTAGTGGTTAGGCATCCTGATATCCACAAAATAGGTCTCAGGTTAGAACCTGGTTAGGTAAACATCTTGGGGTGGCAAGGGAAAGGGTTTGGAAACGGTCACGGGAATACCCCGGCTAGCCGCGTACATATGAGTCAAAACACATTTGTATACTCGTTTACGTAATAACCTTCAAAACACAAGTCCAAAACCCCTTATAACTTAATTACCAATCATTGCAAAAAATATATATACACCGATCAAATGAACCACTACTAAATAAACAAAAATCCCGAGCCCCTTAAATACCAATCATTACCAATTTACTACAATGTCGACAAGTTTTTATAAAAAAAACGACTTCCGCAAAAATAGCATATATTCTTTTTACTTTACTCCAAGTCCATAATTAGAACAAAACAAAAATTATGTACAAATTTAGCAACAA
The DNA here is from genome assembly GCA_910596185.1 of Chrysanthemum makinoi. Classification (NCBI taxonomy): domain Eukaryota; kingdom Viridiplantae; phylum Streptophyta; class Magnoliopsida; order Asterales; family Asteraceae; genus Chrysanthemum; species Chrysanthemum makinoi. Next base: position 206,507,961 of record OU343224.1, read on the forward strand.
CATTTTTCTGCATGTAGTACAAAATCAATCCTTTAACAGTTAAAAAGAAAAAAGTCAATTACTGAACAAATTTAGCAATTGAAAATGTACCTTCTTGATGAGGTAAAAATTTCATTTATTACGCACATAACTCAGAAATTTAACCCATTTTTTTAGCATAAATCACTTTACTTTTTACCCAAATTACATTCTTGCTTCTAGATCTAAATATTTCAATTTTCAAACTATGCCAAAATACATAAATAAATTATATTTAAAAAGAAAAAAAAAATCCTTAATTTTTCCTAAATTAAACATAAAAACAAAACAAACCCACAAAACAAAATCATACCCATTATTTAAAAATGCACCTTTTATACAATTACATAATCAAATTAGTACTAAAACCCAAATTAAATCAACATGCATAGAAAAATCATAAAATCAACTTACATTTAATCAAAAACTCAATTAAATATTAAATTCATACAATTCATGTCATAATAAATAAATTGAAGCAAATTAGTACATATAATACCTGTTCTTGAACATAAATCTTCAATTCTTGACCAAATTGAGAAATTGAAGTGAAATTAGTGAATTAAATAAGGTGAATTGAGTAATTAAATGGGTTAATTAGATTTTTAAAATGCATATTTTGAGAGAGAAAAATTAGGGGAAATATTTTGGGAGAAATGACAAGAAAAGGGTGTGGAAAGCGTGCTATGTTTTCCACTTCCTTGAACCCATCCAACATGGGTCCCATTAACTTAACTATAGCTAGCTAGTTAGCTAGTTAAACCCAGACTCGGGTTAGCCTGGTCGAGTTTAGCTGTATTATATTTTTTGTTTATTTTTATATTATAGCGTTTATAAAATAGCTACGTACTTTTGTTTAATTTTGTTTTAAGCAATATGAGTTGCGTGAAAAGTTGCTTCGCTTTTATTTTCTTCGATTTAGAAATTGATTATCGAGAATAAATTAAGTGCATGTGAAAAGAGTTTCGGAACGTATTAGGATGTCACATTTTAAACACAAAAACATAATATCGTTAAATGTTAGATATTATTTTGAAAAACTAATGGTAACTAATTGCTAAGGACTTTGATTATTTGAAGTTTAATCACTATTTGAGGTAGAACTTTGATGTCGATTAAGGCATTTTCATGATCCTTAAGGCTATGGGCCAAATTAAATGAATTGGGTATTTTTGGCTCACTAAAGGTTATGGGCCTAATTTATTGAATTGGGTATTATTGGACAACTTAAGGCTATTGGCCAAAATGATTGATTTGGGTATTATTGGGCCTCAGATGGTCTGAATATATGAATTAAACATTAGTAAACCGTTGCATGGACCAAGCTTGCTATAATTGGTTGTTGGGCCTTAAATGGATCTGATTAGGGGTGTTCACGGATTGGGTAATATCCACAATAACCGAAAACCGAAACCGAACCGAACCGAAAATAACTGAACCAAATTTGTGACCAAACCGAAGTGGTCAAAACCGAACCGAACCGAACTAAATATTTGGTTATCGGGTTGGATATGGTTTTGGCAATGAAAACCGAAAACCGAATTCATATAAAATATATTTTTTTTTATGTATATATATGAAAAAAAATACTAAAACTCTTTTTTAGTATAAATATAACATGATTTAAGCTTGAAAAAAATATTTTATGCTAAAAATATATATAATTAAATAAAAAAATAATTAAAATTATGTAATTCGGGTTATTCGGTTCGGTTTTCGGTTATTCGGTTCGGTTGAATCAAATTTAATTTCGGTTCGGTTATAGCCAGAAAAAAAAATTAACCGAACTAACCGAACCGAATAAACCGAATAACCCGATAACCGAACCGATGAACACCCCTAGATCTGATTCTATGATGAATGATCTAAACACTAACTTTTCATTCGTGATTCAGTTAGAGCTTAAACACCGTTAATTTGTCGGGAAGAGATTAAGTGAGAAAATTACGAAGTAATTAAAATAAGAAAGGTGAAAAGTAATTCTAGCCACATATTATTAATTACGATAGAAAATTAGAAAAAAAATACATTCACTTTTGTAAGTGCATTTCAAATGTATAATGGTGGTTACTTCTTTTTTTCTTTTTCTAGTATAAGATCTTTCATATATACAAATCATATCTTATATATACTACGCATGTGATAAATTTTGGTTTATTATCCAAATAATAGTTCATATGGGTTCATTCTTCTATACGAATTAAAATCAACAAATGTTATTTCGGAATTGCTTCAGAAAATTAATTATTTGATCAAAACTAAATTGAATAAATAAGAAAGCTCGATTTTGTTACGGAACAAAATTGAGCTACCTGATTAGCAAATAAAAACCAAAATTGAACACTTGTTTGATAAAAAAAAATTGGCTAAAATAAAGATCAAGGGAAGAAAAAGTCGTTAACACATGTGTCTAAAAGTTGTTAAAAGAAAAAGTTAAAAAGAGTCTAGGGTTGAACGCAATAGCGACTTGAGACGGCCATGTCATATCAGCTTTTCTTTTTCGGCGACCTGAGACTACCAAGTTGCCACAATGGCAACAAAGTTATTTTTTTTTTCTAAATTCAAATTTTTTAAACAACAAATTTAAACTTCATTAATAATAAAAATATTACATAAATTATTCAAAGAACATACGAACTAAAATACACTATGATAAGAAATGCATAAACATATCCTAATCCGAATGCTCCCCGCATGCAGAATCATACTCATGAGAATCCACATACCCAAATTCCATTATGAACGCCGCCCTTTCTGCTTCTGCTTTCCAGATTCTCTCCTCCTCCTCTTGCTGTTTCCTTGCTAGTTCTGCTTCAACTTCTCGTAAAGCCTTTTCGTCACACGTAATTTCATAATGTTGTCTTGTAGTTAAGCCATGCTCATTAACTGTCTCTTCTGCATAACCCGTAAACTGATAATGTCGTTGCTCAACAAATCCAGGTGCATCAGTTGAAGTTGATGCACCTAGCCCAAGTTGATTCAGCTGTTGTGATACCGAACCAACAATTTTGTTTTCTTGATAACTCCAACGGATTTTGTTGCTGATGTTGTCTTGTATCTATGAAACACACGTCGACAACGTTTCACTAATGGTGTCATCATTCCTTGCTTCATCGCTCAAAAATTTATCGATCACATCTTATCTTTCCATCGAAATGTCTTTGCAATTTGCGTATCGTTTTCTCAAACATTATTTCTTTACCTTTGCGAGCTCAAACAGCTTGATAACTTCGACAATAGCATTTTCTTGAGCCGCGTCGTCTTGATCACATTGTTTTTTAATATAGCTTGCATTTCTTCGACGGAACGGGGGAGACGACAAACCATAATTTTGTATTATAATGATTAATAGCGTTTGGGTTAAATGGATGGAAAGTGTGTACAAATAAATGTGTTTGAAAGTGTTGAGAGAATTGTTGTTTGAATTTATGAATGAAATGAGAAAATAAGTGAGGTATTTATAATGTTGTTAGTTAAAAAAAAACCTCGATTGAGTTAGAGATAGCGACCGACTCGTCCCAAATTTGCCTCGCTGACGAAACACACACAAAGGGGCGACCGAAGTCGACCGATCGATCGACCAATCCCCGACCTCACCATTGCGTTAATCCTAACCATGAAACTTTGGAGGTTAAATATAATAGAATATAATTTAAAATTGACTAAAATACACCGTTGGTCCCTAAACTTGGCATGGTGCATCGCGATGGGACAAAACTCGCCCTTCTCATAGCCATAGGTCCAAACCTTAGCCATTAAATGCCAGATTAGTCCTTTGACTAAGTCAAACTCTGATTTTTTATTTTGTAGTCGAGGGTATTTTAGTCCATACACATTTATACTTTTATAACACATTTATATTTTACCCCTTCATCTTTCATCCTTGTCATCATCTCCCCAAATCATTCATCTCCCCAAATTATCATCTCCCCAACATCAACCAGAAGATTCAGCATTGGTTAAATTCTTAAGCAGTTTCGCTCTGAACGTTTACTTTTTCTAACAAGGACTTAGACATATTCAAGGTCTCAATGACATTCTGCTTATTCAGTTTTTTAGCACTGCTGGTGTTGCTTGTTGTCTGCATTGTTGGAGGAGTGGTTCTCATTGGTACTTCCCTAGAGTAACCGGCTAACGTGGCCTTTCTTGCTTCATTTAAAGGAGATTTGTTGGCTATTGAAGAGGCAGCCATAATGTTATTTTGTGTTGTTGAACCGCTGGTGGTTCCTTCAAATATATTGGATTGCCCGGTGGTATCACCAAAAACATTTCCAGTGCCCGGATGCCTACTTTTTATCTCATAAGGATTAGAGAATTGATCTGATGAACTTTTTGTAGTCGCTGACACCACATTTTCAGCATTACTAATCCCTCTGTAAGCACTAGTATTTGATAGGCTTCTTGGAACTTCCTGCTTTGACAACAGGGAATGATGGGGACTTGCTAATTTCCGCTCATTCTGCCTTGTAGTAGTGCCTTCTGCTTCGTCCTCATAATCTTTGGCTTCAGCCTCCATCTCCAACTCATGACCAGTGTGGTTACAATGAAAAATGTATCTGAATAAATACTGCATAAGATCCTTTATAACACGTGTGCATACACATAATATTGAAAGTGTCAACATGTCATCACGTAAAGACTAGTAAACATCTTAGAAACAATAACTAACACAAGTGCAAAAAGACGGCCACCGAGTAGTTTAGTACGTAATAACCTCCGGGAAAGATTATCTATTAAAAGAGCCAGGAATAAAGAGAGTATGATAAGCTAGAAAATGAGTGGAGTAGGCACATCATATCCATTGTCATGTTATTTTAAGACATGCTTGCGTAGTCAATAATGTTGGTTAACCATATACCATAGACATACAGTAAGATAAAATATAAACGACCCAATAGCACAATCAAAACAAACACTATGATGATAGAAAATCATGTGAACGTTGGTTGTTTTATGTTCTATTAGTACTATTAAGAGATATACTTCTGATGATGAAATGTGGGAGCTAAAAGAACACTTGTTGCTTGTAAAAAGTATAGAGAAAAGTACAAAAAAAAAGACAAAATCTTTTTTGAGGTCCCCATCATGGTCATTTTTTAAGCCAATTCTTAAAATGGTCATGAGCAACTGCGCAACTCCGCAACTCCATCAAATGATTGACACGTGTCCTCTATCAAGTACAGTCCTTTTAACTATTATAACATATTATTTTGTTAAAATTTCCAAAGTACCCTTATGTTACTATCTTCTGTTTCACCTACTTTTTCTTTTTCACCTAAACACCCACAACACATCTCCCTCATTTCTCAGTGTGTGAGAGAAATAGACCATTGCTACTCCATCACATAACTACTCTGACGCCGTCACTAAATCGTTACTTTACTTCGAAGCACAACGCTCAGGCCGTCTTCCGTACAATCAACGTGTCACTTGGCGCGACAATTCTGGCCTAACCGACGGCCTCGAACAAGGCGTATGATCACCAACATGGTCCTTATCATATTAAATATATATATATATATATATATATATATATATATATATATATATATTTATATATATATATATGATTCAAACAGAGAAGCTGAAGAAAAAGATGGAATCTTCGACTCAAATACACGCGTTAGAGAACATCGAAGAAGGAATTCAAGGGTGATTGAGTGGTTTTGAGAAGATGACTAAAACTATGGATGTTTTTGTTTTATCATTATTATTTAAAAAGGGTATATGTTTCAGGAATAGAGAGTGAACAATTAGCTCTCGTGCCTCAGATGAAGTTGGAAAAGAAATTTGGTCAATCTCCTGTGTTTATTGCTTCGACACTTTTAGAAGAAGGCGGTGTTCCTCCAGGAGCATCCTCTGCATCACTCTTGAATTGGTGTTTGTCCAATTTTTGCTTGTCCAATTTAATCCGATTTGCAATTTAATCAGTTTTAGTACAGAAATTCGGAAGAAAAAAAATTTGGCCGGAATATAGTGCCGGAATCTGGAAAACAAAAATGAGGATGATGAAGATTAATGTGGAGTTGATAAGTGTAAAAGAAAGAAAGAATATTTTATTATAAAAGTCATGGGTATTTTAGACATTTACTATTTTAATAATAGGACAAAACATCAAATCACACATATTTTTATTATAAAAAATTGGACACGTGTCGAGTTTTGGGTGGAGTTGCGGAGTTGAGTAGTTGCGGAGCTGGACACGTGTCAAGCATTTGATGGAGTTGCGCAGTTGCTCATGATCATTTTGAGAATTGGCTTAAAAAATGACCATAATAGGGACCTCAAAAAAGATTTTGTCCTTTTTTTTTACTTTTCTCAAAAGTATAATCCACTCAAAAAATGGATTTGTAGTCTCACCTCTTACAATAATCTTCTTCTGGCGGAATCTCCCACTTCTTTAAACTGTAAAATGAAAAGGGGAATTAAGTTTAAGAGGCTTAAACTTTATAGCAACATAAATATAAGTGAATCACATAATACGTCATCTGTAAGAAGTTAAACCAATATCTCGATAAGAGCTGGGCTATAACACAAAACGAGTAGGCAAATAAAACTCATACCAATCTTCTAACCATTTGTGGTTGACAAGCTTTATTATCTTCATTCTCTTTGCTAGTTCATACTTCTCGCCTATCAAATTAATAAATAATAATTTGTAAACATAATATAAAAATTACAGTACATAAATAGATGACAAGAAAACCTTCATGATCCTAGAATTGTGATAACCTGATGCTCTTACAGTATAATTATGACAAAATGAACATGTATACAAGATTACAAGTAGTAATTGGTCTAGTTAAAGTATACCAATCAATAAAAACGTCATCATTCATTCAGAAAAAAGTTTACCAGATATAGAATGATGAAGAAAAACCTAACCAACTGCTTAAGAATTTAACCCAATGCTGAATCTTCTGGTTGATGTTGGGGAGATGATGATTTGAGAAGATGAATGGTTTGGGAAGATGATGACAAAGATGAAAGATGAAGGGGTAAAATATAAATGTGTTATAAAAATATAAATGTGTATGGACTAAAATACCCTCGACTACAAAACAAAAATCATACTTTGACTTAGTCAAATGACTAATTTGGCATTTAATGGCCAAGGTTTGGACCTATGGCGATGAAAAGGGCAAGTTTTGTCCCATCGCGATGCACCATGCCAAGTTTAGGGACCAACGTTGTATTTTAGGGTCCGTTTGGTTTGTATATGGGTTTTGGATTAGGATTTGGATTTGGTATAGAATGAAAGAAAATGAGGAGAGAGAAATATATACTCCCTCCGTCTCATATTTATTGTCCATATTTCCTTTTATGGATGTCTCAAATTAATTGTCCACTTACCCATTTTAGTAAGAAAAAGAGAATATAATGAGGGAATATTCCGTTTGAGTGGTTGAGAGTTATAATGGTCCCACTTTTATTAATATTTGTGTTTCTTGTCCCCTGACAATAAATTTGAGACGGAGGGAGTAATATGTATAAAATATACTTGTTTAATAATAAGAACTTTTATTAAAAAATAATATTTAATAATAAAATAGATAGTAAACTATTAAGGGCCCGTTTGGTTTGTTGCTAGGAATGACAATGGGTATCGGATTTGGAATGAGATGGAATGATAATGGGTATGAAAAAGTGTATCATTACGATTGTTTATGTTTGGTTGATAAAATATGGTATGAAAAAGTGTATAGATATTTGAATTTTGTAGTGGTAAAAAGATGGCCCCACGGGAATGGATTTCATAGACACCAAATTGGTGTGTAATGAATCTATGACTATGATATACCCATTTCATTACCGGGCCCACAAAACAAAACAAAACAAACACCTACTATGACTTTGAAAGTCATAGTTTCATTCCCATTTATGGGAACCAAACGGCCCCTAAGTAATAATAGAAAATATTAAATGTGTGGCTCATGTTTTTTTTAAATTGTCAAGTACATGGGAATCCCATCAAACCCCACTACTCCATCCGGATTCAATTTTTATGGTGATTTCATAATATTCTCTTTCAATAAGTGTACCAAACAATAACTTTTGGAAATCATTCCATTACATGACACTAAAAGATGGATACCAAACGGACCCTTAGTCTTTAAAATTAAGTGCCACGTATGAAAATGGAGCATCATCTTCCAATTACGTTCATTTTTTTACGGTAAGAAGTAAGTTAGTTGTAACTGTATCGTCAACTAGAAAACCCAAAACTTAAAAGACAGGAAAAAAAGGTAGAAAAATGCAGAAAGCGAGGTTCGATCTCTATTCTATTAAGAAAGCAAGTAGGTACTTACCTCTCTACCCATGCTACAATACTAAAAAAAAAAATACATATATAGTGATGGTCTTGCTAAATGACCCAGGTTGAACCAAAATAAAATATTTTTTTTCATATCTAGAAAGTTTCGTTGGATATAAAGCCAATTTTTCAATTTTTTATATTCTTTGGAATTTTGTAAGTAAATGTTACTATACCACTTAAAGCTGGTAAAGTTAACGTTACATATTATCCTATATATTTAAAAGGCAGGAATGCTTTTTGATCATGAACAGTATGTCGGTGGTGTTTTGGACGGTTGAGATGCACACGATCTACGTTTTTAACGGACCATATTTGTTGTAGGCACTGTTCATACAACTGTAGACTTAACAGTGCTTTCTTTTGTTCTATAGTTGGTACAAACACAAACCGCTTCTCTTGAACCTTCCACACATCAGTATCATATTCCTCTCTCTAAAAACACACACACACACACACACTCATCGATTCTTCATACATCTTTTCTGCGTGTTACAAATCGATGTGAGAAAATCACTACACAAATAAGCTGTAGATACTGATCGGAATCGTAAGCCTTGCCGGAAAATCAAATGGCTTCCGTTATCGTTTCTTAAATGATCAAAGATCTAATGGGTCTCTATGAGGGTGAGTAAGTTTAATGATTCACTCTTTTTAGAAGATTCATTCTCTATAAAGATCATCTTAATGTACAGGTAATTTTTCTATCTTTTTTTTTTTTTTTTTTTTTTACTTTATATATTTTTAATTGTTGGTTTAAGATTTTTGTTTCACTGATCATGTGGGTTTCATTTATTTTCGTGATTTACTCTTCATCGGTTATATATATTTTTTTTTATTATTTTTTTTATTTTTTATTTTTTGTTAGTAGAAGATATGGATCAAAAGAGTTGCTTGCTCAAGTTTCTCATGTGGAATCATGTGGATTACCCTTTTTTTTCTTGCAGGTAGATTCTTATATAGTATTTGTTTTGCTCTTTCAAATTACATGAGAATTGTCGTTTTCTTATTCTATTATTGTTTATGCCCGTTTTGAATTAACCATGCCTTATCAAAATAGCTATGTTCCAACTGACCACTCGCTATAGTTATGCTTTAAGTTATGTTATGTTGTGCTTACTACTTAATTGTTTACCATGAACAAGTGGCGGAGCTACACATAGGTCAGAGCGTGCAACCAAACCCACTGAAACTTAATATTGTGACAGTATATACTTCCTCATTTTTAGTGGGATTGTTATCTAAAAGTAAAACCCCCTGGTTTTAGTAGCATGAAGCCATGAGCCCCCTGTTGTTGTTGTTGCTGCGTGATTCTGAATAAAAGGTATGTAAATTAGAGATCAATTAAGAGAGGCATAAGTTATGCTTTGAGGATTGTGCCAGTTTCATATCATATTGGTTGATTAACCCTTATAGAATAGAATACAATTCGAAAGTCCAAACCATTGATGTCATGCTTTATTAGTATTAATGCAACTATGTAAGTATACATGGTGCACATGATTTTAGTCTTTGTTTTGTGAATAATAATTATGTTACATATCAATTAGTTTATAAATAACCCGACTTATTAGGTTCTATGCACATTTGGATGATTTTCGACCCGTTTGACCATTTTCCTTTTACCTTAGTTTTTATTCAATAAATGGCAGTGGATAAGAAAATTATTGCGTATAGAATGATTTAAAGGGGCCATGATATTACTCATATATTGCTCAAAAAAATATTGTAGTAGTTGTTACAATTTTGAGTTTTGTATGCGACTTCAAGATTTCCATGCGTGTTGAGCTTATATCTTTGGATAATACTTTAATTGGATGGCTGTTTTTCTCAGGCAATAGTGTGATGCTTTCAAAGAACCATTGAGCGATGGCTGCAGCCTAAGCATGGGCAGTTTCGCAGACCGACCCGAATTGCTACACCGAGTTTATTAAACATGCCATGTTTGAATTAGTAAGTACTCTGCTAATTAAGTAATCTGAGTGTTTGGATAATCTGCTTATTCTATAGTAGGTACTACGATATCAAGAGTGGCACATCCTTAAGTGGAGGATGTTAGCTGTTGACAGATTTCAGACACTACATTAACTGCAGTTTCTTGGAATAGGTAACCATTTGTTTTTTATAGCCTTTAGTTTCTTGCTACATTAGGTTAATCATTTTCGTGTAATTGTTTTTTGAATTGTAGCACGAAGACTGTTTTGTTGAAAATATGAAACATTTTTAGGTTTTTTTATGCTGATGTGATTCAAGGTGAGTGATTATGTGGTGTTGTTAATCTGTTTGATGTTTTAATTGTTGCCTCTTTTAGTTTGTCAGTCTATTAGGTCTGTCGTCTTCATGCCCACTGTCAGTTATAGAAAGTAGGAATGAGTCATAAGAGGTTATGGTTATTGATTTTACTGATTTTAAATAGGATCTAAGAAAGTTGAGGACGTGAGGTTATCTACATATTAAGTGTCAGGAACACATTTTTTTTAATACCAGTGACTTTATATATGCGTCATTATGGTTACAGATTTATAGGTCGGGATGCGTTGTTTTTGTCAATTGTAAAGTTTAAGAAAGTTATTAGTTTAATCGTCAACTACTTGAAGAATTTAAACAGGGTGTGTGTGGGTCCTATTTGAGTACTACTTGCTTGCCTGTGATGATTCATTAACTCTGCAACTCTTTTATGTTGGGGGTGATTTGTGTGTACGAAGCTGCAACGTATCATCTTTTACTAACGATGTCTCAGTCATAATATGTTTTTGTTTTGTTTTTTTGTTTTTTGTTTTTTTTATAATTCATGACTCGGTCATATTTATTGTTGGCAAAAGTTCATGACTCAGTTGTTTCCTATCACCTTTGTTTGTATACATATTCTTGGGAACCCTTGGTTTCATGTGTCCAATTAGCTAATTGTTATTTTTATAGGTGACAGATTCTTGAGATCTTAAAGGCTTCGCCTCAGAAGAAAATTAAAGTTATAGTTGTCACTGATGGTCAGCTAATTATAGATCTGGGAGACCTCAACTTCCAGGTAAATGACTTTCTATTTCTGTAATTTGTTCAAGTTCTATTTATAGTAGCAAGATTCAATAAAAAGCTTCCCAATTTGTATTGTTGTATCACATATGATAGAACTGCAGAGATGGAAGTTGGGATGACAATTAAAAAAAGTGTCATGCCAAACAGGTGACCTATAAGTACAGGTCAAAACTCATAAATGGCCGAATAATTTTTTAAATAAATTGTGTAAATATCGAACGACAGATGTGTATGCAGTAACTTCATCATTATTACTCTAATCAATCTTTTTATAATAACTTTAGTCACATAGCCTTTAGTTTTACGGTACCCATTTGAACTATACAAAATAAATCATACGCGCTCTTTATTTTTATTCATTTGCATTTTAGGAAGTTTGTTATCAAATATGAAGCAATAGTACTGATGGCTAATTTTCTATACAAACACGTTACAGGAAATGGGCATACTTGCTGGAAAGACCACTCTCTCCAAAGCTCTTGGAGACATTTGTCCTGCCTTTGGGAATAAAAGTGCATTTGTTGTTGGGCCCGTTGCCTTTTGACAACAAAGAGTTTGTCAAGTAAGATACAGGTTTTGGGTGTGTTGGAATCGCGTACCAGGATGAAGCGAAGGCCGTTGTGCTATCAGTTGTTGACTTTATCAATGGTGAGTGAGCTTTGTTGAATATATATTTGCCCTTCATCTTTGTGCTCAACTATAATTATGACTGCATTTGAGCGAGTATATTAAAGCTCGACTTCATTTTCTGTCTTTCTTCTACTGATACACACTTGCTATAATGCTGCATTGTTAAAGCCAAACATTTGTTTACTGAACTGCCTGATAGGGATTTTCAACAGTATGATGCGAGTTTTTGTCGTTACAACTTATGTATTATTTGTAGTTATAAGATAGGTTGTAGAACAGTTATGTCAGTCGTGTTTGATAGATGTTCATAATGAGGAATTTTTAGTAGGGTGAAAACAAGAGAGTACGATTGTGTTTAAGCCATGAATACTAAACATATTTCGCTCCAGACTACAGTAAACTACGTGCAAATGTGGTCACACCAAATGACAGTTTATTTTTGTACATATGCACAAGTTGTTATCTATGTTTATCTGTGTTTTAGGCTGAACATATAATGATACTGTTATGCGGTAGTATGAGTAGCTGTTTGACAATTTACAAGCATTGTAGATGGTTGATCCATTCACATTTAGTGAGATTATTGCAGAATATTTTTTACTTTCCTAACTATTAAAAAGATATTGCCATTTTTTCAATACTTAAATATTGCCATTTTTTTCATGGGTAAGTTGTATTAAACTTTGTTTTCTTTGGACTATCCAAACCCTTTGTTTCATATTTGTAATTTACTCTATAAGTACTGAAACCAGCAACCAGAATGAGGCATTTTTCTAGATTATTACCTTATTATGTTTTGTGTTTGGGACACACTTATGTGTTTATGTGTATGTTGCAGATACCATGAGACTAATACTTGCAATTCATGAAGGCAATGAAGGGTTTGCCTTCGGTAAAAGTTTGATAAATTATATCATGGGCATACCGTTATTGCTTATGAGAGTAGATGCAGAGCACGAAGAAACCATATGCTTCACAAAATGGATCCTGAATCTAGCAGCATATGGCATTATACTATATACTCAGCATTAGTTCCTAATCTCAAAATTGTTGTCTGAGACTGTCATTCTATTGGAATCACAATTGATTATATATGTTGCAAGTGCATTTATCTATTGATCATATGTGTATTGATCATTTGTCAAAATTAGTAAAGTTTGAATTATGATGCAATTGTTAGGTGAATATGTATGTAGTACATTTAATTTATCAACACAACACTCCCGCAGCAACGCTACCCCGCTTGTTATATATGGAAAAATAGTTTTACAAAAAGGTTAATTATAGATACAGTTACAATATTATCGGTATACCTTAGATCTTTGAAAAATAAAACAAAAGAGTAAGAGTTAATTTCACAAGCACTATTGTTGGTCAAATATTTGACATAAACAAGTGTAGTTTAATCATAAATGTTATAATCAAATTTCGTTGTTTGAGACAAACTTATTTCCTACAATTACCTACCTGAAATTAATTTAATAATTTCATCAATAGGTCGGTGGAATTTTGTTTAATCAGGTTGTAAAGAGACATCTAGTTAGCAACGACACTGTTTAAACTTAGGGATGGAAAAAAATTCCGAATCTGACGGGAAAATCTGAAAGTCGAACTAATTGAGTGGGCCGGATATTACTTATTGGGTTACGGGGCGAGTTTAGGATTTAAACGGGAATTTTGATCGGGTTTGGGGCGGGAAGCGGAGAATAACATTTCTGCCCCGCCCTACCTGAAAAATATATATACATATACATATATATTTATATAGTATTATGTTAGGTATTTACGTTATAAAAGCATATTTCTCTAATATTGTTAGTTTTATTATCTTTGTAAGATTACATAATTGTGAATTTGTGATCATAGGAACTTGTTTAATATCATATTTTTTTAGTTGTAATATGTGGCAGTGTAATTTATCATTATTTATGTATAATACTATCGTTTAAAACTTAATAAGTCTTGTTTGTAATTGGTTATTAATAGGTTCTTAATTCTTCTAGTTATTGCTAAAATTGTAACAATAATTATAAATATAAAATGATGCGACTTTGGTCGAGAATCGCACCCAATGAGGCCACCCTGATAAGGTCTCCAACTAGTACGGAGGGGGGATGTATCGCACCCCAACGGAGCACCCCAATTGGATCTCCGATCGGGGCGGGTTTGAGGAGACTTTGGTAATCGGGTTTAGAGACGGTGATGACCGCCTCGTCACAAGCCCGCCCATTGCCATCTCTAGGTATATTGATGAGTATGGTATTATGTGTACTTGTAAAGTTGTAATTGTGATTGTTAGACGGGTAAACATATTACGTCTTATCAGCTCAAGTTACTTAAAAATGATTACAATCACAAAGCTTGTGTCCTAATGATATCTTTAGTTATGTGAGAACCTCCCCAAACCAAAGATACTCGTATCTATTCATAAATTGTACCTGAAATATTTTTAAGTATTGGTGACCAACGAGTATAGTAATAAACAAAATGGACAGATAAAAAATTATGAAGCACGTTACATCCTGATTTTATTGCATTTTAAAACGATATCGCGTACCAATGAAAACGAATAAACCCGTAGCACCATGTAGTTTAGGGCACGTAGGCTTGATTTTTAGTCACTAAAGAAAAAGCATACAGATTATATGACCTAATTTTTCATATTTAACGTATTATTATATCTTATCTTGCCACTAATAATTACCACCCCATGACTAATATGCTTTTGATATTTTATACTTAATTTAGGTCATCATTAGGTTATTATAATCGATAAGATGACATGATAACAATTAATATTTAGAGTGGTCAGGATCGAATACTTTAACAAATATGACATAAGTTAGTTATTCAGTAAAGCTAGCTAAACTTGACATGTACTCCCTCAGTCCTAAATTATATGTTCATTTTTACATTTCACAAAGTTTAAAAAAAGTGAGTCCCTTACATTATTAACCAATAAAAATTTATTCTCACCCACTTACAAGCATTTTGATTGGTTGAAATTAAAAATGGACATGAATTTTGGGACAACCAAATCGTAAAGTGGACTTATATTATGATACGGAGGGAGTATATAATAAGAGAAATGTTAAATCTTCCTACTTATCTTTTACTTACAGAATTTTGACAAGTGTTAAAACTGACGGTTTTAATGTAATGAGAGAATGAGTGAAAAAGATATATATAATATTGTTATGTGTGTAAAAGGATTAATAAAAATATATTGTAGACAGCTTTAACAATGGTCATATAATAATGAACAAATCTTTGAACTTAGAGGGAACAAAGTAATGAACACGCCATCACTCCGAGCTATTAGGAAAGAAAAATAACATAAATGTAGCTAGTCATACAACGATATGCAAAGTGTCATTATCGATGATTCATTAGTTTAATTTGTGTTTTATAGTCATCAAATACGACTTTAAGAAGTAATCAATTGCAAGATTCAAACCATGTATATTTAATCCTCAAAATTAACTTTGATATTCATGTTGAATTGTTGATATAAATCAAAATATATTACAATCCGTTTGACAATTATTAGGTTCGTATAAGAACATTAGCGTTTACGTATGTAAGATGGTTTAGTACGTGTTACTTTCATATGCAATTTTTTATATTTTCAAAAAACAAGTTATGACTAAATGAGAATTATGATGAAAACAACATCATTTGATGGAAACAACAAAGTTTTGTAAGTCATTGATCACATATGCATGGGCAGAAATTAAACCTTAAGACTAGTGGTAATGAGGTCGACTATTCGATCAGTCGTTTGCTCGAACGCGTTCCCCCCCCCCCTTCCGCCCAACGAGCTATCCATGGACGCGTCCCCAACTTTGGAAAATGCTTTGTTTGGTTGGGTTTGCGACCGAATGAATTGCACACAAAAACTAGTTGTCGGGTAGTTTGTGACTATTGGTAGTGTTTGTTAAAATAATAATAATAATAATAATAATAATAATAATAATAAATAAATAAAAAATTGTCTTATATGCTTTTTTACGAGGAAAAAGAAAGTATGTTTTATTTTCTTTGTTTTTTTTTAATAAAGAATGAATTTATATTCTAAGTTTTTTAAGGTTTTTTATTTTTCTTGTCATTTTGTTTATTAAAAAAAATAGTTATGCATTTGGTTAAAAAAAAAACTTTAAGATAGCAATGACATTTGATCACCATTACTACTAGTTTAATAATTTTCATTAAGATTAAAATGGATACCTTATGGATGAATATTACATTATTTCTTAAATTAAATTGTACTCCGTATATCGGATCCAATGGTCATTTAACTTAATTTATGAGTCTTGTACTCTTTGTGAAATACAAACATGTCAACATAAATAAATAATAATACTTTCCAAATAAAAAATGTGAACATAAAATTGGAATTATGTTTCTTGGAGGCATAACCATTGACCAGAATTTTCAAAGTCGACTAGAAAGAATAGCAGATGGGGTTTCGCCCATGTCCATTGTAGTTGAAAACAAAGACATAATTTGTTTTTAATTATATTAACATTATCATTATGTTGCTAAATATATATAAAAAAAGGAAGGCCAGCTAAGATGATAACTTTGTCTGGCTAGAATAATAAATAGAAACAGCTTAATCAAAATTAGTAAAATAAAATATTTATATATACTATGTGCAATGAGAGCAGGACATGCAACAGAAGTGGGAACATTCTTAATTAGCCTCCTTTAAGGGCACGTTTAGAAAAAAAAATAATAATAATAACTTTTTCGCAATCTGTTTTACAGTTTTTATATAACAACTTTTAATTATCAAATATATAATAAATCAAAACAAAAAAAAATGAATTGGCGGAAACACTTTGATCTCATGTGTCTTTTAGCATCAGTCATTGTTCATCCCACGAGTAATAGCTCCGGTAACTCTTCTGGCCCAATGGGGAACCAACTGAATGAGAACGAGCCGAGATTCAAACTTTTGACCTTTTATCCACAAAATCTCTTCAGTGGGCTCATAAATTTTTTGAAGATAGGTGCCAACTGAGTCAAAGCTCTTTTGATAAACATCTAATAAATATTTACCAACTTTTTATAAAAAATATACTATTAAAAAGATTTTTAAAGGGTCATACTAATCTTGCACCCCCTAAAAAAATTTTAGGGGGTGTTAAAGTTTCCGTGCCAATCATTTGGTACAAGTTTTTTTTTTTAACTTTTACTCTTTATTTTTTTTGTCACTTTTTTTTATACAAGTCTTTTTTTTTTTTTACATTTACTCTTTTATTTCTTTTATAAAAGTAAGATTTTTTTTACTTTTTTATTTCTTTTTTACTAATAAAGTATATAACTTTTTTACAAGTTTTATTTATTTTTTATTAATCAGTTTTAAAACTTAAAAAAAACGTAGTCGGAAATTTTTTGAGGCTCAGTTCGAAGGTTGCAAAAGTGAGATGTTATCTCACTTTGCCGTCCATTCGGTTTTCATCATCGCCTCGGAAAATTTTTAGGCTCAAAAATCATCATCGCCAAGTATTTTTCATCGACAAAGTTCACATTCACAATAGTAAAGATTCTCAAATCTGCATAAAGCAATTCACTAACAGTAAAGATTCTCAATCAATCTGCTGCTTTCCTTCGTTATAAGGAATATCACATTCACAATTCACAGCTCATACCACAAAGAAGCAATCACAGTTCATACCACAAAGAAAAGAATCACAGTTCATACCACAAAGAAGCTAACCATGGGAAAATGTCGAGCTCACCATTTTATACCAATGAGGTAATAAACTTTACAATATGACATGCAAAATTTATAAAAAACGAGATTTTTAATAGACTCAGATTATTATTGTTTTATCATTTTGGTTGCAAATTTGAAGGTTGCAAAGTCATTTTGCCATGCCATTCGATTATGCCACGCCAAATCATTTTCGCTGAAAATCAACAAAAGTTTTTTTTTTATCATCATCGCCGTATCTCGATTTTTTTTTGTGCATGTTTTCGGCTTATTTTTTTGGCTTATGTTTTCGGTTTATTTTTTGCCAAAACAACCATGAGCCAAAACAGCCAAAAACAAAAATAACCACTATCATAAACTTCAAAACCAAAAAATACTTGATTATGATAGTGGTTATAAACAACCAAAACTGCCATGAGCCAAGAACAACCATGAGCCAAAATAAACCGAAAACAAAAAATAACCACTATCATAACCATGAGCCAAAACTGCCATGAGTCAAAACTGAGCCAAAACTGCCATGAGCCAAAACTGCATAAACCCATTGTGAGTTTTCATATATACCAGTCATCATTTGACTTTCCAAATATACAGCCGACACCTTAAAACATCAACATCAACCCATTGTGAGTTTTCATATATACCAGTCATCATTTGACTTTCCAGTCATCATTTGCATAAACCCATTATAGACATCGTAAAACATCAACCTATGTTTTCTTTCCCATGCATCTCATTAGACCAACAACAACATCAACCCATATACCATCACGAAAACCGAATATAAAACTTTAGATCTAGGGGGCGTCGGTGAGAAATACCGCGCGTGCCCTATGTTAAAATGATCACCTTTTTCCGATCTATCGTTTGGTATATGGGGTGAAAATATCCGGTGGTGCGTGGCCGGAAATATTTTTAGTTCGCCGGAAGTATTTTTGAGTGAGAGAGGAGAGAAATTGGTAAAGTGTGAGTGAGAGAGGACAAAAAAGAGTATAGTAGAAGAAATAGTGTGTGGGTTGGTAATAAGTTGGGCGCCACCGGTTTTCAATACCGGTTTTGTTTGTTTGTTTTTTTTTTTTTTTTTCAAAAGTTATTTCAAAAGTAATCTTGACAGCTAAGGAATATGTATAAGCATATACTATATGAAATTCGAAATCGTTTTCATATTATCAAATTTTGTAAAAAATGATATTAAAGCTTCTTACCCAGCCTTTCAAATTTTTGTTAAAAAAGTTATGTGTAAAAAAAAAAGTAAAGTTTGTAAAAAAAAATAAAAAAAATAAGGTTTGTTAAAAAAGTTATTTGTAAAGTAGTTAAAAAAAAGTTATTTCAAAAGTAAACGTAAATTTGCGTAAGATTTGTAAATTTATGTAAGGTTTGTTAAAAAAAATAAAAGTAACAATAAAAATAAAACTAATATAAAAAAATGTAACAATAAATAAAGTTGTATTTTTTATAAAAGTTTGTTAAAAATAAAAGTTATTGTGTTTTTTATTTTTTAGGTGTTCGGTAATGAAGATGCTTTAATTGATTGGGTGAAATCTACTGCTGAATCGATTGGTTTTCTTATTGTTAAAGGAAGAAGTAAAACAGATAGGGGCTATAAGTACTCTATCGAATTGTTGTGTTCTAGATATGGGACGTCTGCACGTGAAGGTTTAGAAGATGAACTTGAACGGCAGAGTAGTACCGCTAAAATTAATTGCCCATTCAGATTACTAGCGAAATTTCATAAACGTAAAAATGGTTGGATATTGAATGTCAAGTGTCTGAGGCATAATCATGTATTCGTAGACTCATTCCATGGTTTTTCACAAGCCATGCGATTAAAAGAAAATGAGTTCGTTTTTGTGAAGCGGATGACGTAACAGCATGTAGCACCACGAATTATACTTTCTGCAATAAAAGAGAGCGATCTGAATAACGTGTCTGGCATTAAAACGATATACAATGCACAAGACAAGATACGTCGCGCCAATCGTGGTGATTTGACTCCGATACAACTCCTGTTAGTACATTTGCAGCGTCAAGGTTATACATATTACCCTAGGATAAATGACCACACAAATGAGCTGGATGAAATATTTTTGTTCACCCGACGTCATATGCCTTGTGGACAACATATCCGGAAATCATGCTGATGGACTCCACATACAACACCACGATGTTTAAATTGCCATTCTTTATAATTGTTGGGGTTACTCCAACAAACACAACATTCTCAATGGCGTTTAGCTTTTTGGACAAGGAAAAAAAGACAAATTTCAAATGGGTGTTGGAATGTGTTAAGTTGGTGATACAAGAACAATATTACCCACGGGTTATCGTCACCGACAGAGATTTAGCGTTGCTTGGGGCATGCGAAGAAGAATTCCCAAACGCTAACAGATTACTCTGCCGATGGCATATCAATCAAAATGTGCTAAAGCATTGCAGACCCAAATTCGATTCGTTAAAGGAGTATGAGTCCGTTAGATGGACATGGGAATTGATGGTTACAGCTCCGACCGAAGATGTGTTCACGCATTATTACGAGCACCTACAAGATTTATTAGCCCAAAAACCGGGTACTTAACCATTAATTCTTTGTTTTATTATTTAATAAATAACTACTCGAATTGTTTTCTCACTTTGTTAATTCTTTGTTTTATCAGATGTTTTTCAGTATTTCCTAATCGGCTGCAAGATTACGACAACATGTTTGTGTCATACATTACCGATCAATATCGCAGCTTCGGCCAGACAACAACATGTAGAGATGAGAGTCAACACGCTATTTGTTGAAGTTATACTTGGGCTCAACACAGTCCAGCTTAGACACGTTGTTGTGTTCGGTCGACAAGATTATAGCTGCGCAAGAAACTGCGATACGAGCCTCTTTGAATACAAGCAAAATCAAGAAACTGCATGCGTGTAAGGATAAGCTATTTAGCGAATTGCGCTATAATGTTTCAAGAGATGCTTTACTACTGTTACTCGCAGAAAGTCAACGGGATGGCGACCCACATCAATGTGATCATCAGTTGCGGTCAATTTATGGTTTACCATGCTATCACCAACTGTATTACCTTAAAGCAAACGGTATGAATTTCAAATTTATGCCTATCAAGTTATTCTCCCCGTCGATACCGATAATTTTAACTAGTTCCTTTTTTCGAATACAGGATTGCCTATTCCGCTTGGTTTTGTTGATAATTTTTGGATAACCTTAAGCGTTCCCGGCCGGTTGTCCGAAATACTCAAGAGTCTGAAGAGCCTCAAGGGCCTGAAGAGCCTGAATATTTTTCTTGTCAAGATGACGTACAAAAATTCCAAAGTGTTTATACCAGAGCATCGTCGTTTGTCAAAAAAAAATGTTAAACATGCTCAGAGGTATATAAGCTCCTGAATCTGTGTCACCAACAACCACCTGTTAAAGAAAGTAATCGTGGACGTCCAAGCGCAAAGGACAACAAATCCAAGTCTAAACCAAATATCCCGGATTTGAACGAAGGACTTAACGAAGAACCCCTCACAAGGCACCGCAGAAGCTACACAAAACCTAAAAGTCCCGAAGTAAATAAAGAATCTGCGAGACACAGTTCTTATGTGGGAGAGCCTTCTAACGTCTCAGACTTAAACGAAGGACCTAACGAAGGACCTAGCGAGGGCGACTTAAGACACCACTTGTACGTTCCAGATTACTTTAGCGAATATTGTATGACTGAAATTCCATTGGTTTTCGGCTGGATCATGGGGATCTTTAACGTGGAGGGTGATGGAAATTGTGGCTATCGAGCTGTTGCCGTAGGTCTTGGCGGTCATCAAGAAATGTGGCCCAGAATTCGAGCTCTTGCCAGGGCAGAGGTAGACAATAACGAGGAAGTTTACAAGGAGCTGTGGGGTAATTCTTTTACATCTATACGTAACTCGATGAATTGGTTTAGGGGTGCAGCACCCCGGCGTTGTTGGATGACTATGTCAGAACTGGGAGTGGTTATTGCTACATCTATTAACCGTCCTATTGTATGTATAACCAATTCACAATCTCTTTTGTGTCTTCCGCTAAGAGGTTCTCCCGATTCAGCAGAAATATTGTCTCCGGTTGTGATTCTTCGTGTGGGGAACAACGAATGTGCTCACTTCGTTCTTGCGTTTCTTGATGAAGACTCACCACTCCCGTATAATCACCCACAATGGAGACATTATAGAAATGCCGAGGCCGCGCCATGGGAACATGTGTTTGCTCAACGACAGAGGATGTTAAGATATACGTAGAAAACAGTTATTGATTTATATTGTAAATGACACAACATGTATAGACGATTACTGATTTATATTGTAAATGACAAAACATGTATAGACGATTACTGATTTATATTGTAAATGACAAAACATGTATAGACGATTACTGATTTATAGCAAACGACTCGTCATCTTTTGTTACAGATTTCTTAGTTTCTAGTTATATTGTAATTTTGTGAACCATGTATCAACTATTAATCTATAACAAGATTGGTTCTTGTGAACCATGATATTACTAATTTATGTTGTGAATAATCTATAACAAGATTGCTTATTTGCGTAAATATATCAATAACTTGTTTGTTTAGAATACATTTCTTATAATTGTTTCGTCATGTAACAGCCAGGGACTAAAGACTATGGGTGTCGATACTTCATGTGGAAGGAAATATTTCAACAAAAGTACTTTGGTGAAGCCTCTTCTTCAACGCAGTGCTCAAACTGCGAAACTAAAGATACAACGATCAACATGCTATTGGCTGAAAACAATTTATTGCAGGCAAAAATAAAGGCGTTGGAGGCATCACTGGAATTGGCAAGAAATCCAGTTGATCACGCATGTCAGCCGAGTGGAATACTCTATGAGCTTATAGATGACATTAATAATCTTCACGTGGAGTAGATTTCGTTGTAATATTGAAAACATTGTTGTTTTACTTGTTTAATGTTTTAATGTTATTGTTTAATTAAATGGAAACAAACACACAATTAAAAAGCATAACGTAAAATAAATATCATATAAAAACACTACACAATTAAATACACTATACATATAAAAACACTACACAAATAAATACACACTATATATACTCTACAAATAAAAACACTATATATATACATTACACAAATATAAATTATACACAAAACAAAAAAAAAACAAAAAACTAAAAAAAAAAAAAAAAAAAAAGACAAACCAATCATTGGGCCAATGATTGGCCAATGATTGGCCTACTATGGGGTGCAAAAAAAGGATTTCATGGGGTGCAATGTTAGACCCACCCTTTTTAAATAGTTATTAAAATTTTAAAAATAACATCATTTTTCTCTAATACGTCATATTTAGCAATCTTGTTATAAAAAATACATTATTAAAAAAAGTAATTAAATTTCTAATAAGATAAGCCGACATTGGAATGATGTTAACTTACAATTTTATATAGAACAGTGATTAAAATTTAATTCAACTTTTTATTTTTCCGATAATAAGTCAAAATGATTACACATATCTAGATGATATAGAGTATAGCCGGTAAAAGACAAAGATTATGAATTGCATTATACAATTTAGATTATACATATATATGCAATATTTATAGTGCAAAGAAAGTAAAGTATTAAAGGATTTAATTAATCAGACAATACATCACCATCATGCGCGAGTAGTTAATACTCGTCATGTTACATGTACTATAAGGGAACATTTGAAAATAATATATGTTTATAGCTAGTATATCAATATTAATGGTTTAAACTCACTAATTATATGCTACAGTCAAGCTCATTATCAATACTTAATAAAGCCCATTATCAACACTTGATAAGTTCGTCCACGTTCCAAGGTCGCACACTGTTTGGAAGAACCTCTCAGGCTGCGTAACATATACGCGTGAGACAACTGTCACTAATAGTTAAGATGTAATATCTGACATATGACAATAGAAGACACACAACATGAATATTGGAGAAAGGTACGACCTGTTATGAGCCAACGAGAGTATGCCACTTGTCATCCTTGTCTGCCCATTAGATGACCAACACCTAGCTTGTCTACAACTACTGTTGATCATCCACATAGGGTTTATATTTAAACCTTAATTGTCTCTCTATAAACAGAAAGCATCCCACACACAAAAAAAGGATCACTTACACTTTTACACACAATGTTCTCACACAGTTAACATACATTCATGGTTTGTTTGAGTGTTACCCAAATCTTTTGATTCTTAATCATCCCTTTAGGTCTTTACCGTTCAATACGGGAAACCAAACAACACAGCCGTTTCAATTCGCTCTTAATCACGATTTACGATTTACATATTTTTTAAACTACATTTTATCAAAAATGCTATAAGCTAACCGCTCTTAAATACTTCAAAATTTTCAACACCAAACCCATTGGATGGTACATACTGTTAATACAAATAAGTCGTAAAAACGTTTATTTATATTTTACGATCTTCTAATGTTTTGTCGATAACAAACGTACAATCACTTTAACGAAACAAATAAAATACGTAAATGTCTTGAGCCAATAGTTTACTAACACACTTACGTTTTCACATAAAACACTAAACAAGTAAAAGTGATTTTATGATTTAGTAATACATATGTACAACAACTAGTGTTTACATATTGGGTAGATATATACATAACTAGCATGTATTATAATTGGTAGAAGTTTAAGTATTTGACCCATTAACCAAATACATTAAATGTAGTTGGGTATAACCCAAAGTCCATGACCCATACGCATGGAGCATAACCCATAACCCATTGCATGACATCATGCTTAAGTCATAATGAGTTTTACCCATGACCCATGGATTTAACCCATGGACTAGATGCATTGCATCTAGTAGATGCATTGCATCTAGTAGATACATTGTATCTACTTGGATACCCATGGTCCAAAGTCTAGGACCCATAACCCATGACCCATGGCCCAAAACCCATGGGCAAAGAAGAGCGTCCCACGGATCCCAAGGAAAACACTGGACGGATCCCTCAAGTGAGGGATCCGTGGGATCCGTGGAACAGTAGCTAATTTTCCTCTATAAATAGTGAGCCATTTCTTCATTTTGCGTGGTCACACCCACACATACTTTCTTCTAGTATTGTAAACCTTCTAACCTCAGATCCTAAGGATCTCTCTATGTAGTTTGTGTTTTGTTTTTGTGTGATTCTCTAGATTCCTCTTAAAGGCGAGATCACCACCTCTTGAAGTCGAGCAAGCTCAAGTCCATGAGTTGCCATGCTTCGTCATCATCAAGACTACTGAGGTTCTCTTGTTGATAGTTCTTTCTTCCTCCATAGTAGTGTTGTGTCAAACGCATTAGTGAAGGATGCCGAAAGAGTCAAGACGAAAGCATTAGTGAAAGGTGCTTAATGTCCGTGTCAAAGGCATTAGTGAAGGATGCCAAAGGAGTCAAGACGAAGGCATTAGTGAAAGGTGTCAAACGTCCGTGTCAAGGGCATTAGTGAAGGATGCCTAGATGTCAAGTCAAGTGGCATTAGTGAAAGATTCCAAGGGTGTATAATCGATGAGGTGCATCGATGTACAAATAGAGATAGGTTGTATCCAAGGATATTGATATCCTTGATGATGTTGTAATAAGGAGTGGGTCTCCTTTGGGTTAGGTATTGTGTAGTGTTGGGTAGTAGTTCCTCCATTGTAATGGAACTCGGTATCTAGCCTAGTACCGGATAAAGGGTAGGCTACGTTGTGATAGGTGTGGTTCTACCTTGTGGAAAAACCCGGTGTCTAGCCTAGTACCGGAAAAAGAGTAGGCGACGTTGTGAAGGCTTCTCCGCCATAAGGAGTTGGTGTCGTGTAGTGATTACGAACTCTCGAGTAGGTGACTCAGGGAGTGGAGTAGGGCAAGGAAGGTGTCCTTGTAGCCGAACCACTATAAACACTCGTGTCGTGGTTATGTGTTTCTTACTCTTTATCTTTCCATTACACATTTAAATATATATCTATCAATGTCCAACATACACATTCAAATAGATTGACATAAGTAGATCTAAATAATCTAAAACGAAATTTTAATCGGTAAAACTATTCAACCCCCCTTCTAGTTTTCTACAATTGGCATCAGAGCTTCGTTACCAAGTTTCTTAGAGTATGTTGTACTTTAAAAACTTGATACGATCCGTGTATGTTTGAAAACTACAAAGAAGAAAATCTTTTAAAACAAATTGCCTCTTTTATGTTGGATAATGATAGATTATTCTAACATTTTCTTTTCAAGAAATCTCCATACTAGGATCTCTCCAAAGTCTTCATTTCTAGTCAAAGAATAATGAAGTCAACTTTTAAGGAAGAACCTAAAAGTAATCGCAACCTTCTTATTCTAAGTACAATGGATTACTTTAAAAGGTCATGAAGTTGTTCACTTATCCTTAGCTAGTTTACGTCTACATGAATTTGTTGATATTATTCTTTTTCTAGTTAATAAATGCTAGTCTCTAAAAAGTCTATTTTTTGCCACTTTCCCGACTTACTCATCATCGGGAATAATATTCCTCCTTGATTTTCTAAAAAGACCGTCAAACTAACGCCGCCGTCACAAATAGATACTTGATAATTAACTTATCAAATCCCATCGAACAAACATCTATTCATTTAGGAACCTCAAAGTTATTTTTGTTCCATAGGCTAGTGTATAACTTATTACAAAAATAACACCAAACACCCTCTTTCTGTCCACAGTAGCCGGATCCCTCAAGTTGTACCAGCCGGATCTCAATTTCAAGGGATCTGGGGGAACCGTGCAATAGAAAGCAACCATACGCTTTTCAAAACCAATTCTGCTCTTTTCCCTCTCCTTACAAAACACAAAAATGACCCAATTGCTGCTCTCATCTCCATAGAGGTTCATATCATCAAGCATCTTCCTCTAGAACATCATTGTAAGTAATTACACTCATATGTTCTAATCTTCATCCTCCTCACCCTAGGGTTTGTGGTTTTCAATTTTTCCTAATCAATTGATGAAATTGGGTTTTTGAAAAATTGATCACTAGAAAAGGTTTTCACATAACTAAGATTACATTGTGCTTACAACATTGTTAATACAAATCAAAACCATAAATCCATCTCAACAAATTTTACCTAATTGCAATATTTGTTTTTCTAGGACCAACCATGCCTAAAGCTACCCAACAAGATCACCATGCACCGTTCACTACCTCACTAAATACTATCGAAAAGAGGGGTTGTCAAAAACCGATCGTAAAGTCTTCAAAAGACTTGAAAAATGACTTATCCACGAAGGTCGTGTGGTCAAGGAATGTTTCCTTGAAAATACCGACATTCGTCAAGTCTTCTCGGCAATCAACTTTGATTGTCTCGTTGACATTGATGAACAAATTTGTCCGGTTTTCATCTTTGAATTCTACAAAAGCGTTAGGATCATTCAAAATAGTGATGATAGTATTTCAATCGCTTTTATCATCAATAAACAAAACTTTACTCTACCCCTCAACACATTTGCTCAAATCCTTCGCATTCCTTGTGAAGGAATTTGTATGTACTCCCAAGATTGGGCAATATCCACTCAATCCTTTGCACTTGATTCCAAACCAATCTACCGTACTCCTCTTTATGACCCCGCAATTGTTCGAGACACCATTTTCCAAATTAGAGCCGACCAATCTCGCTTCAACCACAACAAAGAGCTTATTCATCGTGATCCCTTTCAAATGGAACTCTTCGAAATGCATCCCATCTATAAAAAGTGGGAAGAAATTCTTAAGGAAAATGTCATTAGTTTGGTCGGAAACAAAGACCATCCAAATGCATGTCTTGTCCAAATGATATATTGCCTCATTCACCAAAGGCCATTTAATCTCGCCTATTACATGGTGAAGAGAATGGTCGGGGTATTCAAAGTTGCCAACATGGTACTTCCCTATGGTATGCTCCCAACACGACTCCGTGAGTACGTTAGTGCAATGCAACCATCTCCAATCAACGATGATCATTTCCTTTCCGATCACGTCATGGTACCACTTACCAAACAACCCTCTAAACGGTTCATGGTCAATGGAAGAAAACCTAAGGCTCTCCCGGACTCCTCAAACGAAGAGGAAGTAAATGGCAACCCCACTGTCAACGTTGACTTGGACCCCATAACCTACGTTCAACAACTTCCAACTCTTCCAAACGAGACCGCATAATTCAAACAATTGAAGGGTATGATCTAATGCCTAACTAACTACGTTGTGAAGTCGGGAAAGAGGAAGAGAAAAGATTGAAAAAAGAGACATTAGGATTATGGTTGCTTTTAGACATTTTGTTTATCAATTTACAATGAATGTTTATGTTTGTGAAATACTTTAGTTTGGTTGTTTGGATATTATCATTACCACTCTTATTTATGATATGGTTTATGAGATATTTTGCTTGTTTTGTTGTTCTTTAGAGTAGAGACCAATAGAAATTGGTATACATAGTATAGTGCAAAATCTGCATCCTTTTCTGTGATGCTTCTGATCTGCAGTTGCCGGATCCCTAAGAATATACTAGACGAATCCCTCCTTTTGGGGAACCGTGGGATCCATGGTGACAGATGTGCAATACAGAATGCCACACATCAAAACAGCTCACTAGATCACTTCACACTAGCTTAACTTAAGGCCTTAGGACCACTTGAGTCCTCTTCAAGCTTAGTAAGCTTCACACTCACTCATAGCTCTTTTAGGATCACACTCAAAGTGCTTTTTAATTTATCATATCACCAAAACTCATCATCCTTCTGCTCTTATACTCACACATCATCTATCACATGTCAACACGTCTAGTTTTGTAAATCTCTCAATTTTAGCAAGTTGATTTTAGTCATCTCTACCTCAAAATGGGTCAAAAACAAGTTTTTTAATTCTCATAATTTTTTAAAGAATTTTCAAATTTTATTCCAAGTTGCCATCTGATCTCTATGATCATTTAACATCACTTGACACTACTAAAATTCCTAGTGTCATCCTTGATCACCCATTGGTGGTCATAAAGTCCCATTTTCCTTCCATAAAAGGCAATCATTAGCTACCACCACTCATTACCATTGATCATTTAAGTCACACCTCATTTAAAACACTTAAGAAGACTGAGACACTCAAGATATATAGGTATTAGCCTCTACCAACATCATTTTCCTCCATTATTGACTGCTGATAGCCGGATCCCTAGGATTAGCCTAGACGGATCCCTCATTGGAAGGAACCGTGGGAACTGGCTGGTAGATTCAGCAAATCCCACCTAAAACAATCATTTCAAGCTCTCCTTGCTAACTTGAATACTCCATCTTGTCTTAATTAAACTCATAGATCAATGCAAATCTGTAGTTGACCCTTGTGCATGCAAATCATCACATTTCTAAGGGTCTTAGTAGCTTAAGTCTTTAATGCACTTTCCAAATCCTTTCCTTTATAAGTCATCTTGTTAGAACTTCTTAGTCATCAACCACAACTTAATTCTCAGCTTTTAGAAACCTCTTTCATAGTCATTTCATCATGAGGAAAGCTCCTAGTGCTAACTCATCCACCAAAGGACCACCCAAAAAACTTGCTCGTGTTGTACACGAAATTTTCTCAACCGAATCATCTCCCGTTAAATCCACAATTGCTATGATTTCTCCTCCACCAACTCAACCAATCAAACCAATCCCCAAAATGATTGTTCCCACAAAAATATCATCACCAAACACCACAATTCCTACTAAACCAAACACACCCATTTCCATCTAACCATCATTTTTTGTGCCTAGAGCCATATCATTTACCACCTCACAATCATCTCCACATCTCTACAACTTAGAGGACTTACCTCCTAGGTCATCTCATCCTCCACCATTACCGACACACTCTTCAATAGAGAAGATTGTGCAACAAAACTAAGGTGTTGAATCAACACTTGCACCGGTATCCTTTTCTTCATTTCCCTCAAATGGTCCATTTTGGATTATGAGGAATCATCAAAGTCAACCACCCGACCACATGGAAGTTGACACCTCTCTACCTCCACCATCATCCCTTGTTGAGCCACCATTGAATGTGCCTCCACCAATCCCTCCTTCTTTTGAGGATCCTCAACCCTCTTCACTTGATCCTCCACATCAAGCCGCTCCATTTTTACCACCACCTTTTCCAAGCCATGACAAGGATTGTTATCATTGTCAACACGTTGAATGCTTGATACATGAACTACGTGAAGAGCAACGTTTCATGTTTTATCACCTCCTCGAACGTTTCGATGAGGTCAACAAACCTAAACAACCGTGAGCTTAAAGAACTCAAGTGGTGTCCTAGTCTTAAGCGTAACTTAGAGAATTTAGGAATCACATTTCATGTTTAAATCATTCTCTTAGTTTTAGATATTTGTAGATCATCTCTCGTAGTATTTTATTGAATGAGATTACATGTTTTATGTCATATTGTATCAAGTGTATGTTTGGTGCATTATTAAATATCTCATTTTGATGTTGACAACATTTGTTCACATCACCATTGTTGTCTTGAACTTTCAGACAGATGGATCCCTCTTTTTTGCCTAGACGGATCCCTCCAAGGAGGGAACCGTGGGATCCGTGCAACAGAAGACTTGTTTACTACTAACTTGAGTCTTATTTGCAGGAAATAATGCATTATATACTTGTTTTCTAATATTTGTTTTGTAAATTTTCAATATACACATGAAGACTTTGACAACCCAAGCTAGGGGGAGTTTAGTGTCAAAGCAAATACATTGCAAAATCATTTGCAATATACTTCACATTAGGATTACGTTACATGGCATCCCTTTACAAAGTAGCAATTATCAAGGGGGAGAATTTTTGTCACAAAGACGAAACCATTTTCAAACATAGTTGCAATGAACTAGTTTAGTATCTTTTTTTTCTTGACGCCCTCACAAAGGGATGGACTCGTCAAGGGGGAGCTAAGACGAGAGAATTTCCCGTCACTTTCTCTCTATATTTTTTCTTTCTTATTACATGTTTTTCTTAAAACAATGTGTTAGTTTTTTTCGACGATCTTTTTGTTTCGACAAAAAGGGGGAGAAGAGAGTAAAAACTCCAATTCAAACTTTTACGAATTTTAGTTTTTTCCTTAAAATAATATATGTTTTGTCATCAACAAAAAGGGGGAGATTGTTAATACAAATAAGCCGTAAAAACTTTAATTATATTTTACGATCTTCTAATGTTTTGTCGATAACAAACGTAAAATCATTTTAACGAAACAAATAAAATACGTAAATGTCTTGAGCCAATAGTTTACTAACACACTTACATTTTCACATAAAACACTAAACAAGTAAAAGTGATTTTATGATTTAGTAATACATATGTACAACAACTAGTGTTTACATATTGGGTAGATATATACATAACTAGCATGTATTATAATGGGTAGAAGTTTAAGTATTTGACCCATTGACCAAATACATTGAATGTAGTTGGGTATAACCCAAAGTCCATGACTCATACGCATGGAGCATAACCCATAACCCATTGCATGATATCATGCTTAAGTCATAATGGTTTTTACCCATGACCCATGGACTAGATGCATTGCATCTAGTAGATACATTGTATCTACTTGGATACCCATGGTCCAAAGTCTAGGACCCATAACCCATGACCCAAAACCCATGGGCAAAGAGGAGCGTCCCACGGATCCCCAGGAATACACTGGACGGATACCTCAAGTGAGGGATCCGTGGAATAGTAGCTAATTTTCCTCTATAAATAGTGAGCCATTTGTTCATTTTGGGTGGTCATTCTCACACATACTTTCTCCTAGTATTGTAAACTTTCTAACCTCAGATCCTAAGGATCTCTTTATGTAGTTTGTGTTTTGTTTTTTTTGTGATTCTCTAGGTTTCTCTTAAAGGCGAGATCACCACCTCTTGAAGTCGAGCAAGCTCAAGTTCATGAGTTACCATGCTTTGTCATCATCAAGACTACTGAGGTTCTCTTGTTGATAGTTCTTTCTTCCTCCATAGAAGTGTTGTGTCAAAGTCATTAGTGAAGGATGCCGGAAGATTCAAGATGAAAGCATTAGTGAAAGGTGCTTAACGTCCATGTCAAAGGCATTAGTAAAGGATGCCAAAAGGGTCAAGACGAAGGCATTAGTGAAAGGTGCCAAACGTCCGTGTCAAGGGCATTAGTGAAGGATGCCTAGATGTCAAGTCAAGTGGCATTAGTGAAAGATGCCAAGGGTGTATAATCGATGAGGTGCATCGATGTACAAATAGAGATAGGTTGTATCCAAGGATATTGATATCCTTGATGATGTTGTAATAAGGAATGGGTCTCCTTTGGGTTAAGTATTGTGTAGTGTTGGTTTGTAGTTCCTCCATTGTAATGGAACTCGGTATCTAGCCTAGTACCGGATAAAGGGTAGGCGACGTTGTGATAGGTGTGGTTCTACCTTGTGGAGAACCCGGTGTCTAGCCTAGTACCGGAAAAAGAGTAGGCGACGTTGTGAAGGCTTCTTCGCCATAAGGAGTTGGTGTCGTGTAGTGATTACGAACTCTCGAGTAGGTGACTCAGTGAGTGGAGTAGGGCAAGGAAGGTGTCCTTGTAGCCGAACCACTATAAACACTCGTGTCATGGTTATGTGTTTCTTACTCTTTATCTTTCCATTACAACATTTACATATATATCTATCAATGTCCAACATACACATTCAAATTGATTGACATAAGTCGATCTAAATAATTTAAAATGAAATTTTAATTGGTAACACTATTCAACCCCCCTTCTAGTTTTCCACACATACATTTTATTGAGTTGTACATGATAAGCAAAAAATGTTACAACATTATTTATCACCTTAAAAAAATAAGCATGTCATTTTAATTAATCCTAGAGTAAAATAAATTGTTCGTCTCTGAACTTGTACCAAAACATCATGTTGAGTCAGGTAAAGTTTTTTTGTCCCTACTTGTATGTTTTTCATCACCCAAGGTCCCTTGAACCGTTATCCCTCAGTCATCCTCCGTTATCTACCGTCACGTTTGTTTTTACACTGAGGGCAGGATGGTCATTTAAGCTATTAATTAATTTTGGGTAAGAGTGAACTGCGTCTACCTCCTGAGAATGTACAATGTATCTTCTCCCTATAAAAAGTCGTCTCCATCTTATCACCACTCATCCATGAACTTTCTTCTTTCCAAAAATCTTATCTTTTTACATTTCTTAACTTCAAATCTAAAAATGTTGCGTTGTAATTGCTCGAGACCAGCTATGGTGAAAACTTGCTAGAACAGTGTAAATCCTAGACGGCGGTTCTATGCTTGTCTCCGACAGGTTAGGACTTTTTTTTAACTTATAAATTTCATGTTCGTTTATGATTCTTTGTAAACGGTAACAATGGTGGTTTAAGTTTCAGCTTAAAGTTTTAGATGTGAGTTTTATGTATAATAACAATGGTGGTTATCTTTAGTTGCTAAACAACAATAATTGTTCTTTCTAAGCAGTAACAATGGTGGTTTAAGTTTTAGTTGTAAGTTTCATGTACAGTAACAATGGTGGTTATATTTAGTTGCTAACTTGTCATTTTTACGTTTAAGGTTCAACATGTCCCTTCATAGGGTGGTACGATCCACCCATGTGTCAAAGGGGGGTTGTGATAACCTTCTACATAGGAACATCCACGAGCTCGAGGCGGTATTAAAAGAACGCCAAGCTGACCTTCTTACTGAGACAGAAAAAGCGGTAAGCTCGGCTAACGAGCACGAGGCTGCTCTCTAAGGCTGCCAAGCTGACATCCTTCTTGAGAAGGAGAAAGTTTGGCAATGAACAAACTTGTGTGTTTTGTCTTGATATTTATCATCACTATTTTTTTATTGTTTATCTAATGGATTTAAAAACTCATTTTTTGACGTTTTGGGTTGTAGATGGTAAGGATAAATGACAAGTTTTGACTTGGATAAGTTAGGTGTTAATGATTAGTATGGTAAGGCTTGTGTAGGAAGATGTAAGTGTTTTTTCGTTGACTATTTATACCACTTGGTTGACTATTATCTAATGTATTTCTTTTTTTAGTTTGGTCCTTGTACAATTGTACTATTATCTATTTCTTAATAAGTTTGGTCCTTGTACAAAAATATGTTAAATACATCCGTAAATAGACTAACATGATCCAAGTCATAACACAAATCCAAGTAATATACATAGAAAATGAAAGTAGGTCCGTAAATAGACTAACATAAGATGATTTCATAGATAATGCAAATAGATATAATTCCATCTGCATAAAATTTGTTAGTCTACAAAGTACACAAACACACATTGTTTAAAGAGTACAAATATTGTATAGGAAATACATATTAGATGAAAAATATTATCTTTGAAATACTTCACACAAATGACTTATGGTGAGGCCATTCTTAATGCTAAAATCTTCTTCTTACTCTACATTAGTTTTGAAGTCAAACCTGCCCCAGAACTAGCATGCACTTGACTTTTAGATTGAGACTGAATCACACTTGCTTGAACTTCACTATGACATTGAGAATTAGCTTGAACCAAATTTTCTTGAACGTGGATTTCAGATTGGCCACCAATTGCTTGAACATGACTTTCAAATTGACCACCAGTTGCTTGCATATGACTTTGAGATTGAGCATCAGTTTGACCTTAAGTTTGTTTATTTGCTTCAACCTTCTTACTTTCAACATGTGTCTTCTTCTTTGATTCAACAATTGGCTGGGAACATGAACCTGTTTGTTAAGACTGACATCCACTACCTTGACTTCCAGATACACCTCCTTGCCCAAGACATGTTTTCTTGTTGTGTCCAACATTGCCACAAATATCAAAAACTACACACCTACAACACTTTGACAACTTATTGTATGTATCATTATCATCATTTTTATTATTTGCCCTAGTTATTTTCTTTCTTAGCCTACCCTCTAGTTTATGATATGTAGGTGAAAGAATGCATGTGGGCACAATTGACTTTTTCCAATATCAATAACCACTTATGGGCTGAATAGTGTGTTTTTATGGTAACACATGTGTAGGAAGATGTAAGTGTTTTTTCGTTGACTAGTTACACCACTTGGTTGACTATTATCAAATGCATTTCTTTTTTAATTTTGTCCTTATACAATTGTACTATTATCTGTTTCTTAATAAGTTTGGTCCTTGTACAAAAAACGTGTTAAATACGTCCTTAAGTAGACTAACATGATCCAAGTCAAAACACAAATCCAAGTAATATTCCTAGAAAATGCAAGTAGGTCCATAAATAGACTAACATGAGATGATTTCATAGATAATTCAAATAGATATAATTCCATCTGCATAAAATTTGTTAGTCTACAAAGTACACAAGCACACATTGTTTAAAGAGTACAAATATTGTCTAGGAAATACATATTAGATGAAAAATGTTGTCTTTTAAATACTTCACAAATATGACTTGTGGTGAGGCCATTCTTAATGCTAAAATCTTCTTCTTAGTCCACATAGGTTTTGAAGTCATACCTGACCCAGAACCAGCATGCACTTGACTTTTAGATTGACACTGAACCACACTTGCTTGCAGTTTACTATGACATTGAGAATTAGATATGACCAAATTTGCTTGAACATGGCTTTCAGATTGGCCACCAATTGCTTTAACATGACTTTCAGATTGACCACCAGTTGCTTGCATGTAACTTTGAGATTGAGCATCAGTTTGACCTTAAGCTTATCTATTTGCTTCAACCTTCTTACTTTTGAAATGTGTCTTCTTCTTTGATTCAACAGTTGACTGGGAACATGAACCTATTTGTTGAGACTGACATCCACTACCTTGACTTCCAGTTACACCTCTTTGCCCAAGACATATTTTCTTGTTGTATCCAACATTGCCACAAACATCAAAAACTACACACCTACAAGACTTTGACAACTTACTATATGTATCATTATCATCATTTTTATTAGTTGCCCGAGTTCTTTTCTTTTTTAGCCTACCCTCTAGTTTATGATATTTAGGTGAAAGAATGCATGTGGGCCCATTTGACTTTTTCCAATGTCAATAACCACTTATGGGCTAAATAGTGTGTTTTTATGATAACAGTTGTGTAGGAAGATGTAAGTGTTTTTTCGTTGACTAGCTACACCACTTGGTTGACTATTATCTAATGTGTTTCTTTTTTAGTTTGGTCCCTGTACAATTGTACTATTATCTGCAAACATCCATTCCACAAGCATTATATCTTATTTAAGTCTGGAATTACATCTTGTTGTGATTTTTCTTTGTTCGGTTTGATGCTTTGGGTTGTCTGTTTTCTTAAAGTGTGCAGGTTTTATTTATCAAGAAGATGAAACATAAGATTGGATGGAGCTTTTCACGCATACATTCTTCTTGGAGAAGAATTTAACCACTACTTCACACGGATCCTACCGACCTAATCAGGGGAGTACTAGTTTCTTTCGTGTTTAATTACCTTCCATTATCATAACTTTGATACTTTCGGAGAACATTGGGGACAATGTTCAGTTTAAGTGTAGGGAGGGAAAATAAAACGGGAACTTTGAAACTATGCTTATCCTTGACTATTTGTCTTGCCCAATTGCATTTGTGAAATAAACCACGAGAAATATCGGTTAGGATAATTTTGGCACCAAATTTAAAATTTTTTATGACATGTAGGAGTGGGCCATTAGTCTTAATAAAGCGTCTCATGGATAGGAAGTTATATGACTAGCACAAAACCCTTTACCACTTAAATTCCACCCAAAATGTGAGGATCGGCCTTAGATTTGTAGGAACTAAAGCATTCCACTTTAATGCTTCGAGTGTGAACCGGTAGTATAATAGATTCTAGAACTTGTTTTGTGATTCATGTGTAGTTAGGAATAACTAAATGACAAGAGGCATTAGGATAACCCTTGTTTGATACCCGTAATATAATTACTTCTTCCACATCGGTTGAGTAATTCCCCCACACCCTTGCGTTGAACTCATCTTTAGTACACGATACCCCTAGTTAACCCCTCAGAGCCTATCCTTTTCGCGGTTCTCGTGATGTTTCGGTTTTTCCAGAATATCAATTAAGAGCATTGTTTACAATCCACCCCCAAATGTACACCCAAATCACCTTAGCCTACCTTGTATGCACTCACTTTTAGTGCATTATTGTTATCATACTAAACCCTTAGTTCAATTATCTAGTTGCTTGCATAAGTTGCTAAGTCGAGTCATATCCTTTGTACACAGTTTTGGGACGATTGGGACTTATGGGAAAAGTTGAATTTTATGAAATGACGGGAAGGGAACGTTAAATTCAAATTCTCTTTATTTGCGTAATAATGTACTCCAAGTGTTTTGATCTTTTCAATTCGGGTCAAATTAGTGTTAGAGTAATAAAAACTCAAGTGTAGGGATGTGCCTATAAATCCCTATCATTTTGATATTATCGTAGAGGATGGTAGAGTAAAAGTGTATGGAAAAAAATCGAAAATAAAATAGAAAAAAAAAGAGAAAATAAAAAAATAGAGTAAAAAAAAACGGGCTACCATCCTACATCTATCTTTAAATTTATGTTCGTTTGTTTCAATTTATCTAGAGTTTAGAGTGTCGAGTCTTGGCTTAGCAACGCCATTCTTCGCATGCTTGTAACATAAAGATTTTTGACTTTCCACCACTAAATCGCATATCCCACCAAACCCTTTGTTTCCCTACCGTAAGCCTAACGTTACAACCCTTTAAAAGACCTCTTGGATAGTTTTCCTAGGTGCTTACGCCAAAGCGATGGAGGTTTGATCTAGTCTCAAGCCTATGGTAATCTATGTACTAGGACCGATTAATGAGTGTTTATCTTCCATTTCCAATTTGATATATTTCATATACACCCGAGAGATGAGAGTATCCAAATACCACTTGTGAGGTGCTAGTATGTAATTTCCGTGCTTGTTATGACTTTTGCGGGGCTTATATGTGTTGTGAATCGTTCTAAACTAATGCTTCATGCCCCTAACTTATAAATTAATTGGCCAAAAGCACATTTGCTTGAGGACAAGCAAATACCAAGTGTAGGGATATTTGATAAGGATTTAAAAGGTACACTTTTGAGGGGTCATTTAAGCCTTTAATTGATCACTTTTATATCCGTTACTACTTAATTTCGTTCCTTTTCACTTTTTAGGTCTCTTGAAGGCAAATTGCTGGAATGACACTTATTCGGATGAAAAGGCGCGAATATATGAAGAAAATGGCCAAAGTCAAGAATCGAGACACTCAAGCTGCTGGAATTGAAAGGGGACGACGTCACTGCTTAATTGTGACGCCGTCGTGACACATCTTGACACGACTCAGTAGCCAAATTGCTAATTTACAAGTGACGGCATCAGGTTTAAAAGAGTAGGGCGTCGCAACTCAGACGGCCTAGATTTGGATCCAGACGGCGTCAGAGGTTGAAGCCGACGGCGTCACGAGCATAAGGTAACGCCGTCATAGAGTTGACGTGGCCAAGACAAAACCCTAATGGCGGCGACCCGACGGCGTCACAATTAAAGAGTGACGCCGTCGCATTTTGTAACACTATATATAGAATCCGAATTTTTCAGTTTTAAGGGAGGTAGTTTTGTGGAGTAAAAACCTAAACCGAACCAAGGTTGTCTTGTGCAGTATCTTAGGGTTCCATACCCTATTTTACAACAATATAAGTGTTTTACTTCATTGATTTAATCATGTCTTCAATTGTTTGTGTGTATGCTTGCATGTTCTCCATGTCCGACTAATTTACTTGTGTGTTTGCTTAGATAATATGAAACCTAGTTATTGAATATTGATTGGTTGTCTCTTATCTTAATTGTGATTGACCTAGTATTGCGATAGGTCATTCGTTGTGTTATTAATGCTTGATTAATATTTGTTGAACCTTAGCTTATAGTTACTAGTGGAATTGTAGGCTAAATATCCAAAGATAACCTTAGTGTTAAGTTTATGAATCCTAAAGATTTCGTAGTCATTAACCATAGGTAGCTTCAAAGAGTTAGGGATAAACGCATACCCTACGACCTTATAAACACAACGCGTTAAGAATAAGGACGTGACAATTCAACCATCAATAGGAGATAACTAGGGAGTAATGACATCTAAGTAAACACATTTTTAATCATCATAAGAGCACACAACAATAGACATAGACTACACTAACCTTAGTTTAGATAATTAGATAAGTAGAGTAATCGGTAGTAATACCAACCCCCAAATCCAAACCCCGAGATTCGTACCTTTCCATTTTCTAAAAAACATAAAAAATGATTAAAAAAAATAATCTTCCTCAACCCCAACCTTAGCGTAGTAATTTCTCACTAGCATTCCTATTCCCCTAGAGAACGATATCAATTCCCGAGGCTTACCCTAATACTACACTACAACGATTAGGTTCACTGCCTAGGGTGTTGAAAAACTTGCTCGACGAAAGGGAAGTTCCTTTGACCCCGAACGCGTGTTGTACGCGTATCAAAAGTACACAAACACACATTGTTTGAAGAGTACAAATATTATCGAGGATATACATATTAGATGAACAATATTGTCTTTGAAATACTTCATACATATGCCTTATGGTGAGGCCATTCTTAATGCAATCTTCTTCTTAGTCCATATTGGTTTTGAAGTCATACCTGACCCAGAACCAACATGCACTTGACTTTTATATTGAGACTGAATCACACTTGCTTGAACTTCACTATGAAATTGAGAATTAGATGGAACCAAAACTTTTTGAACATGGCTTTCAGATTGGCCACCAATTGCTTGAACATGACTTTCAGATTGACCACATGTTGCATGCATATGACTTTGAGATTGAGCAACAGTATGACCTTAAGCTTGTTTATTTGCTTCAACCTTTTTACTTTTAACATGTGTCTTCTTTTTTGATTCAACAGTTGGCTGGGAACATGAACCTGTTTGTTGAGACTAACATCCACTACCTTGACTTCTAGTTACACCTCCTTTCTCAAGACATGTTTTCTTGTTGTGTCCAACATTGCCACAAACATCAAAAACTACACACCTACAAGACTTTGACAACTTACTATATGTATCATTATCATCATTTTTATTAGTTGCCCTAGTTCTTTTCTTTCTTAGCCTACCATCTAGTTTATGATATTTAGGTGAAAGAATGCATGTGGGCACATTTGACTTTTCCCAATGTCAATAACCACTTATGGGCTGAATAGTGTGTTTTTAAGTTTACTGCCAAGTTTTAAGCAAGTAACATGGATTAACCCATGATTTTACAGATCATACTTGCTTTTCATTCAATGCCATATATTGATTGGTAGCAACAACATGTTTACATGACATACCTGTAATCTCCCATCTTCTACAAGTGCATTCCCTAGCTACAACATTCATAGCACACTTTTCTCCCCATCCACTAACCTGATACTTATCTCTTTCATTCCCTAACACATTGTACTTGCAAGACTCTTTCTTAATCAAGTCTACTATGTGCGTTTTTTGGTGTTAATGGCCCATCACGCTTGTCAATTACATTTACAACATTGACTATTTCATTCATGCAATATTATTTAATGTATTTTAAAGCAGTAATGATGAGTTGGTGTCTATCTCCCACTAGTTTTCCATTAAACACTTAACACATGTTATTAAGTAACACATTGAGCTCTCCCTATACAAGTATAAAAGATTTTTCATTAATACAAACAACAATGTTAAAACATAAAAGATATGCAGTTGGATAGAGATTTAGTACCTTAAAAATGTGACCTTAACCAATAGATTAGTGATATCTTACTTAACCAAGCATGGGTAGGTTTGCTAAAACTCTTGAATGCAAGCACAACTAGCTCAAATTGTTGGACGATTGTTGTTGTTGCACATCTCCACAAATGATCCTTGTAGCCTTTATCATTCCATTGCAGTTCATATTCTCATGGATGTACTTCAAACGTAATATGTGTTCTGCACTAGCCAATACTGTTGCTAAAGCTGGGATGATACGCTGCACAAAAGAACATAAATTCATTACTAATATAAGTATCATTTATCAATAATATAAGTAAATGTAACCAGCTATACGTTGACATTACTTTTTGTCTGTCACTAATAAAAGTGTAGTTTGAATTTAGCTGCAAGTTAAGATCATCTGTTAGATATTGAAGAACAAAGTTCATAAATCTTTGTTTCCAGCTTCTGCAACAACATAAGCTAATGGGTATATTCCATTGTTGACCACAAAAAAAGAATGTTTCCTTAGGAATTTTTTTCTGCCTCACTTAACTTTTTTTTCTTATATGCCTTCAACTTTTTCTTCCTAATTACAAATTCTAATCTCATAGTCAGAACCACTTTTAAGCTCAGTATCATCTATGACATCTAAGTCACTTTGCACAAATAAATCATTCGGTATCTGGCAAGAGCTTTCTATATTGGGTAACTGTCTAGTCTTACTCACTTGAAACAGAGAAACATCAACATCAGGCTTCACAAAAGTATGCTCATCATCAACCAATATGGTTCTATCTTGAATGTTCTCATTAACATCATCATCACTCTCACAACTATCTGTTTCACTCTCATTGCCATCACCTAACTCTTCTTTAACTTGAAAGACCTCTACAAACCTATCCTTTTGCATATGTTCAACATGTTTATTTATTTGCTTTTCCATCACCTAACGCATCTTCAGTTTGGCAGACCTCTACATGTTTATCTATTTGGATATGGTCAATAAGTTTATCTATTTTCTCATTTCCATCACTTAACTCATATTCAGTTTGACAGACCTTTGCAGGTTTATCTTTTCCATATGGTCAACATTTTATCTATTTGCTCATTTCCGTCACCTAACTCATTTAGTTTGACAGACCTCTATAGATGAAAAAAGGGTTCAATTTTTGGCAACTGACTAGATTGTCCAAAAATATTGACTTTCAAAGATAGTTGTGTAACTTGACTTAAATGCTCTTTTACAAGCTCATTAATAATGTCTTCTAAAAATATTTTTTTTTGAGCAATATGAAACAATAGCAAGACTTGTCTTTTTCTTTGCTACATTCACCGCATAGGTAACTGTCCTAATTGAGGTTGGAGTCATTTCATTAAGATCCAATATTGTCTTACCATTTTTAACATAAACTTATATCATTTTATGGTCATTAACAATATCTTTCAATAATTTATAATTCAAAGTCTTACTTAAGCTATATAAACCATCATCTAAATTACTACCAAGCTTAACAAAGTAACAGTAATTTGTTTTGCCTAGCTCGTGACCCATTTCATACATATTAACATCCAACTATTGTGATAAAACCTCATGCTAAACATATTAGATCTACCACCTAAAACAATAAAAAAAGGTGAACATTATCAAACCTTAACTGCAAAAAAGATTAACATATTAGATATTCCAACAATTATAACAAAAAACGTATCGTACTTCTTCTTAGCAGAGTTGTACAAAACGATATCATCAAATGGTATACCTAGATCTTTTCTTACTTTTCATAATGTAAAACCCATGTTGTGAAATTAGTTATCTCAATAATATGACATTGTTTTGTGATATGCAATTAGGGTTTGTGATAAATCTTGTACAAAAAGTTTGGGGATGAAAAAAGAGGTTGTGAAAGTAGTATAGATGTATATCGGGCGG
Organism: Chrysanthemum makinoi; assembly: GCA_910596185.1. Classification (NCBI taxonomy): domain Eukaryota; kingdom Viridiplantae; phylum Streptophyta; class Magnoliopsida; order Asterales; family Asteraceae; genus Chrysanthemum; species Chrysanthemum makinoi. The sequence continues at coordinate 206,550,330 of OU343224.1, forward strand.
GAAAATGGATGAGACATGTGGAAAGAAGTCCGATTAATTAATGTAAATAATAATCGAAATAGGTGAAATGACCATCATGCCGTCAGAGTAAAAACATAAGTGATAGTAGATAACGGAGGTTGATTGAGGGATAACGGTCAAATGAACTTTGGATGCTTAAAAAAGATGAAATAAGGACTTTGTGTGACGAGAAAAACTTTGTCAAACTTAGCATGATGTTTTGATACAAATTCTAAGACGAACGGTCTATTTTACTCTTAATCCTATTTGCCTCATTGCTAAGGATTAAGATCTTCTCATGATTATTTGAACATGAGAAGTAATGTTGTGCTTGTTATGATTGTGCATTGTCTTTATTGCAAAACACTTATTTCATTTTAATTTAAATGTACAATTGCAACAAATATAACATTACCTCTTATGTTCAAATAAATATGTAAAGATGCTGCTATTGCTAAACTCCCGCAACAAATACACGAGAAACAAAATCATATATGATTGAAACATAAATCCTAGTCGTGTGATACAAGGATTGGAGAACATAGTCGTTCAAATGAATATATGATTTGATACAAGGATTGGAGAACATAGTCGTCAAAAAAAAAGCCGTCCAAAAACGCGGCGTAAGCTTGTAGGGGGACGGCAAGACAATGGGACATTGGGACCCACCTAACAAATTAGCATAGCACCACTTGTGTGGGACACGTGTCAATCCATGATTTGTTACTTATAAAGTGATGTTATTTCTTCTGAAGTTGTTTCAAAATATTAAACTATACTGAATTTCAGTTTGAAGTCCGCTTTTAAAAAGTAAATAAACTGGATTGGAATCCCGTTATTTGACACGTCAGCATGCAATGGTCTTGCCGATGTTACGGAACTACCGACGGTATTGTTGAGACTTTTTATGTTTTGTTTAGGGTCCTTGAAGTTTGACTAGTTGTTATTTTTGTGCCCAAAGTTTACAACCTTTTTTTGTGATAGAAAAAGTTTTAATAATAAGTTTTATGTTACTATTTTAGTTTGGTTAAGACTTATGAATTGAGACTATATCAGGCTAATAAAAACGTGACTGGTCATGTCCCTTCACAAACAAAATTGTGAGGTCTATTACAAGACTACAATTTTCTTTTGTTTTTGAAAGAACTTGGCCGGTGATTTTATATTAACTTGAAATAATCTTCATTCTAAATTTATACAAAAGACCAGCATTTAAGTTTTGTGGACGAATATCTTGAGTTAGATAGGAAAAAGCCAAGAAACAACTATCGAAATATCAGTTAAGCCACGTGAATCAGAGTCTAACAAGACTCGATTTTCCCTGATAACATGAAATCATGAGTATGGTCTTTCTTTGGACCGTTTTTAGAAAAATCGACAAAGTAGTGACAAAAATAGCTATCCACTTGTTGTATGTCTAATAAATTCGAAGTTCATGTCCAAATATTGTATAGAGATTTAAGGTGACAAGTTAGCTTTTAATTAATTCAATGAATGAGTCAGTCACTTATCCACTTGAATGTCTTCTTGTTAAGATTGTTAATGTTGCTATTTGAAAAATCTGATGCCATAAAGTCACAATTTATGTATGACAATTCTTCTATTCCACCAATTTCACGAATCAAACATGCCAAATATGTTGGCACAATAAGAGGAAAGTTGGCCGAATGAAAAATAAGACAGAAAGGTGTCTAGTCTTTGTCAATAAAGAGCTTATCCATTTTATAGGGTTGGTTTTTAAAAGCTTATTCTACCAAACCAACATATGTTATATACCAAAGTTAGTGTTTTAGATTTTGCATGTTCTGTAAAATACATGTAGTCCTAGAAATATATATAGCAACACCATAAGCATGTCAATTATAATGTCTACTCATGTGTTTATAGCCGCGCAATGCAATTCACGTTTTCTTAATGTTAATTTGTTTAACTGACACGTAATAAGATTTCCTGAATAACTTTTTAAATACACCTCAAGTTACAAAGATTGTTTTGTAGCAATATAAAAATAATTACGAGGGCTATTATTTGGGACGTATAGTATATTGATAGTGACAAAACTTAGTACGGGTAATGATAAGTTTTGAACTTAGAGCAAACGGTGTTGTGAAGAACTGATACTCGGCGCTCGCCGTTTGCTCCCGTTCTCTCGCCGCCACATCAGGGTTGCTTGCCGTTTTCTTCTCACCTTGGAAGTGAAGCACAAACGACGAAAGTACTTTTTGAAATCTATCAATTTCAATGGATACATATAATTCAAACTTTTTTTTTCTTTTTCTGTTTTAAATTAAACCCAATTTTCACACTATAATAACACATCACTTTAACAAATTTCACATAATTCTCTACCAACACAACTACTCTTCCAAAATACTTTATCTTAACAAATAAATATAAGTGATTCATCCAATTCCGGTGATATATCCGGTCTAGATAATATAGCTGACATCGAGATGATTATGTAACAATATCAGTATGAGCAATCGTTGCAAAAACAAAAAGTTGGAAGTTCAAACTGTCGTAATTACATCCCCGTGAATGTGATGTTGCTGAAGAACGTTTAATGGCCGACTATTTTGGTGATAACCCAAAATATCCAGAGACTTATTTTTGGCGTTGATATCATATGAACCGTAAACTATTTTTAAAAATAGTCAAAGGTATTGAAACATATATTCAAAATGTTCATCCTCTTCCCAATTATTTTAAATTCTTTGTTGTCCGACCCGATTGTACGGGTCTTTTGAGTTTTAGTGTTATTATGACATGCACATCCACCATACGCCAATTGGCATACGGCGTAACACCTGATGCATTAGATGAGTATTTACAAATGGGGGAACATTGCGCACGATTTTTTAGATAATTTTACTATGTACATTGTTGAATTGTTTATGTCCGAGTTTTTAAGAAAACTTTACTTGAATGACATTCACAATTTGTACAATGCACATAACACAATTCATGGGCTTTCGAGAATGCTTGAAAGCATTGATTGTATGCACTGGGAATGGATTAATTGTCTGAAAGAATGGCACGGGCAATTTTCAAGAGGTGATAAAAAATACTCAACTATAATGCTTGAAGCCGTTGCATCATATGATTTGTGGATTAGGCATGCATTTTTTTAGGGTATCGGGGGCAAATAACGATCTTACCGTTTTGAATAATTCTCCGTTATTCGACTACCTTCTTGATGACATCGCTCACGTGGCTCTATTTGAAGTTAACGAAGTTACTTTTCAACAAGGTATTATCTAGCTGACAGGATTTACTCACAGTGGTCATCTTTTGTCAAATCGTTTTCGGTTGCCAATTCCGAGAAAAATTCCGTATTTAAACGGAAATAAGAAAATGCTCGAAAAGACTTTGAAAGAACTTTTGGTGTCCTCCAAAGACGTTGGTGTAACACCCCAACTTGACAAGGGTCAAAATGTCACACTATGGTGTCAATCAGAACATAATAAACGCAAGCGGGAGACTTTAATATATAAAATACAAGTCATGAAACAAATCACTTCTAAGGAATACAAAACTGCTCCAATTCTTAAACGAAAAGAAAATAAATGAAACATAAATCAATCTAATTCCAGATGACAAGGAAAACTAAGGTTGGGTCGGTCCACTAAAAGCTCCTACTCTTATCACTCAATCCCAGCATCCCGCTTAATACCTGCCGCATGGAAAAGAAAACGCGGCTGAGCTAACGCTCAATGAACAGATATAAATAGTGAAAAGCAATAAGTCAAAAACTTATAAACGAAACGAATCCAACGAAAACCTGCTGCACAAGATGTTAAATAAGATAAGGACTAAATATGGAATAAGGAATAATCAAAAGGGTTACGAAGGAAATAATTAGAGAACTGTCAAGGAATGTCCAAGTGCCTAAACATGCTACATGAATAGACCAAAACAATCAAAACATATATTTAATATCATATCATATCACATTATATCAAATCATAACAAATGGAGTCGCGATTCTCCTAGACGTGTATGGCACATACATATATCAGAAACTGAGTACCCGTGATGCATCCATACGCCCCCTGTCAAAATAAAATATCACATCCCTAATACATCTGCTTTTGGAAAATATATAGGCGCGTGGAATTAGTCATATAATCATAATCAAATGCGCACAAAAAAGGAACGCTGTGGACAAAATCACACCTCCACATATAGCGGCATGCCACCGGTGCCTCAGTGACATGGTCATGGTACATCCATGATTAATTAGTACCTTGGGCAATGTAACAATTCGCATTTTCGAGAATTTACTATTCATCCCGTAAAATTTTTATTTCACGTTCTCGTAAGATAAATTATTTTAGTAATGACCTGAGAGTTCGACAATCGTTAGATCATTTTCGCAAAAGTTATTAAGAAATCATCGTCTTAAAGTTTCACTTTGGTCGGAACACCATTTTAACATCACGCGCATAACGAAAATCAACTCTGTCAATTTTCCTCGCATTAGATAAATTTTTAGATCACTCATAATTAATTTAAGAATTTTTAAGATTTCATTTAAATGTTACCAAATAAACCCTGTGTCGTACGAGACTAAACTTACGTTTTAAACAATTCTACTTAGACCCAGACTTAACCATTCCTGCACTGTATTTTCTAAGATGTTTAGACACTTTTATATTTTTGGAAAAGTCAAACATATTTCCCTCCTCCTTTGACCATAAAGAAAATAACCTTGTACGTTCTACATTTTTGATTAAATCGCGTAACTTTTAGACTTCACGTATAACTGTTAAGTTATCCCACGTATGGCGAAAACCACATTTTGACATCTCATATCACTTTTAGACTAATTTTAGTCTACTATAAATAAATCCACGGTAATTTCCCTGAAATCTCGTTCTTTCTCGATAAATTGCATTTTACGCTTTTTGACGTGTTTCCAGCTTTAAGCAGCGTTTTTGAACCCAATGAGACTTATCACTCATTTTATATTTTTAGATGGAGTATAATGATGAGTTTCATCATTCCTACAAGTTTCGTATTTTTACGATAACCGGTTTTACGTTTTATGACTTAACAACTTACCGTTAGCGATTTTCGGAACCAAACTACACTCCGTAAAATCAAGATAATATCAAGAAATTCCAATCTTATCCACCACCTCATCATATGAACGTGTATAAACACATGTAGAGATGATATTTGATCATTCCTTAGATCATTACAAGTATATAACTTAACCATGGTTAGTTTTTAACCCAATATATAGTTAACTCCTAAATTTTTCCTATAAATACCAAGCTAAAACCTTCATAATTTCTTGAACCAAACCTTTTTAACATCTAAAGTCCTAAACCTAAGGCATTTCTTATAGATCTTGTAAGAACATTCATGTGTTCTTGAAGAAAAACTAGGTTTTGATCTTCGTTCTTGGAAGTTTTCAAGAAAGAGTCGTTATAATCTTCAAATAACTTCAAGTCTCCAAAAAGACGTCGTTATAATCTTCTTTTCTTCTTCGGGTTCTCAAGAAGTCGTTGTTATAATCTTCTAATAGCCTCGGGTTTTCGAAAATTACAAATTCTACGTCGAAGCTCCGCTTATATTTCCTTTTTTCCATAATACTCAAACATTCTATATTAAGGTAAGTATTTATAAAACTCAAACTTATTTAAATACTTATAAACTTTGTTAGTTTATTTATTGTGTTTATAAACTCTTAATATATCATATAATCAAGTAATCAAATATACATGTTTTACGTATTAAGCACTACAACACTAGGGAACTTCATGTGAGGGGTTCATTTGGGTAAACTAGGGGTGAGCAGAAACCGCACCGCAAACCGCAAACCCGCACAAAACCGCAAAACCCACACCGCAAAAACCGAAACCGTAACAAAAACCGCGGGTGCGGTTCTTGAAAATAAAAAAACCGCATTTTGCGGTGCGGTTTCAGTTTCCACCAAAAAACCGCACCGAACCGCAAAGTCATAATCAAATATATTTTTATTTTTATTTTAAATAAACCAACTATATTTTATAATTTTTGTATGATTAAATATTTTTGTTAATATTTTCATAATTAGTTATTTCAAACGAATTTTATTAGTTAATTATTGTCTGAGTTTTTATATTATATAATTTTGTTTTTCTATTAATATATCGTCGAAATTTAAAAAAAAAATCATCTCATTTGATTTTTATTATTCTAGAGATTTATAATTTCATACTACTACCCAACATTAGTATATATATGTTTTTACTCATTATGTAACCATATGATATATTTATTCTATAATAAATATATACCAAAAAATAGAATTTGAAAAAAAAACTTTAAAAACCGCAAAACCCACAAAACCGCAAAAACCGCAGAACCGCAAACCCGCAAAACCGCGCGGTTGTGGATTCTCATTTTTTAAAAACCGCAATTGCGGATGCGGTTCGGTTTTTACCAAAACCCGCACCAACCCGCACCATGCTCACCCCTAGGGTAAACGGATCGACGATTTGCTGGATTTACGGATTAAAGTGTCCTAGCTCCTCGAACGTTTACTGCATGACCTCTGAATTGTGATGGCCCGAACGGTAGTACGAGATATACAAACTAAAACCATTTCTATAAACAAATATAAAAATGCTACATCATGATCAATATAAGGACGTATATAGGCATGTTTATAATTTCGCGTCGTTATTCCGAACCTAAGAGTTGACATCATATTCTAGGTTATACGTAGAGACTTCCAGGCTTATCCATCGATCCCGTTATAAGTTGTGATATCATTTTTAAGGTGAGTTCGTAGCCCCACTTTTACTTATTTTAATACTTGTTTTAAACTCTTTGGGGGAGATACATCCTCAACTACTTGCTTTTACAAATACAAATACTCAAAACATTTACACTTTTATGCTACGCTATACTTTTTATACTTGATTGCATAATACTTGATAGCATTTATACTTGATTGCATTACACTTGATTGCCTTATACTTGATTGCGTTTACTTGATTGTGTTATACTAAAGTTGAAAGTCTCCCAACATACACGGAGCAGTCCAATTCTAAAGTCTCCCAACATAAACGGAGCAATCCAATTCGAAAGTCTCCCAACATACACGGAGCAGTCCAATTTTAAAGTCTCCCAACATAAACGGAGCAGTCCAATTCGAAATTCTCCCAACATACACGAAGCAGTCCAATTCTAAAGTCTCCCAACATACACGGAGCAGTTCTCGATCGAAAGTATCCCAACATAAACGGGCGATCCAATTTGAAAGTCTCCCAATATAAACAGAGCAGTCCAATTTGAAAGTCTCACTTATTGACGGAGCAACACTAAGTGAAATAATGTGAACTATTATGGTATCAGTGTGCTTGACTATAAAATGTACTATATTTTAGCATTGGGTTGTAAACACACAGTTGCAAGTTTTGTATAGGAACTTGGAACGGAGTGGATTTACAATGCCTTTATTGTGTGAACATTCTTTAAAGGCTTTACATGTTAAACAAACTCTATGAACTCACCAACCATTGTGTTGACACTTTTTAGCATGTTTATCTCAGGTCATAAGGCGATAGCTAGAGTTTGAAGTATAGAGTCGCACGACATATTTTGAAGACTTTATGCATTCGTATTTACCATTCGAAACATTTTATAAACATTTATGTATTATACTTTGGGACCTCATTGTTTGTAACTCTGATTTCATTAATCGAATGGTAACTTTTCAAAACGTCTCATTTAGAGGTCGTTTTCTATAACTTGTACTTTGTATTATGAAGTAGCACCCCAATGACACAATCTTCCGCTGCGATATTTTGGGGGTGTTACAGGCAATGGATTAGGTCAAACAATACAAACAAATATAGGGTAACGATCAAAGGAATGAAACGAATAATCATCATATGGAAAAACCAAGCGAATATCTAATCAAAGGAAATCATATTGAATAGAATCATAAATGAATATCATAGCAAATGAAACAAAATCAAAGATCAAGAGTCATGAGAAACCCTTACTGATAAATGGCAAAATATATGTACCTTAGCAAATGAAATGAGGGTAAACGGAAAAGTAAGCACAAGGAAACAACGTCACGTCTTCTTCAATAAATCTACACGGATTACGGTTCGCATATCATTTATATATTCATATCATAAGTTATTCTTAGATTTTATTTGCCATATACTTAATGTTATGCTTGTATTACATATTAGGTTTTAAACCTCAATTCTGGACCTGATTCTTACGAATTTTCATGACTATCAAATGAACTCAAATAAAATTAGAAAAATTCTCAGGTGTTATCTTATTAGTTAGGTTACTTCATGAATTTTTGGAGATTTTATTACTGAACTTAAGTATGGATTGGAAAATCATCTTTCCAGACCTATCCTGAAATAGAGACTCCAAAAGTTTGAGCATGACACACTCATTTAAACAACTCCAGAAATCCAACAAAAATTTCTAGAGGTCACCCATATCCTAAATATCAATACTTGAGAAGGAGATCTCAAAACTATTTATGGTCTATTATAGAAAAATTAATAACTACAACACAAAATTCAGATAAGCTTTCACAAATTTGGCACTTAAACTTGTAACAATCAAACAGATGCCTTCCCAACCTCCAATAGCTATAAAACTTATATTTCCAGAAATTACATGGATTGAACTTATGTTTAGACCCAAAAACCACTCAAAAATACGTTGGTATCATTTATTTAAACCTCCTTGAACCTGACCCTATTTCTGGACAGCCTACCCACATGAAATCACAACAAATCCCTAAACCTTTTAACCCTAATCGACCCGCGTTAATTCCTAGGGTTCTTCCAGATTTGTTACGCATATTTAATGTTCATTATTGATCATACTAGGGCTTGATATAACAGATTTTATAGTTGGTACAAAACTTATCCGAATAGAGTAAATGACACAAGTCGGTCCATGTTTATATACGATTTATAGTTCATGATTTTATGTGACCATTTAAACGAGGCAAACAACATGTATACATATATGATTTAAAATGATTACTTAGCATGATTATAATAGTTCATATAACATGTTTCATCACTGATTATACACATGATATAAGTTTCGAATGGCTGGAATAACAAGGAGGCACCTTTAAGCAGAAATTAACGAGACCAAAAGGGGAGGAACATGGACCCACGAATTCAAACACACCCAATCCAAGTCTACACGATCAAAACCAATTCTAATCCTTCTTCTTCCAAGCTTCTTGAGGGTTGAACGATTTTGATGGTGGTTGCTAGGGTTTTGATAAGGAGAGGGAGGAATGAGGTGTCGCATATTTTTTGTGATTAGGGTTTCAAAAGGTCGGTTTATTTGGAGAGGAGAGGGAGGCCATATATTATGTTTTGGAGAGGAGGAAAAACGTGTGCTAATAAGGGTAAGGAAGGGGATACAATATCTTCTAATTTGTTACATTATTTGTTGTGTTTAATTGATCTTTACCTCAAAATTGTGTGAAGGCTTACCCTTGGGGTTTGAATTTATTTTATAACACATAGGTTAGGATTAATATTGTTAACTTGTATAACATATAGTTTCAATTATCGCATATTTATTTAATTAGCTTAAGTTAAATTCAAAAGGAATATTTAAAATGTAACATATAAATTTTAGGGCGTTATAGTTGGTATGTTATAAGCTAACAGGCGTGCGCTTGCATTGTCAACCCGTTAAAGAAAGTCATGTACACGTGCATCATATTGAATAACATGATTTTGAAAGATAAAAAATTTGCGATATCCGAAATGAGCGAGATTTATATTTGTCCGCGAGTAAATTTTCAACGGGCATGGATTGAGCGATGCGAAGTGTAATGGAGGAAAGGCAAAGAACTCCGTGATAAACAAACACACGCAAGGCTTCAACGAAATATTTTTGAGCATGTTTAGCAATAACATCTAGAACATCAACAAAATAATTAGTTTCTTTGGGGGTGCGGTTTTTTTTGAATTTATTTTATAACACATAGGTTAGGATTAATATTGTTAACTTGTATAACATATAGTTTCAATTATCGCATATTTATTTAATTAGCTTAAGTTAAATTCAAAAGGAATATTTAAAATGTAACGTATAAATTTTAGGGCGTTATAGTTGGTATGTTATAAGCTAACAGGCGTGTGCTTGCATTGTCAACCCGTTAAAGAAAGTCATGTACACGTGCATCATATTGAATAACATGATTTTGAAAGATAAAAAATTTGCGATATCCGAAATGAGCGAGATTTATATTTGTCCGCGAGTAAATTTTCGACGGGCATGGATTGAGCGATGCGAAGTGCAATGGAGGAAAGGCAAAGAACTCCGTGATAAAAAAACACACGCAAGGCTTCAACGAAATATTTTTGAGCATGTTTAGCAATAACATCTAGAACATCAACAAAATAATTAGTTTCTTTATAATTTGATGTATTTTTTTTTAATTTGTATTTCTTAAGTTTCGTATTGTTTTTCGTATCGTATTGTAATTTTATTTGAAAATGAATTTAGTATGTTTGAAAAATGAAAAAGAAAATAAAATTGGGGTGAGTGCGGCTCAAATGAATAGTTTTTTTTTAATAATAAGGGGATATTTGGAAGTGCTAGTGTTAAAATGAGGTGATACGGGTAAGACCCAAATGAAAAGATGAGGTACTTCATCACATCTTTTGCTCATATGATATACAAACCACGTTTTCTTAAGAGCAAAATTCTGAAGCAAACGGCTAGACACTTTTTATGATCTAGTTAGAAACGAGTAAATGTTGATTTTATATACTTCTTGCGTCCTTAAATAAATGTTCACTATTGACTTTTAAAGTCATATTTTTTCAACTTTGATATTAAATTATTTCATTTGTGTTATGTAATATTTGATGAAACTTATACCAATGAAAATATATTTAAAAAACAATATATTCATATATTTTGCATCAATTATTAAATAACACAAATAAAATAATTTATAGTCAAATTAAAAAAAAAAAAAAGAAAAAAAAAAAAAAAAACTTTAAAAGTCAATAATAGATAAAGAGAGTATTGAATAGATAAATAGTTCTTGTTTATTACAGAGTATAAAATAGATAACTTTATCTTATTCCTTTTTATCAATTTTCAATAAATTCTTATGTTACTAGTAATAAAATATCAATGTAAAGGAAATGTTGGGGAAAATATGAAAAAAGAAAACGTGTGACTTTCAAACAAGTGGCAAGAAAGATGACATGAAGATAAGAAGGTTGTAGGATGGTACATGATAAGGCTAACATGCATCTTCTCACATAGAACAAAAACTCATTTGTTTGGGACAAAGATTCCTGTATTTGTAGCTTCTGGCTGCAACCACACACAAACTCCTACCAGACAACCCATGGCTTTGGTCCCTACCATCAAACTAGCCCCGCATGATAATTAGGCTTTGTTGTGAGCCAAGACACGATTAGTCACATGCTTAGTAACATATTAACACAATTAATGGCCATTTAATTCAAATTTTTGAATTTGACATATATCTTTACTACATTTTTATACTACATATAAAGAGTATGGTCAAACTTTAAAAAATGAAATTTTGAAAATCAAAGATGAGATAAATGCATAGTGTTATTAATACTTTTATTAAAATATCTCATTATTTAAAAGTACAATAATTTATTCACATTGTACAACCAATTAAAAGCATATATATCAAATTAAAAACAACCAATTAAAACACACTTTATTAAAAAATACAATAAAATTTTCACAATGTACAATTTAAACAAGCTACAACATAATCCAAAATATAAAATAATAAAACACACGAATTAATGTTATTTTTAAAACACCCTAAAATGAAAAGTACATGTTATTAAACACATTATAAAAATTAATAAAAAACACAAAGCTTAATACAAGCTAACAAGTTGATGGTATATATAGTTTTGAAAACCAGACCGGACCAAAGGGTTCAAGGGCGGTGAATGCCAGCCTGCGGTTCTAACCAATAAAACCATCCCAAAACGAACCGAGAGGACCGGGTTGAACCCCGATACAAACGGTGGGAATTAGGTCTCATCGAGATCTATTTATCGGTTAATTGTCAAATGGTACCCGCAGCCAAAACGTCTTTGTACAGAACTCTATACTATATATAAAGGAAAAATAAAAAAGTAAAAAGTGAAAAGTTGATACTAAATAAAGAAATGTTGAAAACATATATTTCAAAAGGAAACTATTAATACACATCGAAAACCGGGTTGACATGAGACGCTTCAAACCCGGCGGGTTGACCCGGTTTAATTTGATCCGTTTTCGACCCAACCCATCGGGTTGACTTCGGTTCATCGACCCGTTTTTCGACGGGAACGGTTCAACCGGTTGAACCACCCGGGTCGAACCGGGTTTCAAAACATTATGTTTAATCCTCAAATCTTCAAACTTTTATTATTTTTCGTTTATAATCCATTAACTTTTTTTATCACTAAACAATATGTCGCTATAAAATCCCGTTGGTATGCACGAGTACTCGTCTAATAATACATAAATGGTCAAAGGTTGAAATGCTGAAAGTTAAAAGTCAAATATGAAAAAAATAAGTTAATATCTAAAACTTAAATCTAAACAAATAGAGGAACCTATTGTAATTAAAGCAACTTTGAAAACACAACTTTGAAAACACACAAACCAATCGTATATGTAGTGAAACATGGCAATCGTGTATGTTAACATGGCAAGTTGGAAAACTAAAAATCTAATATAGGCAACACGGCACAAATTTTAAACACAACTTTAAAAACACACAAACCAATCGTGTATGTTAACATGTCAAGTTGAAAACTAAAAATCTAACATAGGTAACACATCAAAAACCAATCGTATATACGATGTGTACATATGATTTGTAAGAATTTTTATATTTAATATTTTTCAAAACATTATCTTATTTTGTACTATATAAACACCATAATTCTCATTTTCATTTTCAACTTGTGTTAAGTAAAAGTAAATAGAAATGAAGAATCAAAAGAATGTTGATGATGATCTTGAGGTTAGTACATTCTAATAATCTCTTATTTATCTTCATAAATTTGTTGTTTCATTGTGTTACTTCATGGCCGTTAGTGCTTTTGTTTGTTTGTATACAACTTCATCAATATAAAACCATCTCAAAAGTCCATCACCTCCTCCTCACCCACCCTCATTTTCACCAATGGATACTTGTAGTTCTTTTTCTGTGGAGGAGTATTTTGTCAAGGGAGGTCTAGACAATCTTGCATTTCCAATGTACATGGAAGGTTCAAAGGACTGGAATTTAGTCCCATATGTAATTCTTGGTGACAAATTATTACACGACACATCCAGATAATTTAATAAATTCATCAGAGACAATTTTCAAGTTAGGAACAAACGACATTGTAACTTTTTTTCATTGTGCACTTAACTAATATAATTTTGGATGCTTTAGCTTTGGTCTTATATCTTTTTGACTTGGTTTAAAGTGTCAAAACATTGTTATTACATCAAGTAACGGTGTTCTGGTCTATTTCTGCATTAAAAAAGAAACACATAGACTTTAATAAATTCATCAGAGACAATTTTCGAGTTAGGAATAAACGACATCGCAACTTTGTTTCATTGTGCACGTAACCAATATAACTTTAGCTTTGGTCTTATATATTTTTGACTCGGTTTAAAGTGTCCAAACATCGTTATTACATCAAGTAGCGGTGTTCTGGTCTATTTCTGCATTAAAAGAGAAACACATAGGCTAAGTTATTTGTATGAAGCAATTCATTTTATTTATACTTGTTCATCCAAGAAATAGATCAAAGGTTCTTTGAAAAGTCCCTAATCCTACTCATATTGGCCAATTATCATAATCACAAAGAAATGCAATTGTTTAGCTAAGCATGTCATGGAACACCTTGTATTCATTCTTATTCCACATTGTCAAGTTCACAAATTTACAATTAAATTTATGTAATCTATATCTTAAAGCAAACATAAACATTACTTAGTTATTAACAAGAAAATTAATAACTTACCCATGTATGAAACGAACAAACGACCATATCTTATGGTAAGTTGTTATATGTTATTTGTTTGAATAAGTTTCAGGCTTTATGCTCTTTTTGTGGAAATAGCAACTCATCATTAGTTGGACCAGAAATTAGATCGGATGGCATACTTGTATGCGAATGGCTATAACATGTAAAATGGAGGTTACTTGAATGAGAACAAGAATGGAAACGGGCGAGTGATCAGCTTTTGCAATGCATGTTTGCGGTATATATGATATAAGTTCATCTAACTCAATTAATTTTGCATGAATTCCTACTTGCCAACCACGAGTTCAAGGCTTGTCAAATCATGTTAGATTCTTTTGTACACATTTAAAAAATGATGTTTAAAACATGTGTGACAGAATGTTAAGATGTACACGTTTATAAATTACGTTTCATACATGTGTAACGAATAACGGGCACACACATAAAGACACTAAACTCGCCTATGCAACTATGCCATTAGGAAAATAGTTCTTAAAACTCCTTAGCACTTCAAATATAGTTGTCGAAGAAAGAAAAATATTTGCCATTGAAATTTCGTCGAAACTATACACCGTTGTCTTTAGGCGCGAGTACTCGGCTAGTTGCAATAATATTGTTAGACATAATTCATACACAAGCTTTACACAAATCATCCATTTTCATTTGGTTAAAACTTAAGCCAAATGTGATCTTATAGTTAAGCGAGGGGTACTAGAATCTAAATAGCCATCTATAATTAAGTAATTAGTCGACTTAACGTTTATCCTAGCTAAGATCATGTGTAATGTTCATCAAAATAATCAACTTCACTTCAGCGCCACATAATCATTCAATACACAATCAAACCAATCATCAAACATGTGTAATGGTCACTACTAAAAGAAACACATAAAAATACTTCAATTTATACAAACATACATACAAACATACAAACAAAAGTGTGCCACCAAAACCAGTGCAAAAAATAGGGTTTGCCCGCACTTGGGGATGAGGTGTCAAGGGAAATTACCATTGTTGGTGCACCACCCACCATTACATCAAGTCCAATCACTCTATGACATGACATAGTTAAACATTGTGCTTTAGCTAATTTATATCGACACAGTTTTTTTCCTTTATTATCTCTATAGTATATTTTTTAGGTGTTTGTGATAAAATTTACATCAGATTTGATACAAAGTATAAATCTTTAATAATATTGTTACACCAAATATTTTTGGTTACAATGTATACATCAAAATTTTGCATGAAACTTTTAAATCTCTTACGGAGTATATAATACTGGAAAAGAATGAATTAAAAAGGGCAAATGATAAAATAAAAAAATATTATACTTGACACCATTTGCTCTTGTGGTTAGCGAACAAATTTTTTTGCTTTTGTGGGTACTATACTTTCAAATTCATCCTCTTTCGGGTATTTTGCAAAAATTTTGGACATTTTTGCCCCTCTTAGCTAATAGATTTTTTTTTTCTCCGAAGGGCAAAAATATCACATAGTACCCTAAAGAGGATGAATATGAAAGTATAAATGCCAAAAGCAAAAATTTTTAAACAAAGCAAATGATAGCAAGTATGATTTTTTTTTAATCATTTGCCAAATTAAAAATGAATTATACGCGTCAAACGATATGAGAGCTCAATTGTAAAATCGAACTCTTTTATTGGCCAGTTGACAAGTCAAAATTAACAAGAATGGGAATGAAAGTATTCTTCTATTCATCATAATGTAGGAGATACAAAAAGGTATATATAGATAAATATTAGGGTAAAAACCCTAGTAGCTAATTGGGCCATAGGCTTCTTACGGGTTATATGGACATCCACATAATATTATTCATAACAAATTGTAAATAAAATATATTGATTTAATTATACTAAGAAGTTTCCATTATTTTTAGCAACTCTATAAACTCACTAAATACCCTTAAAGTTAGTAACCCTTAAACTTTATACACACATAATGACATAATTTTAAATAAAAATGAAAGCACAAATTACCGTGATATGTAAATGAATAAATGAGATTGTACATATACGAACGACTCATATTATTCCTCGAAATTAAGTAAGGATGTCTCAAAAAGTATTTTTTTACTACTCACGTTCAATAGCGACTCACGTTATTCAATTTAATAAGTTTAACTCACATAAAAACATGGGTAACTTGGCTTAAAGGGTTAAATTTATAATAACGTTACATTTTAATTAGTTAAACAAAATTTATATTTAAACTCAAAACTTTATAAATATCTAATCTTGAACTTTATATAACAAATACTCCATAAACTTAGTTAAATAAAATTTACATTTAAACTCAAAACTTTATAAATATCTAATCTTGAACTTTATATAACAAACACTCCATGAACTTTATACTCCCTCCGTCTCAAAATTATAGTCCCCTATTGACTTTTTCGGTCATTCTTCTACAACTTTGACCTTAAATATTTTTGTTTGTGTTATATAATACTTGATGAAAAATATATGAACGGATTGGGTTTTAAATGTATTCTCATTAACATATCTTTCATCAATTATTGTATAACACAAATAGAAATATTTAAGGTCAAAGTTGAAAAGGAAAGACCGAAAAAGTCAATAGAGGACTAGAATTTTAGGACGGATGTAGTATTTGTTTTTGAAGAACAATATTTATTGTTGTAGTTTGTAATTTATTTAGAGGACAATTAAACAAGTAAATCGAACTGTGACAAACCCAGTTAGTACGACTTATGTCAAAGCTCCCCGCTTCCTGAAGGTTCTAAAAGTATATAGTAAGACAATATGTTTTAATTATCTAAACTTATATCGTGTGTAGGCTTCCAAATACATATTATTATACAAAAATCGCATCAGCACCATCTTTGTAAAAAAACTTGTGATTTTTTCAAATTTCGCAAGTAGTTCGTAAATCTTGCTAAGTTCATTGTTGTTTAGAATCTTTTGATAAAAGAATGGGTACATTTGTTTGTTTTTATTTTTTTTTTTTGAAAAATGATAAAATTAGGTATTTATTGGTTTTCCATAATTATTATATGAGGATATGTTGGCTATAATTATTGTAGCCAATAGGCTACAATCCTTCACTAAAATCACACAAGAAAGATTCAGGGACCCACAAAAATAACTCAGGGACCCACAAAATAATTCAGGGACCCGCAAATTGTAATACAAAATTGTAGGGAGTTGGCTACACTAAATTGTAGCTAATATATTCCCTTATTATATATATATATCGACATTTGAAATTGAACTAATTAGAAAAGATGGTGGTGACCGGAAAAATTAAATGAAGATGGGGAGAAAAAGGTTGAAAAAGAGTTTTGCATCCGGGACTAAAATCGGACTATGCCCTATTTTGAAAAAAAATCGGAAGGGACATATTTTGCTATAAAAAAGTATCATTTTAGCTGCTTTAGCCGGTTTACATTATAACAAAGCATTGGTATAAAAATGAAAGTTAAGGTACTACACGAGTAAAAAATGTTAAGTACACGTACCATAACGGTACATTAGAAAAAATATACGTCAATTATATGAATTAAACCCCTAACAAAAACATCTCCATCGCAAAAGGAAGTTATCACAAACACATTTTATGTAAGTTTTAATCACAAAGTAAGACGTTTTGTGAGAAATGCATTCATCAAGTAAGTACTTCAAATAATGTGGAGAACCCTAAATCTTTTTTAAGAAGCTACGCGTTCTTATAGGAAAAGGTTCTCGAAAAAAATTACCGTTAAAATAAAGTTACTTTCGAGTCTTTTACCGTTACTTTGTACTATAAAATGTCCAAGTTAACATAATTAAATCTTTCCGCCGTCTTAAAATTATACTCCATCCATCTTCTCATTTTGGAATATCTTAACGTAAATGCTTAATTTTTATTTCAATCAATCAAAAAATATTTGTACGAGTGAAGTTGATATTTTATTAGTTTAAAAGTGTAATGATCCGATCCATCCAATCCTTTTTGTGTATGATTTTTGTATTGAGAATAATTAAAAAAAATGTTGGACACATATTTATCACCACATGGTCCACAATCCACATATGACCAATGGCGTACCTATGTAGAGGCAGGGGAGGATCCTGGTCCTCCCAAACATCATAGTTATTAGTGTAAAACAAGTAAAAATTCAACGGTAATTTGTGAAATATCATTTATCATCCTAAAAAACTTGGAAACAAAATGATCACTCGTATTTTCTAGTTATTTATGATTAGTTATTAGTATTAATTTTTACAATTTAAATCGTTGTATTCCTTTATACACATAAAGACTTATGTTCCGGTCCTCCCAACGAAAGTTCTCAAGTTCTGCCAAAGCATATGACCCATCGTTGGCCACTATTGTTCATCCCCACTTTCCAAAAATCAAAATCAAAATGGTCATCCAAGATATTTATCAGATTTTTTATAACAACCTATATGGAGTTGACTTACAAAATTGACCTCGTCAAACAACACATTGAACTATTTAAGAGTCGGACGAAAGCTAACTAAAACGGAGAAAGAGAGCAAAAATGATGAATACGTTATATATTCAACATGCACCACCTTCGTTTTTCTTTTCTTCTTTTTTTTGGAGCATCAATTATATCTAAGTTAAATATTCAAGGAACTCAATGACGTTGTTAAAGTTATAACTCTTGGAAATAAAGGAAACATGGAAGCTTATAGACGACTCACACTAGATCGATCAAGTAAATAATCCAATTACCATGCTTTGTTGGTTTTCATTGCCAAATTTGACCCAACAACTTTTGCAATTTGAGTATGGAGATGGCTCCACTCTTCGACTATAGTGTGGTAATAATCATACAACTTCATGAATTTAGTTCTCTTTTGATATCTTTGAAATGATGTTTCACTGTTCTATCAACGAACAAGATATCTTTGAAATAATTCAAATGAACACCTTAACTCAAAAGGCATGCACACACAATTACTGATTTCTTTGTGCTTATATGTGACAAATGTTGAAAGACACTCATTTGTGGTGTTACTTGACAATGAACAGTACAAAATAAGTACATTGCTGTTTTGAGAAAATTTTAAATAATTGATGTGTGATATGTTAAAACGTAAAACGTTTTTTTTCACAATGTTGTGTTTTTAAGCAAAGTAATTCAAAGATATACTTGGCATATATTTACCCTCAATGATTGATGTTTCTCTCAACAACTCCATGCTAAAACGTAAAACGTTTTTTTTGCACAATGTTGTGTTTTTAAGCAATAAATTGAATATAAATGATTTGCACACTCAATTTTTAGATTGATACACTTTAATCTATGCATTAAACTAATGTATTATATATATATTTTGCTTTAACTGGTTGTACATAAAAATATACCAATTAAGGACGAGTAGTGACATGCATTAAAAGAGAACTTATGGGAGAACTCGACCGTTCAAACAACCGATCGTTGTGGGAGTGTTATTGTTGTGTGTGCGTGACATTTTGGTTTTTGTGATATAAGTTTGTATTTAAGTGAGGGATGTTTTGTTGGGAAAGTTGGTTGTTAGGAGAGAAAATGACGTGGCGCTGAGATGACGACGGTAAAGTAGGTTATGTTGACTCTTTACTACCAATAAATTTAGGTTGCACACATAGTTGTGCTAACTGTCACTTCTCCCGTCTCATCATAAATGTTTATATTTTTTATTCTGATGTCGCAAAATAAGGGTTTGCTTTGTCTTTAGACCAATAAAAAATATATTAGAGTGTAGGTATGACGTGGCAAGCCAAACGACGCTTTTTTGGCGCCACCCTGCACCGAACCCTCCCGGTGTTGTTTGAAAAGTGAGTTGGTTCGCGCAACGCCATTTGCATTTCTTCATTTTATTCATTTCTTAATTTGTGTTGTGTTTATGTGAAGTGTGTATTTGCAAATTGCAATTGTGCGTGTGTTTGTAAAATGTATGTTTTGCAACGAAGAGGAAATATGGTGGTCAAAGGTTTGTTGGCGACTATTTTGAGTAAATTTCAATGCTTATTTGGTTTGTATTTATAATTTATTTATTTTAGTTTTTTTGTTTTTGATTCATTTTATTTATGTATTTTTTTATTTTTTTTTTAATGAATGCAATTTTAGTTTATTTGAAAAAAATGTAAAACAAATACAATGATGGGGTCCAAAAACTAGCAAACGACTTGAGCCACAAAGAGAGAGTATTTTTTGTGTATGAATGTGAAATGTTGAGATGACGCCAGGGGTGAAGCTAGTAGAGTGACTAATGAGTGTTGGGTCATCCTTTATCAGCCCATTGTATTCATTAGTTATATAGCCCATAAGCTAGTTTGTTAATAGTATTTGCAACAAGTAGGGGTGTTTATCGGTTCGGTTATCGGGTTGTTCGGTTTGTTCGATTCGGTTAGTTCGGTTAAATTTTTTTTTTGGGTATAACCGAGAACCGAACCGAACCGAACTTAAATTGATTCAACAGAACCGAATAACCGAAAACCGAACCCTCATAACCGAAAAGCGAACCGAATAACCCGAATTACATAAATTTAATTATTTATTCATTTATTTATATAAATTTTTAAAAAGAAAAAAAATAAAGCTTAAAAAATGTTATATTTAAAAGAGTTTTAATATTATTTTTATATAAATATATAAAAATATATATATATTTATTTAAATTCGGTTTTCGGTTTGGATTGCTAAAACCATAACCGAACCGAAAACCGAATATTTAATTCGGTTCGGTTCGGTAGTTTGGTTCGGTTCGGTTTCGGTTTATTCGGGTATTACCCAACCCATGAACACCCCTAGCAACAAGCCCCCTCATTCCTATTGAAATTTCGAATAATTTAACCAATCAGATGCAAGTATACAACATCAAAATTAATTTACTTGTTAAATAATTCTTTTCTAATTTAGCTTACTTTCTAATTATTGTGGTGTTAAGTTGAATCATATGTTAAAAGTACTATACATTCATTTTTGGAGTAATATTTTTATAGCTATAATTTTTACGTTAATTTCGGCCTCTTTCACTTCAAATTCTGGCTTCGTCCTTGGATGACGCTGAGGTAACGAAACGATATGCCATCACATCTTATGCTCTTAGTGAGTAGAGATGTTATTTTATTAGTAGATAATGTTATTATTAAAAATTTCTAAAATTGTATCGAATTTAAAAATGAACACTTATTTAAAACCATGCATTCGCTTGCTATTTCACATAACTAAAAAAATAAATAAAAACATTTTCCTTTACATATGACGACGTATATGGTCCATTGGTCCAATGACCGAAGGACTCGGTATTCTACCGAAAGGACTCAACGCTATACCGAAAGGCATACCGACGGGCTATCATCCGAAGGGTTCGTTGACCTGACAGTACCTTTGGCATCTAGCCTGGTTACAATTCGTCTCATTCTCCTGGGTGTCAGAGATGAAGCCAGAGACAGTGTCAACCGACAACACCAACGGTCCCGTGAAGTACGACAACCTCGGGACCGATAGTGACATCGCAAAGATAAATACGCATACGAATTGGTAAAAGGTATCATTTTCTCACACACACATTTTATACTATACCTTCTGGTAAAACACATACTCATTCTCACGCCTAGTCGGGTCCTCGGGATAACACCCGGCGAGACTAACGCGTTGTTCATCTTAGCGGTATCTAGAAGGCTTATCTCTAAGGCCGAAAGATAGCCGCAACAACTCAAAAAAATACTTCGACATTGGCGCCATCCTTGGGACCCGTGATTCAATCTACTAGAGCTATAGGATGACGGGTTCGACACCTCCAGAATCCTCGGAGGAGGAGAAGGAAGTTCCACCCCAATGACGAGAGGCTTGGAAGGGTACGTGAATCGCTACTGAAGTCTATGATAAAAGAACACAACAGTACCGAAGGACACCGTTGAGCCGATACGTTGGATTTTGAGGACGAAGTGGCTCTTGACAAGGGTGAGCCGGCGGACAAGAAGAAGGAAATAGTGACTGGGAGTAAAGTAAAAGACGAAGATCTAGCGAAGCCCTTCAAGGAAGTCTAGAAATCTCCATTCAGTAGGCGAATCATTGAGTTATCCGCGCCGGAGCATAAGATGCCCACTCAAATCAAGCTGTACGATGGGTCGACGGATCCTCAAGATCATCTCAACAGGTTTACCGGAGCCGCAGGGCATGGAGAATGGCCGATGCCAGTGTAGTGTCGCATGTTCCAACAGACTTTAGATGGAAAGGCCAGGGGATGGTTCGATGGACTCCCACCGGGGAGCATAGATGAATGGGAAACTTTCAGGGACCAATTCGAGACTCGTTTCTCCCTACACAAGGCTTGTGTCAAGGACCCTACCTAAATTTCCAAGATAGTGAGAAAGGCTAATGAAACGTTACCCGAATTCAAAGAAAGATGGACCACCGAGACAGGATTCATACAAAGAGCGCCGGAGATCATGAGGATCTCCTCATTCATGAATGGGTGCAAATGTCCCGAGTTGGATAAACGGTTTGCCGATACGATCCCTAAGACTGTGGAGGAGATGATGGTCAGGGTGGATGACTTTGTAAGGTCGGAAGGGGCCTTTGCCAAAGACCGAATTGCCCCGGGGAGAGCATTATGATACAACCATGAGGGCCTCAACTGGACCCTTCAGGAAGGACGAAAGGGTTGCCAGAAGTCATTACGGAGGGGATAGGAAGAATGAAGGGCAATACGGATATTCAGGAAAAGAACGGGGGAGCTCTCATCGTCACGGTGACAGGTCGGTTCCTTACCTGCCCCATCGCGGTGATCATCTGAACCGAAGCAACCCCCCGTCTTACATTAGAATCACTCATAAAGCCCCCAAAAGAAATCTTGGCCACAGAGCACCACGCGCTACCTCCTCCGGCCGACGTGACCCACCCCGGAAGGAGAACCATGATAAGTATTGTGATTATCATGGAGAAAAAGTGCATTACACGAATGATTGCTATCAGCTTAAAAAGCAGTTAGAGCTGGCCTTGGAGTCAGGGAAGTTGAATCATTTGATCAGGGACCTCAGACAGAAGGGAAGGAGAGAGCCCCCCAAGAATGAAGCGGGAGCCAAGGATAAGGTCATCAACATGATCCGGGCGTGGCCCGAACGAAAGAAGAGGAAGTCATCAGAGCAAGAAGAAAGATGGATGAATGTGCCCATAACTTTTCCCCCTCTTCCCGAGGGAGATGTGTCGGATGATCCCCTCATAGTTGAAGCCACGATGGAGGGATATCTAGTAAGAAGGGTTTTTGTGGACGAAGGAGCTTCGGTGGAAGTGATGTTCGAACACTGCTTCAACAACTTGCCTCCAGAGATAAGATCCTGGTCAGCAGACACAGACATATCTACTTGGATTCGCCGGACAGGTGACCAGACCACTGGGAAAGATTGAGTTGGATGTTTCGTTCGGAGAGGAAGGGCTATATAGGAAGGTCAGAATGAAGTTCACGGTTATCCGGGCACCATCGCCGTATATCGTAATTTTAGGAAGGACCGGATTGAAGATCCTGCGAGCCATACCATCTAGCTTCACTCCATGATGAAGTTGGGAATTGCCACACTTGTCACTCGTTCCGTCATCATTTCGGAATGTAGAAGGTTGGAAAGATTGCAGGCCAATCCTCATGTGCAGGATGAGGCAGAAGTGAAGACCGGTGAGGTGGGTTTGACGGAGGAAGTGACGATCAATCCAGCCTTTCCGGCGGGCCGTGATGATAGGAGGTACCCGACCTCCAATGTAAAAGACGCCTCGAGAGAGCTGCGCCAAAAGAAACCTTGATATATTCGCATGGAGCCGGCGAATATGACGGAGTCCCTAGGGAATAATCGAAGCACACGCCAATGCCAACCCTTCAGTTGACCCGTATGCCAAAAACGCCGAATGTTAGCGAATCAAGTCAAGCGTCACAAAGGAGGTGGAAGAGTGGGTCAAAGCGGCATCGCCGACCGGTGAAATATCCTACCGGATATCCAACCTGCGTTCTAGTAAAGAAGTACGACGAAGTTGGTGGATGTGTATCGACTTCAAGAACATCAACTCGCCGCCAAGGACTACTACCCTTTTGCCGAGATTGACCGGAAGATCGAGTCTGGTCATGGGGTATAAGTACAAATGTTTCTTGGATGCTTACAAAGGATATCATCAGGTGCATATGGCAAGGGAAGATGAGGAGAAAACAAAGATTCTACACGAAAGCAAGGAACTTATCGCTACACTAAGATGCCATTCGTCTCGAAAAATGCAGGGCCACTTACCAACGGATGATAGACTCCGCTTCCGCGAGATAGGGAGGAATCGAAGCATATGCGGGATGACATGGTCATCAAGAGCAAGGAAGAGCGGGAATGTTAGCGACATAACCGAAACATTTGACAACCTCCTAAGATAAATATGAAGTGAATCCTAAAAATGCTCCTTCGGATGGAAGAAGGGAAGTTCTTAGGATACATGGTAACTTCGGAAGGGATCCGGGCAAACCCGAAGAAGACAAAAGGGATAATGGACATGCAAATACCTAGGACCTTGAAAGAGATGCAGAGCCTCGCCGCAAATTGGCAAGACTTAATCGTTTCTTGTCCCGTTCAAATTTAAAGGTCCCTACCCTTCTTCGAAATGCTCAAGAACATTACTAAGGAGAACAAGGAGGAGTATCGGTGGACGAAAGAAGCGAAAAGGGCGCCCTTCCAGAAATGAAGAAGTTGATAACGGACCTTCCTCGCTAACAACGCCGATGGCGAAAGGAAACATCAGATGTGTACCTTGCAGCCTCTCAAGAAGCCAAGTTCTCGCTAACCGAAAAGAAGGGAAAACAATGGGTCCGTTATGTAAGCTGGACACTCAATGAAGCGGAAAGGAACTATGCTCCGGAGATATTTCGAAGCACACCCCATCAAGGTAATCACGGACCAACCTATAAAGCAGATCCTCAACAAGCCAGAAGCATCAGGAAAGTTAGCCAAATACTCGGTGGAATTGGGTGCCTACAACATCACCTACGAGCCCCGGAATGCAATTAAGGGCCAAGTTTTGGCGGACTTTCTGTCAGAAACTCCCATCGGAGAAAGCAATGGCAGTACTTTCCAGCAGCAATGGCGAGAAGAAAGAAGAGGGAAGTGGTTGTATACCTGACGGAGCGTCCAACAACAAGTGGCCCGAGCGAGTCTTGTATTGATTAATCCAGAGGGAATGGAGTTCACTTACGCCATCCGGCTTGAATTTGAAAGCACTAACAACGAAGCCGAGTATGAGGCCCTACTGGCAGGGCTAAGGATGGCGGAAAGCATGCACGTCCGCAGCCTCGAAGTCCGGGTAGACTCTAAGCTGGTGGCCAATCAGATAAACGGGGATTATGTGGCGAGTCATGAAAGTATGATCAAATATCTGGCAAAGGCAAAGGAGTACATAGCTGGCTTCAAAATTTTCACCATCCAGAACATCCCAGAGGTCATAACCAAAAAGTAGATGTTCTCAAGAACTAGCCACGGTTGCCTTCGACCACTTGACGAAGGAGGTACTGGTGGAAGTGCTAAGAAAGAGGTCGACGGAAGGAAAGGAGGTTAACAACATTGTGGAAGAAGAAGGGGACAACTGGATGACCCCTATCATTCGATGCCTTAAGGAGGGAGTCTGGCCAGATGACCCTAACGAAGCTCGCACTCTAAGGATGAAGATCAGCCAATATGTTATAGAAGATGGAGTGCTCTACAAAAAAGCCTATCTGGTGCCCATGATGAGGTGCGTGGGTCCCTTGCAAGCAAACTATGTGATAAGGGAGATACACATGGGGGCATGTGGGATGCATTCGGGACTGCGCTCAATCGTAGCAAAAGCCATGCGGCAAGGTTACTATTGGCCCTCCATACACCGGGACGCCAGGAACGAAGTACTCAAATGTGACTCCTGCCAAATACACTATCCGGTACCGCAGCTCCCAAAAACCAAGCTGACTCCTATCATGGCCCCATGGCCCTTCTACGAATGGGGAATGGACATAGTAGGGCCCCTACCCCCGGCGGCAGGAAAGGTGAAGTTCATCCTGGTAGCCATCGACTATTTCACTACGTGGACGGAAGCCAAGCCATTAGCAAAGATCACCGGCAAGGATCTTACAAGGTTTGTATGGGACAACATAGTATGTCGCTTCGGTCTTCCAGCCGTCATTGTCACAGACAACGCAAAACAGTTCGTGGATAACCCGTTCAAAAAGTGGTGTGAAAAACTCAACATCAAACAAATAAACACAACCGTAGCCCATCCGCAGGCCAACGGACTGGTAGAGAGGGCGAACAAAAGCTTGATGGAGGGAATCAAAACAAGGTTAGGACGAGCAAAGGCAGGTTGGGTGGATGAGCTACCGAATATCCTCTGGGCACACCGGACATCCATCAAGACGAGCAATGGGAAACACCCTTTAGCCTTACCTATGGAAGCGAAGCAGTCATACCAGCAGAGATAGGTATGCCGACATACAAAATAAGGAGGATAAGAGAAGGCCTCGAGGAAGAAGACCCCCGTCGGATGGAAGAACAAAATGAAGAGGAAATTCGCCTCAACCTCGACCTACTATAGGAACGGAGAGAAGAAGCAGCAGTAATGGAAGCAATGTATAAGACGAAGCTGGAAAAGTACTATAACCGAAAGGCACGGTTGGTATCCTTCAAACCAGGAGAGTTCGTTTACCGAAAGAATGAAGCCAGCAGAGCCGAAGACCAGGGCAAGTTGGGACCAAAATGGGAAGGCCCTTATCGGGTAAAGGAAGCGAATCTCAACGGCTCGTACAGGCTGGAAACCATGGATGAAGAAGAGGTGCCCCAGAATTGGCACGCCATGAATTTGAAGAAGTGTTTTCTTTAAGTATTCACAAAAGGAAATGCAAGCCTACGGGCACGAACTATATTGTTTTCACTTTCATCAAGTAACGATATATTCCCCTACCTATGACGGAGGAGGAAAATTTTCCATGATTATATCTCATGCAAAGGGAAAGGGCGCAGCAGGCGGAGACTAGCTACCTCCGACCGCGCACCCGAATACCCGGCCATCACAACTATTTTACCCCCGTAAGTGCAACAACACTAGGGAAGGCCCATACACCATTCGGTAAGGCGACTGCATACCCCCAAAATAATGCCAAGTCATTAAGGGAAGAGCCGAGGCATATATTCCCGAACGGCACGCAGATACCCCCGTAAGTGCAACGACACTAGGGAAGGCCCATATACCATTCGGTAATGCGACTGCATACCCCCTAATAATGCTAAGTTGTGGAAAACTAGAAGGGGGTTGAATAGTTTTACCAATTAAAACTTCATTTTAATCTATTTAGATCGACTTATGTCAATCTATTTGGATGTGTGTGTTGGATGTTGATAAACAAACATATGAAGGTAAGTAATGAAAAGATAAGAGTAAGAAGCACAAAACCACAATGCAAGTATTTATAGTGGTTCGGATACAAGGTCACCTTCCTTGCCCTACTCCACTCCCCGAGTCACCTACTCGAGAGTTCGTAATCACTACACCAATCTCCTTATGGCGGAGAAGCCTTCACAACGTCGCCTACTCTTTTTCCGGTACTAGGCTAACCACCGGGTTCTTTCACTCCAAGGTGAACCACACCTACACAACGTCGCCTACCCTTTATAAGGTACTAGACTAAGTACCTAGTTCTTTCACACCTTAGGTGAACTACACATTCACAACGTCGCCTACCCTTTATTAGGTACTAGGCTAAGCACCTAGTTCCATTGCAATGGATGAACTACTACCACACTACACCAACGACTAATCCCAAAGGAGATCTACTCCTTTACAACATCATCAAGGATATCAATATCCTTGGATCTAATACTAGTCTATCTTGTACATCGAAACACACCATATCGAATGTACATCTAAGGCACCTTTCACTAATGCCTTTGACTAGATCTACAAGACACCTTTCACTAATGTCTTGTGTCTTCACTTCTAAGCACCTTTCACTAATGCTTCTTTGTCTTGACTTCTAAGCACCTTTCACTAATGCTTCTTTGTCTCGACTTCCAAGCACCTACCACAAGTGCTTTTATCCTATAGACGATAGATACCCTTCACTAATATCTTCGTCTTGACTCTTGAGACATCTTTCACTAATGTCTTCAACACTACACTTCTTTGAAGAAAAAAAGGAATCATCAACAAGAAGACTTCAATAGCCTTGATGATGAGGAAGCATGGCAACTCATGGACTTGAGCTTGCTTGACTTCAAAGGTGGTGATCTTGCCTTTAAGAGGAACCTAAAAGATCACACAAAAACAAAACTACAAATATAGATCTCTTGGATCTAGGGTTAGTGAGATTTAACTCAAGGGGAAAGTGTGTTAGAAAGGGATACAAAAGGGGTAAGAAATAATGAAGACATGGCTCACTATTTATAGAGGAAAAATCATACTGTTCCCCGGATCCCACGGATCCCTACCACAAGGGATCCGGCTAGCACAAAGCTAGGGATCCGTGGTACGCTCCTCTTTGCCCATGGGTAGTTTTGGTTATGGGTCATGGGTCATGGGTTATGGGTTGATCCATGGTTTTCTTTCTAGATACAATGTATCTTAAGGATACAATGAACTTGGTTAAGTGGTATATATAAAACCATGGGTTATGGGTCAAAACCATTTGCTAGTATTTACCCATTTAGTATATACTTGTATTTACCCATTTTAGCATACACTTAGTTTTTACCCATTTTAGTATACTTAGTTTAAGTATATGTTTAACCTAATATGTAAACACTAGTTGTTGTACATATGTATCTAAATCATAAAATCACTTATACTTGTTTTAGTGTTTTATGTGAAAGCGTAAGTGTGTTAGAAAACTATTAGTCCAAACCATTTACGTATTTTATTTGTTTAGTTAAAATGATTTTACGTTTGTTATCGACAAAACATTAAAAGATCGTAAAATATAAATAAACGCTTTTACAGCTTATTTGTATTAACAATCTCGCCCCTTTTGTTGATGACAAAACATAAAATTATTTTAAGGAAAAAGCTAAAATTTGTAAAAATTTGAATTTGTAGTTTTTACTTTCTTCTCCCCCCTTTTTGTCGAAACAAAAAGTGTTTGAAGGAAGGCAACACATTGTTTTTTTTGAGAAAAACATGTGAAAGAAAAAGTAAAAAGGAATAGAGAGCAAATAACGGGAAATGATCTCGTCTTTTACTCCCCCTTGACGAGTCTATCCCTATGTAAGGCGCCAAGTAAATGAAACTAATCTAGTTTGTTTGCAAATAAGTTTGCAAAAGATATCGTCTACGAGACGAATGTGCTCCCCCTTGATTATTGCAAAGGGATGTCACGAAATGTAAACCTAGTATTGCAAGTAATTTGCAATGTAACTCTTTGACATAAAGCTCCCTAGCTTTAGGATGTCAAAGTCTTCATATGTAAATTGAATAACTACAAAACAAAGGTTAGAAATCAAGTATAATTCACAATTTTCAGCAAATGTGATTCAAGTTAGTAGAAAGAAATATTTCTGTCTCACGGATCCCACGGATCCCTCCTAGTAGGGATCCGTCTAGGCAAATCTGAGGGATCCGTCTCCGGTCGATGAATAAAGTCACAAAGATTGGTATAACAAGAAATGTTAATACCTGAAAAGAGATATGGATTATATAGTATACTCACATACTCAGAAATATAGCAAGTAGCATGTAATTCCATTTAATAAACAAGAGTTATGATATACATGACTCGAAAAACAAGAAAATAGACAATACATGACTTGGAATTTCTAGATCACCTAACGCTTGAAGCTAAGACACCACTATAATCTTCTAGCTCAGGTTTTGTTTAGGTTTAATCTCGTTGAAGCGTTCGAGGAGATGATAGAACTTGAAACGTTGGTCTTCTCGTACTTCATATATCAAACTTTCAACATGTTGACAATGATAGCAATCTTTGTCATGGCTAGGTAGTGGTGGTGGATGAAATGAAATGGCTTGATTCGAAGGATCAAGTGAAGCGGCTTGTGGAGCTTCAAACGATGGAGGGATTGGTGGAGGTGCATTTAAGAATGACTCAACCAAGAATGATGGTGGTGGTAGAGAAGTGTCAACTTCCATATGGTCGGGTGGTTGACTTTGATGATTTGTCATAATCCAAATAGGATTATATGATGAAAACGCCGAGAAGGAAGCCGGAGCAAGTATTGACTCAACACCTTGATTTTGAACCATTATTCCTCCTAACGAGGAGAATGTTGTCGGTGGAAGCGGATGAGACGGCCTAGGAGGCAAGTCCTCTTAATTGTAGAGGTGTGGTGATGATAGTGGGGATGTAAATGAAATAGCTCTAGGAACCAATGGTGATGGTTTGGTGGAGATGATATTGTTTGGCCTAGGAGGTATGGTGGTGTTTGGCAAAGGTAGTTTTGTGGGTATTATCCTTTTAGGAATTGGTTTGATTGGATGATGAAGGATTCTATCATTTGTTGGCTTGACCGGAGATGATTTGGTTGAAGAAATTTCGTGTATAACACGAGCTCTTTTCATGGGTGGTTCTTTGGTGGATAAGTTACTACTTGGGGTTTTCCTCATGATGAGATGATTTCAAGAGTTTGCAAGAGCTGAAAGTTAGGATGAGAGTGATGACTATGGAGGTCCTAACAAGGTGGTTTATAAACTAAGATATTTGGCAAGTGCATTTAAGCCTTAAGCCACTAGAATTCATTGAAATGTGATGATTGACATGCACAAGAGTCAACTTCAGAGGTTGCACTGATCTAGGAACTCATTTAAGATGAGATGGAGTGTTTGAGTTAGGAAGATAAGTTGAAATGATTGTATTGCAAGATTTGACATAAACCGTCATCCTGATCCCACGTTCCCTCCTGTAGGGATCCGCCTAGGCTAATCCTAGGGATCCCGGCCTCTCTCAGCCTATGAAAAAGTGGAAATGATGTTTCTAATATCTAAGACCTATATCATCTTGAGTGTTTCAGTCCTCCTAAGTGTTTTAAATGAAGGGATGCTTGAGTACTTGAAGGTAATGAATGATGTAGCTAATGATTGCCATTTATGGGAGGATTTGAAACTTTTCAAGAGTACCAATGGATGAGAAAGGATGACACTAAAGATTTGGAGTGCCAATTGAAGCTAAATGATCATAGAGATCAGGTTGTGTCTTAGGATAGTGTTTTGGAAAATATCCTAGAAGCTTTGAGATGAGAAAACTAGATTTTGATCAACTTTGATCAATTTTGAGGTGAGGATGATTTATGATCAATTTTGCCATAATCGAGAGATTTCTAAGACTAGATGTGAGGGATCAAGTAGAAAAATTAAGTGTGAGTTTAAGAGCGGAAGAGTAGTGGATTAAGAACCAAACGGTAGATTTACAATTGACTTAGAATGTGATCTAGGTGAGTTATGTATGAGTAGGAAAGATCAACCTATCTTGATAAGGACTTAATTTTGCCTTAAGGCACCATGCTTAGCTTAGTGTGTTAGGTGTTCTAAGGATATGTTTGAAATATAATGCTTGCAATTGCATTTTCTGTTTGCCGGATCCCACGGTTCCCTAAGAGTAGGGATCCGTCTAGTTCAATCTTTGGGATCCGCCCGCCGCCAGGACCTTTACTAAAGGTATGCAATGATCTTGACAATGCATTATATCTCAAGGATAGTCTAACGAGAGTTCTAATACCAAGATATCAAATGTAAAATTTTTTATTTCATGAAGGAAATTGGATTACATTGATAAAGCACGAGTATAAGAGATTTGATCCTATTTTGGAATACTATTAGTTTCCTTGAGTGTTTTCGCTAGGAGGATCATTATATGATTGATGAGTGTTGGTGGAATCAAGAATGAAGAAAGTCTTCATGAGAGATATGTTTAGCGGTTCCAACATCTTGTTCACAAGTGCATAACGGACTTTGAAATTGAGGATGGAAGTGCATAACATTATGATAGAGGCGTGTCAAGAACATTCCATAAGGGATGAGTTTATTCTAGGAGCCTTGAAGATTTGTATCAACTTTCCTTGCTAAGAAGTAGGCGAGATTGTATGGTTGTTGTGTTAGCAAACAGTACAACATGTGAGCACAACAAGCGGCAAGGATTTCTCGATTTCCCCTAAGACTCCAAACATTTTCACGTAGGATGAGTGCAAGAGGCTTATACTCTTCTCGGATATCCCTTGTAAAGATAATGTTTGGATCGGAGTAATATGGTCGAGGTTTGCATATTATGCGATTTAAATCTTCCGGAGAGGGTATGTGTGAACAATATGGACTATTTTCTTCACGAAAGTTGAAGAGAGAATCAAGAGACCAATCTTCGTGAAGGCACATTGTCCATGATTTGGAATCCGGAGGATGTGAGCAAAATGCCCAAGTGTTAAAGCGAACTTTTGGTTTTTGATATAAAACCAAAGAGATAAAGAGCGATCCTCGCTAATTTAACGAGTTCGACTTGACGGAAGAATTCCATTATGAACCTTGGACATATCTTCTCGTTGATTTCAAGAAGACATTCTAGTCCTATGGCTCGGAAGGAGGTATTGATACCTTCTTCGAATTGTGTAGAGGTGTCTACAATACGTCCTTCATGGAAGTGACGGTTTTCGAGATTATTGAACCCACGGACATGATTGCCAGGTGTGTTGGGTTCGAGAGAGTTGTTCGGAGTGTAGACGCTTAGTGAGTGAAAAATCAAACTCATATTCATGCGTCATAGTTGAACCTATAGAAATGACAAGTTAATAAAAGAAGATGTTTGTGGTCAACTTATGATAATCTAATGTTCTTACTAGATTTTTATTAACAATGGTTTTTAACAAAAAATACACTTAACTCACTTATGGTTTTGACATACAAGTGGAGTATTACTCTTAGAAGAAAAGAGGTTTTTGATTTGTATGAAAAACTGTTTTCAAGAGGACGGATCCTACGGTTCCTTTTCAAAAGGGATCCGCTAGTATAACTTCCGGATCCGTGGATCTCAGTAGTAATGAAACATATTTGATAAAACATAGATTTTACAGCTTTTATACCACTAAATATGTTTTATCCTACATTTTCTTTTAGCATGCATACATGACTTCTAATGTATCACGAAAGAATATAAAACATATAAATCAAAATAAGTGACAAACACATTATGATAAAAATAACCTAGATAAACTAGATTATTAATAATATTGCATTTCAATACTAAGGATGATACAAAGGGTTGGGTATATGATCCCAATGTAGATTAACAACACAAAGTAAATGTCTCCATATGTGAACTTCATCATAGGGAACACAAGTGCGATGAGTGTTAGAGCGATGAGCACGAGTGCGATGTAAACCATTGTGAAGATCGTTGTAAGCTCTTAGACGAGGTCTAATATTATATCTAGGAACACATAATAATAAAGGCGGAATATTCAAACATAGAATCAATATTATTATGAACAAGGTTTTTCATTATCATAAACTAACTAACTAACTATAATAAATATCAAAGACTTGATCTAACACTAACTAACTAAACCACTAAACCCTAGGCGTTTTCCCAATCCCTACGCCTAGGTTCCCACACACACACACACCTTTAGACGTCTACATCTTGTACATACGTACTAAAACTAATGACCCTATGTCTCTTTATATACTTGAGACATCTAGGGTTTACAAGAGGAATCATAATACAATTAGGAAACAATACAATTAGGAAACTAAATATTCTTTTAAGCATATCTTCTAGAATCTTCTAAATCCTCCATCTTTTTGTAGTTTCCCTTCTTGTCACTTTAAGTCCTTCATGTTTCATTCTTCTTGTTTTGTATTATCAAATCTATAATAGACCCAACAATCTTCCCCTATTTGATGATGACAAAACAAACACGATTCTTGTACTAACTTCCCTAGACGAATAGCGTAAGTTGAGATCGGGATCTCACCATGAATGAAACAATCTTCCCCTTGACTTAAACATGTCACTCAAACATCTCTTCCCCTTTTTGTTATTATCTAAATAGGGAACGTATGCAAATAATGATCTTGACCACCACAAACCAATATCATACTTCCAATCTAAGACTTCCAATGCTTCAAATCGCCCACCATTACGCATCATAAGAAAAATGGATCCAAAACAATAGAAAACTTCAACTAGGAGTAATAATGATCAACAATAGTAAAAATCAAACACTTCCCCTTGAGTGATGCATGTAAATCAAATGATTCTTCAAAATCTGTAGGCTTTATGTAATGATTACTTGTGAAGAAAACCGAGTATAACGAATTTGATGAAGAAGTAGAATTTCCCAAACTTGTGTCTTAAATCTTGTACTATCCACGGAACTCCATACTTATACCTACCAAATATAAGTAGACCGCAATCCCTTGAAAAGAATCCTCAACTAGTATGAGACACCGAAAGCACTACAATGTAACTCCTTCAAGTGATAGCCAATGTGTGCATAGAGCATCATAAGAAAAATCACACATTGCTAGATTCAACAAGCTAGATGATAAGAACATAAACCAAGTAATTCCACTTCACCTTCAAATAAGTGATAAATAATCCTCTTCGTAATCAATTCTTCAATAAATCTCCATAACGAGCCTTTTTTAAATCCTTTTAAGAATAAATAACCAAACTCCTTGTGTGTGTGAACAATAACCTCTGTGTGTGTCGTCCAAAAACCATAACAATTAATATGCTCGACTTCCCCTTAAATCGAAAACCATGAAAAGCAGTACTTTAATATAACAGTACTTTGAGAAGGAGCAGTACTTTCATCCAATCAAGAAGACTTCTGTATATTCCAACAAGACTTTCGTAGATATAAACTGCAAGACTTTCATTAAAAAGAGTAGCGTACCTTCGAAAGCAAGCAGTACTTTATGTATTAGCAAGATTTTAACAAACATGCAAGATCTTTAAAATCTGCAGACTTTGAAAATACACGCAGTACTTTCAGCAGTACTTTCACATAAAAGCTCAGATGGAAGATCCCTTCGGTGGAAAGTTAGATTGATATATAGAGAACATCCACCCGAAATTTCGTTACGATCCAACGGTTAACGAAAACGTTATGATCGTTTCAAAACAGTGCTGTAGTAACCTTACGAATTTTTTCGCAAAGACAGACTTCGACTGCTTATAACTTTTGATTGAGAGCTCCGATTGACAATCCCTTTGGTGGGATTAAAGATAGATATACCAAGAAGCTCCAGTTCGAATTTTAGCCCGATCCAACGGTTCATTAAAAAGTTATGCCTTCTTGAAAACAGTCTGCGTAAGTATTACGAATTTTTGAGCCTTCGAATTTTTCTTCCTTCTTCTTCAAGAAAACCTTGTAGATCCCTAGATATCACGAGCCCCGTGCTCGATACCACATGTGAAGATCGTTGTAAGCTCTTAGACGAGGTCTAATATTATATCTAGGAACACATAATAATAAAGACAGAATATTCAAACATAGAATCAATATTATTATGAACAAGGTTTTTCATTATCATAAACTAACTAACTAACTATAATAAAGATCAAAGACTTGATCTAACACTAACTAACTAAACCACTAAACCCTAGGCGTTTTCCCAATCCCTACGCCTAGGTTCTCACACACACACACCCCTTTAGACGTCTACATCTTGTACATACGCATTAAAACTAATGACCCTATGTCTCTTTATATACTTGAGACATCTAGGGTTTACAAGAGGAATCATAATACAATTAGGAAACAATACAATTAGGAAACTAAATATTCTTTTAAGCATATCTTCTAGAATCTTCTAAATCCTCCATCTTTTTGTAGTTTCCCTTCTTGTCACTTTAAGTCCTTCATGTTTCATTCTTCTTGTTTTGTATTATCAAATCTATAATAGACCCAACAACTATGTTGATGATGGATCTTCTTGGTTTCGATTGAGATGGAGTGAGGAGGAAGATGAAATTTTTGTAATTGGAAGATTTTGAAAAAGTGAGGGTTTTGGGGGAGTGGTCGACGGTGGGATTATAAATAGGGAAAGGAGAATTTTTGAAATTCGTGTTTTGTTTTATTATTGGATTGAAAAGAAATAAACCATAAGTTTTATATACTATGACCATAGATGAGAAATATAACACGTATTGTAAGAAAAAAGCTTCTAACGAGCTTAAAACATGTATGAGCACAAAAAGGATAATTATATAAATACCTAAATAGGCATATTTAATTATCAAGCACAATAAAAGGAGAATCATACCCTAGACTTAGGAATGTCTTTACAAATGACACAACAAATTTCACTTAGACGATTCCAGCCCTTTGCTGATTAAGATACCTTCTTAAGGAAGGTATTCTTGTTACCAAGCTACTCCTAAAGCTTGGTAGGTATGAGCTTTGACTAATCAACATGACAAAGAAGATTAGTGCAATTAAATGAAAAAAAATAAAAAGAAAAAAAATGTTGTTATCAACTTCAACATCCAAACATATAGTTTTGAAAAACATGGTGTTTGCTTTTACGAAAAACCTTCTTTGTAGTTTTCAATTAACCATGGATCGTATCAAGTTTTTAAAGTACAATATACTTCAAGAACCTTGGTAACGAAGCTCTGATGCCAATTGTGGAAAACTAGAAGGGGGAGGGGGTTGAATAGTTTTACCAATTAAAACTTCATTTTAATCTATTTAGATTGACTTATGTCAATCTATTTGGATGTGTGTGTTGGATGTTGATAAACAAACATATGAAGGTAAGTAATGAAAAGATAAGAGTAAGAAGCACAAAACCACAACGCAAGTATTTATAGTGGTTTGGCTACAAGGTCACATTCCTTGCCCTACTCCACTCCTCGAGTCACCTACTCGAGAGTTCGTAATCACTACACCAATCTCCTTATGGCGGAGAAGCCTTCACAACGTCGCCTACTCTTTTTCCGGTACTAGGCTAACCACCGGATTCTTTCACTCCAAGGTGAACCACACCTACACAACGTCGCCTACCCTTTATAAGGTACTAGGCTAAGTACCTAGTTCTTTCACACCTTAGGTGAACTACACCTTCACAACGTCGCCTACCCTTTATTAGGTACTAGGCTAAGCACCTAGTTCCATTGCAATGGAGGAACTACTACCACACTACACCAACGACTAATCCCAAAGGAGATCTACTCCTTTACAACATCATCAAGGATATCAATATCCTTGGATCTAATACTAGTCTATCTTGTACATCGAAACACACCATATCGAATGTACATCTAAGGCACCTTTCACTAATGCCTTTGACTAGATCTACAAGACACCTTCAATAATGTCTTGTGTCTTCACTTCTAAGCACCTTTCACTAATGCTTCTTTGTCTTGACTTCTAAGCACCTTTCACTAATGCTTCTTTGTCTTGACTTCCAAGCACCTACCACAAGTGCTTTATCCTATAGACGATAGATACCCTTCACTAATATCTTCGTCTTGACTCTTGAGACATCTTTCACTAATGTCTTCAACACTACACTTCTTTGAAGAAAGAAAGGAATCATCAACAAGAAAACTTCAATAGCCTTGATGATGAGGAAGCATGGCAACTCATGGACTTGAGCTTGCTTGACTTCAAAGGTGGTGATCTTGCCTTTAAGAGGAACCTAAAAGATCACACAAAAACAAAACTACAAACATAGATCTCTTGGATCTAGGGTTAGTGAGATTTAACTCAGGGGGAAAGTGTGTTAGAAAGGGATACAAAAGGGGTAAGAAATAATGAAGACATGGCTCACTATTTATAGAGGAAAATCCCTCGTTCCCGGATCCCACGGATCCCTACCACAAGGGATCCGGCTAGCACAAAGCTAGGGATCCGTGGTACGCTCCTCTTTGCCCATGGGTAGTTTTGGTTATGGGTCATGGGTCATGGGTTATGGGTTGATCCATGGTTTTCTTTCTAGGTACAATGTATCTTAAGGGTACAATGAACTTGGTTAAGTGGTATATATAAAACCATGGGTTGTGGGTCAAAACCATTTGCTAGTATTTACCCATTTAGTATATACTTGTATTTACCCATTTTAGCATATACTTAGTTTTTACCCATTTTAGTATACGTAGTTTAAGTATATGTTTAACCCAATATGTAAACACTAGTTGTTTTACATATGTATCTAAATCATAAAATCACTTATACTTGTTTTAGTGTTTTATGTGAAAGCGTAAGTGTGTTAGAAAACTATTAGTCCAAACCATTTACGTATTTTATTTGTTTCGTTAAAATGATTTTACTTTTGTTATCGACAAAACATTAGAAGATCGTAAAATATAAATAAACGTTTTTACGGCTTATTTGTATTAACATAAGTCATTAAGGGAAGAGCCGAGGCATACATGCCCGAACGACACGCAGATACCCCGAAGGCGTGACGACGCCAGGGATGAGATCCTAGGTAAACTTACCAACAGGCGATGATAAAATGCATACACAAGCAAATACATATAAGTAATCAAAAGTGTCCGTCCGGATGTACGAACGACCTGAATAGCATTGCCAAAGTCACAACCATTACAAAGATACGAATGTAAATTGTTTGATTACACAACCCAAGGGCACACAGGCCTACCATAATACAGACACAACATTGTTCTAGCATTCAAAAGTTTACAAAAGAAACCAAAAGCTATGATCCACCGGAAGTGCCTGCACCAGGAGTAGATCCGGATCCATCCGGGAGCACATTCATCAAGTCTGCAAGGGGAAGGTGATAGGAACGTTTGATCTTCTCAATATAAGGGAATGACCTCACGAACATCTCGTCATATGCAGCGGTGAATCCCTCAACCGCTTGCATATCGAAATCCTTCTGTTCGGCAAGGATCCCATTAACCTCCTCCTCGCCAGGACCTACCCTAAGGCCATCCAAATAGCCAGAGTCTATGGCAACATTAAAAACATTTCCCCAAGCCTGCTGGTACTCGTCACTCCTATGCAAACGCCGAACGACCGCCGGAACCAACTCCTTAACATAATTAAATCTTAGAATCTCCTCGTGGCCAGCACTCACGGCAAATTTCTCAACATCAGCCCTTAAAACCGAAGCCTCCCTCTCGGATTCATCCAGCTCAGCGGTCTTCTTCTTCAAAGCCTCTTCCAAAGAACTCCACCTTCTTCTCTCTCTCCCCGTCCTTGGCCTTTAACTCATTTATTTCTCTCTCCAAGGAGGCCAAACGAGAACTCATCTCCTATTCCTTTCGGCCACAATCTTGATGGGATGCTTGAAGGGCTTGGTTATCCTGGGCAAGTTTCTGATTGATCTCCATTTGAACCCGGAGGCTGTTCTGAGTCTCGGAGAGCTGAGAGTCAACGCTGCAGCAGGTAGAATGGGCTTTGTAGAGCTTTGCATAGTGGTGGTTTAAGCGCTCGAACCTCTTGAACACATCGGCAACAACCAAAGACCCATGACATAATTCGAACCACCCTCTGAACAAGGCTCGATCGTTAGGCAAGTCTTCCTGCTCCGCTAAGATGAAGGGGGGAGCGAGATTGCTCATCATGTCCCGGCATTGAAAGGCATCATTCAAACTGGTATTGATCGACAAGCCCCAGCCGGGAATGAAAGGCTCACCGGAACCCGTCCAACCAAACCCACCTAGGAAAAGGAAAGCAATCAGCCACGATAAAGAAAAGAGGAAGAAGAATGAAAGTTGGAATCAATAGATACCTCCAACGAACGCGTGCTGTGCGTGATCACTCACTGGATGCTCGCCTGGGTCCTACAAAAGGATAAAGGTTGTCAACAAGAACATAATGACATAGTAAAGGAGCAGAGGAAGACACGACAAATCGTACCTTGGACAGGGTCCTCGGTCCCCTGCACATTCCTGGTCAAATTCTGAGAAACCTCCTGCACATTCCCCTCCAACGAATGTGCATGTCCGACTTGGGGACAAGATCGGAAGCCGGATGTTCCGAACCTGGCCATAGGATGTCAACGACGCAGGTAACGCAAACAAAACGAAACAAGAAGAAACAACGACCTTTTGAACTTGGTCGGAAAACTCGAGAACAAACAGTGAAATAGGCGAGTAAAAAGTAAAAATTGCAAATGGGGTAAAAACAACTTATATAGGCCAAAGGGGTGGGGACACGAAACGTCCCATCGTGTTAGGGAGTAACGCGGATGAATCTGAACCGTCACCCACGATGCATCCGCCATACGATCCCACATATTTCGTAAGTATTATTTTAACCTACTTCCAATGGGCTTCGCCCATTGCTTGTAAGGAGGCCCATGAAACTGAACACGCCCAGAACCGTCGGTCGCTCAATGAACCCAACGGACGACTAGATTAAGTATCACGTCACTTGTCAAAAACAAGTAACATGATAATGGGGGGACATGACGACGTATATGGTCCATCGGTCCAATGACCGAAGGACTCGGTATTCTACCGAAAGGACTCAACGCTATACCGAAAGGCATACCGACGGGCTATCATCCGAAGGGTTCGTTGACCTGACAAGCATCCTACAAGATTGGCATCTTCTGATACAATTCGTCTCATTCTCCTGCGGTGTGAGAGTTTGTTTGCAGATTGTCGAGGAGACTGATCGGTACTGTCGCCAACGGTCCAGAAGCGCCGACAATCTCGGGGGGACTGATAATGACATCAGCAGATAAATACGCATACTGAATTGGTAAAAGGTATCATTTTCTCACACACACATTTTATACTATACCTTTCGGTAAAACACATACTCATTCTCAGCCGAGTCGGATCCCTCGATAACACCGCGAGACTAACGTTGTTCATCTTAGCAGGTATCTAGAAGGCTTATCTCTAAGGCTGAAAGATAACTGCAACAACTCACAAAAAAATACTTCGACAACATACAAGCACATTATGTAACTTACTATTTTTAATGTCAAGTTAACAAACCATATAAAAGTATAAACACATTTCCAATTGGACCACTAATTTATTTATTACATATAGTTGAATACATTTAATCTAGCTTGATGATAAACATGCAATATTGTATTTAAAATTTAAAAAGCATTTTCCTATTGGCCCACTAATTTATTGCACATATAGGTCCAAGTTGCACTCCCGGTCCTTCCAAAGGTACACAGCACTCCGGTCGGGAAAGCGGGGGTCACTGTTATTGGCCGGTTTAAAGACACTATTATTCACACTTAGACCCCCTCTACTTTTGTATTTACATCATGTGGTAGTGGTACTTTTTGGAATGTACTAGATATGACACCATAGTTTAGATCACTAACATTTTAACCCTTCAGTGTAATCTTATAGCAAGCTAAAATGTTTTTGAACTTTGCATTCTTGATACAATCTTAACATAAACTGAACAAAGAATTACTTGTTTAGTTGTTAATGTTTTATAAAAACGAAGGTACGAAAACGTGTTGATATGTTATAAACGGTTACTTAAGTAAGAGTATTCACAATGGATAAGTGGTAGAAATTTTTTTACTATTTTAAAATTTTTTTTAAAGAGTTTTTGGTATTGTAACCAAAGCTTTTTGGAAAGGTTTTATACAAAGAATTGGTAAAGCTTAAGTCTTTGCTCCAATATTTGGTCACTAAATGTTTCATACATTAAATGCATCAAGTTTTAAAGACTTTATGCATTGTAAATGCTCTAATAAAGCAAATGTTTGGCGCACAACATTTTGGAGCTTTTTGGGGCGATGAGCGGTGAGCAATGAGCTTTTTGTTTTTATTGTTCGTTTGACAAAGGAGCGGTGAGCTTTGCTATTTTTTAAGAAAGCTCATTTTTCCAATGCTTCTTTAAGAAGTGGCGATGAGTATGAATAGCTCTTCTTATTTCAGCCACGTATACAACATTCTTTCTTCTACTTTTACCAAACACACCCAAAATCTTCGTGAGGTTCCCTAATTATGTATTACTTTCAGATGTTAAGTAACTATTTTTTCTTGTAAATGAACTCGGGTTCCCTTTTTAAATGTGAATATTTTCCATGGTTTTAAACACGTTTGTTAAAATAACTATAGATGAATATGAGCCGTTAAGGCAGTCTTTGGCATGACACTTGAGCTTTTAAAATAAACTAACTTATAAAATAAAATTTGTTTGGCACAATTGGCTTGTGAGGCCTTATAACTAGTCAAATTATTTAAATACTTTTCATAATACAGTGAATTATTACACAAAAGCTGAATTTAGTTTGATTTATTTTTACGCGATTTTTTATTGATAAGTTTCAACTCCAAATAATTCGTCAAACAACTTTATAAAAATCTAATCTATAACTTCCAAATTATAAAATAAGCTCTAGCTGCATCTCCAACCCATTTCGCCAAAACATATAAAATGATGGGAAATACACACTTAGGTTGGCTTTTGCGTGAGGCTTTTTGGGGCTTATAAAAGCTTGAGCGTATAAAATAAGCCTTGTTTGTTACACAAGCTTATGAAAGAGTTTATAACTCACAAGCTTCCATAAACCCCAAGCCAATTAAAACGAGCTTATCGAAGCTTTTAGTTAGTCAAATGACTTAAATACCTTTTAAAATATATCCGAATTTAATTTAAAATAACTTATTTGATTTTACATTAATAAACTTCAGTTTCAATTAATTTGTTAAACATCTTTGTAAAAATATAAATTCGAGCTTATAACTTATACTACGTAATATAAGTTACAGCTCTAGCTCCAACCCCAATCTATGTCGTCAAACATACCCTTACTTGAAAACATAATTACTACTTAAAAACAATTTCAATTTTATTTATAAAAAGTTAAAATAATGTTTCAAATGGTAATTCAAACTAGGGGTGTTCATGGGTTGGGTAATACCCGAATAAACCGAAAACCGAAACTGAACCGAACCGAAAATAACAAAAACCGAACTCGTAACCGAACCGAATTTGCCAAAACCGAATTGAACCGAATTGAATATTCGGTTTTCGGTTCGGTTATGGTTTTAGCAACCCAAACCGAAAACCGAACCGAAAACCGAATTTAAATAAATATATATATATTTTTTAGGATTAATTTTATATATGACCCTACTTTCAAGATAAATTTCATATATACCCAAAGTGCAAGTATTGAATGCATAATGTACAATATTTTTTTATGCATGTTTGGGTATATATGAAATTTTCAACAAAAAAGAGGGGAGATATGAAATTGCCCCTATTTTTTATATATTTATATATAAAAAAAATTAAAACTCTTTTAAATAAAACATTTTTTAAGCTTTAATATTTTTTTTTCTAAAAATCTTTATAAATAAATGAATAAATAATTAAATTTATGAAATTCGGGTTATTCGGTTCGGTTCTCGGTTATACCTAGAAAAAAAATTTAACCGAACCGAACAAACCGAAAAACCAAATAACCGAACCGATGAACACCCCTAATTCAAACCGTATTCGTATTTCTGTTTAATTTGTATTTTGTATCAAAATAAAGTGTAGATAGAAGCAACCGGAAACAACCGGTAGAAAGTAAAAACACACAGTACACACACACAAGAATGCGTATATGTTAGAATAATAACCAGCCAATGAAATGATTGCACTAAATAAATAAGGGAATGTCTAACAACACGCATTTGGTAAGATTGTCTCTTATGGTTTTGGCATAATAAAAGTCTTTATAGTGACATAATTGCGTATTGAACGATAGGGGCCACATAAATACTTATTATAAATACAAAAAAATAAAATAGGAACATTCAATAAATAAAAGGAAAACCCGTTTGGTTGGTTTGACCCCTCTGTCTCTCAAAAAGCCCACTACTTCCTTCTCCCCATTTCCCCATCTCTCTCTCTCTCTTCATATCATATCCCCCAAAATCCTCTTTCCTCACACAATTTCACACACACACACACACACAAAAGATTCAATTCATTTCAATTCAACTCCCTCACCTACTTTTTGTTCACTATTTTCACAACACACACACACACACACACACACACACACCTCTTTATGTTAGTTATTTTGATTCATTAACATGACGTCATCCTCTTGTTTTAGCGATAGAAACGATGCTCCTCCTCCTCTTTCCGCCGAATCTAATAAAGGTATATATATATATATATTCCGGTGATGCTGACGTGGCACTTTTTTTCATTAGGAATCTATTTTCTTCCGGTGAAACTGATTTTTTTAGGTGTTGCTGACGTGGCACTTTTTAAAATCAGTTTGTATTGCTTTGTTTTTTCCGGTGAAA
This sequence comes from Chrysanthemum makinoi, assembly GCA_910596185.1. Taxonomy (NCBI): domain Eukaryota; kingdom Viridiplantae; phylum Streptophyta; class Magnoliopsida; order Asterales; family Asteraceae; genus Chrysanthemum; species Chrysanthemum makinoi. Next base: position 206,594,548 of record OU343224.1, read on the forward strand.
CTGATTATGTTTTGTTTAGCTGATGCTGACGTGGCAGAAACTGATTGTTTTGTGTTGTTTAGGTGATGCTGACGTGGCACTCTACAAGGATCTATGGAGAGCTTGTGCCGGTCCGTTAGTTACCGTACCGCGTGAAAACGAGCTTGTTTTTTACTTTCCTCAAGGTCATATTGAACAGGTATTTTTTATTTTTTTATAAAAACTCATTTTTTGATGATTTTTTTTAAATACAGTAATTTTTTGTTAAATAAATAGGTTGAGGCTTCAACGAATCAAGTAGCGGATCAACAGATGCCGATTTATAACCTTCCTGCTAAGATACTTTGTCGCGTTGTAAACGTTCAGTTAAAGGTATAATTGAGGCCCTGTTACATATACATGGTTATGTTTATTAGTTTGTTTTCGTTTTGTTTGATGAATTTGGCGTTGTTTGCGTGTAGGCGGAACCGGATACAGATGAGGTGTTTGCGCAAATTACTCTTATGCCTGAACCTAATGTGAGTTGAATTCGACCGTGTTTGAGCGCGTAGATGTTAATAATTAGAAATGTTGATTGACATGGCTAGGTTTTGTGATTGCAGCAAAATGAAACCGAGGTTACGAAAGATCCATTGCCTCCACCCGAATCGCAGTTTCGTGTGCATTCGTTCTGTAAGACGTTGACTGCTTCGGATACTAGTACACATGGTGGATTTTCTGTTTTGAGACGACACGCTGATGAATGTCTTCCTCCTTTGGTTAGGGTCTTTAGTATAAACCATTTGTTAGTTTATCTGAAATTGGGTTTAATTGTGTTGATAATGATCGAGTTCTTTTCGTGCTTTGTTTGATTCAGGACATGTCGAGGCAACCACCTACTCAGGAATTGGTGGCTAAGGATCTTCACGGAAGTGAATGGCGTTTTAGACACATATTCCGAGGTAATTGCTGAATATGGTTTAAGTTTTAAGCAGCTTATCATTTAGTTTGGGTCGACATCTCTCACTGAGAAAATTTTATTGTTAGATCAAGTAAAAACATGTTTAGCTGTTTAAAAAGATGCACAAATGACATATGCCTCGACCTTTCTAAATTTATTTTGCAAATGGCAGGTCAACCACGAAGACATCTACTTCAAAGTGGTTGGAGTGTATTCGTCAGTTCCAAAAGGCTTGTGGCCGGTGATGCTTTTATATTTTTAAGGTAGTAACAAATTTTCAGATTTTGTTTTCCGATGTTTATGTTATACTTGTTCTCTTCCTTAACATCTACTAATGGAATGTGCAGAGGCGAGAATGGGGAACTTCGTGTTGGTGTAAGACGTGCAATGAGACAACAAGCAAACATACCATCGTCGGTCATATCTAGCCATAGCATGCATCTAGGAGTACTTGCAACAGCTTGGCACGCCATTCAGACTGGAACAATGTTTACAGTTTATTACAAACCTAGGTATGCAACTAATGGAATCTAATTAATCACATAACTGTATTTATACTTTGATTTTTGTCATTATATGATAACATGCTATTTTACTTTTACAGAACTAGTCCTGCGGAGTTCATCGTTCCTTATGATCAGTACATGGAATCAATCAAGAGTAATTATTCTATAGGGATGAGATTTAACATGAGGTTTGAGGGTGAAGAAGCTCCAGAGCAAAGGTATAATAATAGCTAGCTATAACTATCCTGAGTTATTCATCTTCTTGATTGTTTCTCTTGGTTTCGACCTTTGACATTATAATTTGTTTATTTTTGTAGGTTTACGGGAACTGTTGTTGGAATTGAAGAGCGTGATCCAAAAAGGTGGCCCGAGTCCAAATGGAGATGCTTAAAGGTGTTACTACTTGTCAATTTATTCAAATTGTATCTTACTTTTTGGCGAATATCCCGAATTATAACTTTTTTCGTGTGCTAATGCAGGTACGATGGGATGAAACTTCTTCTATTCCCCGTCCGGAGAGAGTCTCACCTTGGAAAATAGAACCTGCTCTTGTGCCTCCTGCAATCAATACACTTCCGGTGCATAGACAAAAAAGACCTCGGACAAACATGTTGCCTTCATCTCCCGATTCATCTGTTCTTACTAAAGAAGGTACTAATTTGATATAGTACTATGTTAACCTTTATGTTCTTAATAGCCAATGTACTTTTCAATTTGTCCAGTTTTCGTCAATGTAGTTTTTTGTATATATATATAACATTTTCGATAAATGGTTATGAATCATTAAAAGATGGTTTTGTCTACTCTTAAATAAATTATACTAATTATCGATTTTGAGAGTGGGTTTCAAGGGCTTTTTTTCTTATAAAATGATCCCAGTGGGACACAGCAAAATGACCAAAATGGAACAGATGGAAAGTACCTTGGTATTTTATGCAAATAACACTATGAATTTTGTTTTTTTTAACAAATATAACTTATATAGGTTCATCAAAATTGGCCACAGCAGACCCTCACTCTTTACCAGCAAGTGCATTCTCGAGGGTCTTGCAAGGTCAAGAACTATCGACCTTGCGAGGCAATTTCATGGATAATAATGAGTCAGATTCATGTGATAGACCAATTCAATGGACACCTTCTGTAACAGATGACGAAAAAGTTGATGCACTTTCAGTTTCGCGACGTTACGGGTCAGATAAATCTTTACCCGTCAACAGGACCGCTGAATCCTCCTTCACAGATCTATTATCTGGTTTTGGGTCAACCAACGGTTCTATAAACGAGTTCTCTTCACCGACAAGTGGTCACACAAATTCATGGTCTGTTCCACCCTCTAATCTCTCCCTCAGCTTGTTGAGCGGTGGTGGTGTGAAGAGTGGTCTTCAATCTAATGAAATTTCATATCAGATGAGAGATGTCAGGTATAGTGCTTTTGACGAGTATTCAGCTCATAGTAATCAAAGGGGTGGAGATCAGCAACACGAGAAATGGATGATGCCACCACCACTTCCTTCTTATCTTCAGACCCCTGTGGTTAAACAAAACGAAGTCATGAAACCTAAAGACGGAGACCTCAAAATATTTGGTGTAAAATTTGCTGGTAATAGAAATGAAGGGTTGCAATCACAACAATATCTTACCTTTGATTCTGATCTAAAGCCTGAACAATCAAAGCGGTTGAAAATTGCTGATAATTTAGCAACTGGTAAAGAGCAAGATAAAGAATACCAAATTTTTAAGCCTTTAGCGAGAAACGCTCAAGTGAAAGTCCAGGGTGTTTCTACAAGAAGTTGTACAAAGGTATTGGTTTAATTACTTTTTGCTTATATGATCTATGTAAAATTACACCATTCGTTTTGTTTTCTTATGGATGGGTTGATGTGGGTTATTGTTTATCTTTAACTGGTCAATTGGGAAAAAATAAGTATAAAAGTCTATGATTAGTATTGAAATAATAAAGTTAATCTATCACACAGTATAGGCTTGCGTAATTAACGGTGTTGACCACTTAACTGGTCCATTTTTCACTTCTAATGACAATGTAATTATGATAATCTTAATAGTGTTTTGACTGTTAAGCAACAATGTTTTCAGGTTCATAAGCAGGGTATTGCCCTTGGTAGGTCAGTGGACCTTACTAAGTTTAACAACTATGACGAATTGATCTTCGAATTAGACAAGTTATTCGAGTTCAATGGTGAATTAAAGAGCCGCAACAAGAACTGGCTAGTTGTATACACAGACGATGAGGGTGATATGATGCTTGTTGGAGATGATCCTTGGCAGTAAGTCCCATCAATTCTGTATCCAGAATTCCGGATGACAGTTAGTTTCTGTATTCAATTCTAACTTGTTTATGTGGCTCAGGGAATTTTGTGGTATGGTCCGAAAGATCTTCATATATACCCGAGAAGAGGTCCAGAGAATGAATCCGGGAACTCTAAGTTCAAGAGACGATGATAATTCGTCAGTAGCAGAAGGCGTGGATGAATAAGACTCGAGGAAAAATGAGAATGCGTGAGCCATAGTTTATATAATTAGGTAAATCTTTTATTAAAGCAATTAGTTATTTCTTTTATTAACGAGTATCTAGGTGGTGGGTAATCAATTTATAGTTTTTGCGTATGCTGAAACTAGATATGATTATTTGATCATTTAGGGGTAAAGTCACAATCACTTCAAAAAAATAATGCAAAGCATCTCGTTTTAGATCTAGTTAGAAGTCACCCTTTTAAAGTATATGCATACATAAAGCTTTATGGCTATGTTCACCATAGATAAAATGAAAACTAGAAAACCGCACCAGGGTGGTTAAATGGTCTAGTTATTGATCATGGTTTTGCATTTTACAGGTTGATGTTGTAGGTGAATTAGTGAGTATTGGAACGACTGAAATAAGTACTTGAGTTGCATGAAGATGGTCCACTTTCTTGATGGACAAATTTCTCCAAATAACGCGGGTCTTGGTAAAATGTTATTTTCAGTTTTGGACAACGGGAGCTAATATATATTGCTGTCTAGCTCCTATATATGATACATATGAAGATATAATTTGACGATTTGTGACAGCATGACATTATGTCAATGTTCTCAAGTCGTTTTAGTTTGTACAGAGTCTATGTTCCCCAGCTTGTTCCAGTTTTTGTATGCAAGAGTCAACTGGCATTAGCCTGAATGAACTCATCGTATTGTATAGTTTACTTTTCTAGTGTTAAATGATATTACCCAGTATTATTTTAGATAAACTTGTTTAGTTACGGGATTACCTTACGCGTGTAGAATTAATTTTTGTTTTTAATTTCTCTGAAATCGTCTATCTTAGCTGTGTTTTATCTCAATTCTCAAGCAGTTAAAACGGGTCAGTTTACATTTTTTAGCTTAGTACATACTCCGTATTAGTTAAACGGGTTAAAGAGTTGCCCGGAGTATATCTTTAGTAAGTACAGTCTTCTATGTTTCTCTTATTTGTCTAGTTTTATTATGACTTTGTGTTTATGGGTCAAATCCGCGTGACTCGTGATTTACTAAGACATGTGTAACTCTCGACTTGTTTTGAATTCTAATCAAAATCCGCGTTACTAGTTGATTTTTACACTGTGGGTTGAAACATTCCAAATGAGGAAAGTTGTAATGAATTGTTGAAAAGGGAAAAGGGATGGTAGTTTACTTTGAAAGTGATGGGTAGAAAATTTGAAACTTTTGTGAAGACTCGTGAAGTGGGCATCTATTTTAACCCAATTTGGACTTTGCGACTTATTGGAATGACCAGATGAAGTTTGACCTCTTTTTATACGTCTTTAATGCTTTTAAATCTAGATACATCTTTTAGTTGGTTACGGATCCATTCATCAAATGCAGCTGTGTTTATTTACATCAATCGAAAACAACAACATACCCAATTATGCCAGAACGGGGGGATCCAAAATGTATCTATTGAATTATATTTGTTTGTTCTTATTTTTTCATCTCCAAAAAAGACTAGTAAAATTAGACCCAAAATTTATGGTGAGTGTTTTCTTTAAACCATAAGGCTGAGTGCAGGGACGTAACCAAGGTGAGTCCCGAGACATCTATGAAATTTTGCGGCGTAGTGTTGATTTTATTTAAAAAAATCTCGATTTTTTTAAATGCACATGGTCCAAGATAATTGTGTTCCTCGTTTTGTAAAATTTATTGTAAATGAACCTGATCAAATTGTCATGGTTCCGTCCTTGGGTGTAATGGCAACTGACCATCACCTCCACCTCATCTACTGGACTATATTTTCAGCACATCACCTTACCTTTACCTTTCAGTTGTAATGGTCATCAATTAATCAAACACATGCAAAAGCTCCACTTAATACAAACATAACTCACAATATACCTTAAACACACTCACAAAAATTAAAAAAATAAATATGTATTTCGTTAGGTGATGCAGACCACCCAACGAAATCCATTTTGCCTACTTCGAGCGCAAGGATTTTGGCTATCACGGTCTTCGCGCGTGAATCAAGTGTTTCACTTGTGGTGATATACACACTTCGTCTAAAAAGAAACATGAATCAACAAAAAGGATAAAGCCAACAAAAAGGAAGTGTAATTGGAAACTCATACCTTTTTAGTACATCTAAGAGCACTAGGTGTCGCTCGTTGTCCCAGCTCGCCGTGTCTATGTAGCACTTCGCCAAGGCTCGCCGTGATATCGCCCCAACTCTCCGTTGTCTCGCTCTTCGTCTGCAAGACGATGGGTCGTTTGTACGTTTTTTTTTTAACATGGAAGATGAAATGTATAAATTAAAGTTTTTGGAGGTAAAAAAAATGCAAATTGTTTTGTTAAAAATGATATGTAAAAAAAATGCAAACATAAAATTAAACATACAAATTACATTAAACATTTAAGTTAAAACACTAAATTAATTAAAAATTAAAGTGAAAACAACAAATACATAATACGCTTAATACAAACTACCACCAAATTGATTGAAAATACAAATTAAGAATACGGATCATCTGTGTTGTAACCCTCGTCACTCGAAGAGGATTTAAACTCGCCAGCATAATACTTTCCTTCCATGATGTCAAATCAGTTCTGCATAAGATATTCAGCATCCCTGGCTTCTTGTTCCAAACGAGCAGCTTCCTCGCGTGCTCGTTTTCTCTAATCTCTCTAAGATTTTCCTCGTCCTGCTCAAGTTCACGAAGATAAGCCTCACTAAATCCAAACAGATTGTTTTGGAGGTCCACCTGTGGAGTGTTATCAGGTGGATGTTAAGAGGTGTAGTGTTTACAAATACATTTTCCGGTTGGAATACCGGAAAGACATTTTCTGGTGGAGTTGAATAAACTTCAACTTCCTGTGAAAAGCTAGTTTCCGGCAGTTGTGATGGACTTGGGAATTGTGTTGTAGTTTCTGGCAGTTGTGGTGGACTTGAGAATTGTTGAGAGAAATCTTTGCGAGACATTTTTGTGTGTGTGAGTTGTGTGATAAACAACTCTGGTAGAGTTGTATATATAGGCAAATATGATTTTGATTTTGATTTTGAATTTGAATTTGAATCAATTTTGAATTTTGAATTTGATTTTGATTTTGAATTTAAATAATCCCGCTCAAACTGTACCGTTTAAAAAAAAAGGGTGTTTTGATTTTTTTTAATTAAAAAGTGTAAAACCAATATTTTTATTTTGCTTGTGTTTAAATTTGAAAGTACATATGTTTTTGAACCGTATATTTTACGTTTCATATATTTTTTATTGTGTTGTATAATGTTTATTTTTAATTAAATGAATTTAGTTTATTTGGAAATTTGAATAAAAAAAATAAATTTGTAAGTGGTGGGCCTAAAAAAAATAAAACCGACCCGAACTGACAAAACCGAAATTCATGAAAAACCTAAACCGAAACCGAACCGACGGGCCGTCGGGTCGGTTCGGTTTTGTGTCGGGTCGTCGGTTCAGTTCGGTTTAGGTGTATTTAGGTATGTTTTTGACTGTTTTGGGCCGAACCGAACCGACCCGAAACCGAACCGACGGGCTGTCGGGTGGGCTCGGTTTTTGTCGGTTTTGTCGGTCCGGTTCGGTTTTGGACATTTGATGCTCAACCCTAGTTGTGAGTGGTGGGGGTTAGGGTGGAGGTTTGTTATAGTAATGTGGATGTGATGTGGCACACGTGGGCCTCGAATGAAGAGGTGATGCTAGTTTTGATACCTATTGCTCTAATCATTTTATAATGGGAAGTGATTACAACTTGAGACAATCTTAACCTTTTTTTTTGTATGTTTAAACACAACTTTATAAGTTGTGGTTAACAAAACCCTTTTACTAAAATACTGCTATGCATTGTTTAGAGGTGGATGGAAAAAAAAAAAGAAAAAAAAAGTGGTGTACAAAATAATTGGAAAATGATATTTCTTTTTAATATTTGTGCTTACAAATCTTTCTACTTATTTGATTATGACGAGTGAAAAGATGAATAACTTAAAGCAAGAGATAAAATTAATGAATAACGCGTCTTATATGATTGTGTGGATAGAATGATGAGTAAAAAAATTATGCAAGAGTGTATAGCAATGTTATTTCTGTTATACTCTTTAATTAAGTTATAAACAAACATTATTTAATGACTTTTTATAATAAGTTTTCTCGTGTATTAATACAATTAAGTTAAATTTAAACATCGTTTAATTTTAACATGAGGTCTGCAACTCTCAAATGATTTCATGTACTAATGTTTTATTAGATACTAGTAACCAATGATTTCTTGTATTCAATGTTTTATTGGATATATTTTTTGTTCGATATATAAGTCTTTCAATTTAAGTTGGTGAATCTTACAATAAGTTTTTATTTTTCTATGAGTTTTCTTAACATGTGTTTATTAGTCAAATATTAATGTGCAAAAAATAAACAAAGAATTTCTTATTTAAATATGAGATTTGCTACTCACTAGACATTTGTTAAGTGTATATAGATGGAAAGTTGAGTGTAATCCATTATAAAACAAGTTTGATTATAATAAATTATAAGTTTAATTAATGTTTGTTAAATGCATTTTTTTTGTTTAAAAAAAAATCTTAAATGTATTAAATACACATTGAATGCATTTGTTTACACATTAAAATTAAATGGTGCCTAGTGGTCACCCGTTAGCAAATCATTTTAATAAAAGATATATTTACTCAACAATAGTTAGACTGATTAGGCTGGCTCCAATAGATAGGCTCGATCGAGTGTGGTGATCGATCGCAACTCGATCGTCCTTTTGTGGGTATTGGCGATCGCCCATTTTCTCCCCCAACTTGGTCACACTACCGATCGAATGTCTTGGCATTTATTTTGCAAAAAAGTAGTGTGGAAAGGTATATTGCAAAAAAATAAATCTTGATCGCCTTTACTGGGACACCCAATCGCCTGAAGGTCGCTGGAGAGAGAAAACTGACGTGCCAGTGAAAAGTAAGGGGATTGAATCCCCTTACTGGAACAAGCCTTATAATCGCAAACTTTTATTTTATTTTTGTGTTAACATGCGTTGTACATATGTTAGCAAAACTTAAAAGAGAAAAAGAAAAAAAAAAAGAACTTTACTAACTTGATATATCTAAATGTGTAGAAATATAAGAATGTTGTTTTCATACTTTTTTCTTTAGTACGAGGGTAACTGCCCTCGAACCATCCCGTAAGATCTGGACTCTAAAAAGGCATTACTCAAAACCGATAAATAACTAGTAAATAGTAATGTCTGGAACACTTTGGCCTTAACAAATTGCGTGTATATGAATCAAACTTTATTGACGATGTTTAAAACAAAGACAGTTTTATAGCCGGGTTAGGCTTGTTACAAGTCGTAAGTTCAAATCATATTTCCAGTATTAGCAAAATAGATGGGTACCCGTGAGTTATGGTGGCAGGTACCCGTGTAATTAAGTTTTTCAGCGAGCCAATGTCTTTATATTATACGCGTTTTGTTAGAGAAACTTTATTAATGGTGTTTCTAAAATATTCTAAGTTGATGAATAAATGAAGATTTTTTTTTATTTGTAATTGTTAATTGTATTATGTTTAATCTGACTTTGTAACATTGGTCGCAAATAATCCCATATTCATGTGTAGTATAAATTCTGATGTTTGCTGAAATTGGAAAACTGTATAAATATCCCAGGTTATTTGGAAAACATTAAATGATAATCAAATGTAGTATGACTGAAAATATTTTTATGATAATTAGTAATATAGTCATTTTACTATGCTGAATTAAATTTTTAACAACACGGTTCGCTTTTTATAAGTAGTATACATATAAAGGATTTGCTAACAACAACCCATGAGTTGTTGTTTAAGCTTACTTAATTAAAAAATATTTTTAAATATGAATCCACTTGATATTAATTCTGTGTATTGAAATAATGTATTTGTAAGGCCGGACACAGTCGTGACCCGGGTCATCCCATGCCACATCAGCTTTCTCTCTCCGATGACCATACACAATCAAGTTGCCACAATCGTTAACTAAGTTTTTTTTTTAATTAAATATCAAACAAACATATTGTTTGTGTGTGTGTATACTATTGGTCGAATTTGAGACCCATAGTTTTTTTTTTGAAGTTCGACCGATATGTGACTAAAAAGCCACACTCGACTAGACCGACTAAAATGTCGGTCACCCAACTTGAACAACCGATATTTTAAGTCCCACTGTGTCTAGCCTAAGAGTTTTATTTGGGAAACGTTGTTAATTAAATGATGCTTAAACAAACTCATATGATGCTTAAACAAACACATCAAATGTTTTTCCTTTAAAATAAACTAAACTTTTTCAGTCATTTTTGAAACAATGTTTTTATATGGACCATTCTTACATAGCTACATTTCACTTTACAGATACTATATTTAGAAAAAAAACTTGATTAAAGTAAATCACATGAAAAAGAAGGGTTTCGTTTTGTTCATATCTATTTTAATGATTTTGTTTTCTTTAGTGAGATATCAATAAGATTCGGACCCAGATTACTCCTAGCATATGATAAAGAACGATCAAATTTTGCAAGATTGCCAAGAGTTATCTACATACCTCCAGGAAATACGTTGGTGAAACGCGTGACAATGATATATTTCTTAAGCTACCAAGTTTGCAAGATGTTCCGTTTACTCGAGTACTTGTAACCTAGTTGGCTTGAAAGTCATCAAGGTAGGAAAAAGGCGATATGTTCTCACCTTTATGAGACACAATGCTAGCGCATACGCATACACATACACATCATATGTGTAAATCGTGCACCAGCCACACAAAATCAACCAAACACGTACCAAGTAAAAACACACAAACACATACTCAAACAAGATAAGATTCATTCAACCAACATGAACTCCATAAACTAAAATCCAAAACGCTATAAACGTTCTACAAATTCAGCCAATTCCACCACCTACTCGACAAGACTAAGAAATAAACAGAACTGAAACAGATGAAAGAACATAAACGAAAATAACATTGATATCAAAAGCTACTTCGCCCATAAACTAAACCCCAGGAACCCAAATGTCTAAACCACTTCACTTCACTCCAGTTTGACACCCCCACTCAAGCGACACCATGGTAACCTGCAGATTCAAGCAACGCTGCCTTAACCTGATCCGGATGAACATCTTGACCTTCTTTGCATTGCTACAAAACAAAAAAACACAGTTAAAAAACAACACAAAATATTATTACACGATATAAATGAATCAAAATAAGAAATCACATAAAGATGTTATAGAATGTAACCTCAGCTCGAAAAATATCAAGAGCGAAACCATTGAAGCAACTTATAACAGCTTGTTGAATGTCCAAACCAAGATTATCAAGAGCCCTCATGGTCGACAACAGCAAACCGGGCCTCCTACTGCAAAACATATGTATATTCACTGCTCTTCCTTCCCTCTGCCTCACTTCAACCTAAAATAATCACAACAAAAAACCGATAAATTATAAAATAAGCAATCATGATATAAAGGTGTGTTGGAATTGCTTATTTAAGCGTTTATCAAAAGCAGAATTGAGTGTTTTGATAAGACTGTTTTTAATAGACAAGCATTCAAATTAAGCAATCCCAAACACGGCCTGATTAAAAGTATGTTGAACTGTTATTACTCTTGCGGGTTGTTGGCCAGTTGGGCTAGGCATTGTGGTGGCACAAAGTTCTTCCTTAATCCTCGCAGGGAGGCTGGTGGGAGTCGGGGTAAGAGGGTAAAACCCAGGGGTGCCAGCCGCCATTGTGGCAGCTGCTGTCGGTGTCAGTGATGAGCTTGCCGGGGTTGCTTCAAGTTCATGGTTAAGATCATTGATCTTCTGAAGAAGCTCCTTCAAATACTCAATGGCATCTCCAAGAATTGAAGCTCTATCCATCTGAAAATAGAAACATTTATGGTGGTCATGAGTTTATGATGATTCTATTAATGTCCATTATTGGAATCTATAAAGATATTCATAATAAAAACATGTTCATCATGAGCTTCATAAAGATATACAACTTTTTAACTTAATGATGTTGTATTGGAATATTTAATTAAACACTTTTTGAATAAACTAGTATCTCAAACTGACTATTATTTTACCTTCAATGATTGTCAGTCTATTACTAAAAAATGTAGTAATCACATAATCATTTTCCTTGTTAACAAAAAGGATAATCATTTTCGGATAAAACGGAAGTTACAAAGATCATATTCTTCATAGTGTTTCAAAAAAGATTCTAAAAGTTTAATCTTTTGTAAAAACAAATTTAAGGAGGGGTTTTGAAATGCGTTTTTTATACGGAGTATCACTTATTCAAAAATGCGTTTCAAAACCCCTTTAGCACAAGCTAAATAACCAAAACAAATACACTCAAATCTTTTGTACTCCAAAGCTATTTAGACGTTGTTTGTGATTGCGTTCTGAATGCAACTATAAAACGCAATCACAAACACCCCTTTAAAATTTTAAACTACCAACCACTTAATATAGACAAACAACTTTTATAGAAAAAACAAAACAATCAACAAAATAGCAAAAAACCATACTCTCACCTTGCTTATTTTAGGCACCACTGACCTAAGCATATAAAGCCTATCATTCAACTTCTTCCTCCGTCGTCTCTCCGCCATCAAATTCTTCGCCGGCAACCCTTTCTTCTTCCCTTTACCACCACCACCATTACCACCATTAGCAACAGCAGTAAACTCATCAGAATCATAATTCAAACCAGACCCATCCAAACTCACTTCATCCCAGCTTCCACTCTTCCCCTTCCCCAACATTCCGGCACCGGAAAACTCACCGGCGCCGGAAATTTCGCCGGAGTTTCGTTTCAAAGCCCTTTTTTGGAACAAAGTTGGTGGCGTACTACCAGTAGGAGTAAAACCCTCCAAGGGTTTAAGCATTTTTGACCGGTTCAGCATTAAACCGGCGGTTGACCCGTTTTCAGAAAACGGGTAACCCGGTGAACCGAACCCGGTTCCGGGCATTTGAGCCAAAAGGGTATCCGAAAAATGTAAACTTGGGTTCAAATTGGTGATACCCAGCTGGGTTTGAGTTTGTGAGCCTAAGTCACAAAAATTTGGTAACATGTTAAAGGTTTCATCTAATGGGTTGTGGTTTGGGTTAAAAAGTGATGAAATTGTGTTTGTGTTGGGTTTTGGTGGTATGTAAAATGGGTGGTTTTGAAAAGATGAATTTGGTGAACATGATGATGTTGTTGAATCAACTTGTGTTAAAAACCAATTGTTTTGAGTACTAATGTTGTTTGTGTTGTTGCTTTCAAGTTGAACATCATCAAGTAATGACTTAAGCTCATTGTTGTTGTTGTTTGTTTGGTTATTTTCATCATCATTCATCCAAGAAACACTATTAACTCTAGACAACATTTTTGTTTATAAAAAATGTTACTAAAAGTTGATAGTTATTTTTTTAGAGTATGATATGAAATGAAGATGATGATGGGGATGTGGCAGAGGGAATAGGGAAAATGGGGATTTTATATTGGATTTGAATGGCAAAAAGTTGAGATGAAAAAACGTTACTTTTGCGGTGATATGATTATAAGCTTAGCTGGATACATAGCAGTTTTGAAATGTACAAGCTGTGATGCGTGAGGTACTTGTGTTTGTTTTTCTGTTGGATATATGTTTGGCTTTTGAGCCTCCACATATGGAAAAAGACACTTCTTTTAAAACTAGCAAAGTAGAAACTATTCCTGTATTGCGATGGAGAATACTTTGTAATTAAAATTTTCAGCAGCAAGTATTCGTGTATTGTGACGGTGGATATCTTGTAACTAAAATTTTTAGTAACTAATATTTTCTGATTATATACCTTTTTTTAGAGGAATTGCATATATATCCCTCTAAAACTGCATAATTGCATATATATACAATCTAAACTCATAATTGCATATTCATCTTTTCAAAGACTTAAAATTGTCAAATATATCAAAATGATTATTTTAAATATATTTAATAGAAACAATGTCTAATAATTATAATTAATATATAAAATAACGATTATACCCTTATTCTTATTTTTATTTTATTTTTTTACAATTACAAAATATCATTTAACCATTTAAAAAAGAGAAATAACAAACATGTTTTGCGACTCAACCGTGTTCATTATCGACAAATCTTGAATAAGAATATCAATAACATCATCCATCGTTCCATCTAAACGTAAACTCCTATATATATAAATTAAATAACATAATACAATTCAAACCAATAAAAGGATATTTGTAATTGTAAAATAAAATTAATAAAAATAAGGGTATAATTGTCATTTTATATACAATTATAATTATTAGACATTTTTTCTATCAAATATATTTACAATAATCACTTGGATATAATTAACAAATTTAAAACTTATATGGTGAAGGTGTAATTAAGTTGTTGAATCTTGTTATTAAAATTTAAAGAGACGGAAAATATTATATACTTGCCCATTGTAAAAATTTTGCAGTTTGATGGATCAATGTTTTTTCACAGTGAAGATGAAGCAAATTTAGAAGCTAGTTGATAATAGGCCTTGATCATTGATTTTGTTTCCATATCAATAAAAGGGTGCTTTTGTCTTTTTAATATATTAAGGGTATTTTAGTCACTAAGCACTTCATATTGCCGGATTTGGTATAGATGATAAGGGAAATAAACTTGAATGGCCTGTAAGTAAAGTTTTATAAATGGGTGGCCTTAGTGAAAAAATGTTAAAACTTGGGCGGCCTTCATGTACAAAATCCCTTAATTATAATAACTAATGATAACAAAAATGTAATCTCATTTGATTTGAGACCCGATATCAATAAGTTAACATTCTACTATATTCGTTTGGTTTGTCGCTATAAATCACAATGGGTATGGCTGTATGGGTGTTGGTATAGAGTGGAATGATAATAGAGGATATGAAGAAACCACCCACACACATAATATATGAGAGAACCTTCATATTTTGGTATCCTCATTCCATTGTGGTGGGGCCCATAACCAACCAAACAACATTAATGACTTTCAAAGTTATAAACTGATACTCATACACCTCAACCAAACAACATTAATGACTTTTAAAAAAGAGTTATGCTATTTAGACTTACAACACAAGCTAGCCTAAATATATACCTAATGCATAAATCACTTGTACAATTGCATTAAGTACTTTCTCTTTCTAAATCCCTACTAATCAATTTTTTAAATCAACCAATCAAATCTTTAGATTTATTTGTAGGTATGATTAGTAGGTCAAACAATAATTTAAAAAAAAAAAAATACAACTAATAAATAGCCTCAATCAAATAATGATTAAGAATTAGATGTCATTTATTTAAAATTTTACTTGATTTAGTTATATCAAAAGTACTAATATGTTTTATGTTCAACTTCCTTATTATTATTATTATTATTATTATTATTATTATTATTATTATTATTATTATTATTATTATTATTATTATTATTATTATTATTATTATTATTTTTTAATATTATATACCGTTATATTATTAGAGGTGTCAGATTTAAAATATAAAGCACATAAGAGCATACCCAACCATAACACTATAACACCAATAACACCGTCCACGTCAGCGCCACATCAGCTTTAACATTTAACATTAACATCCCCAAAAAACACAACAACCATAACATCCCAATAACATCAATAACATTTCATATTTTCAATTTCAACCCCTAAACTAAAACAAACACTTCATTTATTAAACTAAAACAAACACTTCATTAAAATTGAAAACACACGAAATAAAAAAAAAAATTACAATGAGATTAAAAAAAAAAATTACAACGAAATAAAAAAACACACTGCAAATAAAACGTTACAACAAATTAAAGGAAATGACGAGAATACGATCTACTGACGAGGTTTCAAGTTATATTTTTTGATGATTCGATCTTTTCGTCATTGATCCACTCCACGTACCATTGATCTTGCCCTTCAAGAGCGCCATCAAAAACTTTATCTCTTCCAACCTTGTTATTGTGAGATCTTTTTCCTGCTGGGCCCGATAAGCCACTTCGGGCTTTCACGTTTCAAACGATACTCGTTTGCCATAGTTTCGTGAAATAAGTTGACGAGCTCGTTCTCCGCTAAGCTTGCTCCCCAAGACTTGTTGTAGTCTCGGATCTTGCTTTTTTTGGTAGCACGTTTCTTTCCCATGGGGCGTGGTTTTTCATCATTACCAAACAAAGCCTCGCTTGTTTGGCTTTGGCACATCGCCGTTAAATCAACCGTTCCGGCTGTCCCATTTTTATAATGACGCTAAAACCTCCCAAGCGTCATCGAGACCAAACAATGCCTCTTTGTTTTCCTCACGATACCATTGCTTTGCCCGTTTCATCACATCCACCTCACTTTCCCCACTTCGTTGATCCCGTTGTGCACGTATTTAACAAGCGTTGAACTTTGTGCATATGTCGTTCAACGTTTTCCATTTGCTTGACATCATGTCCTTGGTACGCCGTTGAAAGTTGTTTCTATTGAACTCATTTATGACCCGATACCAAAACGTATCTCGGGTTGGCACTTTCCAACTTTCGATCCTCCAAACAGCTATGTAACACCTTGCAAGTCATGCTTCCTCTCGCATTCCAACGGCAAAGAATCGACAACCTCCTCTTCATCGTAATCAATTGGTTCGGGCTCGGGTCTTTGTATTTTTTTGATTTTTAATATGACCGCTTTCCTTTTTGGAGGAGACGTGGGTGTGTCAAAACATCATGTGTTTCGCTTTGTGATTGTTGATCTGTGTGAATTGTAGATTTTGAACGTTGGAGTTTAAGGTGCTTTGTTGGTTTTGTTGTTGCCAATACAGAAATGTTTGATGTTGTTGATACATTTCTTGGCTCGATAAGCCTAGTGGGTTGGGGTTTGAAGATGAACCCGCGTTCGGGTTAGATGATGAACCCGGGTTTGAGGGATTCTACCCACCACCGAGAAGATTGAAGAAAGTATCGTCGTTGCCTTCCGACATTGTTTTTTTTGCAGTTAATTGAAGTTGAAAGATTGAGAGTATTGAGAGGATTTAGTAGTGGAAGTGTGAAAAAAATGGTGTTTTAATTGTGTATTTATAGTGGTAAAAAAAAGTTTTTATTTATTTTTATTATTATTTTTTAAAAAATAAAAAGTAGCCTTTTAGGGGCTTTTTTGAAATTTTTTAAAAAAAATAACGGCTAGTAGCCGTTATACAAGGGGCTGTTTTGAAAAAAATTTGATTTTTTTTTTTATTTTTTTATTTTTAAATATAGCGCTAACGCGCGTTAAGAGGTTAACGGGGAGGGACCAACGCCGTGAAAGAAACGATCCTCCAAGGGTGTAACACCGATAACGGCGTTATTTTGCCTCTAACGGGCGTTACCCCGTTAACATTGTACATGCTCTAACAACATAGTCTCAATCACATAAAGATTACTAATCGCACTTCATTTATAAAAATTAGATAGAACTAATTACTAATTTTATAAAAAATATTAACATCTTTCTTGTTCAATTCCGTTTCTAGTCCTTTGTTATTTTTGCATATTGTAATGTAGTTAGAGGTATTATAGGGTCTACTGCTAGAACATTGTGTACTATGAAGTTGTGGCTTAGCAGTAAGGCGACGATGCTGACGTCATGTCATCAGGTCTAATGTAGTTTTTCTGGGCGAAAACTTTTTGAAAAAAAAAATTCATCGAAAGTATATAAAAGTGCCTATTTATAGAAAAATAATTTAATGTTTGTCGCGATGGTATTTTCACGTAACGATTAACAGTTTGCAAGATATTTTGATTTAAAAAATGATGAAAGTGAGTTTTTTTTCATCTAATTAATTATCTTAAATTAATTATTAGTATAGACCATTTGGATGTAAAAATGATGGATGATGGAAATTAAAAGAATTGATCTTTCAAAAAGTGTTCCGTAAAAAACTTTTGTCTTTGATCGAATACCAAAAGACGTATACAAAGCTTTTGGTATTCGATCAAAGACAAAAGTTTTAAAACAAACATGATCTATTAAGTCAATTTATTAAGTTGGGAGGTATTGGTATTCGATCATGTTTGTTTTAAATACTAAAATGGGAGCATGAGTTTTAAAACAAACATGATCTATTAAGTCAATTTATTACAGTTGAAATAACGTCTATTTGGTCATTCATACAAATATGAATAACAAAATATGTGTAAAATGGTGTTGCCAAGACTTAACCCTTGGCTTTTAGGTTAAACAGAATTAAGGGTCCGTTTGGTTTGTAAATGGGTTTAGGATTTAGATTTGGATATGAATTTGAATTTTGTATATGATTTAAATTAAATGAGGAAAGAAAAAATAACAATTAATAAGTATATTTTATAAATAAATTAAAAATTATTTGGCTATTTTTTGCAATAAAAAAACCCAACATGTGACTATAATTAGATTACAGGCAATATGGCAGCGACTTTTGTTGAAAACCTCCCAACTTAGTAAGGCATGGGTTTTCATGCTTAAAACCTTGATTTGACAATTGCTTTTGTGTACCAAACAACTAAATATAGGATTGAGTCCATTTTTTAGTCAAAACCTTGATTCTACTGAGCTTGGCAACGATTGGTAATTTTTTTTTTTAAGTATTTAACTAAAATAAAAGAATGGTGTATGTCAGCTTCAATTCATAGTTCATTTTAACAAGTGTGTAAATGTATGAGCATTATACCAAAACCATGTAAATATATGAGCATTATACCAAGAACTATTATCCGTGTAACGCATAAGGCCTTAACGTTTAAAACATTTTGAAAACAAAAAACTTTTGTTATCAATATTGAAATATTATATTGCTTATCATACCAAAATTCTCGCAAGCGTACGAGCTTTAAATACCAAAATGAAACCCGAAAATAACCAATTTGTTGTTATTTTATTTAGGCCAAAACATATATTGGTACCAGGAACTTGGTACACTGGATCAACTTATACCTTGAACTTTTAAAAATGCAGAATGATACCCTGAACTTGACAAAATAAAATTTTTACTACCATAAACTAATTAACTCAACAATTAATCATTATTTTTTCTTTCTAAAAATAAATTTAGTAAAGTCTTTTGTAATAAATAATTTATTGTAAATTTTAGCTAGGTAATTATATTTTTTTTTTCTAAATTTTAATTATTTTTTGTATTTTAAAATTTAATATAGTATTTTATTTATTTTTTAGAATATAATATATATATATATATATATATATATATATATATATATAGCATCTATTTTAAAAAAAATATTTCTAACACACTACTCTTACTGATATATTTTCATATTATATTATTAAATTTATGTTTTAAATAATTTTTAGATCAACTTATAACTAACTACTAGTATATTGAAGGTTTTGTAACTTTAAATTAAAATATGCATACAAAGAAATAAATGTTAAATAATTACGTCTCAAATTTATTTGAAACAAACACTTAAGTATATAAAAGGAATATCTATATATCTAGTGCCGTAAATTCCCTTTCTAAAAGTATTATTTAAAATATATTTTAGTCTCAATAAATAAATATAATATTATATTATTAAAATAAAAATGAAATTAATTAAACTCTCCAAAAATATGATTAATTATCCTAAATTTAACTATAAATCATTTATATTATATTATGTCATAATAAATTCATTTTTTGGCATAAAAAAAAATAATAAATTGAGTTAATTTATGTTTATGGTAGTAGTAATTCCAGTTTGCCAAATTCGGAGTACTATTCTCAGACTCTTAAAACTTCAAGGTATTTAATGATTTAGTTTGCCAAATTCAGAATACTAATATGTATCAAAATGGAACACATAGTCTTAATACCTAAATAAGTAAATATCATGACATCCTTTGATTTTCAAGTTTTATAAAAGCAACTTACTTTTCATAATTTTTTATTTATTATTTCTTAGTTAGTGATGATAAGTCCAACTTATGCATAATAAGGTTTAATGTGAAGACTTATAATACTCATTATATTCCAATTTGAAATTGAAGGAAGTAGATTTAAATTAATTTTTTATAACTTCTATTTATCCACAGAGTAATAATACGAATACTCAACAATATTAGGGTTTACAACTTTGAAGCTAATCAAAACAAAGGTTCTAAAACTCGTACTAATCTATATGCCCTAGGACCTCCTTTTATAGACTAAGGAGTCTTATTAGGGTTACAATACATATTCTCCAAGATAAGAATATTTTCCTAAGTATATCAAATCGTTTCTATACTTATTTATTACAAAACTTGATCATAAAGTAAACTTATACATAAGCAATACTAACATGATTAACTAACAATACTAACTTAATAACCAGCGTCATTAATCTTCCAGCACTACTAAATTTGTACTAGCAGTACTAACTTTACACTAGCAGCAGTAACTTGACTTAGCGTATTTTCTTTGAAGTCCATTAACATTGATAGTAGTAACTTGCACCAGCAGTCTTAACTTTTACTCCACCAGTTGTAAAGACTTAGCAAGTTTTCCTTCTAATCTTCCAAGCTGCTTTAACATCATAAAGAAGTCTTAAGATACCATGAGCAGCAATATCAACACAATGAGTAGCAGTAATCTTCAGGAAGCCTTTGAATCCCAAATCCTCCCCTAAACTTGATATTTTCTCCCAAAATCATCAAGTTTCATTCAAAGTTTTAACCATCACCATGAGGATGCTTCCAAACACTTTATTCACCCTTCCTGTAGATACCATCCTGTTTTTCTATCTTTTTAAGAAGATAGTGGTTAGCGTAGCTAGTAGCAATTGGTTTGTAGACTTCGACTATTTGTAAGTTATTTATTACACCTCTTATATATATCCCATGTCTTATCCATACCCTTATAACTCGTAGCCTTATGTCATAACCCAAATAAAAGTCCTCTTAGATGTTTACACTTGGTGCTTACGCCACGTCGGTGGAGTTTTCTTTCTTGTACAAGCCTATGGTAATATTTAGTTCATGACTGAGCAATAAGTGTGATTTACTTATGTATTTCACCACCAATAATATAAGTGTTGAGTGAATTATACTCTATTTCTTTTTCGTGAGGTGCTTAAACACGTTATCAAGCAATAAAATCATTAAGGTTTTGTCAAACATCTCAAATTTTATTCAATAAAGCTTAAAAGATGAGTCTTATCTAGTACTTGTACTTGATGGATTTGAATCTCATTTTTCTTAACCATTTCTTTCTATAATGTAGATTTAATTTATTTAAATTTTAATTTGCTTGAGGGCAAGCAAAGTGTAAGTGTGGGAGGATTTGATAACGCTCATTTTGTATATATTTTAGTCGCGTTATTTGTATGTTTGTGCATATTATTTGGTTGTGTTTGTGAACGATTTACGCTTAAAAGGTACAAAATAGATATTCAACTTCAGGTACTACTAAGTCTAAGGAAACAACGAGAAAGACGAAGAAAAGACGTCAAATCAAGAGCATGTGCACAAAGAAGGATTCCATCCATAACAAAGATCTTGGGAAGAAATTCGAAGATAAAGATTCAAGTTATAAAGGTTCCCGAGCTTGAAGGAAAAGATGTTCATGAAGTTTATTATGGTACTCAAGTCTTAATTCCAATACAAGGTTCAAATCTGCCATTCAAACCTTTTTCACTTCAAACTTAGTTGATTCATGGCCCTTGGTGCCCAAGAAACTTGCTTGGTGTCCAAGTGTTGTCAATCTATTAATAGGAGCTTGGTTTGAGAGAAAGAAATATATTAAACTCAATATACAACAAAAACTCAACTATTATTCATCATTCTCTCCAGAAGGCTTTCAAGGGTGAAAAACGTGGGAAAGGGTGAAGCTAGGAACCATAATTCATTATTGTAATCATCAAGGAGTCATCCCTAATTCTTGTAATCATCATTGCAACATTTGTAAGACTCTTAATTATGATTCAAGTGATCAATTTTCTGTGATTATAACTTTGTTAGCTATGAGTGGCTAGTGCCTTTGTGCACTTGCCTAGATGATGTTTGTAGAATTATACTTAGTTGATTGTGACTCCATGGTTCTATTACTATTTCAAGCTGAAACTAAGAACGAATTATGCTTTTAAGTTTCATGTGACAAAAAGTTTATCAAGTTAGATTGATTAGTGATGGTGTATTAGGTCGAAAGAGACATTGTTAATCAATCAATTGTCCCCCTTTGTCTATGAAGGTGCTACCTTATGCATTGACCATTTCGTAAGTAACTTTAGTAAACAATGAACTAAAAGGTGTGGTTGTCAATTACTTGTGAAACTATCGAGAATCAAGTGGTTGAACTATTTGTCTTGCATGATCAAACTTAATATCGTTTTTGTCATCTTAAAATCTTGACGAGGATTGCAAGTGTTGAAAACAAGAGGATTAGAATACCATCTAATCTAATTAGAACACCATCTAATTTCTTGATCAAAGATGTTGGAACCGTTGTCACAATCAAACAAGGTGAATTGTTCAAACTAATCTAGGCAACTGTAGTCTTGATATATTGAATTCTTCATCATTGTTATTATTTTCTTGCTACTTGCGTTATTATTGTTTGGCTCGTTAACTTCATACTCACGTTTCAAAAACTAAATAAATCCTTGTGAACGACCTCGGCTTACCGAATCATTTCTTGCTACACACGGACGAGTATACTTGCTCGTATGTGTTTCGTTTGAATCATTGGTAGATCGTGTTATAAATTCTAAAACTTGCACTCGTGAGACACATCAGTCCAACCTACCAGAAGGGTGACACAAATTGTTTGATTCATATAACGGGTTAGGACCAATATTTTTAGGAACCGCTTTTGATGTAGTTCTCATATTTTAAGAAGAACAGCTAAAACGACCATCGTCAATAATTGCATACTAAAAACATGGCAAAACGATAGATGGCTAAAAGTGTTAGGCAATTTATGCATCAATAAAACATCACACATCAGAATAAGGCAACAAAAACTTAAACAATATACAAATCATAGAAAAACCAACAACATATACATAAAAAATATGCAAAAACCAAGAAACAAAAACTAAAACCAAACCCTACCTGATACCGACTCTGGATCTTGTTGAAGACGGTGGACTGCCTCCAAAAGTTTTGTCGTAGTTATCCAATATCTTTGACAACATTATAATAAACAAACGAAAACCTGGGCCTCAACAGATTACAACATTTGGCTATTGGGCTCCAACGGGCTAATAACAAATCCGTTTAAACAGTAAAAACATTTTTTTTATTACGGATATTGTATTTTATTAAGTAGCAGCAGAATATGGGGAATATCCCCCTCCTCTATAATATATATAGAGAATAATTTGTGTTGTGATTAGTTTCTTGTATTAAATGAATAAAAAGAACTTTCTATAAAATGCAATTCTAAGATGACATAAAATGATGCTTTTTGGGTTTTCTAACCTTTTGGATAGAATAAAAAGAGACATTGTACGTAAGGCTTGCTCGTATGTGTTTCGTTTGAATCATTGGTAGATCGTGTTATAAATTCTAAAACTTGCACTCGTGAGACACATTAGTCCAACCTACCAGAAGGGTGACACAAATGAAAACCCTAGAATTCAACTCTTGAATGACAAAATCCTTGAGGCTGATTTCTGTTAGAAGACTACTGGTCTGAACCCTAGGCACAATAGGTAAATAATTTTTTTCTGTCCTGCCGCGTTTTCGTGCAGCAGCCAACTTCTGTAGATACACATCGTAATCATGCGGTACTTTTGTTGGAAGAGACCTTGGTATGTAGTGCATGTAAAATTCCCTAAACTGCATATACCAGTCCGACTGGTGCTCGGCTAATGTTGGTTTCAGATCATAAATTATCTTCGAGTCCTAAATAACATCATCAACAACAAGGAAATCAAAAAGAACATTAATACAATATCAAATGAAATAATTAATAAGCATGCATTCAAATATTTGAATACGTTTTACCTTGCCAAATAGCAATCCATAATCCGATCTTGTAAACATTACTTTCCTTGACCACGCTACTGCCCTTGGTATGACATCTGGGACTTTATTCCACCAATGACTGCTTCTTTAAAACGACTCAAGAATCCATATCTATAATAATAAAGATGCGTTAATCTCATACCGAAAGTTCAATAATAATAACTTAGGAAAATATAATATAACAAGGAATAACCTTGAAAGCCCAAACAAATCCAGCAAGTGTGTGTGTTGGAACATACTTCCGATCTCTTTCCAGCCCTTTTAGGTGTTCCCACTTGTGGTTTGATACAACATCGAGTATATGGTCATACAATTGCCTCCAAATGTGCTCCCCCCATGGAAAGGAGTTCCATGCGTCAAGGTCTTCAACCAAACGCAGGAGTGTATCATCCACTTCTTCAACCAATAACCGACCCATAAAAATGACCTCTAACGATAACACTAGACACACACGGACTGCGTCTTCATCAGTTAATTTACCGAACAACTCTTCATCCTCAATAACACCAAAAAGATCTAAGTTGGAAAGTTTTACCCCTAATTTCTTTGGAAATACCCTCGACTTAAATGTTAAATCACCTGAACTATATAAATCAAAACTAACAATCCCAAAACGAAAGCCTGTTATAAGAGAAAATTGGGGTCGACCAGAATGTAGACTATGACCATCGAGATTATATATAAGGGGCATGTCATAGTGACGATTATCCACAAAACCCTGTTTTTGTAATACATAATCTAACATATGTGCTTCATGGTCAAAAAAGAAAATATCCAGCCATCCTCCAAAACAGGTAGTCCTAAACAATTTCCTTCGATTATGATTCAGCTTTTCTTTAATTAATAAAAAGTATTTCAATTTGCTCCTAACGATGATATTGGCTTCGTATTCCTTAGAAGAAAAAAAAATCAAATTAATAACAATTAATTAGTATCTTAGGACAACTACAATCAATAAAACATAATTTAGCAGTTAAATATGATAAAAATGTTCACTCAAAAATATAGTGTAAGTAACTGTATGATCAAGATCATGTACAAGCATAGTGATAGTAAATCAGATATAGCAGAACACACCATGTTAGAAGAGATACAACCTATAACAACATCTTTCACAACATTTCCCTGATTTCCTAGTATGCCAATTATATTTATCAAATGAATCATTTTATCATACTCACAGCAAATAAACAATTACCTAATTTTAGATAACTTTTTTAAACATAATAACGAGGCTCAGATCTGTATAAACCAATAGTTTACAAAACATCAGGATATAACCGCCATGGCTGCAATAGTATAAACTATAGAATTGCCATGCCAAGACACGGAATATCGCTTCATTTGCATGATTTAATAAGATACTTTCATCACAGCCTCATACGCACTCACACCTTATATACAGATGCTCCCTGATAATTGACGATTTCAATGTGAAGTTCAATGTAGCAAGCTGTATATGGCCACATTACTTCGTAGGTGGGTGGTTTAAGATCATAAAAAAAAATTCCTCAAAAATGAAACATAGTTAATGCTTTTGAGGTCCCACTACAGTTCATTTTGTCGTTTCAACTCCCTTTGAGCAAAGGCCTGCACCAGACGAATTGCTAGATTGTTGAAAAAACAAAAGGAACTGTATGGGACCTCAGAAGCGTCAATTATGTTTTTTAAGATCATAAAAAAAGTTTTTTCCTAAAAAAGAAGCATAGTTAACCCTTCTTAGTTCCCCTACAATACCTTTTGTCGTTTCAACTCCCTTTGTGCAAAGGCCTGCACCAGGCGAATTGCTAGATTGTTGAAAAAACAAAAGGCACTGTATGGGAACTCAGAAGGGTTAATTATGTTTTTTAAGATCATAAAAAAGTTTTTTCCCAAAAAGAAGCATAGTTAACCCTTCTGAATTCCCCTACAGTACCTTTTGTCGTTTCAACTCCCTTTGAGCAAAGGCCTGCACTAGGCGAATTGCTAGATTGTTGAAAAAACAAAAGGCATTGTTTGGGAATTCAGAATGGGTAACTATGTTGAAATTCCATACTCATCTACAAAGTAACATGGCCACCTTGGTACGTTCAACTTCCCTTTGAATCCGCAACTATATCATATTGATCCTTAACTTTTTTTTAACAATCTAGCAAAAGTCTATAACAAGTATATCACACTCATATAAACTTCCAAACTGAGTGTGCAGTGTGATATGCATTAACAAGGATCATATATGTAAAAAAGTTGGATAAACACAAGAACATCAGGATATAACCGCCATGGCTGCAAAATAATGTAAAAAAATTGCCATGCCAACATACGGTAAATCACATCATTTGCTTGATCAAATAAGATAATCGTCATCACAGCCTCTTGCATATCACAAATACACACATGTGCCCCAAAATAAACCAACTTCTGCAAATAAACCATTGACGTAACTTTCTATATATTAACTCTAATGGACAAACAATAACATTAATGTAATAGACAAACAATTACCTATTTAAAGGAGTTGGTTAACAAAGTTACTTGTCAATATGTTATAAGCAAGTGGACAGACTTTGGTACTTTGAGCCTCCACTCAAAATCCCATTTCCATGTCGACCAACTGGCTGCAAAGCTTTGCACCAAACCCATTGCTATGACAGTCACATAGGAATGGGTTTTCGAGGGGAAGCTCAAAGTACCAAGTTCTTTTCTAGAATTTGTGGATTCTAGAAAAGCATAATGACTCGTGTTGAATGGGATAATGAAGGAGTGTGGCTTGTCATGAACAATACACACTGTATCATTATCATAATCAACACGCAATGATCAGGGCACATCTATCTAACGATGTGCCCTGAGGTTCCATTGCTCAATTTGAACCCAAAGTATACATCGTTAGATAGATCTGCCCTGATCATTGAGATATTCAAAGACAAGTTGAATGTAGCAAGTCGTATGGCCACATTGTTACTTCCAGCTTCTCTTTGAATCCACAACTACATCATATTGATCGTTAACTTTCTTAACTAACTCCTTAACATATATAAACTAATTTTTTTAACAATCTAGCAATAGTCTATAACAATTATATTACACTCATATAAACCTACAAACATTCAAAATATGATAACTGAGTGTGTATTGTGATATGCATTAGCAAGGCTCAGATCTGTAAAACCATCAGGATATAACCGTCATGGCTGCAAAATAATGTAATAATTGCCATGCCAACCTACAGTAAATCACATCATTTTCTTGATCAAATAAGATAATCGTCATCACAGCCTCTTGCATATCACAAATACACACGTGTGCCCCAAAATCCCATTGCCATGTCGACGTAAAAACCATTAATGTAACAGACAAACAACTACCTATGTAAAAGAGTTGGTTAACAAAGTTAATTGTCAATGTGTTATAAGCAAGTGGACAGACTTTGGTACTTTGAGCCTCCACTCGAAATCCCATTGCCATGTCGACGAAATGGCTGAACCAGATTGCACCAAACCAATTGCAATGATAGTGACATAGGAATGGATTTACGAGAGGAAGCTCGAAGTACCAAGTTCTTTTCTAGAATTTGTGGATTCTAGAAAAGCATTTGAGTGGGATAATGAAGGAGTGTGGCGTGTCATGAACAATACACACTATATCATTATCACAATCAACACACAATGATCAAGGCACATCTATTGTGATCATTGAGATATTCAGAGACAAGTTGAATGTAGCAAGCTGTGTATGGCCACATTGTTACTTTCAACTTCTCTTTGAATCCACAACTATATCATATTGATCCTTCTTTCTTAACTAACTCCTTAACACATATAAACTAATTTTTTTAACAATCTAGAAATAATCTATAACAATTATATCACACTCATATAAACTTACAAACAATCAAAATATGCTAACTGAGTGTGTATTGTTATATGCATTAGCAAGGCTCAGATCTGTTAAAAGTTTGATAAATACAAAAACATCAGGATATAACCACCGTGGCTGCAAAATAATGTAATAAAATTTCCATGCCAACATACGGTAAATCACATCATTTGCTTGATCAAATAAGATAATCGTCATCACAACATCTTGCATATCACAAATACACAAATAGCACTGAGACGGCTAAAAAAAATCAAAGATTTTTTTGTTGGGCTAATTCTCTAACTGCCCCAGTTGCCAAACCAACTTCCCTAAATGCCCCATGGGCAACAGTCGCCTTTGAACAATTGGGAAACTCCTCCATATACTTGTTTGTTCACCTGCAATCCAGGTTTGCTAATTGAATAGTGTTGATACAAAAGTTGGGCGTTCCTGGTTTGGAGCTCCGGTTCTCGTACCAATTGAGAATTGCTGCTTGAGACCTGCGCACTAAGAGACAAAAGACACCGTTAGGCTTACCGTGGGATTGTCTCCCACGATTATCCTACGGCGTGAGAGTAAGTAATCGGTTTAGGGTTTAAGGTGAATTAGGGTTCTGAGATCATACCTTAAACGAGGGTATGATTCCTTTATATATGCACGGAATCCTTGTTGGTTCCGTGTTCCTCAACCTTCGGCGTATCCCGCCTAAGTCGGTTGGGAATGATAATCTTATTATTTAGAAGATATCGGATATCTATTCCGTGAATAGCTTTGGGCTTGGGCCTTCGTGAGCCCAAACCTCTAATTGGTATAGCCCAGCTCGTTCAGGCTAAGTGAATGTTGGACTTTAGCCGGGTTCGTGACCTGGATGTAGACTATACGTCATCATGTCCCCCCAGTCTAGTATGCGCATGCGAATCGGATGCTAGACTAATAACCGTGTCAATGAAAAATAGACCAAACGTAACAAAGAAGCCAAAGAAATAGACGCTAGATACATTGTATCCAGCCGCAAATTTAAAAAATTGGCGCCTCGAACTCGGGGAAAGTTACTGCACCTATGTCCCATCAAGCAATCTCAACCACACAATTAAGATTGGTGGAGTCCACGTGTCGCTTATCGTGTGGATGAGAAAAACTATACAACCTATCATTCCATTTTCACCGTCTCCCTCACAGTAAAATTCCATCCACCATTGTGAAAGCATTTTTGATAGTTGCAATCAGAAATTAGCCAATCACAAAGGTAACCACGCGTGCGCTTTATCAAAAATAATAACACTATGGTTAAGCAGTTGTCCGACTTTACCTCCGACCTCACCGTGAGCGATCGATGGAATTCACTTCGAGTACTTCATACCTCCTGGGTGTGCATCCGGTTGTTCCGGGAGCGCGAGCAACTATTGCGGACTTCCCCGAAGGGAAAGTGGGTGTATATACACGATTATTCGAATTCGTGAATCAACGTGTGCCCCTGCCACGCTTCGTGCGATGTGTTAAATTATTATAATCTACACATATCGCAGTTGCACTGTATTGGTGCGGCCAAAATTACCAATTTTGAGGTAAATTGCCGTTTGTTGGCGATCAACCCCACCATCCACCTATTCCGCACCTTTTATCACACTACATGGGCGCATGGGTGGGTGTCCTTTTCATGGCCGCTGGTAGACTGCAGTGTTATACGGATAAATTAGATTCACTTAGGAATTGGAGGGAGTATTTCTTCTGGGTAGATGATACATGCTTTCCTTGGAATTATGATTTTTATACCCGGGGTACATTAGAGAGGGATGAGTGCCCGTTGCCTGGTTCTTATGTCGCCGAGGATGCGGAATCGATAAATGCTAACCGCATCCCCATTAGTGCCTATCCTGAAGGATTTTTGGTGCACATGGGAATCAGCCGTAATTATTTTGGTCCCGAAGATGAGATCCCAATCTTCTTAGACGCACATGGCCAGGGTGGGTACTTATTCCTCCGTACCTCTGTGTGTAAATAATGTAAGAGTATTCTTCCTTATACTTCGCGCATTATATAACCTGTGTGTATATGTTGTTTTGTGGTGCGCAGAGATGGATCTCTTTACCCTAGTACAGCTAACAAAGCCCGTAGAGGTAAGGACAGGAGCACGGCCCTTGAAGGAGAATGAGGAGCCGATTCTAGCTGCTACCGCAGGCGCGTCATAGAGTGAATGCGGGGATACAGGACCAGTTCCTCACCGCAGTGGAGGCAACACCCCGCAAAGCCGCCCTAATCCCGGTACCTTCTCTTGTGGCGCAACCACCGCCCGTAGCTGTGGCTCACCCTATGGAGGAAGAGGAAGAAGAAGAATCAGGCTCACGCAAAAGGACCCGAATGGATGATGGTGCAGCACATCAAGGAAAAACGCCCCGTGATCCGATGTGGAATTATCATCCACTGATGAAGCGTCTTCGCACCCTTCTGCTGATGTTGCGGGACCGCAGTAAGTAAAGCCGTATATGTATAATTTCCTTTGTTGGTTGATGTGCCAGTTGTGAATCTAACATTTCTCTGGTGAACATACGCAGGGTGGAACAGGTTATAGAGTCACCCCCCAAGGCTAGTCCAGACGGTCACGATTCGAGCCACGAGTCGAACAATGAAGACATGTCGATGCGATGTGCCCATGGAGCAATTGGTTGAAGAATTGGTGCAGGTCTCCGCACATCGAGCTTCGCTAATTGTGAAGCTGAAAGACCGAGTATCTGGTGGGGAGAATCAAGATTCACAAAAGGACCAAACAATAGCTTTGTTGGAGGCACAACTGGAAAACACCCGGGCGCAACTGGATAGCGCCCAAGCGGAGGCAAAGGATCTGAGCGCGTACGCTCAAAAACAGGCCGAAGGCAAAATGGTTGAGACCTGCGCTTGAGAATTGCTTTAGGATGATTTATCATATCAATTGAAAATAGCATGTCAATTGAAAATAGCATGTCAGATCTAGGATGATTTATCAATTACACAAATGATCCCAGGGCTGACATGCCATTCAATCAACAAAGCTGAATTGTAAGTAAACAAACGATCTGCATTGGGTTAACTGGTCTGCATCTAAGATATAACCGCCATGGCTGCAAACAGTAATGAAGAATCAAAAATGGATGAACAACACCATATCAAGTTTATGTTGGTACTCAAAGGTGGTGTCGTTCATCCATCTTTGATCATTCATACATCTTTGATACTCAAGTGTACAATTAGCCATTTATGTTGATACTCGCTGAATAAAAGAGACCATTTTATCAAAGTGACAGCAAATAATTACCTAACAATATTTGGTGCATCTAGGGTGAATACAATTAGCCCTTTCTTAGCATAATACTGAGGCTCATATCTGTATAAATCAATAGTTTACACAACATCAGGATATAACCGCCATGGCTGCAATAGTATAGAATTGCCACGCCAAGACACGGAATATCGCATCATTTGCATGATTTAATAAGATACTTGTCATCACAGCCTCTTACAAACTCACATCTTATATATGTAAAGGATTTGTTTTAAAAAGTTACATGTCAATATGTTAGGATTTAGTAAATCCAGTTATTAAAGTGTCGGTTACCTCAAGTATATGTAATCGTTAGAAAGCTCGTAGTCGTAGTTATTTAATGTTAAGTAGTATTTAGTTAAGTATCACCGTGGAGGACGGACGGGTCTTTACCCACTATATTCCTGATCCACAGCCCGAAGGTGGCGTTTTATGTAAGACTATAAATACCCTCTACCTCCCAAGGTAGAGGGTTGGAGCTCATAATAACACTTTTACTTTCTCTCACTAAGTTCCCAAACCTCTAACTATTTCTCTCTCTAAAACCTTATATTATACGCCTATATGTGATCATGATTTGATGTGTTTGTGAAATCCAATATGTTACAATTGGTATCAAGAGCCACGGTTTGATCATCTCTCTTACATATCCTTGGATTTCTAGTGGTTTTATATGGTTTTTGGGTTTGAAAAAGTTTAGTGGTTTTTGCATCATTTGGATCATTTCTTGTGTTAAAGTTTGAATTTTGAGTGTACTTTTGTGTTTATAATCATTGTAAGTGCTTGGGTTTTGATTTGTAAAGCTTGAATCACTGTGGTTGGGCTTGTTTTGGATTGAAAAGTATTGTTCTTAAAGTTTTCTACCTAGCGACTTGGCTCTCGGAGTTGTTTTCTTGGTAGCGATTTACTTTGTTAATTTCCAGCGACTTGTAGTTAGAGGAGTAGCGACTTGAGCCTAGCGACTTATCTATTGAGACAAGCCGAAAAACAGTACAACGTAGTGGAGGTTCCACTTTGGCTAGCGACTTGGTTGGCATAGCGACTTGTCTCTATTATTTCTAGCGACTTGTCCTTATTGTTCTTAGCGAGTTGATTCTTAGCGACTTGGATACTTAGCGAGTTGTTCTTTAGAGACTTGTCTGCTTAGCGATTTGGTGCTTTAGCGACTTGTGTTCAGCGACTTGGGTCTTAGCGACTTGTGCTTAGCGACTTGATTCACAGCGACTTGAGGTTTAGCGAGTTGCTACTTAGCGACTTGGTGCAAAGGTTATAGCGACTTGGTTGATTTTTGTTTCTAATACGGTTTTCTCTTGATTTAGTAAAATCCCGTGAAAGAATCTATTTCCCGGTTTAATCATAGAGTTATAAAATCCCGTGAAATCAGTAAACATGTCCCTCAACGTGCCTACAATCATCTCTACTGTAGGCGAGGACGTTCAAGCAAGCTGGTTCGACACTCGTCCACTCATGCTTGAGCGAACTGACTATGACTCATGGGCTCAACGAATTAGGTTGTATTGTCCGGGAAAGGAAAATGGAGTCAACATTCTCAAGTCAATTGATGAAGGACCTTATCCGATTGAGACTACAAGAGACATAATTGATACTGCTGCAGATGGAACAATGATATTTGGATTGGACAGACCAAAGACATATGATGAACTCAGTGATAAGGAGAAAAAGAGATTCGATGTCGATATCGGGGCTTCAAACATTATACTTCAGGGTCTTCCAAAAGATATCTACAAGCTTATCAATCAAAACACTGAAGCCAAGGCGGTTTGGGATAATGTCAAGATGCTTCTCTCGGGTTCGAATTAACTAAGGAAGACAGAGAATCACAACTGTATGATGAATTTGAGCACTTTAGGATGAAACCAGAAGAAAGTGTCTATGAATATTACGTGAGATTCCACAAGCTTGTGAATCATATGAGGAATATCAAAATGACCATGCCAAATATTCAGCTGAACTCAAAGTTTGTAAACAACATGAACCCGAATGGCACAAATTTGTCACCTCTGTGAAGCTAACCAAAGGATTGAAGAACACAAACTATGAGCAACTCAGATGCCTTCCTTCTTCGTAATGAGAGACATGCTATGTTTGAACGAAGGATTCTTGAACAGTTCAAATCTAAGTAGGGAGAAACAAGTTCGTCAAATGATTCTGCAGCCTTTTACACCAATGTTGGAATTACCACCAAAGCTTCTCAAGTCATACCCACGGGTAATGGTAATTACAAGATCATACCTGATCCATCATATAAGCCTCCTGACTCAAACACACTCATGAAAAACTTCCTCAATCAACTATCTCTCATGGTTGGTCAAAATATGAATTCCCTCCCACACACCAACAATAATCTTATAACAGCATCCAATCCACACAATCAAGCTACTTGCAGAGATGGAAAGGTTATGGTGCAACCAGCTCAAGGAAGGCAGTATGAGCAGGGAAGAGGAGGAGTTGGTGGAGGGTATATGGCTAATCAGAATCGTGGAAGAAATGCCAATCAAGGACAAGCAAAGCCAATTAAATGCTACAACTGTGGTGGTGAGGGACATATTGCGAGGAACTGCACATCTCCAAAACGTTCATAGAATGCAGAATACTTCAGAGAAAAGATGTTGCTTGTGCAAGCTCGGGATAATGGAGCAGCTTTGGATGAAGAGGAGTTGTTGTTTCTTGCTGAGGGAAATGCCAAAACTTATGATGCTGATGTTGATGAGCAGCCAATTCAAGAAATAGGTCACAATCATCAAAATGCCTTTCAAGTAGCTGACTGTGATGCATTTGACTCTGACGTCGATGATGAACCTACCGCCCAGACAATCTTCATGGCTAGTATTTCACCAATGGTCTCTCCAAATGTCTCATCACCACAACAGGCTGGTTCATCCAAAGAATCAATCATTTCAGAGGTATTAAAACTATACGATGAAGTTGATGAGCAAAATATTCATAATGAAGTACAATCTCTTGAAACTTATGAATCAGATATTGATAATGAGGGTAATAGCAATATTGTCTCATATGATCAATATGTGACGCAAAGTGAAAGTGAGATTATACCAAGTGATGCATTTTCTGCAGTCAATAATGACTATGTTTTTTATGAATACACCGCATGTGCTCCCCGATGATTCTGTTATCTCCGAACTGAATGCCTATAAAGAACAAGTTGCTATTTATGAACAACGTGCTAAATTTGAGTTAACTACCCGTGAGCAGGAAATGGATGACCAAATGCATAAAATTATTAGAAAAAGTAATTTTAGAGAAGAAGTGTTAAAACAAGAGTTAAACTCCTTATAATAAAAGCTTTCTAAAATAAGCAAAAGCAAGAGCTTCAAGATAATGTTAAAGTGCTTAAACAAGAATTTAATGCTAAGGAATCCAAACTTTTGAATGACTTTTCTAATCTAAAAACTTTGAAAAACAAGCTTGAAAATAAGTTGTACGTACAAGGGAATACCATTCAGACAGCTCACATGATCACTAAGCATAGAGTCTTAAGCGATAAGCATAGTATTCCCATTGTTGAGGAACCAAATCCCGAGGTAGGTAAAAAGGCTAGAGTTGCTCATAAGGTACTATATGATGGTAATGAGATTCTTAAGCCTAGGCAAACACCATCATGTATTGGAAGCACGGAAGAGGATAGAAAATTAGATGATGCATCTAGGGAGAAAATGGATAAGAAGCTTAACGATCCTGCGTGTAAAAAGAATAACATAAAGATCATACCCCATGATTACACTAAGGAAAATTGGATCTCCTTGAACGTGTTTAAACCTCAAACTCAATTAACCCTAGAACGATTTTTGGAAGAAAGATAAGGATAAACAAAAAGTTAATGTACTTGTTGAAACAAACACTCCCCTTAGGAAAATGCTCGCAGACTGTGTATCCTCCAAATACACCAATGCACTTAGTTCCTAGAACTATTGCCACTAATAGCAAGACCTTAATCAACCTGTATGTTGTTTATCAACTATTCGTTGATTTTGAGAAGACATGTAAGTAGAGAATCACACCTACGGGATAATGAAGGGGAAAGGGGTTTTGAGCAAACTAAAGAATGTTATTTAACCGAGGTCATGCCTTTCTTTAAACAATTAAAAGGTCAATTTGAAAGTCTTCAAAAGGGGATAAACTCGGATATTAAAGAAATGGAAAAGGAATTTGATGCAATGATTGTTGAAGTCAATGATTATGAACAGGAACTCAAATATAATGAAATTGAAAGGAAGAATTTGCATATCCTAAATGAGAACTTAGTATTAAGTTGTGTGGCTCAAGATGTGTTTTATACTGTTACTAAGCATTCTATTACTGCTTCTCAATTTCATGAATTAACTATTGCTTTGAAAGTCTCCCATGATCGTGTCATTGAGCTTGAAAACAAAAACTCAGAACTAAATGATAAAATTGATCAGGATGATCACGATAATTTGGTAAAACACCTTTCTAAGCTAGAAGTTGAACATTTTGATTTGCAATTAAAATATCAACATCTCAAGGAAAATGTCAAAACCACAAACATCAAGACATCCTCAAATGTTCCAGAGTTTGATGCACTTTTTGAAATAAACAAACGTGACGAACAGATTCAAGCTCATTGTAACACAATCAGAAAGTTGAAAGCACAAATTTCACAATTAAAGGGTGAAAAGAACAACGTGACTGGCTCCCAAATGCTTCCTCCTTTAGATTCTCAGTGTTCTCAAACTTTTCATCTTCAAAACTTAGTCAATGTTTTACAAAAGGAAAATGAGAGTTTTCTAAAATAAAATGAAAAAGTTAAACGACACTTTAAAGAGTTATATGATTCAATAAAAGTCACTCGTGACAAGAACAACGAAAAGATAACGTCTTTGCAAAAGGAAATTGAGAATCTGAAGAGTCAGGAAAAAGGGAAAATGCCACTTGTCTTTAATGAGAATGTTGCATCAAAGTCATTTGCAGACTGCAAACATACTGTGACTATTAAATACATTCCTCCTCATCTTAGAAATAATGAACTTGTGTTTCATAACTATTTCGCTCACCTTAAGGATAGTCTAGAATGTCTCCGTGAGATTGTAGAAAAGGATTTCATAAATAAGCCACTTGATAGAGAGATTAGGTTTGCTTGCATTCAGGCCAAACGATCTCAAGAGCTGCTAGAATGTTTAAGAGCAACATGTCCTAAATCCTTAGGTGCAAAAGATAAACCTGTGATGCCTTGTTCCATGCCTAGTGCCAATTGTGCAACCCATTCTATGCCCAGTATTAAGAAAGTGAACTCTAAAGTGCCTGCAAGTATTTCTTATCCATGCACGTCTAGTTCAGGAATGCAAAAAGTAGCCCAACCAACTAATGTTCCCATAATTCCCTACAGGAGTAATCAGTGACATAAAAGCAAGCGGGTCAAAGCCTGTGCAATACAAAGCAAGATAGGACCTCGCAAGCTAAGAATGTGCATTGGAAGAGAGTAGAAGACCACCCTAGGAACACTAAGTTTGAGTTGAATAAAACGAATCGTGTTGATTCTTGTATTAGCTATAAGCGTTTATCGTAATTAATTCAATTCTGCTACTATCTGCAAACCATGTAATGATGACTGTTTGATTTCTATTACTGATCATGAATATGGTATGAATGTTTTGCTTAATGTGTTAAATGCCCGTTAAAGTTGTTAATGTCAAAATCAAGCTAAGAAGGCTAAAAGGCAAAGGCGAAAGAAAGTTAGAAAAAACATTGGAAACCCACGGAAGAAAATTTAGTAATATTGGTTATCAATGGATACCTACTGGCCGTAAGTTTAATCTTAATGAGTTTTGCCCTAAATTTGCTAAGTCAATACCCATTAGAAAACGGATGCCTACTGGTAGAACTATTCCTTTAAGAAGTGAACATACTATGAATAGGTCAAATACGGACACTAGCACTGCATCTATTACTGATGATTCCATTGTTTCTACTTCCGATGTGGGTGTTCCAATCACTGTTACTAACCAAATGGAACCCATTCTTGCATGGGGATCCCAATTACCCAGTTATCCATTCTTGTCTGTGTTCAACTGCAGATCGTTCAAATAGTTCTGTGGTACCGGACTCAGCCGTTCCAAGAATATGACCGAGATCGCCATGACTCATGAACTTCGTGAGTAAATTCATCGGACTGTTAGATTCGGAATTTTGGAGCAATTATGGGTTATGGAGACTATGTTGTTGGCAAAAGTGTAATCTCCATGGTATATTATGTTGAAGGTCTTGGTCATAACTTGTTTTCTGTTGGTCAATTTTGTGATTCCGATCTAGAAGTGGCATTTAGAAAACATACTTGTTTCGTTAGAAAACTCGATGGTGTGGAATCTGTAAGAGGAACCCGTGGTTCA
Source organism: Chrysanthemum makinoi (assembly GCA_910596185.1). Lineage (NCBI taxonomy): Eukaryota > Viridiplantae > Streptophyta > Magnoliopsida > Asterales > Asteraceae > Chrysanthemum > Chrysanthemum makinoi. The sequence continues at coordinate 206,631,946 of OU343224.1, forward strand.
AATCTATACACCATCTCTATCGAAGACATGATGAAGTCTTCTCCAATCTGCTTGTTGTCAAAGGCTTCAAAACAAAATCATGGTTATGGCATCGTCGTCTCAATCACTTGAACTTCGGCACCTTTAATAATCTTTCCAGAAATGATCTTGTAAGAGGCTTACCCAGATTAAAGTATGAAAAAGATCATCTTTGTTCAGCATGCCGATTGGGAAAAAGCAAGAAATATGCCCACAAACCCAAACCCACAAACTCAAGAATGGAAGTTCGCATACCCTTCATATGGATTTATGCGGACCAATGAGGGTGCAAACGATTAATGGGAAGAAATATATTTTAGTCGTTGTTGATGACTACTCTCGATTTACTTGGGTAAAGTTTTTGAAGACAAAGGATGAAACTCCAGATGTCATAATCAAACTTATCAAGCAGCTTCAGGTTCGACTTAACAATACGGTTAGAATTATTCAAACAGACAATGGCACAGAGTTCGTTAACAAAGACTTAATTCAATTTTATGAAAGTGTTGGAATTAGTCATCAAAGAAGTGTTCCACGAACTCCTCAACAGAACGGTGTAGTTGAAAGAAGAAATCGAACTCTTGTGGAAGCCGCAAGAACAATGCTATTTTATTCAAAGGTTCAAATGTTTCTCAAGGCTGAAGCCATTGCCACTGCTTGCTACACCCAAAATCATTCCCTCATACACACATCTCATGGAAAAACTCCATACGAACTTGTCTATAAACGAAAACCTGATCTCTCCTACCTTCGTGTGTTTGGTGCTTTGTGCTATCCAACTAATGACGGTCAAGATCTAGGTAAATTAAGAGCTAAGGCGAACATTGGAGTTTTTGTAGGTTATGCATCAAACAAGAAGGGTTACCGAATCTACAACAAAAGAACTCGAGATATCATGGAAACTACTCACGTTACGTTCAATGAGATGTCCGGGCAAATGGCTCCAGAACAATCCAGTTTGGACCCAGATCTCAACCTTCATCAAGTAGACCTATCGGTTCTACTCTTGTTCTAAATCCCTCACCGAACTCCTTATGTACCTCCTTCGAAGATGATTTGAAGAAATTGTTTGATCCAATGTTTGATGAACACTATGAGCCAAGTGCTAATGATCTGTCAATTCCATCAACAGATGTTGCTCCTATCCCTGTCAACGGTTAACCCGTCAGCTTCTATGTCATTAAGTCAAGAAGCGCCGCGATCACTGTCTCATCAACAAATCATCAATCATCGAGTGTACATCATGGAATTGTGTCTGGAACCTATGATGGAGATAATCCCTGTGCTACTCCTGAAGATGCCCCCTTTGAAAACATATTTGCTCCTGAATCATCATCAAAACCATCTTCATCAAGAGAAATTAACTCTGCTACTTCAGTTCCTCAACAACAACCACACGAACACCTTAGAAAATGGACACATGATCATCCATTGGACAACATCATTGGAAATCCATCTCGTCCAGTATCTACTCGCAAACAACTTGCAACTGATGCCTTATGGTGCTTCTTCAACTCCGTACTATCCAAGATTGAACCAAAAGATGTTAAAACTTCCATGAATGAAGACAGCTAGTTCAATGCCATGCAAGAAGAAATTCATGAGTTTGATCGACTAGACGTATGGGAATTAGTACCTGCACCTGACTGTGCTATGATTATTGCTCTAAAGTGGATCTTCAAAGTAAAACTTGATGAGCATGGTGATGTTTTAAAGAACAAGGCTCGATTGGTTGCAAAAGGATACCGTCAAGAGGAGGGTATTGACTTTGAAGAATCATTGCTCCAGTTGCTCGATCAAGGCAATCGAATCTTCTTGGCTAATGCTGCAAGTAAGAACATGGTAGTCTATCAGATGGATGTAAAGACGGCTTTTCTTAACGGATATCTTAAAGAAGTCGATACGTCCCAACCTGATGGTTTTGTGAATCCAGAGCATCCTACTCATGTCTATCGCTTGAAGAAGGCTCTTTATGGTTTGAAGCAAGCTCCAAGGGCATGGTATGATACGCTATCAAAGTTTCTTCTATCTACTGGATTCAGCAAAGGAGCAGTTGATCCAACGTTGTTCACCGAAAGTCAGGCAAACATTTAATTCACGTTCAAATTTATGTTGATGATATTATTTTTGCCTCGACCGACCCCAATGAATGTGACCGTTTTCAAATGAAATGGGTTCCAAATTTCAAATGTCAATGATGGGACAAATGTCATTTTTCTTGGGATTACAAATTTCACAAAGTCACGGAGGCATTTTTATAAATCAATCTAAATATGCAAATGAGATTTTAAAGAAATTTGGATTTGATTCTTGTGACCTGTTGACACTCCCATGATAGAGCGTACTAAACTAGATGAGGACCACTCGGGATCATGGTAGACCAAACGAAATATTGTAGTATGATCGGATCCCTGATGTACCTCATAGCCAAGAGACCGCACATTCGTTCGCTGTTTGCATGTGTGCTAGATACCGGCTAAGCCTACCAAAAGCACCTTGAAGCGTTAAACGGGTCTTTCGGTATCTCCAAGGAACCATCAATATGGGACTTTGGTACCTGAAGGACACCGGTATGTCTCTAACGCCTATGCAGATGTTGATCATGCAGATGTCAAGATACACGTCGGCACGCCCGAGGTGCTCGCTTTTGGGTGATAAGCTTGTGAGCTGGTCTTCTAAGAAATAAATGAGTACTTCGATATCCTCTACAGAGGCTGAATACATGGCCATGTCATCTTGTTGTGTTCAAATCCTATGGATGAGATCCCAATTATCTGACTATGGCTTTGAATTCAACAAAATCCCTCTGTATTGTGATAACAAAAGTGCCATTGCTCTCTCATGCAACAACGTACAACACTCAAGAGCAAAGCACATCGACATTGGACATCATTTCATCAGGGAGCAAGTAGAAAATGGTGTGGGGGAACTTTATTTTGTGAGGACTGAATACCAGTTAGCAGACATCTTCACCAAAGCTCTTCCTAGAGAACGTTTTGAGTTTATCCTCCACGACTTGGTCTAAAGAGTCTACAAACGGAAACACTTAAACGTCTTCAAGAGGAAGAAGAGGAGTAAAAGGTTTTCTTCATCCATCTCTTGTAAATAGTTATTCATAAAGCAAAATACAAACTTTCAAAACCAACAAAAAGCAAATAGAAAAATATAAAATTTTCAAAATCCATAAAAATTAGAAAATCTTGAAAAATCCGAAAAATATTGTTATTTTGTCATGTTTTCCTTGTTCGATATCATCTACGGACTTTGTGTTAACATTCAAAGAATGTCACGGGTTTTTAGATGTTCTTCGAATGTACATAATTTGTTAAAAAAAATAAAAATAAATAAATAAATAAAAATTTGAGAGAAAGTGAAACAAAGGCATATAGTCATTTCAGTCTATAACCCGTTTTTATAGAAAGAACAGAGCCATACTTTATCTTTTTTTTTTTCAAATCTCATGCTCTGATTCTTTAAACAAATATTTGCTATCTAATGAAAACCAATAGTTTTGAAAAATAACTCGGACTCAATTTTTGAAAATCATCTGGACTTAATATTTGTCAAAATCTCTATCTCTCAATCAACAACCTATGTCATTGATTGAGGGGGAGAATGATTTCAATTAAATCAAAGGGTTATTTGTCATAAAATTGTTTTCAAAAGATACTAATGCATGTTTAATCTGTGGAGTTTAAAGTCTCAGATTTGATCCTTATCGGTAAAATGTTTTCATAAGCAAGTCACAATTCTCCTCAAAAGCTTTCAAAATCAATTTAAATCTCTAGAGATCACAAATCTCAAATGATTTGAAAATTATGATCGGGGGAGAATTTGTGATTTAAATTGGATTTAAACTGATAATTCGAGAAATGGTTATATAATGATTTACAAGCTCTCCTCCCCACATGTGCCAAACGATTTCAAATCTTCCATGCACATGTTTAGGGGGAGAATCTATTTCAAACCAAAAAGGATTGAAACGTGATTGATTTGTTTCAATGGGCAGGTTTTCCCTAATATGTGCAAAACACTTCCAAATCTCTATGCACATATTGAGGGGGAGCAATTTTTTGAAAACCACATTCTTTTAAAAAATTATCTTTAACAAAGTATGAAAAATGCTAATTTTGATCAGGAAAGTGATGTTGATATCTTTTAGAAAATGGTAATCAAAGAAGTGAATCCTTCTCTTGCCTCCGTGTGCCAAAACGATTTCAAATATATGATGCACATGTTGAGGGGGAGCTCTTTTTCTAAAAATATCAAAAACAATTCAGGTACAAAATGCTTTGATATTATATCACAAGTATCTGGATTGATTTTCAAATGATTTTCAATTGGTTCAAATGGCAGATGAACAATAGCAAATATACCGACCAAGTTTACTTTATGTATGGTGTTATAAGGATGGTTAGGTTAGGTATTCGTTCCCACGATCCAACCAGAGCCGGAGGGATCTACCCAGGGATAATCCACTAGATAGTGTAGAGTCCTTAGGTATGATGAAAAAAGGAGAAAAGTGAGATATGGGAAGAGTGCGGACTGAGATAGAGCTAGAACTGGAATAAACCAACAAGGTTCTAGTTATGAAGTCTCGGTAAGAACTGAAGGGGTTGAAGAATGAAAAAGAAATGAATATGAAAAAGGGTGAAATGAAATAGCCCTCCAATAATTCAACCTTAGGGCAGAAACCGGGTTCAATTCATATGCTACTGGTGGTTACTAAGGTAACACTAGTATTGAAGACAAGACATCATGGACCCAGTGATGCACTACACTACAACTTCCCAAGCCACTCAAGTTCCTCTTAAAAGGACTTGTTTCATTCTCATGGGGAACCGACATAATCTATCGACTTTCTCTTAGAGATTGTTGATATTGAAGAAGGAGACCCTCTCCCTAGTCTCCGGCATAGGAACCAAAATGTGCACAATTGAGTCTAGAGCCACGAGGTCATCAAATAAATATCTTTTGGACACTGTCAATGAAGACTCTCTGTTTCACACAATGTGGAAAGAGAGATTATATCTTAAGATTCCTACGCATTATCCTTGTGGTATTGCTAGAACATCTGAGTGATATGCAAACATATTCACAATGAAGATGGAAAGCCTTCTAGAGCCAACATCAAACAACCTCTTGGTAGGTGGCATGTGAGATCTATCCAATAGATCAACCATGTGACAACTGAACAGAAATAATGGGGCGATTCAAACTTATGAATCAATTTTGGTTCAGGTTATGGATTGACGGATACCTTTGAAAAACCGGTCGTTGTGCTTAAAAATTCTTTTCTTTAGCACATTGATTGTGTATTAATATTTCAAATATTAAAGGTGTTTGTGATTGATAATTGATTTTTCTCAAAAACCCTCGATGTATTGCAAAAACACTTTATTGAGCAGTACTCGATTGTTTTTCAAATCTCTTTTCATCAATCGGTGAATCTCAAATTCGGTTCACTCACTCGTGTTGTCTTATTTGAGACGTTCGGTTTGAGAACAGCTAGAACAAATGAAACCTGTCAAGGAGATTCTTCGAATCATACCTAATCACAGCAAGTATTTGTATCGATCAAAGAGGAACCGTGGCCGTGTACCTCAATTCAACGAAAGTGATCAAAGACACTTTCGTGTGTTTTATTGCTAACTATTGTATGCGTACCGGTTTGCGTGATCAGAATGGAGAGGTCAATCCAAAGCCGCATGCTCACTCATCACATTCATTTCTAAAGAAATCATGATAAGTGCATCAATGTCTCTAATATTTTCACTCCATGCTTCGCTACTGCTGCAAATATCATGAATCAACTAAAGCTTCCGCTACTCTGATGAAAAGATTTCATGATCCAAAATGTGTGCATGTCGGTCCAAAAGTCACAACTTCACATAATGTCAACACCACAATGGAAGAGTAAGAGATTTATGTTAGATGATGATCTCAAAGCTGGCTCAAAACTCATTATCACGTGGATCAGTTAAAGACCTCCACTTGGATTAACCAAACATGCAAAAATGAAGAATCAATGACTACGGACTACTGAGCAAAGAACATTAACAAGAATCCAAGAACAATCTTAATGTAATATCTGTTTGTATTCAATGTAATTTGAGGTGACCTCCTTTAGGGGGAGATTGTTAGGATTTAGTAAATCCAGTTATTAAAGTGTCGGTCACCTCAAGTATATGTAATCGTTAGAAAGCTCGTAGTCGTAGTTATTTAATGTTAAGTAGTATTTAGTTAAGTATCACCGTGGAGGACGGACGGGTCTTTACCCACTGTATGTCTGATCCACAGCCCGAATGTGGCGTTTTATGTAAGACTATAAATACCCTCTACCTCCCAAGGTAGAGGGTTGAAGCTCATAATAACACTTTTACTTTCTCTCACTAAGTTCCCAAACCTCTAACTATTTCTCTCTCTAAAACATTATATTATACGCCTATATGTGATCATGATTTGATGTGTTTGTGAAATCCAATATGTTACACAATATGTTATTTCGTAGATTGGTTTGGTTTGAAAAAGTTACAAGTCTAGTTTAACACAATTCTTATTCACGGAAAGTATATACTCACAGAGATGCTACAAATCTTCGAGCCAATCATGGTTCATTGGGATGGGCGTCTGCTAGGGACCAATGATTATATATTCTCACAGAAAATATATATTCATGTGTTGCCAACGGATGCCAACCACGATGAAACATGATTAACTTAAAGATGTTAATCATCTGTGTGAGTATACCAATCAAAATATGTTTCAAACTTGGATAAATACACTAGGGGTGTATTGTTATATGCATTAGCAAGGCTCGGATCTGTAAAAAATTTGATAAATACAAAAACATCAGGATATAGCCGCCGTGGCTGCAAAATAATGTAATAAAATTGCCATGCCAAAGATACGGTTAATCACATCATTTGCTTGATCAAATAAGATAATCGTCATCACAGCCTCTTGCATGTACCAAATACACAAATACACATAACACAAAATACAAATCTGCTACTAACACACACATGAAACACTCAAACGTTCCCACTCAAAATCAAATCAAACGTTTTGCCCCATGGGTACACAATAATGTATGCTACTGAGTGTGTATTGTGACATGCATTATCAAGGCTCAGATCAGTAATAAATAGATAACTATGAAAACATCAAGATATAACCGCCATTGCTGCATAATAATGTAATAAAATTGCCATGCCAAGATACGGTAAATCACATCATTTGCTTGATCAAGTAAGATAATTGTCATCACAACCTCATACATATCACAAATACACAAAACACTGTAATTAAGGTTAAAACCAGTACAACATAATGTGGCACATAAAAAACAATCTTTTATACATAACACATTAGTAGCAACGGCCACCCATTGCTACTTTATCCAATATCAAATAAACCAACAACAAGAATAGCAATCAAATATAAAATAAACCACCAACAAGAATAGCAATTTAATCAATCTAAACTTCCAAGACTGCCCAAATCCTAAACTCTTGCGACCTAGACACAACAAACTGAAAAATAAAACTAATACTAACAAAACTCACACCCAAGATTAACTTGGATTAAGCCGAGTGAACTAGGATTGGCCAGATCAGGTATTCATACCACTATAGGTGGCAGATCAAGGAGTTAACCGAACCCGTTTGCACCCACTCAACTCAATACCGGTTATCTTAAGAGAAGAAACAGACTTACAGTGCTTTATTAGATATGCAACAGAAGAACTAAGTGCTTAATTAGAAAGTAGGGCAAAGTTGCCCAAGAAATCACCTATGTAAGTAAAAGGTGGGCCCATGTAAACACTATATGGGAGAGTTTCCACCTGCACTACATTTATTGACATACTAAGGGTAATAAATTTTAAAACCTACCCACCTTTTGTGTGTATTTTAATTGAAGTGGTGTTGCTAATTTACTTAAATGTTGTTGCTTTTTTTTAACACTCACCATTTATAATTCAAATTCAGATACTACAGTGTAACGAATTCATAATTCAAAATTCAAATTCAACTTGAAATTCAAATTCAAATTCAAATACATTCAAATTCAAAATCCCCTATAAATATTCAATTCACACTTGCAACACACAAAAAAACACAAACAAATACAAACAAACAAAATTTGTTACAAAATTCTCTCAAAAATGTCTAAAAAAGACTTCAGCCAACAATTTCCGGAACAAAAAGACTTCGGCCAACAAATTGATGAAGATGAACTTTTAAGACAAATGGAGGAAGCTGCTATTAAGGAGGAAGCACAAAGGGAGATAGCAGAAAGAGAAGCTGCTCTTAAGGAGGAAGCCGAAAGGGAGCGACTTATGCTCCAAGATGAAGAAGTGTTGTTAGAGATGGAGGAAGCTGCTCGTATGGAGCAAGCTGAAATGGAGGAACAAGAAAGTCGGGACAGAGAATTCGATGCTTTGTATGCAGAGTGGGATGAGAGCAGATTTGAAGGTTGGTCTGAGTATCTTTACGACGATGGTTACGACTCTAACAACTCTCAAACTTGGGATCACCCGGATTATATTTAGTTGTGTCGCAGTTTACTTTTCATTGTATTTTGTTTCGTTTATTAGTTGTGTTTTTTTTATTTGTATTAGTTTGTTTCTTTCGTTTTTAAGAAAATATAAATTTCAGGTTAGATGCCAGTCTTAAGATATTATATATCAAAGGCATTATAGGTTGCATAATAGAAACTATTAGGATATTATATAACCAAAACTGTTAGGACATTATACTACATCTTACCTTTTTAAACTTTTAAACTTACTGATGCTAGAAACCAAGCTGGAAAAAATAAGAAATAAACGCCAATTACATACCGCATGCGATGTTATCCAACCATGTTTACAAAAACACAAATGTTACCTAATAATGGTATGCAACAAAGTTGCACAACCAATAGACATACATACCACATGCTTAACTTATTCAACCAGTGCTTTATTAGATATGCAGCAGTCAAAGTTGCCCAAGAAATCACCTATGACACTTGTACTATGGGAGAGTTGCCCATGAGGTATTTAGAGAAGTTGAAAATTTTTGGGGTATTTGGGGTAAATTGGTTGGGCAACTGGGCCATTTAGAGAATTAGCCGCCCAAGATTAACTTGGATTAAGCCGAGTGAACTAGGGTTGGCCAGCAAGGTATTCATACCACTCTAGGTGGCAGATCAAAGAAGTTAACCAAACCCGTTTGCACCCACTCAACTCAATACCAGTTATCTTACATTGCTTTATTAGATATGCAGCAGAAGAACTAAGTGCTTTATTCACTTAGTCTAGAACAATAAATACCAGTCCCTCATTGGAACACCAACAACATCCATCATTTGTTTCTCAAACTTAATAAGTAGCAACAAATCACTAAAACCACAAGAAAAATTAATCACCCAATACGTTACCAACTTAAAATTTTAACCTGAAAATATCGAAACCCTAAATCAAACAAGAACAATTAATCCCCGAATACGATACCAACTTAAAACATTAACCCTAAATTAGCGAAACACTAAATCAATACGTTACCAACTTAAAAAATTATCGAAGCCCTAAATCAAACAAGAACAATTAATCCCCCAATACGATACCAACTTAAAATTTTAACCCTAAATCAAATACGAACAATTAAACCCCCAATACGATACCAACTAAAAAAAATAACCCAAAAATAGCGAAACCCTAAATCAAACACAAAATTACTTACTGGTATGTGCTAAAACACATACCTTTTCTATATCAAAATAGACCCAAAATAACCAAGAAAGAGCCGTTTATTGCTAATAATTGCCGTTTTCTTGAGTTTGTGCTTCAGTGTGTATGGATATGTAAAACACGCTAAAAGGAACCAAATCAGACGAAATCAGAGCACGAGAGATTAAGAGAGCTTAAGCCGAGGAAGGTCAGAATTATGCATTTATGAAGATTTCTAATCTCTGAGGATGATTTGTGAAGATATGATCATATTTGAAGAATTGTCAGAATTAGTCCCTGAACTTTGAGCTTTTGGCAAAAGTGATCCCTCAAGTTTCAGAAAGTGCAAAATCAGTCCTTGGATTATTTTAGATTTACATGATTAGCCCTTGGATTACTTTTCAGAAATTACAACCTTGGTCCCTTGAAAATCAGAAGTTACATAATTGGCCCCTATGTTTACTTTTGGATCCACTTTTAGTCCAAAGTCCAAATACAATTCTTTGGCCCAAGTTTAATATCAAAAGCCCAATATCCAAACATATTACCCGGTCCAAAACTTAACCTTTACCCGGTTTCCTTATCCCAACCCGAATACCATTTTAACCCAAGTCAACTATCACAAACCCGGGTCAAACACAATTGAAATAAAAACCCAAACTTACACGCGCGCCTAATTTTTGCCCCAATCCCAAACAAACCCAGAACCTAAGAACCCTAAAACACCCCTAAGATCAATTGCTTCAATTCACTATCATTAAGGGTATAATAGTACTTCCTCTGACACAACTGACACACGGATGCCACGCTGGCAATCCGTGTGTCATTCCACCCAAATCCTCACCTCTGATTGGTTGAGCAAACGTGTATGCAGTGATCCAAAGGTGCAAAATGAATTGATGATGTATGGGAATGATCTAAGGGTCCAAAACACTCGAGAGAAAACACAGATGGTCTTCTGGATCCTTCCATTAGCTCAAGAGCTCAACTATATAAACCCTTTCATTTCACTGTTGTATTTATGTAATAGAGGAGTAATTTTTAGAGAGTAGATGTAGAGTAGGAGTAGTATAGAGTGTATTTCTGAGTAAATTTAATGTTTTTGTTAATGATTTAGTTTAATTCCAGTATATGTAATCAAGTTTCATTAATACAAAGTTTTATTTCAGCTTTAATTCTCTTCAAATTTATATTACTGTTTTGTTATTTTAATCTCAGCTTAGTATACTTGCAAACAGTCACTTAAGCTCTTATTAAATTTGTTTTAGTTAAACCTCACTACTCAACTCTCTCTCTCAAAGATTTCATAGTGATCAACAAAAGTTAAATATGCAGTCATAATGGAAACATGGTTCTGAATTGCTGATACAAGGATGGATTTGGGCTGCTTGTGATAGATATTGGGTTGATAGCAGTTTAGGATAGTAAATCAGTGGTTATATAATCTCTTTAGCATGTCATTGTGACAAGGACTGATGTAAGTCCCATTTCTGTTTTGATTCATTAAAACAGTAATTAGGTTTGTTTAGATTGTGTGTATTTTAGCTCTCTTAGTTATTATCAGTTTATCTTATCATATTGTTGTCATTAGTAGCTTAATATCATTAATGCAAATGTTCTGTTTTGTCTGCATTGTTCTGTCTCATCTCGCATAACTGCATTTTCATAAGTAGAAAGTTTTAGAGTTAGTTTACTGTTTCAATAGCATCATTTAGGTATTCTGATATGACTTGAAGAAATTATGGTTTAGTCTTAGAGGTTAGTTAATAGCATACTTACATATAAGCCTCTTAACTAGTGTTTGGATCATGAGGGTGATTAGTGCTTAAGGATTGATTAGAGGTTTAGCTCTGGTGCTAGAGTCTCAGTTTGGTTCTTTATAGCCATTTGAATGTGTCATTTGCATGTTAGAGCAGTTATAGTCAAATTTACATTTTAACTGATTTCATTTGCATAACAGTTAGTATAGGTTTGATTAAGCTTGCATTTTAGGTGTAGAATCATATAAGTTAGCTTTACTTGTTCTCACTCTATCATAAATCACTAGTATCACTTGGTTTTTATAGATCTAATCTCAAATTAGTCAAATATCTCAACTGTCCTCAAAAGTCAAAAGAATTTCAAAGTCAGTTTTCTTCAAAAAGTGTAGACCTTGCACAATGTTCATTTCAACTAATAAGGTTCTGATTTTTGGTTTAAGTATAGCCTACTAGGTGGTATTGAAGACCACATAACTGTTTCTCACTTTGGCTTACTGAATAAGCAGTTGCTACAGCCTAAAGTAGGGGGTAATCGTTTTGCTTAAGTACCTTTTAGCTTAAATCATTGGTAGATCACTGTTTAGCAGTTAGGAATAGATGCAATAGGTTGCTTTAGAGTAGTTTTAGTATATTCTAGCTTCTGCTTTAGATTGGTGCAAAATAGTGCTTATTTGCTTATTATAAAGTGCTTATTCCATAACAGTTTACATAGCAGCTCTTATTTCTTCCACTTAAGACCATGTTTTTATATTTTTCATAGCTTTAGAATGATATTTTAGAATTTCCCTGCATTTTTCATAATTTTTAGCTGCTGTTTACTATTTTTCTTGATTTAATTCAGTTTTTAGGCATTTTTAAATAACTTTAATTGCAATTAATTCAGAAAAAGTTCCAAAAAATAATTTTTCAATTTTCCCAGTTTAAGAAAAATATAAAAAGCATAAAAAATATTTTTCCCTATTTTTCCCCTTTTATTTGGTATTTTTCACAATTTAAATTAGATTTAAATAGATTTAAATTCATAGAAAATAGAAAAATAATCATAAAAATAAAAAAAATAGTTTTGAAAATTCTCTTATGGTATTTTAGATTTTATAAAATTAGTTTCATAATTTTCCCCTTTGTTTTTATAATTTTTAGTCTTATTTTTAAAGTTAAAAATTAGTTTTTAATTCAAAATAAATTCAAGAAAATTCCTAAAAATTAGTTTTAATTCAATAATAGTTTTCTAATATCATTTTTAGAGTAAAAGTAATTTTAGGCTATTTTTAGGACTTAGAATAGACGTAATTGCTTTTTATTAGCTTTCGCTTTTAATCCGCTTTTGCGTTTTAGTTTAGATTTTCGTAGTTTGCCTTAATTCTTAGGTTTTCCCCATAGATTTTAGTTCCTTATGCTTTCCTTATCCCGTAGTTTAGAATATATCATATTATCCCCTTCTCTTATTCAAATCCCGATAATCGAGACGTGAGTTGGAATTTCCATTCAACCCTCGCTCTAACGATCTCTTGCTCAAACCTAACACGTTTGAGTTACCCGTATACTACAACTTCTCATCTGTTATTGATCAGTGTCCGAACCGTTTTAAGTTTCTTACGGTTAGTCATTCACAAGTGGCTAGCTTGTGTGAGTAAGCTTGACGTGTTCTGGCTCTGCATATCACTTACCCTAGCCCAGATCGTTTTTTATAGACATTAGATCGGAATAAGATATCGTTTGTTAGGGTTTGTATCTTGATGGTGGTGGCGATGGTTTAGATTTTTTACATCAGTGGATCTGAGTGTGTTGAGTGTGTTATGAGTGGATAAGAAGTGTGTTATCAGTTATGTGTGGATAAGAAGTGTGTTAAAAAAGAAGTGTGTAAAAGAAGATTTGTATTTGTAAATATATAAAGTGTATAAATGTATAAAAGTTTTAAAAAAAAATTTACACTTTCAAAATTTTTTAATACCTTAAATACATATATACTTTCTACCTAACAGTTGCCCAAAAGTACATATGTATGGGACCAAGTTGCCCAAGATATATGTACTTTTTTATAATATTAAAAGACTATACTTTTTTACTAAAAGACAAAAATTGTCAGTTGACCAAGAAAGTGGGTCAAAGTTGCCCAAGAAATCACCTATGACACTTGTACTATGTAAGTACAAGGTAGGCCCAAAGAAAGGGACACATGTCACATATATGGGAGAGTTTCCCAAATGTTGAAATGGAAGAGTTGCCCATGGGGTATTTAGAGAAGTTAAAATTTATTGGGGCATTTGGGGTAAATTGGTTGGGCAACTGGGGTATTTAGAGAATTAGCCCTTTAACTTATTTGTATTAGAAAAGTAGAAAAGGAAAAATACGTACGGTGACTTTTTAGTCGAGAGTTAGAATTGAAACTATCGCCAATTTCTCAAAAGTTATCATTTATTGGTTAACTAGACGTGGTAAGGAGTAGAGCAATGATCCAATGCCTAAGGAACAATGTCAATGCCTGGATGACTATTCTGCTTATCTATGTTCCTCAAATTTATAACCAATGCCTAAGGAACAACTACAACATAAACCAATCTACAAGTTTACAATATAACACCTAATTTAGAATAAGAATCAGAATATATACAAGCACAAATAATGTATGTTACAAATACAATCTAACCTTCAACGCCCATACAAATCCATACAGATTGTATGTTTGTTCTTTTTGGGATCTTTTGGAACGGCCTTCTTTGCTTCTGCCTCGAGATGCCTAGGAACAACATTCACCGTTCTTTTATAGAGATGAGCCCACATGTATTCACCCCATGGATACTCATTCCATACAAAAAAATCCTCAACATTCTTAAGCAAATGGCCAGGAACATAAAACCTTCCTTCCCGACCAATAAATACAAATGTGACAATCACCAACAAACCAAGCCTCACAGCATCTTCATCGGATAAAGAATCCCACCTTTGCCCCGACTTCACCAAGGACAAAAGGTCATCACCCTTAACTTTTTTGTTCTTAATTCCTTTTTTATCGGGAAACAAACGATCAAAAAAAGAACTATCTCTTAAACCCTTAACCATATGCCCGTGGTCAGTTTCTTTTTTATCTATGAGACCTAAACGAAACCAAGTTAGAAGACTAAATTGTTCACGGCCAAAATCAAAAACATTCTCACCTATTACAAAAGTAAGAGGTGGACAAGAATCACTGACTTTAGACACCTCAACAACATTTTGATATAAATAATTGTACAAGTGGTGGTCACGGGTATATTTGGGAAAATCTAACCAAGGGCCAAAAACAGTGTCTCTAAACAATTTGGTTCTATTGACATTCAATGAAGCTTTAATTGTACCAATATGTTCTAGTCTAGATCTCACCGTTAGCTTTGCATCAAACATTTTCGTCGTTGGATTCTTGAGAAGTGGAATGCTTGAGTGGGAAGCAGTTGGATTAGGGCTTGGGTTTAAAAAATGTAGAGAAGAAGAACGTTTGATTTGATTTTGAGTGGGAAGGTTTGATTTCAGTTTCAGTTTGAGTTTGAGAAGGAAGGTTTGAGTTTGAGTTGGAGAAGGAGAAGCAGAAGCAGTTTGATTTGAGTTTGAGTGGGAAGGTTTGATGTGTTTGATGTGTGTGTTAGTAGCAGAATTGTATTTGTGTTATGTGTTAGTAGAAGATTTGTATTTTGTATTTAAGAAAAAAGGTTTATTAGGATTATAAAAACTTTTTTAAAAGTATAATTTGGAATATAAAAGGTGTATTTTGTATTTTATAAAGTTGTATTTAGAATATAAAATTATGGCACAAATACCAATACAATAAAATAATATAAATATGTACTTTCTACCTAATAAGTTGCCCAAAAGTACATATGTGTGGGACCAAGTTGCCCAAGATATATGTATTTTTTTATAATAAAAAAAAACTTTACTTTTTTACTAAAAGACAAAAAATGTCAGTTGCCCAAGAAAGTGGGTCAAAGTTGCTCAATAAATCACCTATGACACTTGTACTATGTAAGTACAAGGTGGGCCCAAAGAAAGGGACAACATGTCAACTATATGGGAGAGTTTCCCAAATATTGAAATGGGAGAGTTGCCCATGGGGTATTTAGAGAAGTTGAAAATTTTTAAGCCATTTGAGGTAAATTGGTTGAGCAACTGGGGTATTATAAGTTAAAGACTAAAATACACGGTTGGTCCCTAACATCGTCGGGGGTCCATATTTCAAGTTTCTTACTCGTTACAGGTCCCTTGACCAATTTTCCGTTAGTCAAAGACAGTTATTTTCCCCATGTGCCTTGCACATGAGGGCAAAATTGTCATTTCATTGTTTTGGTTAATTATTTTGGTGGTAAGGCTGGTACAACCTTAGGGACTAACGGTGTATTTAATCAATAAAATTATACCATCACCACCACCACCCTCCCTTTATCTCTTTTTCCTGCTTCTCTCTCTAAATTTCTGCTTCTCTCTCTAAAATTAATAACAACATAGAATAAAAGAATGAACTAGTATGCAATATTATCAAGTAGACAATTGCAAAAATAAATTTCATCAAAACCTGGAAAATTGATTATATATTAATACCAAACATATTACAATCACATAAACATACTACTGAATTGGACAATCCCAATCAGAGATACAATCAACATACTACAACCTATCCGATATCGGATAAAACTCTAAGTAGTTATTTGTTGCCAGATGATAGGTCATAAAAGCACCATGAGCCGAGAGAAGCAGAACAAAGTAGTTATTTGTTATGGAACGATGCTTGAACACGGTAATCAATACAAGCAACATCATTAAAGTGGCAACTTTAAAGAGGTTACTGGACTATATAAAAAGTGCTAATCTAAATAAAAAAATGTCCAGACAAGGTATCGGTTAATCATGTTTAGATCAAGTATAATGAAAAATTACATCAGTTGAGTTGACGGGCTCTTCATCTTGCATACGGTTAAGCATGTTAGCAACACGTACAAATGCTTTCCCTTTTGCCCTCACATTTGGTATCAGACCATAAGCAAACTGCAAGATACATGAGTCTCAAAGATTATATAACATCAATATAGAGAGAGAGAGATAATGTGAATGCAAATCAATTAAACCTCAAGCTTGTGAATTGCTTTGGCAATATGCCAAAGAGAGGTTGTATCCCCATCAGTAAGAAATTCCTGTTAAGATGCAAACCAAACACATATATTGATACATGTTATAACCAAACACATATATGCAAACCAAATACATACTAAAAATCACATGTTATAACCAAAACTTGTTTTGACATGTAACCCAACCCACCCATCTTGCCACCTCTACAATCAATACATATATCAAACAATCTATAAGTATAATCTATAAAGTATGTATGCGTGTTTGTAGAGAGAGAGAGAGAGAGAGAGAGAGAGAGAGAGAGAGTACGAGTATAAGGCCTTCAAACTCGAGATTACTTTTAACAGCCCAAGTCCTGCAAAAAATTATGAAAACAATACGTCAATAGTTGGCAATCAGATCACCATCAACGATAAGGGCAAATGCCTGTCATAGCTCTAAAATTTAATGATCATTTACTAATTATTTACTAATTATTTGCAAACAATAGCAGTGTAGTATATGTTTTATAAGGTTTTCAAAAACATAACGTTACAAAGCTCATTGCTAAGCTGCCCAAACGGACGTAACTGGATTTCAAATCTAAGTGTATCAGTGTAGTATATGTTTTATGAGGTTTTCAAAAGCAGAACGTTAATAACAATAGGAATTAAATTAAGTTTAAAAGCACCACATGCTTCCTCAACCTTAAACAAAATCAAATACATCTCCAGTCCCAATGAGCGCAAAAAAGCCTCAACGGTATGAGATTCTACCTACAATGTAACAACAAAATAATAGCACTCAGATCCGATGACAATGTTACAACAATTAATTTAGCAGGGGTTGAAAAAATGGAACAACGCATTGCCTAAAAAAGCCAGTACTTCTAAAAACATTCAAATAGTGACTAAACTCTAAAGTTGCAGGAGTCCGGCACTTATGAGAGCGAAATGGTTTTTGATTTAAGTTGAAGTTCAAAAGAGTCTGAGAAAACGATAACATTCAGGTCATGTTGTATCTAAAAGGACCTAGAACAATAATAAAATAAATCAACATTTTAGGCCACTATGGGAAGAGAAAAGACTTATTTGTCTGGTGAACCAACTTGCTTTACGCAATTCATTTAATCACTTACTGGCAATCTTAGTGAAAATCACCATTTAGCTAATTGCGTTCCAATATAATTACAACAGTTGCTTTAGTACTTATGTTTAGATCAAGTATCCAACTACGGTATGCATGTGTCCACCTAAAGCATATATATTATCTATATCCTTTATAGCTACAAGAAATATTAAGGCTGGAATGAATAAGGCTATGCTAATTGTTCATTATATCCATAGGATCCCATCAAAATCAAACTTGTTGGATATGTCCGTTAACCATTCACATGTTCGGCTATTGGTTATTAATTCAATTGATTAATATTTAATTCACATCAACATTTATTAGAATCTCATTACTAATCATATAACTAGATTTTTACTCATTAGTCATTTTGGTTACAAGAAAACTTCATACACTTTCATCATATTTTGGTTCCATCTGTTGCTTTAAAGTATTTCTACAAAAAGTATCGATTATTTATTATGTGGTTTTTTTGTTTATAAGCAGATGTGAATATCCAGACACAGTACTAAACTTGAATATTTGAATAGCAGAAACACATACGGATGCTGAATTAGCATCTCCAGTCCGCATAACATCTGTTTTTGAATCCCTCGTGCTTAAAACAGGTTGATTTTTCAAAGCTGTGAACAACCCCATAATTAATAAACATCAATCTAGATAATGACTGTAATTTGATACCTTGTAAGTGCCAATAAGCTTTGATTTTTTCGACCAATCCACTGACAAATTTTGATTGGACGTTTGATATGCAGCTCTTAACACGTGATCTGCGTAAACCTTCCTAGTAACCGCAAAATCCCATGTATCTTTAGCCAAATCATAGCTAGGCTCAAATGTAGTCAATCCTCCATGAACATACGTGTACTTCAACTTGCAGTTCCCTGAACCAAGAACATGATTAACCGATACCTTGTTTGCTGATCTCCCCTACTGTGACTCTAACTTTCAAGCAGCAGTGTATACAACCACTTGAAGTAGACCCATCACCTGCACGATAAGTATATAATAGTGAATGTTTAAACCCCATGTAACAACCCGCATTTTCAGGTTACTTTTCATTTTTTTAATAAATTACTATTCACGTTTACTATTCACTTTCACTATTCATCCCATAAAAATTTTATTTCACATCCTCGTAAGTTAATTTATTTTAGTAATAACCTGAGAGTTTGACAATCGTTAGATCATCTTCGCAAAAGTTATTAAGAAAACATCATTTTAAAGTTTCGTTTTGGTCGGAACACCATTTAAACATCACGTGAATAACAAAAATCAACTCTGACAATTTTCCTCACATCAGATTAATTTTTAGATCACTCATAATCAATTTGAGAAATTTTTAAGATTTCATTTAAATGTTTTCAAATAAACCCTGAGCCGTACGAGACTAAACTTACGTTTTAAACAATTCTACTTAGACCCGGACTTAACCATTCCTGCACTGTGTTTTCTAAGATGTTTAGAAACTTTTACACATTTTTGAAAAGTCAAACATATTTCCCTCCTCCTTTAACCATAAAGAAATTAACCTTGTACGTTCTACATTTTTGCTTAAATCGCGTAACTTTAAGAATTCACGTATAACTGTTAAGTTATCCCACGTATAACAAAAACCACATTTTGACATCTCATGTCACTTATAGACTAATTTTAGTCTACTTTATATAAATTCACGGTCATTTCCCTGAAATCTCGTTCTTTTCTGATAAATTGCATTTTCCACGTATTTAGCCTACGTTTCCAGTTTTAACAGCGTTTACGCGACCCATTAAACTTATCACTCATTTTTATAATATAATAATGAGCATATTGATGAGTTTAATCATTCCTATAAGTTTCATATTTTTACGATACCTGGTTTTACGTTTCGTGACTTAACGGCTTACAGTTAGCGATTAACGGAACCAAAACTCACTCCGTAACCAAGATAATACCAAGACTATCTACCTAAGTCATCTTATCTTCATATGGCCGACTTTAGGGGGGGGAGTCATCATCTTGGTGGCTTAATCCTAACCATGCTTTATTTAGATCATTACATGTGTCCTAACTTAACCATGGTTAACATTTTACCCAATATATGGTTAACCAAACTTACCCTCCTATAAATAGAAAGTGAAATGCATCCTAAGAACCCTCATATTCTGATTTGGGTCGTTCATATCACAAAACATTCATATCTTCCATAATTTTATCTATAAACTCTAAGTTTATGCAAAGAAGTTTCAAGTAGTAAGTTACTACATCAAATCTCTAGCAAGTTTAAGTGATCTTCTTGAGTTTAGATCCACTCAAGTCACTTAGTACTTCATCACCAAATCTTCAAGATCACAAAGGTGCCAAGATGTAGAAAGCTAGCTCAATCCAAAGTCCTAAGTGTTCAATCAAAGTCCTATCCTTACTAGTTACTCCTTTCTTAATTGAAAGCCAAAAGTTGTAAGCAACTAATCACCACCATCATCTCATGTTTATTATTCATAATATTGACAATTTCATGCTATATATATCGTTACTATATTGATTCATGATGTACATATACTCAATCACATGTTTTAATTCACATATTGTCGTAAAAGTAACAAACTAGTAAACTAGTCATATTCTACACATTTGAGACCATTAAAACCAGTCACATATGGACTTTTTAACTTACATACTATGGTAGCCAAGATAAAAAGGTAAACATAGCAACTTGAATCACCCGAAACGGACAAACGAGTCAAAAGATACGGCCAAAAGAAGTTAGCAAAATCAAAACGCCGAAACTGCCAAATTGAATCTATTAAGGGTCTGTCCGTTTTGAAAGTGGTACTTCTGGTACGAATCATCAAAAAGTTAAAATACAAAAGTTTTCCGGAACGACGTTTTCCTTCAATGTAATAGAAGCTCGGACCCTAAAAACGCTTAAACATGCCATTATATTTCAAAAACTGAAACTGCCCTATATATAGTCTCACGACTATACTTTTGTAAAACTAAAAGCAAACCAAGAGGCCTAATGGCCATAAGCTAAGACAATGGCCACGGATAAGGTCAAAGCTGAGTCTCATGACCATGGTAGTCAAGACCAAAGCCTCGGCAAGTCCATGGCTAAAGCCTCAAGGCTTATTTACCCAAGACCGTTAACTAAGGTGTTAACCGTGGCAAATCAATACCAACACAAACCAAACGACATAACTTTATATACTTACATTATCTAATGATCATATTTATGAAATGACGAGAACTTGTAAAAACTAGATGTTTACTAAAAACATGATAAACTTTATGATATAACAATCTTCATTCAAAATCTATGTTTTATCTACTAAGTGCTACAAAACTAGGGAGCTTCATTTGAGGGGTTTCATTTGAGTAAAATGTATCGACGAGTTGCTGGACTTACGATTTAAAGTGTCCTAGCTCCTCGAACGTTTACTACATGACCTCTGAATTGTGATGGCCCGAACGGTAGTACGATTTATATAAACTAAACATGTTTTCACAACTAGACCATTTCTATAAACGACATATACAAAAACCATGTACTACATCATGATCAACATAGAGACGTATATAGGTTTGTTATTTCTTTGGCATTATTATTTCAAACCTAAGTCGCAACATCCTATTCTAGGTTGCTCGTAGAAGTTCTCATGGCATATCCATCATTCTCATTATACATTTGATATCATTTACTCTGAGGTGAGTTCATAGCCCCACTTTCTATTACTTAATTGTTTTACAAACCCTTGGGGGAGATACATGCTTTATTTTAAACCGAACACATTGCTTTCAAACTATATGCTTATCTGATTGTCATATTTTCACTAAGTAACCATCATTGCCAAACATAAGTCCCTAAATCATGAACCATTAATCACTGGAGAGAGTGAGCACGAATATTGTGAATAGATCTATTGGGATTGACGAATCCCGTTTGTGTTGACCGGGTAGGCAAACAAACGCACTATATTTGAGTAACATTAGGTAAAAACGGCAATTTTACCTATTAGGGCAAGTACCAACAGTTTCTACAATTAATATTGGAACACGTTAACACCTTGGTTGCATAAACTTGGTGACAAACTAAAGCTGGCTCAAGTATCATATACTTGAGGCAGCCGTACCAAACAATAATAACTGTTTTGTTTTCAAACTATTGGTGTGAGTCTAAATTAACTCACACTACCAACATAATGTGTTCAACCATCAAACAAACTCTATGAATTTCACTCAACCTTTTTGTTGACAGTTTTAAGCATGTATTTCAGGTCCATAATGCCTGGCACGGAAGAGCAAGGACTAGATCAAGAAGGCTATAAATATTTTATCATTCACAAAACATCAAAGACTTTATATTGATGTACTTTGTAAACAATGGAACCAACTGGGACCTATTTTGTAAACTCTGTTATATTTGAATAATTTGAATGATAAATCCTTTTTAAAACGACTCCTTTATAGATCGTTTTCTATTATTATGACTGTTGTGCCGTCGAGTAACACCCAATTTGAATTCCGCTGCGTATCACGAAATTGGGGGTGTTACAGATTGGTATCAGAGCCAGGTTTATAGAGAAACGGGTCTAATCGAGACCTAAACTATAACCACTCTTACAAACAAAATATTTTATAGCCTTCGCTCTCCGTGCCTTCCATCCTCCAGACGATTATGTGACTTTTAAGCATTTTAAGCTATACAAACATACTAGTATACTGATATATACACTCGACATAATTTCAATCATAAACAATGTACTAAACATACCTGCGTATGCCTATTCTAAGGCATTACGGCACCATCATATTTTTCCAATATCCCAATCATGCATCTACTCGTGCATTTTAGGATTACGAAACTTTATCCAAGACATTGTAACTGATTACAATGGTCTTTCCTACTTCCCAGACATTGTGAGATACAATGGTCTCATTCATTTTCAAGACACTGTGAGATACAGTAGTCTCTATTACACTCTCGGATCAGTAAATCCTACGGTGGTCTCTATTACATTCTCGACATCTGTAAATCCTACAGTGGTCTCCATTACACTCTCAGACACTGTAAATCCTACAGTGGTCTCTATTACATTCTCAGACACTATAAATCCTACAGTGGTCTCCATTACATTCTCAGACACTGTAAATCCTACAAAGGTCACAATTACATCCCCACACACTGTAAATGAAGCAATTAACTCATTTATTCCTTAGACATTGTGAGTTACACAATGGTCTCTCCATCTTTTCTCAAAACATTGTGAGTTACACAATGGTCTCTCCATCATTTCTCAAGACATTGTGAGTTACACAATGATCTCTCTATCATTTCTCAAGACATTGTGAGTTACACAATGGTTTAATTTACTTCACAGACATTGTAAATTATACAAAGTCTCTAAAAATTATCTTATAAACATTATATGATATTGCTTTATATGAAACCCGTCACAGTCTATCAATTTCCCTAATGAAAATACAAGAAATAGGATTTCTAAAAGATAAACTGACTCATCATCTACAAAAGCTGAAGTTCAGCAACTTCCTCTACATTCATCAAAATTCTCTTTTGAAACCTTCATTGTTAAATGTCCGTGATGCTAGCCAAGTATAGACTATTTTAGAATTAATTAAGATTTCCTTTCCACACGTATCTACCCATACTATCTTCTATGCAATGGAATGTGAAAACATAGGTTACAAGTCTTTTATGGCGAGGACTTGCAACTGAATGGTTTGATATCGCCTTTGCTTAGTGGACAAATTCTCAAAAGCTATGGACATATCACAAGTATACCTAATTTAGGTATTTGGAAAATTTATCGAACCTCGGCTAAATATAGCCTAATCACCTATATTTAACCTAGGGATAGTGGAACATAGTCTGATTAACTATGTTCGACTTAAAATTTTCAAACACTGAGAACAATTATACAAGGGTTATATTCAGGTTAATTTCCTACTTAAACTCAATAAACAACCATAATTCATTAAAAAGATCTAGAGACACGATAGTGTCTTGATGAGTGTCCAAATACTCATCATTTTTGTACCATCTAAACTGCAAAATCATCTGAAAACACTCAGAAACACATCAAAATGATCAAAATATCACAAATCAGTGTTTTATGTGTTTTAAATGCAAAAATACCAAAATCAGATGAAAAACATATCAAATTTGCAAAAATTGCAGTTGTAGTCCCCCAAGTTTATAAAATTGTCAAAAATAGTCCCTGAGTCAAAATTTCAAAAGAAAAGTCACCAAAGGTCCTTTTTAAATCATAACTTGTCAAATTTAGTCCTTTGGTGAAAAATATGAAAAGTTTGAGAAAATTACAAAAATGGTCCTCCAAATCTGAAAATGGCAACTTTGGTCCTTGCATTATTAAACTTTGTCATTTTTAGTCCTTTGAGCAATTTTACAGAATTGGCAGGAATGGTCCTTGAGTTTTCAGAAATTGCAATAAGGTCCTTGAAGTCTTAAACCCTTATACCCTACTTTGGACCCCCTGCCAGCTTTTGATCCCCTGCCATTCTTCTTTGAACCCCCTGTCATAATACCTTTTTGACCCCTTTGATTATTAATACACCCCTGCCTGGTCAGTCAACCCTTTGGTCAAATAAAACCCACTTGGCGCCAAGACCTTCTTCCCCAACAACATCCCTGAAATCACTCACCATATCTCAACCCCCCTCCTCACCTTTTCTTCCCCTTGTCCCCTCACCTCAACACAACTACAAGAACCATTAAATGATCCTTCCCTCATCTCACTCAACACCTTCCATTGCCAAACTCCATTTGGGCCAAAACTCAATTTAAAGGCCAAGATTAGTTTAAGTGATCCAATGGCCACAAATTCAAGCTGAACTGCTCGTGAGTGCTAGTGGAAGCACATTTGGGTATAAAAGAAAGAAAGAGAAGAAAGGAGTTAGCAAGTAGTATAGTGTAGTTTTAAATTTTATGTCGCTTTTATATTTTCAAGTTTACTAGTGTACTTTTTAGCCTTTAAGCTCTTGCTTGAGCATTATTAAGTGTATGTTAATCTTTATTGAAAACAAATTTCCAGTTTCTAGTTTAATTACAGTTTTTGCAATTTTCAAAAATCTCTATAAATTTGAATGATATTTTTGGTTGTTGTTTTGGATATATAAGCTTGTATAAGTCTTTTCTAAGCTTTAATAAGTTTACTTTAGGTTATCATTCACTCAAAAAGTCACTTAATCAGATTTCACTCAAAATTCTCAAATAGTCAACAAGTCAAACCGAGCTTCATATGGTTCTGGAATGGGTTAATGGTGGATGTAGTGATGATATTGGGTTGAAATAGGGTAGATAAGAGTAGGATTTGGGTTGGTTTCAGCATACCGATGGAAACTTGTGAGTATTTTATGGTATTTTCAGTTTTTGCATATCATACTTGTCTATGAATCTGTAGTCACCTATGGTTAAAATATGTTTAGGTAATTGTATTATGATCATATAAACTAAGTTTGATCAATAGCACCCTCTGAATCAGTTGTTTATCTCATTTTAATTCCATAACAGTTAGCTAAAGGGGTGTTTGGTTCTGCTTAATTATCTGTCTTAAAGTTACATTCAGAAGTAGATTTCTATTGTTTCATGCTTGTTTAGTCCTAGTTGACTCATTTGAGTCTTATTCTTGTGCCTTTTAAGCTAAAAAGTCAAAAATCCATATCTTTGGTTCTTAGCAGTCACTGTGGTGTTTTCAACAAAGTCAAAAGCTCATTTCATGTTTAAAATACATAGGTTTAGCTTAAATCAGTGTTATTTCATCATTATATATCATTTCCAGTCCACAAATTAGGATCAAACTTCACAAAAGTCAACTTTCAGTTTTATTTTAAAAAGTCAAATGGTGCAAACCTTGTTTTGAGGCCACTGAGTAGGAATTTTAACAAGCTCATTTCTGGGCCAATTCATGTGAATCTTGTGGTTTTAGAAACTCCTCCTGGTCTACTTTGTTATGGTTATTTTTATAAATTTTTGTCAATTTTTTATAGCCTTCAAAATAGCTTGTCTTTTATGGCTTAAGTGCCTTCAACTCTGAAATGCTGAGTTTTTCTCAGCTGATGCAAGCCCTTGCACAGGGCTCATTTGAGCTCCTCTAGGTTTGAAATTTGGCTCATTTGTAGCTAGCCAGGTCCTTGTAAGGTTCCCATGGTTGTTTTCTAGTTTTGGCTTATTGGTGAGCTTATTCATAAGCTCAAACTTGCCACCCCTTTCTTGTTTTCTCCAAAATCTCAGTTCATCAATTCTGTTCTAGGTCATTAATCAGAGGTTTAGCTTGTTGTTTCTCATTTCATTTTGGTCATTTTAGCTTATAGTAGTTTGCATATCAGTTTGGTGCCCTTTGGACTGCATTTGCTTATTCAAGAGCTTATTTCTATAAGCTCTTATTCTTCAGTTTCTATATCCTCAACATAAGCACCTCTTTTTCTAATTTTCCTAGTTTCCTTATATTGTTTTAGACTTTCCCTGAAATTTTCAGATTTTTCTAAGGTGTTTTGCTATTTTTCTTAATTTTAAATAGTTTTTAAGCATTTTTAATTAGTATTTAATATAAAAAATTAGAAAAAGGTTCTAAAAAATAAGTTTTCAATTTTCTTAAGTTTAGATAAATATAAATAGCCTAAAAAGTATTTTTCCATATTTTTCTTAGTTAAATTTGTATTTTCTAGCATTTAAATTAGTTTTAAATAGTTTTAAATTAGTAATAAATATATAAGAAGTCTAAAAAAATATCTTTTCAGTTTTAAAATTAGTTTTATAATATTTTAGATTTTTCTAAGTCTTAATTTTATTTTTCTAGTCTTATTTCATATTTTCTTTTATTTTAGTCTATTATTAAATAGTTAAAATAGTTTTTAATTAATAATAATTAGATAATTAGTTGTAAAAATCATTTTCCTTTTCTAATAATTTTCTTATATCATTAGGATTGTAAAAATGTATTTTTCATACTTTTAGGATCTATATTGTATAAGTTTCACTTTTTATTTTGCACGTTTACGTATTTTAATTTAAACGTAAGTTTTTCGTTTTAAGTTTTAAACGTTCATCACTTTAAAAATAGTGATAGCGTTTATTTAATATCTTTTATCTTTTTAATTTTCTTAATTTGTATTTAAGTCGCTGTTATTTATTACCTTTTTCAGTAGTGTAATTATTCAATCCTAATCCTTTCTGATCGCTATCATTAGTGATCATTCTATCGTCTGATCAAGCGTTTACACACCATTGAGTCTCCGTGGGACTTAACGACCCGGGAATCCACTGTATTCTCTGATCTTCATTGTATTTGGTTCCGAGCTGTTTTAAGTCTGTTTGACTTGACGGTTTAGCACGGATCAAAATTTGGCGCCGCTGCCGGGGAGGCTTTAGCGTGTGTTTAGCCTTTTTCAGATCCACTCTTGCTCATATCCCATCCTTTGTAAAAAGTTTTTTGTAAAGTTTTCAAAAATCCAAAAAGTTCATTAGCACTTTTCCTAAAGTGTTAAAAACGCCAAAAATATTTTCCTCTTTGTTTTTATAGCATGTTTTTCCAAAAATGCCAAAAATATTCCTCTTTACCCTCTTACCCTTTTTGATTCTTTACTCCTTTACCCTCTATTCATTTGATTCTACCTTCTTCTATTCTCATGGAATCGTTTATTCCTTGTGTCGGTTGTGGTTAGCCTCTTTATGGTTCACCCATGCCGTGTAATGCGTGTACAAGTGGTAATGATATTGAAGCGGAGTTGTTTGTTTTGTGGTTCGAGGAATTCATTTGATTATGATCCTAACTCATTTAACGACCCCTCAAACTTTTCCAATTACCCACCACGGCCCAACTTATCTTCATATAATTGCTGTGAATTTTGTGGAGGTCCTCACCAAGGATTTGAGTGTCAATCCGTAAACACGTTTGTCTATGAACAGTTTTCCGGTGATGCTCGAACTTTGGTTGTGACCAACATCCATATGATTCACTCCGCACTCAACAGCTTTTTCTTGTTGTGAATGTGGTGGTTCACACTACACTCGATTGTCAATCAGAAACACGCTTGTCTATGGCAGGTTCCCGATAACAATTATGACACCAAAGACATACGACTCACAGCCACATCAGTTTTATGTTGTGATTACGTGGTGGTCCTCACTCTAGCTCGGATTGTCAGACGGGGAACCTATTTCCTTGCAACAATTACGACTATTCGTTTCAAAACCAACCTCCACAGTGCCATACGATTCAACCTCGGCCTGCCATCTCCTCACAATTTGGTTTTCAAGATTTATTCCAAAACTTCAAGATGCGAGGAATGCACTTAATGATTTGGCGTGAGGCGACCCAAGAAAGCGTCATGGTGAATCTATGGAAGATTTACTCGCAATAGAACGAGCAAAGACACAACCGCTTTTGTTTAATCAGCGTGCATGCTCGATGACGAAGATGAAGACGACGAGGAGAGTACTATTCCTTTGAGCGATATCATTTCTCAACTCCTCGCCTATTGTTATCACACCGATATTCCCACTCACTCTCTCACCATGGGGACGAGCATCTCAAAGACTATTCGAAACGGAATCATCTAATGTTGAGAACTTTATCCCGATCCCAAGTGAGTCTGAGGGAATTCTTGACCATGAGGGTGATGTGTCTTCTCCTCTTACAAATGATCTTGTTGAGACTTTCTCAGATTTTGACAGTGATTATAGTGATGCCAATTATTTATATTCTAAAGACATAGAGTTTATTGATGCATCACTTCCACATTCCGAGATCGTCAACTTAGAAGAGGATGTTGACCATGTTGTTTCCACAACAGTTTATACGACTATCACTAATCCCTTATTCGAATTCGATTCTGAATTTACTCTAAATTCGATTAATCCAATCTTTGATGGTGATGAGTCCGACACGGAGACTATAATGGACGAGGTGCATATTTATAGCCCAAGTACCACATGTCCCACCTCCAGATTCTCTTCATGAGGAGTTCGCCGGTGAACTCACTCATATCATATCTCCGCTGGAGTATGATTGCTTGGATGGCAAAAATCATGATCGGGGGGAGAGAATCTCAATTTGCATAGTTATGACAAATCTTCCCACCCTCCCAACCGAGATGCCTTCCAAACCAAAGAGCTCTACCAAGAAAATCCAAATAAGTGCAACTGCACTTAATCCCAAGGATGAAGATCTAGTCATGATTGTTATCATGATTTTCCTTCTTTTCTTCACCTACTCGGTGATTTCCTCTCTTCTTCACTCCTTCGGGAGTGAGGACACTATCTTTGACCCTGGCATTTTCATTTATCATCTATGAGCCGGGTCTGTTTCTCTTTATCTCATCGGTGTGGAACTTTCACATGCTTCAAATGTTTGTCCAAACATCTTGAATGAAAGTCCGATGGAGATTGTATCTTCCACTTGCTTCCCCATGAACCAATGAATTCGGGGTCGAGTCAAGCTAGCGACTTCGAAATCAAAAACAAAGCACGCACAATATGGGTTTTCACCCATATTTCATCTTCTTTCTATTTTCTACCACCCTAGTGTGGGGGTTCCACATGTTGTGTATATATGCAAGTTTCAAAAAAAAAATCTTCTTTCTAAATAATGGCCGTAGTATTTCCCTTTTACGTTCTTTGTTTCGGCATAACCGCGGTACTTTGAATATTGAGGGCAATATTCATTTCTAAGTGTGGGGGGGAATTCTCACGAATTTTATCATATTTATCCACCCAATTCCCCCATTTTTGGCAAAATTTTTTTTTTGGAGTAAGTGTTTTACACTTTCTCATTTGGTTATCAACCGCCTTGTCAGTAAGACAAAGGAGGCTAGTCCGAATGTACGGCTTCGGTAAAGACAAAATCAAATCCGTTGAAAGTCGGTGGTTTGCTCAAAATCACATGGTTATCGGTGTACCATGGTTCTTACTTGAACTGAAACATTTGGCTACTCCAGAAGTAATGGCTTTTGGTAAAGAGAATAAAATCCATTATGTTTTCTCAAATCATTGCTAGGGACTAGCAATATCTCAGTGTGGGGGATTGATGAGTGTCCAAATACTCATCATTTTTGTACCATCTAAACTGCAAAATCATCTGAAAACACTCAGAAACACATCAAAATGATCAAAATATCACAAATCAGTGTTTTATGTGTTTCAAATGCAAAAATATCAAAATCAGATGAAAAACATATCAAATTTGCAAAAATTGCAGTTTTAGTCCCCCAAGTTTATAAAATTGTCAAAAATAGTCCCTGAGTCAAAATTTCAAAAGAAAAGTCACCAAAGGTCCTTTTTAAATCATAACTTGTCAAATTTAGTCCTTTGGTGAAAAATATGAAAAGTTTGAGAAAATTACAAAAATGGTCCTCCAAATCTGAAAATGGCAACTTTGGTCCTTGCATTATTAAACTTTGTCATTTTTAGTCCTTTGAGCAATTTTACAGAATTGGCAGGAATGGTCCTTGAGTTTTCAGAAATTGCAATAAGGTCCTTGAAGTTTTAAACCCTTATACCCTACTTTGGACCCCCTGCCAGCTTTTGATCCCCTGCCATTCTTCTTTGAACCCCCTGTCATAATACCTTTTTGACCCCTTTGATTATTAATACACCCCTGCCTGGTCAGTCAACCCTTTGGTCAAATAAAACCCACTTGGCGCCAAGACCTTCTTCCCCAACAACATCCCTGAAATCACTCACCATATCTCAACCCCCCTCCTCACCTTTTCTTCCCCTTGTCCCCTCACCTCAACACAACTACAAGAATCATTAAATGATCCTCCCCTCATCTCACTCAACACCTTCCAGCTGTCAAACTCCATTTGGCGCCAAAACTCAATTTAAAGGCCAAGATTAGTTTAAGTGATCCAATGGCCACAAATTCAAGTGGGAACTGTTCAGAGTGCTAGTGGAAGCACATTTGGGTATAAAAGAAAGAAAGAGAAGAAAGGAGTTAGCAAGTAGTATAGTGTAGTTTTAAATTTTATGTAGCTTTTATATTTTCAAGTTTACTAGTGTACTTTTTAGCCTTTAAGCTCTTGCTTGAGCATTATTAAGTGTATGTTAATCTTTATTGAAAACAAATTTCCAGTTTCTAGTTTAATTACAGTTTTTGCAATTTTCAAAAATCTCTATAAATTTGAATGATATTTTTGGTTGTTGTTTTGGATATATAAGCTTGTATAAGTCTTTTCTAAGCTTTAATAAGTTTACTTTAGGTTATCATTCACTCAAAAAGTCACTTAATCAGATTTCACTCAAAATTCTCAAATAGTCAACAGAAGTCACACTGAGCTTCATATGGTTCTGGAATGGGTTAATGGTGGATGTAGTGATGATATTGGGTTGAAATAGGGTAGATAAGAGTAGGATTTGGGTTGGTTTCAGTCTGCATACCAGATGGAAACTTGTGAGTATTTTATGGTATTTTCAGTTTTTGCATATCATACTTGTCTATGAATCTGTAGTCACCTATGGTTAAAATATGTTTAGGTAATTGTATTATGATCATATAAACTAAGTTTGATCAATAGCACCCTCTGAATCAGTTGTTTATCTCATTTTAATTCCATAACAGTTAGCTAAAGGGGTGTTTGGTTCTGCTTAATTATCTGTCTTAAAGTTACATTCAGAAGTAGATTTCTATTGTTTCATGCTTGTTTAGTCCTAGTTGACTCATTTGAGTCTTATTCTTGTGCCTTTTAAGCTAAAAAGTCAAAAATCCATATCTTTGGTTCTTAGCAGTCACTGTGGTGTTTTCAACAAAGTCAAAAGCTCATTTCATGTTTAAAATACATAGGTTTAGCTTAAATCAGTGTTATTTCATCATTATATATCATTTCCAGTCCACAAATTAGGATCAAACTTCACAAAAGTCAACTTTCAGTTTTATTTTAAAAAGTCAAATGGTGCAAACCTTGTTTTGAGGCCACTGAGTAGGAATTTTAACAAGCTCATTTCTGGGCCAATTCATGTGAATCTTGTGGTTTTAGAAACTCCTCCTGGTCTACTTTGTTATGGTTATTTTTATAAATTTTTGTCAATTTTTTATAGCCTTCAAAATAGCTTGTCTTTTATGGCTTAAGTGCCCTGCTCAACTCAGCAAATGCTGAGTTTTTCTCAGCTGATGCAAGCCCTTGCACAGGGCTCATTTGAGCTCCTCTAGGTTTGAAATTTGGCTCATTTGTAGCTAGCCAGGTCCTTGTAAGGTTCCCATGGTTGTTTTCTAGTTTTGGCTTATTGGTGAGCTTATTCATAAGCTCAAACTTGCCACCCCCTTTACTGTTTTCTGCCAAAATCTCAGTTCATCAATTCTGTTCTAGGTCATTAATCAGAGGTTTAGCTTGTTGTTTCTCATTTCATTTTGGTCATTTTAGCTTATAGTAGTTTGCATATCAGTTTGGTGCCCTTTGGACTGCATTTGCTTATTCAAGAGCTTATTTCTATAAGCTCTTATTCTTCAGTTTCTATATCCTCAACATAAGCACCTCTTTTTCTAATTTTCCTAGTTTCCTTATATTGTTTTAGACTTTCCCTGAAATTTTCAGATTTTTCTAAGGTGTTTTGCTATTTTTCTTAATTTTAAATAGTTTTTAAGCATTTTTAATTAGTATTTAATATAAAAAATTAGAAAAAGGTTCTAAAAAATAAGTTTTCAATTTTCTTAAGTTTAGATAAATATAAATAGCCTAAAAAGTATTTTTCCATATTTTTCTTAGTTAAATTTGTATTTTCTAGCATTTAAATTAGTTTTAAATAGTTTTAAATTAGTAATAAATATATAAGAAGTCTAAAAAAATATCTTTTCAGTTTTAAAATTAGTTTTATAATATTTTAGATTTTTCTAAGTCTTAATTTTATTTTTCTAGTCTTATTTCATATTTTCTTTTATTTTAGTCTATTATTAAATAGTTAAAATAGTTTTTAATTAATAATAATTAGATAATTAGTTGTAAAAATCATTTTCCTTTTCTAATAATTTTCTTATATCATTAGGATTGTAAAAATGTATTTTTCATACTTTTAGGATCTATATTGTATAAGTTTCACTTTTTATTTTGCACGTTTACGTATTTTAATTTAAACGTAAGTTTTTCGTTTTTAGTTTTAAACGTTCATCACTTTAAAAATAGTGATAGCGTTTATTTAATATCTTTTATCTTTTTAATTTTCTTAATTTGTATTTAAGTCGCTGTTATTTATTACCTTTTTCAGTAGTGTAATTATTCAATCCTAATCCTTTCTGATCGCTATCATTAGTGATCATTCTATCGTCTGATCAAGCGTTTACACACCATTGAGTCTCCGTGGGACTTAACGACCCGGGAATCCACTGTATTCTCTGATCTTCATTTGCATTTGTGTCTGAGCTGTTTTAAGTCTGTTAGACTTGATGGTTTGGACGAGATCATGTCTTACCACTCAGCGAGATCTTAGTACTTATTTATACTACCTAATTTTCATTCTTGAAAGTTTTCATTTATGAAATAATCCTAACTACTATCTAGGGATATTCATCGAATATTCTCGTCATTTCTTAGAAGTACTAGCCTGTTTAGGTTTCAAGGATATCATTCCGCCATAATCCTTTAAAATTCACTTATGATTTTAAAGCAAACTTGACATCTCTACCTAAGAATAATGGTAAGCATAGCACTACACTCATCTAATAGTCAACATATCACATCATTATCTGAACTCCATTATAAATCAGTATGTAAAACTTCACAGTATCACGTTTCTTTCAAACACTAGTAGACATAAACACTATACAAATATAGCCTTCATCCCAAAACCACCTAAGACATGATCAACTTTGGAAATGGTTTGGATAACCACTTGCGACTATCAAAACTTTCCTACAAACGACAATTATCACATCATTATAAACCATTTCACATCAACAACATCTTATACCTTTAGGTGATCAACTTAAGCCACCACCAAAAACATAAAATGGTACATAACACATTCTATGACCAGAAACTTGAGAACGCAAATATTAGAATTCGGCGTATACACCCTCATTTTTCTAGACACTTCAACATCGAATAACACACACTGAATTCTGGGACGGAATTCCCATTAAGGTGGTGAGACTATAACAACCCACATTTTCAGGTTACTTTTCATTTTTTAAGAAATTACTATTCACTTTCACTATTCATCCCATAAAATTTTTATTTCACATTCTCGTAAGTTAATTTATTTTAGTAATAACCTGAGAGTTTTACAATCGTTAGATCATCTTCGCAAAAGTTATTAAGAAAACATCATTTTAAAGTTTCGTTTTGGTCGGATAACCATTTAAACATCACGCGATAACTAAAATCAACTCGACAATTTTCCTCACGCCGATTAATTTTTAGATCACTCATAATCAATTTGAGAAATTTTTAAGATTTCATTTAAATGTTACCAAATAAACCCTGAGCCGTACGAGACTAAACTTACGTTTGAAACAATTCTACTTAGACCCATACCAAAGAAGACCTGATACAATGTATACTTAGATACATTGAATATAAAGAAAACCCATGGACCAACCCATAACCCTGACCCATAACCAAAAAACCCATGGGCAAAGAGGAGCGTACCACGGATCCCTAGGATTACACTAGCCGGATCCCAAGTGGAAGGGATCCGTAGAACAGAGAAGAAATTTGCTTATAAATAGAGAGTCATTTCTTCATTCTAACTCACCCCTTTTCTTACTAAATCTCTCATACACTCTCATTCTCTTTTAACATATAGATCACTTGATCTAGAGAGTTGTTCTTCTTTCTTTCTATTTGTGATCCTCATATAGGTCCTTCTCTAAGGCGAGATCATGAGCATTCTACAAGTCATCCAAGCAAGGGGTCCTTGATTGATTTGTCACTCCGCAAGATTTCTGCAGCGAAGATCTTGTACTTGATATTTCACATATTTGTTGTGTAATAGTTGTGTTGGTTTGGTCCACCGTGCTACGGACTCGGTATCTAGCTTTGTACCGGTAAAAGTGTAAGCAACGTTGTGAAGGCTTCTCCGCCAAGTGAAGGAGTTTGTTGACATAGTGCTTGAACTCTCGAGTAGGTGACTCGGGAGTGGAGTAGGGCAAGGAAGGTGACCTTGTAGCCGAACCACTATAAATCGGTTGTGTCTTTTCTATCCCTTAACTTTATTTATTTGCTTGCATTATCATTAGATCTATACGTTCTCAACATCCATACGATTTCACATAATATCGAATCTAAAGTTTTTGAAATCAACTTAAAATCGGCAAAACTATTCAACCCCTCCTTCTAGTTTTCCACAATTGGCATCAAGAGCTAAGTTTATAAAAGTTTTAAAATAAAATTGTATTTTAAAAACTTTTCGATCACTATGGGTTCTAAAAATTATAAGGAAGGGCAATCTATGCAACGACCACCACTACTTGAAACTAATGGTTTTATATATTGGAAAAATAGATTCCAAACATATGTGAAGTCTAAAGATATTGATCTTTGGTACATTATTGTTGAAGGTGATTTTGAGGCTACCTCAAATGATGATAAAGGAAATTTAGTTCACATACCTCGTGATAAACTAAACGATGAAATGAAGAAAAGCTTTCTAAAAATAGTGAAGCAAAAATGGTTTTATATAATGCTTTACCGAAAAAGGAATTCCAAAGAATTTATATGCTTAAAACCTCTAAAGAAATTTGGAATTCTTTAGTTGTAACTCATCAAGGCAACCAACAAGTTAAAAATAATAAAATTAATTTATTTGTTCAACAATATGAACAATTTTCAATATCGGATGAGGAAACTATAGATCATTCATTTGCTAACTTTAATACTATTATTACATCTTTACAAGCACTTGATGAATCTTTCTCTAGCCGTAACCATGTTAGGAGATATCTAAGGGCACTTCCATCGAAGTGGAGATCCAAGGTGATGGAAATCGAAGAGTCAAAAAATTTGACAATCCTCACCCTCGATGAACTCATAGGCAACCTAAAAGTCTACGAGCTTGTCCTTGCTAAAGATTCCCAAGCCTCAAAGGTGAAAGAGAAACACAAATCTCTTGCCCTTAAAGCCAAAAGGCTTCGAGCGATGAGGAGAACTCATCTTCGAGTAGTGACTACGAAGAGTACGCTATGGCGGTAAGGGACTTTAAAAAGTTCTTTAGAAGAAAGGGTAGATACGTCAAACAACCGTATGATGATGTGACAATCCGTACTTTCAGGTCATTTCTCGACACGATTCATGTCTCATTATTTCAACATTTTGAGTAAACTTGGTTTACTTGTTTCAAATTCGCGTAACCTTGGAGGTTTAGCGGCGAATTCATGATCATAACATCACGTACATTTCATATGGACTATGATTAGTCTACATTTCATTGACATCATATGCATCTCATAAATTCATTCACGACATTTCATTTCATATTCTACGCGTAATTTTTATGTTTAATAATCTTTATCGCGTGAGTTATTATTTTAAATATTTAATCCGTTAATTTCAAAAATGATCCCGAGGTATTTTTAAACTTACATTTAGTTTATAAAAACTATATTTTTAGTTTTCCTAGTGTTTCAAATTTATTTGGTACTTAAATCGTTAAAGTATAATTATTACGTCGTTTTTCTTAAAATTATACGATAATTATTTTATCACTCAATTTTCACAAGGAAAGTATTTTTACAATTTTTATTATCTCATTACAATCTATTTTGATCTATTAAAAACTTACTTGTACCAAAAATCTACCATTTACCTTCAATTATACATTTTCCTACACATATTACTTATACCCTTTATCAAATAATTACACAACACATTATATATAAAAAAAAAAAAATAATATTTGGGGAACATGATCCACAAAAAACGCCCAAGGGAGGGTTAGTAATAAATGTGATATGGTTATTTGATTGTCTAAAATCTTACACTACATAAGTCTTACACTTCATCTTTTTTTTCTCATTCATGTATCACTAATAATTCACAAGAGTTAGCAAAGTTTCTCTCCTCTCTTTTGGTTCTCCATAAAACCGGCCATATCAAGAAGAGCTCAAGGGATCAAAATTTTTATCAAGCTCAAGTGTTTATACAATCTAGTATATACTCTATATAAGGTTTTGAAATAAAAACCAAGAGTATTTAGGCTAATCCTTGTTACTTTCACCTCTTCATTATCACTAGTAAGCATATTTTTATCATTTTCATATTTCCTTTTCATTTTCATATGTTTCTTTTCATTTTTGGAGCTTATATGCATGATATGTGATTTATACCATTTTATTTCATGATTTTAGAGTTATATATACATATTGGTCATCCTATAATTATCCCCTTGGTATTGGTTGGTCTTGATGGTGATTAGGAACCCATGACACCCTAAGAAGGTGTATGGTAGGATTAGATTAGTTTTGGAGTTGATTTGAAGGGATTAGAATAAGTTTTGTCCGAGAAAAACTATTTTCGATAAGTATATTTTGTGTTCTGTCCTTGTTTTGCTTTTCTGGAAAATCCGACAGTTGGTACTAAACTTTGGCCTTGATTTTTAGAAAATATACTTTAAAACGAATCCGTGGCCGCTTGAACGGAATAAAACGGACTTATAACGAAGAAGTTATGGATTTTACAAGTTTGACGACGAAATATACTATTTTCAGAAATTTCAGCAACATGTTTTTACCTTGTACAGGTAAAAAATGAACCTTAAGCTTCACAAATTATTTCGACTTCTCAAAAATATATTAGTTTACTTCAATACGAAGCTAAGGACATATTAAACGTAGAAAACGGATTTGAAACGACAAAGATATGCACTTTTTCATAAACTTGCCGTAACTAATTTTCTGCACACAATTAGCCAAAAACCACCATCTTTAACCCTTATTATCTTTATGTTCGAGACCTTTTGGACGAAAACTCCTGAACTGAAACTTTTAGATATCGATACAAACTTTCCAAAACAGTCGAGTTCGTTCTCTAACGATCGACATACACTATTTTACGATTAGTTTTCCAAAGCCATTTTTGGTAATTTCACAAAAATTCCGACGACATTGTTTTGCGACGAAAAGTGGGAATTTCTCTAAAAATCATTATAAAACCATTGTAGGATGACATTTTGACGTAAAAACATGTAAAGTGATTTTTGTTTGGTCAAGGCGTCAAAAGAGTATTTTTCGACGATGTGTAATATTTTCAAAACTCGTAAATGGTATAAATAACATATCAAGTGCATGCATAACATTACATTGCAATTCATGACATATCATATCATTGATAATAGGTCCCGGTTAACGCATCACATTAAACCTCGGTGTACTCACTTTTGCCATTATTCCAGTTTACCAAGTGAGTTTTCATAGCCCCGTTTTACATGCTTTTTACATTATTTCAAACCTACGGGGGAGAATACATTGCACAATATTTTATTACGATACCAAGTATGTTAAATACATTTACATTGCTTGAGTTACAAAGTTGCCAGTTAAAAGTCCCCATTTCAAATGCATGAGCCGTTAATTTTGGAAAGCGTGTGTGAGTGGATAGATCTATCGAGGGTGACTCCTCCATCCGGGTTGGTGAATCCCAATTGTCATACGGATGCATTTCATTCATAATCATTACCAGAGTTGTTTGGCACGACACTCTTTTGGGGCGCATTAGTCGAAGCTTCGTATCATGCGCTTAAGCAATTGTAACATTTTACGTGATGGATTGTCATGCCCGATTTATACTTGTGTAGTCGTATAAAGCATTAACATAAACCTATGATTTCTCACCAACATTATTGTTGACCGTTTTTTAGCAATGTATTTTCGTGTAACCGAGGCATTATTATCATGACATGGTTTAGGGACCTACATTTTGAGTCGCGGCGTCGACTTACATTATGTACATTATGGCACTTAATTTCAAAACATCGTTTGGATTTGTAACATATTTGTATTTTCGCCAACTTTGTAAACCTTTTGGGACCGATGTTGTACTCTGAATATTTTTTTTTATGAAATATCCAACGATGTGTTCTTAAAACGGCACTTTAGGTCGTTCAATATAACTGTGATGTGGTGCTATGACCAATCCCCGTGAATTCCATTCCGCTGCAAAACAGGTAAATTGGGGGTGTGACAGATTGGTACCAGAGCTACAGTTATAGAGAACTAGGTTGCATCATTGACCCTAGACTATAACTACATTATCATAGCATCTCATCATTTCATCATAAGTACATGTTCACTTTGCATGCGGTTTTGTACGCACATTTTACGAGTTATTTATTTTCATTTCAAAACGATTGTCACATGGATGCCCTTAAATACCCATCCCATTATTATTTTTCTTTCTCCTCATACTCTAACGTGGAAAAATTCTTTGTCATTCCCTATCGCGATTTTCACATCAATTGACTCTTCACCGATAACGTTAAATACCGAGATAAACCTTTTAGGAGGACGAAGTTACACCTACACCATCACGATCACTATCGATTCACTGTAAGATCAGGACAATTTTTATCACTCAGTTGGGACAGATCATACCATTGGGTAGAATTTTTAGGCTTAGTCCTAATGAACCTATTTTCTTAACTCGTCACAAGGATTCCATTATCATCATTGTCATTATTTTCATCATCATTATCATTTCGAGCACCATCCGTACCATTACATCTCATACTCGATACTCATACACCTGACTTGCGGCTTGGGAAGCGTGCATGATTTGACACACCATTACCATCTACCACTAAGACTATAGACACTACACCATCTCATAGGTTTGAGGACTACGAGAATTTTAGGGCTATGGTTGCTAGACCGCCTACTACTCCTACACTTGAGACATGATTAGACCACCAACAGGAACAGATAATAAGTACCTTCCTAGCTAATGTAATCCTTATCATTTATTATCTCTACGATAATCACCACCTTGTTTATTTCATTCCTTACTCCAATTGCCCAATTTTCCATCATTTCACGACAATACATCACTATCTTACTAGGGGTTAGGTCAACTTTATTCTCGACCAATTAGTAGACTATTACTATTCGATAAGGTTCTCCTATGTATCCTATAAACCATCCAACAAATTTTATTCCAAATTATCCTGCTACTATTTCATGAAGTTATTTCACTTGATTTTATTTCGAACTATTTCATCACCATCTTAGAAACGTTGTTTCATAAGTTTTAACGCAAGTTGTTTTATTATCAATTTATCAAATGGTTTCAGTCATTTTATCAACTATTTAATATCCTCATGCGAAACGATTTTCATGTTACTCTGAAAAATCATCAAGCTATTATCTTACAAAACAAAACGTTGAATACCAACTATTTGTCCTACATTCCCTCTTATGAGATAATAAACTTCATCGTTATCTAACACAAACTGCTTTCAACTATTTTACCGACCATTTCATCTTACTCCTGTACCATTAAACCAAAATTTACGACTTTAATAATACTTTATAAACAATGACCTTACTGATACTTTACAAACGATTTTCTCATAGTATGATAAACCGAATAATTTACTATTATTTTATAAAACAACAAACAATTGCAATAGCAAGTTACAAACTATATTACAAATTTTCCTGCAAGTAATATTGCGGTCTTATAAACTATTTTACCCTTTTGGTGAGCTATATTAGCCACTGTCTGATTTAAAATCATAAAAACTTGGTACGCTTACCTCACAGACTATTCGCCTTCACTTTACTGACTATTATATTAATTAAACTACGAAATCTTCTATTATTTGACAAACGATAAATTGTTTTATTGTAAGCTATTTTACAAATCATTTCACGAGTTATGTTAGAATCTGAATTGTGTCTTACCCAAAATCTTTAACTACCATTGTTAAGCCGTTTTCTATCACTATATAGCTGTTTTAAAATCACCTTAACAAGTTGTTGCTTTAATACCAAGCCACAACTAAGACTTATTATTAAACTGTAACTGATAAAAATGTTTCTTTCTTATTCAATAAAGTGGTTTTACAAACCTTTTCATAAACTTTACTGTAATTTTCTTACAAACTATTTATTCTCGTTCGAAAGCAAAGTTTTAAAATCAGATATATCGTGCATAAACATTTCTTTCTGTTAACACTCTATAAATGCTTACGCCATTTATCTCCCACTCAACCGATAAGATTAGGATTTGACGGGTGACCTTTTTAGGAAAGACTTCCTATACCAATTGTGAGGAGGATTCCTCGATACAAGAAAACAATGAAAGGATTTTGGAAATACCAACAAGGACTAGAACTAGGAGGTAGGATGATTCAAAACTCAACAAAAATCTTAAGACATCACGAGACATTCCGAACCACTATTTTGAATTAGAATCCAAACTCTATCATTCCATAAGTACTAGCCAGACCGAGTTACGAGATTTAATACGAAGCAAATACCCATGAAGCAACACTATAGGGATATACCAAGTCTTCTATCTGAGGCTATAGAACATCCTATTAAACATGGCCTCAACAATATGTGAACTTCCCTACAATGAGTATCCCTTAAAGGAAAATTTGGTTAAATTAAGGCTATCGATATAAACTTTCCCTAAGGCATTGTGTTCTCTAGAAATTCCAAGTAACCACATTTCCATATCAAGAGATGTCACAGGTTTGAACATGTCGGGCTATCAATGACTCCCCATCTACAAGTGAAACTAGAACAAACATTCTTCGGCATAGTTTGAGATGATACCTATCTTCTTGCTAGCATGATAGCAATATTAGGGATGAACTACATTTGAAGCAATTACAACACCTCATAACCCATCTTTTCGGAACCCGTCGATCATTTTGAAAAATACCCTCAAACTTACCACCTTCTATCACTTCTATTTAGAACGCTTATTATTAACATAGGATTTGACACGTCTCATTTTCCTTTTATTTGAAGAGTTATGGCGCCGAAGAGAGCTCCACCAGCTATGACACAAGCCGATATCCAAAAGTATATAAAGGATTGTATAGCTAGGGAACTAGGGAAAGAACGGGCAACGATAGTTACTGCTGCTGCTGCCGCTGTCGAGACCATGGCTGGTACTGAAACTACTAGACATGCTACTACTACAGGAGTTGCAGGAGATTCGAGAGTTCGAAGTGGTACATACATAGACTTTAAGAGCAGTGCCCCCCCGAAGTTCAGAGGCACAGAAGGAGCCATTACTATGATCCGTTGGTTGGAAAGGATCGAGTTGTTATTTCTTATATGCGATTGCCCAGATGACTGCAAGGTGAAATTTGCAACTAGTACACTCTTGAATGAGGCAATGTTATGGTGGAATCAATATGCACAGCCTATTGGTATGGAAAATGCTTATAAACTCTCATGGGATCAATTCAAGAGGTCGATGACTAAGAAGTATTGCCTGCCCAAGGAGATGAAGAAATTGAAAATGGAATTTATTGGGCTAGTGACCGTTGGTTATGACATTGAGACCTACATCAAAAGGTTTCAAGAGTTGGCTGTTTTATGTCCATATATGGTTATGGACAATGAGAAACTACTGGAAAGATTCATTGGAGGACTTCCAAAATGCATTCAAGGAGAGGTAGCCTCTTTCGATTTGCAAACAATTGAAGAGACCATCAAGATAACTCAATTACTCATGGCTCAAGTTGTGAAAAGGGAAAACATTATCAACAATAACCACCACAACCATAACAACAACCAAACTAACAACAACAAAAGGAAATGGGAGAATGACCAGGGAGGTTATAACGACAACAACCAAAACTGTAACACTAACCATCACCAACAACAAAATAGAAGACAAGAAGCCGCCAGGGTTCAAGTTGCTGCACCAACAAAGGAAAGAACTTATACTGGAAACTTGCCACGATGCCATCAATGCACTCTACATCATAATGGTCCATGTGGTATATGCTTTATCTGTCAAACAGTGGGACACCTTGCTAAGGACTGCAAGGGAAAAAGATATGTTGGGGCTAAACCACTATGTAATCGATGTAAGTATCATCACACGGGTCCTTGCCCTGCCAAGTGCAGCGAATGCCAAAAACCGGGACATCTAGCCAGGGATTGTAAAGGCAAAACTATAATTACATGTTTCAGATGTGGAGAGCAAGGACACTATCGGAATCAATGTCCTCATAAACTAAGGTCAGCAAGTTGAAGGTGCTCATGGATTAGGAAAAGGAGAAGCTCGTCAAGGTAC
This sequence comes from Chrysanthemum makinoi, assembly GCA_910596185.1. Classification (NCBI taxonomy): domain Eukaryota; kingdom Viridiplantae; phylum Streptophyta; class Magnoliopsida; order Asterales; family Asteraceae; genus Chrysanthemum; species Chrysanthemum makinoi. Next base: position 206,674,849 of record OU343224.1, read on the forward strand.
CAACGACGCGAAAGACTGAAGAAGATCGGAAACTAGCAGTCTTATTTCTCCTTATGTATTATGTCGTACTAAGTTTATGTTTTCATCGTATCCGAATCTTTATAACCTAAGATGTAATACTTTCGATAAACCACTCGTTGTAAGATATTCTCATCTATCGTACTTTATTTCCTTTCGATTCGATATCACTTTCGAGAATGTTACTTCTTTTTACTTTATCGACCCTTTTAACGACACGGTTTAAATCCTTGTAAGCATCGAGAGTTATAACAACTAAACCGAACGTCACATCATCGTTCCTTAATTATACATAGCCTAGCTAACTATGTCTAATTCTGGAGGGATCATGTTAGGTTGGGAGCGGTTATTTATAAATCTTAGTGCAAGCAAAATCTTCACATGTTCCGATCCTAAGTGTTACTTATGAGAGATTCATCCAATATTTTTCTCTACTACGATGTTTTGTACGTTCTCGATCATCGATAACCGTAACGACACTTCTACATGACTTTGCTCCTCGTTATTCATTATAAACTCAAAAAAAAAAAAAAAATATATATAAAAAATAAATAAAATTTCGATAGACCAACGAATGAATTCGTGGACTGAATTCCCTTTTGGATGGGCGAATGTGACAATCCGTACTTTCAGGTCATTTCTCGACACGATTCATGTCTCATTATTTCAACATTTTGAGTAAACTTGGTTTACTTGTTTCAAATTCGCGTAACCTTGGAGGTTTAGCGGCGAATTCATGATCATAACATCACGTACATTTCATATGGACTATGATTAGTCTACATTTCATTGACATCATATGCATCTCATAAATTCATTCACGACATTTCATTTCATATTCTACGCGTAATTTTTATGTTTAATAATCTTTATCGCGTGAGTTATTATTTTAAATATTTAATCCGTTAATTTCAAAAATGATCCCGAGGTATTTTTAAACTTACATTTAGTTTATAAAAACTATATTTTTAGTTTTCCTAGTGTTTCAAATTTATTTGGTACTTAAATCGTAAAAGTTTAATTATTACGCCGCTTTTTCTTAAAATTATACGATAATTATTTTATCACTCAATTTTCACAAGGAAAGTATTTTTACAATTTTTATTATCTCATTACAATCTATTTTGATCTATTAAAAACTTACTTGTACCAAAAATCTACCATTTACCTTCAATTATACATTTTCCTACACATATTACTTATACCCTTTATCAAATAATTACACAACACATTATATATATAAAAAAAAAAAAATATTTGGGGAACATGATCCACAAAAAGCCCAAGGAGGGTTAGTAATAAATGTGATATGGTTATTTGATTGTCTAAAATCTTACACTACATAAGTCTTACACTTCATCTTTTTTTCTCATTCATGTATCACTAATAATTCACAAGAGTTAGCAAAGTTTCTCTCTCTCTTTGGTTCTCCATAAAACCGCCATATCAAGAAGAGCTCAAGGGATCAAAAGTTTTGCAAGATCAAGTGTTATTACAATCTAGTATATACTCTATATAAGGTTTTGAAATAAAAACCAAGAGTATTTAGGCTAATCCTTGTTACTTTCACCTCTTCATTATCACTAGTAAGCATGTTTTTATCATTTTTAAGTTTCCTTTTCATTTTCATATGTTTCTTTTCATTTTTGGAGCTTATATGCATGATATGTGATTTATACCATTTTATTTCATGATTTTAGAGTTATATATACATATTGGTCATCCTATAATTATCCCCTTGGTATTGGTTGGTCTTGATGGTGATTAGGAACCCATGACACCCTAAGAAGGTGTATGGTAGGATTAGATTAGTTTTGGAGTTGATTTGAAGGGATTAGAATAAGTTTTGTCCGAGAAAAACTATTTTCGATAAGTATATTTTGTGTTCTGTCCTTGTTTTGCTTTTCTGGAAAATCCGACAGTTGGTACTAAACTTTGGCCTTGATTTTTAGAAAATATACTTTAAAACGAATCCGTGGCCGCTTGAACGGAATAAAACGGACTTATAACGAAGAAGTTATGGATTTTACAAGTTTGACGACGAAATATACTATTTTCAGAAATTTCAGCAACATGTTTTTCCTTGTACATGTAAAAATGAACCTTAAGCTTCACAAATTATTTCGACTTCTCAAAAATATATTAGTTTACTTCAATACGAGGCTAAGGACATATTAAACGTAGAAAACGGATTTGAAACGACAAAGATATGCACTTTTCATAAACTTGCCGTAACTAATTTTTTTGCACACAATTAGCCAAAAACCACCATCTTTAACCCTTATTATCTTTATGTTCGAGACCTTTTGGACGAAAACTCCTGAACTGAAACTTTTAGATATCGATACAAACTTTCCAAAACAGTCGAGTTCGTTCTCTAACGATCGACGTACACTATTTTACGACTAGTTTTCCAAAGCCATTTTTGGTAATTTCACAAAAATTCCGACGACATTGTTTTGCGACGAAAAGTGGGAATTTCTCTAAAAATCATTATAAAACCATTGTAGGATGACATTTTGACGTAAAAACATGTAAAGTGATTTTTGTTTGGTCAAGGCGTCAAAAGAGTATTTTTCGACGATGTGTAATATTTTCAAAACTCGTAAATGGTATAAATAACATATCAAGTGCATGCATAACATTACATTGCAATTCATGACATATCATATCATTGATAATAGGTCCCGGTTAACGCATCACATTAAACCTCGGTGTACTCACTTTTGCCATTATTCCAGTTTACCAAGTGAGTTTTCATAGCCCCGTTTTTACATGCTTTTACATTATTTCAAACCTACGGGGGAGAATACATTGCACAATATTTTATTACGATACCAAGTATGTTAAATACATTTACATTGCTTGAGTTACAAAGTTGCCAGTTAAAAGTCCCCATTTCAAATGCATGAGCCGTTAATTTTGGAAAGCGTGTGTGAGTGGATAGATCTATCGAGGGTGACTCCTCCATCCGGGTTGGTGAATCCCAATTGTCATACGGATGCATTTCATTCATAATCATTACCAGAGTTGTGTGGCAAGACACTCTTTGGGGCGACATTAGTCGAAGCTTCGTATCATGCGCTTAAGCAATTGTAACATTTTTACGGATGGATTGTCATGCCTGATTTATACTTGTGTAGTCGTATAAAGCATTAACATAAACCTATGATTTCTCACCAACATTATTGTTGACCGTTTTTAGCAATGTATTTTCAGGTAACTGAGGCATTATTATCATGACATGGTTTAGGGACCTACATTTTGAGTCGCGGCGTCGACTTACATTATGTACATTATGGCACTTAATTTCAAAAACATCGTTTGGATTTGTAACATATTTGTATTTTCGCCAACTTTGTAAACCTTTTGGGACCGATGTTGTACTCTGAATATTTTTATGAAATATCCAACGATGTGTTCTTAAAACGGCACTTTAGGTCGTTCAATATAACTGTGATGTGGTGCTATGACAGTCAATCCCCAGGAATTCCATTCCGCTGCAAAACAGGTAAATTGGGGGTGTGACAGATGATAAGAAAGGCTTTCGGAAAAGCAAAGAGGACGAGAAACCAAAGGATGATCGTACTTGCTTTAAATGTGGGGACCCAAACCACTTTATTAGTAAGTGTCCCAAACGGGATGATCAAAAGGCGTTCGTAAGCGGCACATGGGGAATGAGTGACGAGGAGGACGAAGAAATTTGTCTCATGGCAAATGACGAGGTATGTCACGAATACTATAGTAGCTCATCACTGGATGACGACTCATTGCATAATGAATATGACAAACTATGCAATATTAGCTTAAAACTAGTTAACAAAAATAAGCTTTTAAAGAGTCAAAATAAACGTTTAGATAAAGAAGTCATAGAATTCAAAGCAAAACTAAAACGCTAGAGAAAGGTAAATTAGCAAGTGGTGAATGTGAACTATGCGTTCAACTTCAAACACTAGTGGATCACTTAGATTCTAAAATTGCTAGAATGAGCACGAACACTTTAGATACAATTCTCGATAGCGTTAAAACGGTAACAATCAAAAGGGTCTAGGTAGTCAACAACTTGATCCATCAACTAGTGAAAGTAAAGAAACAAAATTTGTTTAAGAACTAGAAAAACCAAACATTGTGGCGGATCCCACGGATCCCCTAAAAAGGGAACCGGCTAGTGTACAAAAAGGGATCCGTGGATCTGCTGTAGCAAACAATAGCAATAACGTAGCTTCTTCATCTAGAACTGAGTTTGTCATAGTTAATAGGAAGAAACCAAGTCATGTCACTACTAGACAACCACCTCCAAAATATAATCCTACTTTTGCAAGAAACAAAGCTCCATCTCTTTCAAAACCTAACTCATTTAGGAGACCTAATAACGTTTTCCCAACCATCAAATGGGATGGAATCAAAACATGCAAAACGGTTTTCCCTTTCAAAACTTTGCTCCATGGAATGCATACTCATCTTATCCATACATGTCTAACATGAATGGAATGTTTAACACTAATGGACCCATGAACAAATGGGGACCAAACTTTTGAGTTTATTATTGTGTTAGGTGTGCTTAAAGGTCGACCTAGACCCCGATGAATGGGTCAAGGATAGCGGGTGCACGAGGCACATGACCGGCAATAGGGATCTATTCTCCACATATGAATCCATTAATGGAGGTAATGTGGTGTTTGGAAATAGCAAAGTAGAATCATCGGTAAAGGTACGATTTCTAACACATCTCTAACCATTAACGATGTGTGTCACGTAGAAAACCTAAACTTTAACCTCTTAAGTATAGGACAAATATGTGATAAAAAGTGCAATGTACTTTTTACCGAAACCGGTAGTAAGATACTTAAAAATGGCATAACCATAGGAAGAGGAATTAGGAAACATGGAGTCTATGTCATTAAAATCGGTAATGAACCTAAAGACAAACTATGTCTTACCTCTATGGATGATACTTCGACCTTATGGCATCGAAGATTGGGTCATGCCAACATGCGACTTCTTCAATCGCTATCATCCAAAGATCTAGTAAGAGATCTACCTAAGTTAAAATATGAAAATCATTTTTGTGATGCTTGTAATGTTGGAAAACAAGCTCATTCGAGTCATAAAGCTAAAAATATGGTGTCCACAACTAGGTGTCTAGAATTACTACGCATGGATTTATTTGGTCCATCCGCTATCCAAAGTTATGGAGGCAACTACTACACTTTGGTGATAGTGGATGACTACTCTAGGTATACATGGACAAAATTTTTAAAGAACAAAACGGAAACCTTTAACTATTTTGAAATATTAAACAAAGAAACAATGAAGGTAGAAGAGTCATTAAATAAAAATTTGATGAAAGTCCACCCAAACCCTCTCCACCTCTTGTCGATGACGAGATTATAGAAAGTGAAGCTATAGTAATAAAGAAAAAGATAAGTGAAGAAGAAGAACCTCTAAGTGATAAAATAATAAACATTAAAGAGTCCAAAGATCACCCCGTAGATAAAGTCATAGGAAAACTAAACGAACGAACATTAAGGTCTCAAGTTCAAAACCAAAGTAGCTTGTTTTGTTTCGTTTCAACCTTAGAACCTAAGAATACACAAGAAGCCATAAAAGATGAAAATTGGGTAATGGCTATGCAAGAAGAACTAAATCAATTTGTTTCTAATGATGTTTGGACACTTGTCCCTCCACCTAGTAATCAAACCATAATAGGAACCAAATGGGTTTATAAAAAAAAATTAGATGCAAACGGAGTAGTGTCTAGGAACAAGGCTAGACTCGTTGCTCAAGGGTATAACCAACAAGAGGGAATAGACTTTGATGAGACCTACGCCCCGTGGCTAGATTAGAGTCTATAAGAATACTTCTTGCGTATGCTTGTGCTAATGATCTAAAGCTTTATCAAATGGATGTCAAAAGCGCTTTTCTAAATGGTTTCATAAATGAAGAAGTATATGTAGCTCAACCTCCGGGCTTCATTGATTTTGAAAACCCAAACATGTGTATAAATTAAAGAAAGCCCTTTATGGTCTTAAACAAGCTCCAAAAGCTTGGTATGATAGACTCAAGTCATTTCTAGTTAAACACAACTACACCATGGGGTTAGTTGACAACACACTTTTACTAAGAAAAGAGAGTCACATATAATCATAGTACAAATATATGTAGATGATATTATATTCGGATCCACTTGTCAAGACATGTGTGATGATTTCTCTAAAATCATGCATGACGAGTTCGAGATGAGTATGATGGGAGAACTTAGTTTCTTTCTTGGTCTACAAATAAAACAAGTAGAAGATGGTATCTTCTTCAATCAATCTAAATACATCAAGGAGATGTTAAAGAAATTCGGTCTAGAAGAGTCAAAACCAATTAGGACTCCAATGTCATCCGACACCAAACTCACAAAAGATGAAGACGGAGAATCCTTAGATAATACTAAATATCGTGGCATGATAGGTAGCCCTCTCTACCTCACGGCAAGTAGGCCGGATATCATGTTTAGTGTTTGCTTATGTGCTAGGTTTCAAGAAGACCCTAAAACATCACACCTAGAAGCCGTAAAAGGATATTTAGATATATTAAGGGTACAACACAATTAGGATTATGGTATCCTAAGGGCACGGGAGTAGAAACAATTATTGTATATGCAGATTCGACCATGCAGTGATTACGTTGATAGAAAAAGTACAAGTGGGGTATGTACTTTTATGGGATGTTGTTTAACATCTTGGTTTTCTAAGAAACAAACGGCACTTGCAATATCAACAACCGAAGCCGAGTACGTCTCCTCGGGCAAAGCATGCCAACAAGCACTATGGATGAAACAAGCGTTAGTAGACTACGACATCCATCTAAGCGACATAGCCATCCTATGTGACAACAAAGGTGCCATCGACTTAAGCAAGAATCCCGTATTGCATTCTCGCACAAAGCATATAGAGATTCGTCATCACTTCCTAAGAGACAATGTTCAAAAGGGGAACATCTCTATTGAGAAGGTAGCATCCGAAGACAACATAGCCGACGCCCTCACCAAACCGTTGAAGCGGAACAATTCAACCTACTTCGTCTTGGTCTTGGTCTAATGGAACAAACGTCGTAACTTATTTGACTCTACAAGGTATGTAAACACTATCCTTCTTCTTTTGGAGTCTAGGATTTCTATTTCACACACAACTCACAAACAATACGGGAATTTTCAAAACCCAAGATGAGTTTTTCAACTTATAGTCTTCTTATTTTTTCAAAGAAAACCTACTTTCACAATGTTTTCTAAAAAGATGATACCTTCCCGTATCAATTTCACAAAATCAATTTCTCACGTCTAGGACAAATCGCTTTTCATTGTTAATACAAAGTAAAAACCCGTTTTCATTGCATCTCATGTCTTTTGAATGCTAAAGGGGACACATAACTAATATGTGTTTTCGGGTACATTCATTTAAGCAACAATGAATTAGGAGCATTGATAACACAAAATTACGTACTCATGTACTAAATATGTGTTTTCGGGTTATCTCAATAGGATGGTTTTATACTTCTAGTTTATTTTTACTTCTTTTTAGGAGTCGAGATAACCGAAACTCCAAATAGTTTGCATATAGGTACACACTAGGCAAAAATGTTTCCAAAAGTAAAATTTTGTGCTGCACGAAACACTGGACCACGGATCCCAAATTTTTATGCCGGACGGATCCTCAAGGGAAGGATCCGTGGGATCCGTAAATGTAAGTCGCTTTCAACTTCTATTTTTTCACTTTGGATGAAAAATCCACATTTGTTTCATTTTTGGGAGTATGCTCTTTAATGCTTGTGTTCTCATGATCACATGCCTTGAATTCATATCTAATCATTAGATTTTAATCCACATTTTGGGTCAAGCATTCATTACAATGCTTTGTTTTTCTATATATATAACTCCCAAAATGCTTGCATACTCCATCTCCTTCTCACAAACACACTTCATCATGTCATCCAAAAACCCTTTAGGAGAATCATCTAGTACAAACAATCATGATATCCAAACCTTTTTACTTCCACCATCCCACAATCAAATGCTAGGATATCCGCACGGATTAGTATCCGATCTTGTTGTTTAGCAAAACCAACCTCAAATGGTTCATCCTCAACAAATAACTCACCACAAGATGCTTCCATTATAGCACCACCCTCAGCACCAACAAGTACACCAACTTCATCACCACCTAAAATAACTCTTTTGGAACTCCTTAAGACTCCAACAAGATCTAACCAACCTAAAGAAAAAGAATTAGTCTTTTCAACACCCCCCACATCTCCAAATACTATATTTCAAGATCTTGAAACATCACCACCATTAGCTCCCATCACATTACAAGAACATCTAGGTTCTTTTCCACCACCATTTACTAACATTCCGGATATTGATCCATATTTTCCTATTTTTCCACCACAACTTCCACATAACTCAAATCAAAACAACCCGGAAAACTTCCGCACTCATTACCCACATCATTTACATTGTGAACATTGCCAATCCACTAGGTAAATTGCAATAGAAGTTAGGGAAGAAATGCGTTTCATACTCAACCTCATCCTTGATCGCATCAATACCATTACTCATCAAAACCTCCATCCATAACCTTATGCAAGCATGGAAGGAATCACTACTACTATTTTTTACTTTTAAGTATTATTTTTCTTTTGAAGTCATTTTCAAGAACAAGTCTTGTTCTTATTTTTACATGCTTGTAAGTGGCATACACACCACTACAATTTGTTGTTTTATTACAAGGCCTTGTTTGCATACCTTGGCTCCCAATCTTGATTCTCGGCAACCACAAGATTATATAAGCATGTTACTAACCTTTCTTTTTGTAGGATTTTTATTTTTCTTCACTTGACGCCCCAAACAAGGGGGAGCTACCGTCAAGGGGAGTTAGAAGTTTGTTTATTTCTTCCAAGGGTTAACTTTTTGTTTCGACAAAAAGGGGGAGAAGAAGTAAAACTTAGGGGCTTTCAAAACTTGCATCTATTCTTAAGTTTTACTCATCATAACATTATGTTTTGTCATCAACAAAAAGGGGGAGATTGTTAATACAAATAAACCGTAAAAACGTTTATTAATATTTTGCGATCTCTTTGTGTTTTGTTGATAACAAATGTAATGTTATCTTAATTATAATTATAAGAATACATGTTATTTTTGTAAAGCATTTACATATAGCCATTTAAATACAAAAATGTAATAATTAAGCATTTGTTGTAATAGTTTATTAGGATGGGTAAAAACCATAACCCATGGATCTTAAACCCATACCAAAGAAGACTTGATACAATGTATACTTAGATACATTGAATATAAAGAAAACCCATGGACCAACCCATAACCCATGACCCATAACCAAAAAACCCATGGGCAAAGAGGAGCGTACCACGGATCCCTAGGATTACACTAGCCGGATCCCAAGTGGAAGGGATCCGTGGGATCCGTGGAACAGAGAATAAATTTTCCTATAAATAGAGAGCCATTTCTTCATTCTAACTCACCCCTTTTCTTACTAAATCTCTCATACACTCTCATTCTCTTCTAACATATAGATCACTTGATCTAGAGAGTTGTTCTTATTTCTTTCTATTTGTGATCCTCATATAGGTCCTCTTCTAAGGCGAGATCACGAGCATTCTACAAGTCATCCAAGCAAGGGGTCCTTGATTGATTTGTCACTCCGCAAGATTTATGTAGCGAAGATCTTGTACTTGATATTTCACATATTTGTTGTGTAATAGTTGTGTTGGTTTGGTCCACCGTGCTACGGACTCGGTATCTAGCTTTGTACCGGAAAAATGTAAGCAACGTTGTGAAGGCTTCTCCGCCAAGTGAAGGAGTTTGTTGACATAGTGCTTGAACTCTCGAGTAGGTGACTCGGGAGTGGAGTAGGGCAAGGAAGGTGACCTTGTAGCCGAACCACTATAAATCGGTTGTGTCTTTTCTATCCCTTAACTTTATTTATTTGCTTGCATTATCATTAGATCTATACGTTCTCAACATCCATACGATTTCACATAATATCGAATCTAAAGTTTTTGAAATCAACTTAAAATCGGCAAAACTATTCAACCCCCCCCCCTTCTAGTTTTCCACATGATCTTCTTGAGTTTAGATCCATTCAAGTCACTTAGTACTTCATCACCAACTCTTCAAGATCACAAGGGTGCCAAGGTGTAGAAAGCTAGCTCAATCCAAAGTCCTAAGTGTTCAATCAAAGTCCTATCCTTACTAGTTACTCCTTTCTTAATTGAAAGCCAAAAGTTGTAAGCAACTAATCACCACCGTCATCTCATGTTTATTATTCATAATCTTGACAATTTCATTCTATATATATAGTTACTATGTTGATTCATGATGTACATATACTCAATCACATGTTTTAATTCACATATTGTCGTAAAAGTAACAAACTAGTAAACTAGTCATATTCTACACATTTGAGACCATTAAAACGGACAAACTAGTAACTTACATACTATGGTAGCCAAGATAAAAATGTAAATATAGCAACTTGAATCACCCAAAACGGACAAACGAGTCAAAAGATACGGCCAAAAGAAGTTAGCAAAACCAAAACACCGAAACTGCCAAATTGAATCTGTTAAGGGTCTGTCCGTTTTGAAAGTGGTACTTCTGGTCCGAATCATCAAAAAGTTAAAACACGAAAGTTGTCCGAAACGACATTTTCCTTCAATAGTAAAGAATCTTGGATCCTGAAAACCCTTAAACATGCCATTATATTTCAAAAACTGAAACTGCCCTATATATAGTCTCACGACTATACTTTTGTCACAACTAAAAGAAAACCAAGAGGCCAAGACAACGGCCACGGCTAAGGTCAAAGCTGAGTCTCAAGACCATGGTAGTCAAGACCAAAGCCACGGCAAGGCCATGGCTAAAGCCTCAAGGCTTATTTACCCAAGACCGTTAATTAAGGTGTTAACCGTGGCAAATCAATACCAACACAAACCAAATGACATAACTTTATATGCTTACATTATCTAATGATCATATTTATGAAACGACGAGAACTTGTAAAAACTAGATATTTACTAAAAACATGATAAACTTTATGATATAACAATCTTCATTCAGAATCTATGTTTTATCTACTAAGTGCTACAAAACTAGGGAGCTTCATGTGAGGGATTTCATTTGAGTAAAATGTATCGATGAGTTGCTGGATTTACGATTTAAAGTGTCCTAGCTCCTCGAACGTTTACTACATGACATATGAATTGTGATGGCCAACGGTAGTAACGATTTATATAAACTAAACACGCTTTCACAACTAGACCATTTCTATAAACGACATACACAAAAACCATGTACTACATCATGATCAACATAGAGACGTATATAGGTTTGTTATTTCTTTGGCATCATTATTTCAAACCTAAGTCGTAACATCCTATTCTAGGTTGCTCGTAGAAGTTCTCACGGCATATCCATCATTCTCATTATACATTTGATATCATTTACTCTGAGGTGAGTTCATAGCCCCACTTTCTATTACTTAATTGTTTTACAAACCCTTGGGGGAGATACATGCTTTATTTTAAACCGAACACATTGCTTTCAAACTATATGCTTATCTGATTGTCATATTTTCACTAAGTAACCATCATTGCCAAATATAAGTCCCTAAATCATGAACCATTAATCACTGGAGAGAGTGAGCACGAATATTGTGAATAGATCTATTGGGATTGACGAATCCCGTTTGTGTTGACCGGGTAGGCAAACAAACACACTATATTTGAGTAACATTAGGTAAAAACGGCAATTTTACCTATTAGGGCAAGTACCAACAGTTTCTCCAATTAATATTGGAACACGTTAACGCCTTGGTTGCATGAGCTTGGTGACAAACAAAAGCGGGCTCAAGTATCATATACTTGAGGCAGCTGTACCAAACAATAATAACTGTTTTGTTTTCAAACTATTGGTGTGAGTCTAAATTAACTCACACTACCAACATAATGTGTTCAACCATCAAACAAACTCTATGAATTTCACTCAACCTTTTTGTTGACAGTTTTAAGCATGTATTTCAGGTCCATAATGTCGGAAGCTGACATGAAAGAGCAAGGACTAGATCAAGAAGGCTATAAATATTTTATCATTCACAAAACATCAAAGACTTTATATTGATGTATTTAGTAAACAATGGAACCAAGCTGACCTATTTTGTAAACTCTGATATATTTGAATAATTTGAATGATAAATCCTTTTAAAACGACTCCTTTAGAGATCGTTTTCTATTATTATGACTGTTGTGCCGTCGAGTAACACCCAGTTTGAATTTCGCTGCGTATCACGAAATTGGGGGTGTTACACCCCACACATTCCACAACCAAATATCGTAAATGTCAGCCCATACAGTGAATGTTAAATGCATAATGAAGTGCAGATTTTAATAACCTGTACCTTCCGATTCAACAACCTTCACTTTTCCCTTATCATTCTTCTTATCATGGTAATTGAAATTCAATTACTCCGGAACAAGTGAAGAATCAAAGTAGAACAAACAAATTAGCTACGGAAGAATGATTTGTAGCCAAGTAAGTCAAAATCTCAAGGACCCGACGCAGTACTAAAGGCGGGAGACCTGTACATGGGAAATTCTATATCATTAGCACCAACAGATAATAAATATCAAACGCATAATGAAGTGCATATTTTAATAAGCATTACCATTTAAGAGCTGTGATCGGCCATATACAACATTAGACTAACACCCATAAAGCCTCTGAGAATTTACTGTTGTCAATCCACCTGCAGAGCCTTCAGTATCCATCTTGATCATGCCTAGTAGCAAGTAAACAAAGAGCACTGCCCTTGTAGAACTTTCCCAAGGGGCTGACATCAAGACATCAAAATGGTCACATAATTTAAAGCAAGTAATTAAGAATCCTGTTGTTAGTATCTTAGATGGAGTACTTATTACCTGTGCTAGTCGAAGAAGCCTGATCAACGATTTCAAAGCATCAGGATCTAAAAGTGGATCCGCTTCAACTTCCTTCACTTTCAAGCTTTCAAGAAGAGGAGAGGATGTCCTTTGTCCTATTGTAACACCAACACCCCTATCTATTATTGTTTGCCTATCAAATCCCAACCCATTCCTCCTATTATTAAGATGATCAAAATAACATTCTGATGAAAAACGTAGACACTCAATGAAATGGATATTGATTCTTCCAAATTAGCTTATATCGAGGAGTAAATAAGTAACTGAAGTTTAAACAAAGACTCACAACATGAATTAACTGGTTATTTTCCTCTTATACTTTTTATTTAGGGTTATTTTAAATTTGGGGATTTATGGTTAGGGTTAGGGTGAAGGTGAAGGCTGGAGGGGTGATGAAATGAAGATTTGTTTGGAGTTTTTATATATAAATGGGCAAAATGGTCATTTAACTAGAATAACAGGATTTAACAACATATAACGGGACGTTGACTAACGGAAAATTGGTCAAGGGACCTATAACGAGTAAGAAACTTGAAATAGGGACCCCCAACGATGAAAAGGCCCATGTTTGTCCTAACGCGAAGCATTTTGCCAAGTTTATGGATCAACCGTGTATTTTAGTCTAAGTTAAATCATTCTGTTTGAGTAAAGTATCAAAAAGGGGTTTTCTTATGTTCGTCTTAAAAGGAGATTATGGGGAAAAGTGGTGCAACTTTTTGTGAGGTTTGTTGGTAAGGACAAAATTTTAATCATCTGTCTTCTTGACGTGAAAATTAATTTTGGCATGTTTGGTACACACTAAAAAAAGCATTAGTAAAAAAGAATTTCTGATAATTTTAAAAAACAAAAAAAGTACATAATTAATAAAATTGCCGCAACGGCTTTTTTAAACTTTTAGTTTTTATCATTAAACCAGAGTCGTATGAAAATATAAATCACATAAACGAAATACTTCTGCAAGCAAAAATAGTTACTCTCCTTATATTTTAAAGGGATTGGGTCGTAGAATAGGCGTCTTTTTCAAGTGTCTAGTGCGTGCTTTTTTTAAGCTGTAGAATAGTACTTTTAAGTGTCCGATTCTAGACGTGTACTTTTTAAGTCGTAGAATAGAATGTACTTTTCATAAGTGTTCCAATTTAGTACGTGGGATGACGTACCAAATTGGAACACTTATAAGTAGAGCGACTACCAAATTGGAACACATGGAAAGTACATTCTATTTTACAACTTAAAAAAGTACACACGTAATCCACGGGAATCAACATGGAAAGCATTCGCTATTCTACAACTTTAAAAAAGTACACGTACCAGGATGGGACACTTGGAAATGTACGTTGCTATTCTACGACTCAATCCCTATTTTAAACTCAAAACATTAAAATTAAAGCAATCATGAATCACCTATGAAATATCTTCAAAGAAAGTTTAGAAATATCATCCTTAACGTATCAACATCTCTAATATAATAAGAAGAAACAATTAATTATAAATGGATCTTTCGCATCAACAAAAAAGCTCAATTGCAAAATCGAGTATCTCTATTAGTCAATTGAAAAGTTAAATTAAACTTTTGATCAAACTGCACTAAAAATATCCATTTTTTTTTACTTTTTCCTTCAAACTTCATGAATTATCTCTGAAAATATCTTCAAAATCTTTGGTTATCGCTATTTGCTGTTTCAATTTAAGTGAGCCGACTCGATTTGTCGATTTTGTTAGATTTTTTTAGCACCCTACCTGACACTTCACTGTGTGCTTTAAGACATCTATTTATAAAGGTATGAACAAGAAAGAAAAAATTTAACAATCATGTAATTCTTAAACGTTGAATTTTAGCTGACATATGGTTTCAGTTTTTTACTATCACTTGATAAGAAAATAATGAATTGTAGCAAATAAAGAGACCTAATTTTTGTAGACCTAAAACAATTGAATTCAAATATTGTCATTTTTATAGAATGGAATTGTGTGGTGAGCAAAAATTGTGAAAGAAGAAAAAAGAAGGAAAGTGGAACAAAGCCAAGGATCCCGTGAAAGCTAGTGGTCACCACCGCACTCCAAACCAATTGCGACTAGTTTTAAAGGACATAAAATCATTGTTACTAGCTAGCTATTTACTAGAGTATCTCCTTTTACCAGAGTACAACATTATTAGTAAATAATGATAAATTCTTCTAACGAATCATTTTTATTAAAGAAAATTACCAAAAGATGTCAATTGTTAGTCCATTTTTAAGACTTTTTTTCACCCCTTTCTCAAAAGAGTCATGCTCAACTGCTCAATGCTCAACTGCCAACTGCTCAAGTACAAAAAGAATGACACGTGTCAAATTTTGGGTGGAGTCGAGCAGTTGAGCACTCAAAGTCAAGTAGTTGAGCAGTCAAGTCGAGCAGTTGAGCAGTCAAAAGGAATGACACGTGTCATAAAAATAATGGAGCTTTTGTACTTGAGCAGTTGAGCAGGTGGGCTTGAGATTGTTAGCTGAGCATGACTCTTTTGGGAAAGAGGTGAAAAAAAGTCTTAAAAATGGACTAACCTTGAAAAATTGGCCTCTTTTGGTAATTTTCTCTTTTCATTATCTTCTTAATAACCATGATTCTAAAAGGCGTGTTATGGTGACGCTAAGACGCTGTTAAAGCGTGAGACGTAACCTTCACGTTACGAAATAGTCTAAGACGTCAACTATAGGCGTGACGTGAGATGAGATGGGAAAAGAAGCGCTAAAACGTGAGGCGTGACGGGAATTTTTTTTTTCAACTCCGATAAAAAAATTAAACAAAGAATATTAAATGCAAGGAGAGTTTCTTAACTTTATTCATTATGTACAAGTTATTACAACGCTTTTTGTAAAGTCGATATATATGAAATATAATAGAAAGATATAAATATTTTCATATTTTTTGCAGCCTTATGTTACGCCTTAAAAACGTAAAGCTTCGCCTTAACCCCTAAAGCGTAAGCTTAGTTATGCCGCCACGCCACATCTCGCGTTATTTATAACCTTTTTAATAACACATTTTGTGACATGTGTAGTTTATTAATTCTACTCTTCATATCCACATTTGAATTAACAGCATGTCAAAATCATAGTAGTTTAAAAGATTTACAGGAACAAAGTTTAGAAAAGTGAATCAATTTACAAATGAAAAACATTTCTTTTTTAGAAAAACAATGAAAAAGATTACTGGGATGATTGAAAATTTTTAAATGCGGTAATGAAAATAGCTCGGATTTCGAATTTTCCGTCAATAATAAAGAAAAAAAAACCACTTTATAGTTTCTTACATGATTGACTACACAAGAGCAAGATGAGTGATGCCAGTGGCGACATCACCATTCACCGCTATCGTGCACTCAATATGAGTTGGCGTGACCTGCCATCCACTGCCTATCGTACGTGATCGATATGTTTGGGGGTTCAATGAGAAGGTAGACCTTTAAATGTAACCCGTTAATGTTTGTTTGCATCAAGCATTGTAAGATTAAAGTCATGTACTTTTGTATGTAATAATACCTTAATTTATTGTGTTAGTATTTAACTATTTATGTACATATACATAAAATATTGTGTTAGTATTTATCTTTGTGATATTTTAAATTGTGTTAGTATTTAAGTACTAAGTATAATTCTCTAATTTTTGTTAGTTTTTATCTTTGTAATATTTTAAATTGTGATCATAGAAGCTTGTTTTGTGTCATACTATTCTATAAAGTTGTGATTTATTCCAATGATTAATATATTACTAATGGTTTCTCGATTATTCAAGCTGTTCCATAAAATCATATTGTTAATAGTACAGAAATAAGAATAAACAGAGAGCGACACGAATATGATGGAGTATCGCGCTCAAAAAAGACAACCCGATAAGACCCCAATGGGGAATGGGGCGGTTTTGGGGGAGTATCTCGCCCCAATGATGCGCCCGGATAAGATCCCCAATGGGGATTGGGACGGGTTTGGGGATGGTTTTTGTTATTGGGTTTGGGGATGGGGATGACCGCCCCGCCCCAAACCCGCCCAATTGCCATTCCTACTAATGTTATGTGAAATTGTGAATTCTAGCTTGTCAGCTAGTAGTTAGTTGCAACATAGAGAAGAATGAAGCTACTTCTTTACAAACTTTCTTTTTTAAACAATACTGTACTTCTTTACAAACTAATCATATATTAGGGGTAATTCTCAAAAGAGGACAAAAAAGTGGATAGTGATCACTTTGAGGTACAAAAATAAAGTCTGTTTCTAATTTGGTCATGTGCGAATGTGCGATTCCACTAGAATGTTGACACGTGTCCACTTTTTTAATAATAAAGTACAGTGGTAGGTGGGACTTTTCCCATATATTATTATTTTTTCTTATTATTAATGCTGTTAAAAGACTAAAATACCCTCACCATTTATATAAAGCATTTCTCTCACATTTACCTCACCACACACACCTTCTTGCAGCCACCACCTTCTAACACCATCATATCCGGCCCCGACCACCACCAGCAGATCCGGCTACCCACCACGTTCCACCATCACCACCAGATCTGTTGCACGACCACCACCACAACATAAGAGTCGGACCCAAACATACTCATAACCACTACTCATAACCAGATCTGATGATGTTTTTATAGATCTACAAGTTTGTAAATTTAGACGAAATAAAGTTTGTATATTTTCTATGGAGGACTTCTTGAAAAATACTTACCCAAGACATAGTTTTCAAGATCTTGTTATCTTCGGGAAAAAAAGAAGGATAGAAAGGGTTGTTTGAGATTCATGAATCAAAAAGAAACATAAAGGCAGATTTGATTATTATTTTTTTGTGTGGTTTGTGTGATTCATAGAAAGATTAAAAAGAGTAATTCTGGTTTTGTGTTGTTCAATGACTTCAAAATAAATTTATTTAGCTAGATAATAAATTTTTGTAATAAGAAAAATAATATATGGGATTTAGTTGGTGTATCTATAATCGAAATTGTTTGACTTTAGATAATAAATTCGATATGGGACTTGTAACAGATATAGCTTGTTTGACTTTAGTTTGTGTATCTATAATCGAAATTGTTAATTGATAAAGGATTGCTTATTTGATTATATGGACCCTCATGATGAATACTGTTTTAAACTGCAGCTGCAAGTTTTATATAAATTGATGATGTTTTTATAGATCTACAAGGGTATTTTGGTCTTTGTATTATTTTTATAATAAGAAAAAAAAAATATATGGGAAAAGTCCCACCTACCACTGTACTTTATTATTAAAAAAGTGGACACGTGTCAATATTTTAGTGGAATCGCACATTCGCACATTCGCACAAAACCAAATTGATAACATACTTTATTTTTATACCTCAAATTGATCACTATCCACATTTTTGTCCTCTTTTGAGAATTACCCCCATATATTATTAACGCAAAGTTTTAGTTATTCAATTGTATATGTTTTTCATGACGCCAATCATTTCTCTGTTGAAATATCATTAACAACCATATGCCGCACGTGAGGGAATGTCTTGTTTCTTTATCGAATTGGTTAATTATTTGTTTGTTTATGTCGTTAAAAAAAAAGAAAAATTATTTGTTTATGCATGTTTTAACTTGCACGGTCATAACCATTTCGGTTCTCATTTAGGCCGAAAATAATGGTCACACCATTTCATCTTTTACATTATTGTCATATTTTTTTTTCACACTTTTTATTTTTCATCCGTTTTGATCACCTTGTCTTCACTTTTTATTAAAATATTTATTTTATATAAATACATCTCACTAAATATCTCACATAAAAAAAATAAAAAAAAAAAAAAAAACATTTAAAACACAAAAAGGGCCCACTATTTTTCCAACGCAACCAAAGGTGAGCCGGTCACCTTTTCCCTTATATTTTTCCACCTTCTTACGTGTGAGTGGGTGCATGTGGAATGAGTTTCGTGCGTGAGATAGCACCTCACGAGTGAGCAAAGTGCTCCACTCCGTCCAGTCTTAAGAGGGCATAGTGCAAGAGAGTATAATCATGTTAATAGTTTTACATTTCGTGTTCGTATAATGTTTTGATATAAGGCACACTAATAGTCTTTAACTAAGTCAAATTTAATGAATATTTGTGTATTTTTTATTCTAGATATCTATAAATAATGTATCATGATCAGTTGATCACCTTCATCAATTTTTATTATTATTCATCGTTTAGATTTGTTATTGTCTATAGTTTTTTATATTGATTAATCTTTTGTATATATTTTTGTTAGACGAAAGATTTGACTTTGTTTAGTTGTCATTGTGTTAAAGTTGATGTTGATATTTAAATTTAACTATTGATCATGTTCTGGACATTATGCATGTTTAATAGCGAGTATTACACCTCTTATACGGTTTTACCTGAATGTTGAACGTTTTAGCTATTTACGTATGTAAATAATTATATACTTATATTTATATTAATTGTGACGAAAAGATGAACATAATGAATATAATTTTGCATATTAAAAATATGAATTAGTATGTCTTATATATATATATGATTAAGATCATTTGAGGACAAAAGATTATTTACATACAAAGGGATCAATCTCCAACAATTTAAAAAACTCACTTTCATCATCTTTTTTCAAATATTAACAACTTTCAAACCGTTAATCGTTAAGCGGAAAAAAAAATATCATTGCGACGAGCATTTAATTATCTTTCTATAGATAGGCGCTTTGATATACTTTCCACACAAAAAAAAATCGGATTTTTTACGTTTTTTTTTAGTTTTTTCGTTTTTTTACGTTACTGAAATTTACATTAAAAATTTATATATGATTTAACACTATTAGTGTTATATCATATATGAGATGTATATCATATGTGATTTATCATATATGATTTAACAATAGTATCACATATGATATTACATATCATATGTGATTTAACACTAATATCACACGTGATATTCAAATTAGTGTTAAATCGTATATGATATTTCATGCAAATTCCAGTTTCGAAGAAAAATGAAAAAAAAGACGAAAAACGTGAAAAAATGATTTTTTTTTTCTTTTTAGTATATCAAAGTGTCCGTCATAGAAAGATAATTAAATACTCGCCGATGGTGTAATTATTTTTTAACGATTAACGGTTTAAGAGATATTTAAATTATAAAAAATAGGTGAAATAATAAAATGCTTTTAATCTCAGCTATTGATTTGTTTTTAAATGGATAGTGGAGATGAGTCCCTTGGTATGTAAGAAAAGTTTGATATGTAAAATAACTCTCCTCTATATATATTTATGTGACTGTTGTTAATATTTTTATAAATATAAATAAGATTTAAGATCATTTGAGGACAAAAGTTTATTTACATACAAAGGGATCAATCTCCGTCATCCATTTTAATTTTATTTAATGGATGAGATTAATCCAAACAATTTAAAAAACCCACTTTCATCCTCTTTTTTCAAATATTAATAGCTTTCAAACTGTTAATCGTTAAGCGAAAAAGAAAATACCATTGCGACGAACATTTAATTATCTTTCTACAGATAGGCACTTTGATATATTTTCAGCAAAAAAAAAATCGTATTTTTCACCTTTTTTTTTTATTTTTAGTTTTTACGTTACTGAAATTTGCATTAAAAATCATATATGATCAAGCACTAATTTGAATATTACGTGTGATATTAGTGTTATATCATACTATATGATATGTAATATCAAATGTGATATTAGTGTAATATCACATGTGGTATTAGTGTAAAATCACATATGATATACATATCATATCATATGTGATATCAGATATCATATATGATTTAACACTAATATCACATGTGATATTTAAATTAGTGTTTTATCATATATGATATTT
Organism: Chrysanthemum makinoi; assembly: GCA_910596185.1. Taxonomy (NCBI): domain Eukaryota; kingdom Viridiplantae; phylum Streptophyta; class Magnoliopsida; order Asterales; family Asteraceae; genus Chrysanthemum; species Chrysanthemum makinoi. The sequence continues at coordinate 206,695,712 of OU343224.1, forward strand.
TTTCATACAAATTTCAAATAACGTAAAAAAAGTAAAAAAAAACGTGAAAAAAACGATTTTTTTTCTTTTTCCAAAGTATATCAAAGTGCCCGTCTATAGAAAGATAATTAAATGCTCTTCGCGACGGCGTAAATATTTTCACTTGACGATTAACGGTTTAAGAGATATTTAAATTATAAAAAATAAGTGAAATAATAAAATGCTTTTAATCTCAGAAATTGATTTCTTTTTAGATGGATAGTGGAGATGAGTCCGTGGTATGTAAGAAAAGTTTGGTATGTAAAATAACTCTCCTTTATAAATAATATTAAAAGCTTAATACTGTAGTTAAAAAGTGTGAAAAAAAAAATTGTGCACTATTTAAAATGGTAATTAAAATTGTTTTTCAAATTATATTCGCATTCAACGTATCAATTAAAGTCGTGTCATATTTCTTTTGTCGTGTCACATAAACGTCATTAACGATGTTATCTTAAAAAACCACTCTATGATATAGGTTGGGATGTAACGAGACATGCTCAATATTTTTAGAAATCTTTTACTTTGAGGAAACATACCACGAAACGTGTTTATGTGTGACACATATGGGTGTAAAAGAGATGAGACAACTCGCGAGTTATTTGAGATCGACTCGTAAACTACTTGAAATCGACTCTACTTAAATGAGTCGATCTTGAGTTCGAGCTACTCGAGTATATTTTCGAGTGGAGTTCGAGCTGCAAAATACTTTGCTCGTGAAGCTTGCGAGACTTATCGAGCTTCTATTAAATTAAGCTTTTACCCTTTTATATACATAAATTTACTTAATTTTTATACAAATCAAGTCGAGTTGAGCTTGCTATGCAAAGTAATTATCGAGTTCAAGCGTGAAATGTGGAAATAATCAAGCTCGAGGTCGAGATTTATATGACGAGTTAAGCTCGAGCTCGAAATATAAATCTCGACCGAGCTTGAGTCGAGTTTTGAGCTTGAGTTTTGGTATTCGAATCGAGCTCGAGCTTGGCAGTACTTGGCTCGATTCGGCTCGTTTGACACCCTTCCATTTATGTATGCCATCATTAACAAATGATAATTTTTTGTCCATGGTTATGGAAAAAGATAACAATGAGTTAATTCTTTTGAGTTGTTTTCAGGTTTTCCGGTTTTCCCCTTTAATATTCTACACAGAAAATTGCTATTTGGTGACATGCATAAAAGCGTTACCAAAGGTAATTACTAATAGTTAAACAGTGTTACCAAAGCTTTCACTTGTTTCTTCTCATGTACCAAAGCTTTCACTTGTTTCTTCTACATGACTACATGTAGAACAACATAAGTAAAACTATCACCTTCGCTAAAAGTGCTTCAGATAAAACATTGCTACAATGATACAAGGTGTCAATAAAACCCAAAAGGCAAAAGTATAACCTTTAAATTCACTCAACTTTGACACAATTTCCTTTTGTTGTCGTGTTTAGTTGCTTATCTTGCAGTATGCCACAAATTATCGGTCTTTCTATGGAGATTTGATTGCCGTATGGATATCTCTACGTGCTATATGGTTCAGTTCTTGCATTCACATGACCATTTGAGAAGGATGTTCTTATTGTTCAATCACAATAATATGGGAGGTGATTTGCACACTTCTCAAATTAATTAAGATACTCTAATTTAGAGTGTCTTGATATTTATACCCTTACAAATTGAAAATGAGTAAAAATCATGTGAGAATATAAATGTTAATACACTCTAAATTAGAATGTTCCAATCAATTAAGGGAGTGTGCAAATCACCACCCTAATAATATAGATAGCTTTATTGTTTTTTTTTAATGTCTATATTTAAAGTTATTTATGTAACATTGATTTTGGATGTATGTGACATGCTAAGAGTGCATGGTGTAGGATAAAAATGGCACGCTATTGGCTTTTTTTTAGCCTAATGGCTTCGTCGTTCTGCATCCCCTGTAACACCCCCAAAATCACAATGTGACAGCGGAAGACTATTTGGGGTATTACGTAAAGGATCATAGTCATAAGTTAAAGAAAACGACTCTAAAGAGATGTTTTAAATAAAAGTTGTTACCATTTCATAAATCTCAGTGTTTTGGAAACACAAAAGGGAATACCACATGTTTTGAAATTACATAAAAAATAGATTTAAACGCTATTTAAAATGATAACTTTAATTGAAAACTACACCACTTCAAGCGTCCCTTGACGTCCACTCCACGCCTTCATGATATCTAATTAGTACATGAGATGAACATGCTTAAAAAGATCAACAAAATGTTGAGTGATATTCATAGGTTTAAATAATTAGTTGAACACAAGTAAGAGATGATAATTGCTTCGAATACAATCACCATGGAAATCATAGATTATTATTATGCGCTAAGCTCATGACACCAAACTAACTGCATACACCTAATTACTGGTGTAAGTATTAATATTGCCCTCAGAGATGGAATTGCCAATTCCATAGTTAACCAAATATAGTGTGCCCCGGTTATTTCCGATAACCGAGTCGGGGTCGTTAATTCCCATAGTACTATCCACAATATTCGCGTTCACTCGCAAGTGATTAATGGTTCATGATGTAAGGGACTTATGGCAGGCAACTTAGGCTATAATAATAATAATCAGACAAGCATACAGTTTAAGAAAAGACTTGTGTTCTAGTTTATAGCATGCATCTCCCTCGCGGGGGTTTGAAAGAAATAAGTAAAGGCGAGGCTATGAACTCACCTTAGCAAAGTAGTATCCGAGTAGTAAAGAAGTCAAGTAAATGATGCACGAAGTACCGCCACGCGACCTATAGTTAATATAACCATACTTTAGTTTCTATGTTTATATTCGACTCGATAACGGTTAAATAGTTAAAGTTCCATATTATCGTTGCTTGTGTGGTGGTATTCGAGTTTCAATTAGTTTGGTAAACTTCGGCTAGGTTTGGCTCAGGGAAGTGCTTAGGTACAAATAAAAGTATTAAAACGAATGAGTCTTTGGTTCGTTGCAACCGAAAGACGATGTACGGAATATATCAAAATTAAATAATAAACACATTTAAATTATAAAGATGTCGCTTAATGTTCATATATATAAAGTTAAATGAGAAAAGTAATAGTTTTATCATAAAAGTAAAAATAAATTTTGTTTATAAATTATGGTGGTCTTTTTAGAAAATAGGGTATGACTCGTATATATGCCCTTAACATAGGTGGTGACTACATGTGAAAAATCATTGTCGTGTTAAAATAAATCATGTTTAGTATGAAATATTAATAAATGAGGTAATGTCGTGAAATAATATCGAAGGTAAATGAGTCAAAACGGGTAAACGAGCAAGTCGTGAACGAGGCGCGAGAAAGATCGAAGAAGACAAGTAATCGTGACTCGATTAGGATGACGATTTGGTTATACTTAGTATTATGAAATTTACTTGTTTGCCTTACTTTGTAAAATCTTTTGTTTCAAATGAGCATTTGCGCATATAACTGTTTTTCAGAAATGAATAAATATCAAATGGGCTTTAGCCCAGCTAGTTCTTGACATGGATTTGGGCTCAAGAAGTGAAGCCAAGTCAGATGGAGTTTTCGTGGTCCACTGATAACACCAAACGCACCCATTAAGTGAAAAGAAAAGAGAATTACATGCCTTAAGAAAGTTTGACATATAAGTTGCATACCCGGATCAAAACAGATAGGAGAAGAAGGAAAATGCCCTTCGAGTGGCTGCGTTACAGCAGCTAGACACCCCCTTTGGGTGGCTGCGTATAGGTGGGATAAACGTCCTTTAGTTGGGCATGAAAATAAGTGAAACAAACACTCCGTTGTGGGCTGAATTGCAGCAAACAACCACACCTTTTGCCAGTTCTCGTCATAAACAAAACACAAATAAACCACGGGGCAAGCAAAGAAGTAAACAAGCAAAGAAGTAAGTCGAAAAGGTCATAGACTTAGAAGGTGTTGGGGTACTATCACGGCAGAAGGGGGTTCGCACAGGTGACAAAAGGCATGGAAAAAAATGAAGGGAGGCTAAACATCAATTAATACAAGAATATATGGCCACTCTGTGGCTCGAACTTGAGACCACTCGGTGTGGTGTCGCGAATATGGTACTCAACAGGAAACAAATCGACTTATTGCAATAGATGGTTTCCATATCTTATTAGTTTTGCGTTAGAAGGTGTCTTTGCTAGTGTGTCCTAATCGTTCTAATAACTAGAAGACCATACTCAAGCCTAGGTAAACTACTCCCATTATGGTACGACCTTAGTGGGTCTCGACTTAGGCTCCAAAACACCTTCCTACTCAATCAAAAATCACGACTAGACATGCTCATAAAGAACACCCAAGCACTACACTAAGCCATTCGGTTTTTAAGAAAAAATATTTGCACCACACAAGCCTCAATTTATCATAACAAAACACATCCTCAAAGATTATACATATCATTCGACCATAGGCTTGTTTGAAACAGTACAAGTACAAATCGAGTGCTAAATCAAGAATGGAATATACTCGTATAATTATTCATTCGACAACCCGTAAGACATAGGTTACATTCATAATAAAAAGTGGCTAAGTAGAGTAACAAAAGAGAACCTTATTGAAGACCACAAGCCGCCCTTTCTTTCGATTCTTCCAACGAGTCCACACCAACAATAAACCAAGAACCCAGCAGAGTTTTTGCGATGGATTTAGAGAAGGAATGTGTAGACTTGTTGGGGTCATCAAGGACCTTAAATAGATGCGGCTGTGGAAGGGTTTCAATGGCAATTTTTGCTCATAGAAAATGGAGAAGACAATCTTAGGAAAACTCTTTTTCTCCTATCAATCCTTATGCACTCTTGTGACCTCTTGCGTTGGGAGGTGGGGCGGTCAAGAAAATGATGGGGCATTCTTCTTGTTTGACCTCGTGATGGTACCAGTCCGCTGCTTATTCGAAGGGAGGTGATGAGGTTTTTGAGATAGAGAAAGTTGGTTGAAGTTTTGCCAGAAGAAGGAGATGGGAATGAAAAGGGAGGCGCAGGCTTTTAAGGGTAACAGATATATGATAAAAATATTATCACGTGGGTGTGTGTGTGTAGGTTAGTGGGTAATTATTTTAATTTTTCAGTATATTGCAACTATTGCATTTAGATTTATTAGGTTGTTTTGAGTATTAAGTGCATTTCGCGTCCCGCTGTTTATCTTGTAAACGAAAAATCCCAAACAGGAAAAATATACTGATACTTATGGTTTTGAACACGTTTTAAATAAACTGACACGATGATGTAATTTCTGATTTTATTAATTCGTTTTTATTTTTCATGTTTTCTTTTATTGTACTGGTACGCGTGCGGACTCCTAAGACAAGAAAATTTCTTGTGAGACTGATTTGACTATCAGTAAATATTGGGCACAACAAATAAAACTACTCAGATATGCCAATTATTTATGCAAGAAAAGCTGAAATGTACATGCTAAACGCTTAACTTAGATCAAATAATTTTTGATAAGCAGTCTAGTTCATAAATATAAAGGTTTAAAATAGTGAAATTTTCAGGTGGCTACATCCCCTCCCTGCCATTGTCAAGTCGTTCGTCTTCTCGTCGGGCGGTTCATGAGAGTTTATTTTATTTTATTTTTTTAATTGGGTTTTGTGTTTATGTGATACGTCTTTGTGTTTTTGTAGGCACTTTTTTTTTCATGTATTTTTTACATAGTTAGTCAATTTGATAATTTTTCTTAAATGAAAAAAAAAATAATAATAAATAAATAAAAAACCTCCTGCACCAATAACCGTTATTGCTTGGAGGGTATTTTAGTTATTGTGTTGTTATTGAGTAGATGCTGATTTGACACAAAAATAAGTGTTATTGGTGCTATAATGCATCTAGCTCTCAAACAAGTTGCTTGACAGGCCAACCTTACTTAAAAGATACTTTACTTTTCAAAAAAGCTTTAACTGTCTGTACAACAGAAAAATCAAACCTTGTAAATCATTCGCATATAGGTGTTAGATCATCGAGTCGGTTCATTGATAGCTTGCTTAATTTGTTATGGTCAGCTTTTTGTAATTTTAGCATCTTGCTAGTTTTATCTATATAAATTGCATTGCCTTTAAAAGAATGGATTGTAAAAGGAAAGTCAAGGTTATAGAAAGGTTTGGTCAAGCTACATAGTTAGGCTATCAGCAGTGTTAGTTTTATGGATATAAATTAGTAGACGTGAGTTAGGATCGAACTCGAGACCACGGGATTGCACACTTTACGTATGAGGATTAAAGTTAATAATTAAATATAAACGTTATATTTATTTATTGATTAAATGAAATAACTAACGGACGTTAAGTAATTAATGTAATGGACTAATGGGCGTTAAATGTATTTGGAAAAGGACTAAATTGCAAAAGATGGGAAGGTTCCGGAATCCCTTGTGGGATTATGAAACCGATCGGCCACAAGGACCAAACCCAACCCAACTTTGACTCAAACTTGTTCACCAAGTTTGCTTGAGTATATATACAAAACCTAGGGTGTTTGTAAATCATCTCTTGTGCTCATTAGCTAAACCCTAAACTTGTTTTGTGTGTTTTGCCAAAACCGATCGCCACCTCTTGGGTGTCGATCACCAAAACTTTTCCAAACCAAGTTATTTGTTTTATCAAAACTAGCATTACTTTAATTCGGTTTAGTACGTGTGTACAAGAAAGTGGTAATAACACAATATTGTTATTATTCTTGGATTGAATTACAAAACGGTAAGGGGTAATTCACATAATCCTAATTAAATCAAATTAGGGTTCTTCCATTGCTAGTTTGTGGATTTGATTCTTGTTCGGCTAGAATCAAGTAAAGGTACGCATATTCTTTTATGTTAATTAATTATTCGTTAAATAAATCCTATACGCTTCCGCATGTGTTATTTGATGTTTTGTGATTATTTATTTGATTGTCATGATATCTAATTCCAACAGTGGTTTCAGAGCCAGGTTTTTTAATGAGTAATTAATTACACAAACGCGTAATAAAACAAATAATAGTATGTTGTTTGATATGGTTAATCTAGGGTTTATGTTTTTATTTTTTATGGGTCGATTTTTTTTATAATATGGGGCGTACCCCTTATTTTTTTGGTCGACACACATAAATTATTTTTAGGGTTTTGAAAATTGTTTGCTAACCTTATTGAAATCTAGAATTAATATATTAGTTACGTGATTAATTCATGAATAATTGTTATGTGACATGGGATTATTTATATGCGATCTTGTGACTATTTGTATAATTGTTATGATATATCCATGATTATACATGCATGTTAGTCATGGATAAGTTGCTTTGATATTGTTTAATTGTTAAGATATATTTATTTACGATAAATCTTGAATTGGGGAAGACTCCAATTATATATATTAATGAATCAATTATGTGCAATTTGGTATATTATTAATTATGGGTTTACGTAATCGATTCATCGATTTATGTGGCTCACTTTCAATTGGGAGAGTGAAAGCCCTAATTAATATATACATTAATTTAACCTAGATATTGATTATTAATAGGGTTTTATCGAATAAGTTGCATGTGGCTACTTGTTTACACGTATAAATTGTTTATTATGTGCGCATTGTTTTTTAGTTGTTTATTTTTTACTGGTATTACTTGTTTGTTTATTATGTGCGACAATTTTAAGCAAAGGGTAATTTTGAATAGAAAAATAATACGGACTAAACAATGGTGAAATTTGATTTGTTTTGGAAGAGTTAAGTTTTCAATAGTTTAATTGATTGATGATTTCGGTACAATGGTTGAACGGCTCAACCACTAGAATGAACTATAAAAGGGTTAATAAAGAAGTGCGCAGTCCAATCGGAAGGATGTCTAAGGTTATGCTTTTGCGCTTACCTGGTCCTCTGCCCCCTGTAAGTTCGAATGGAGTTACTTAGTAAGCCATAAAATGTACAAACTCATCTTAAGGGCGAATTAGTTTTAATTCCATGCGCCACTTCGGTGGTAATTACCCGAAACACTAAGTGTTTACACTTATGCAAAAGTACGGTATAATGGACGATAATTAACGCTAAATTTCTTGATTGGTGAACCCAATACCTCAAATCAAAACTTTGATAATTTGATCTTTATGAATTGGTAATAAAAAGTTTTTTTTTTTATTAAATTTATGCTACAAGATGAATGCATGACATCTTTGTAAATATTTGATTTGACCACATAAAATCAAAACTAGTACCCTTTTAAATTAAGTTATATGCCATCTAATTAAAAGAAACACTTGAAGTTGCAATTTACGTCATGACAGTACTTGGCTAGATTGTGATGGAAAGGTAAATCTCTATGTAATGTCAGACCTTACATGGACATATTTGCGCTTTTAAGTCGCATTACACTTAAGTTGAGTAGTAAGTGAGAACAGGACTCATGGCATAAGATGGGATGAAACATGTTTATATTTGCAAAAGCGTTGGAAAATATAAATCCCATAATGATCTAGGAGTTGGAAATTGTTTGACAATTAATGTTCGACACCTTATTATATGCTTTCGTACTAAATAGCATCAACTGATGTATGAACCTATGATAATTTGGATCCTAGTTTTCGAGAAAATTATATGGTTATATGTTTATATTACCGTTGGGTATATTTTATTTTCTTGAAAAGTTGTATTATCGAAAATACTAATACTTGAACTTTTTTATGTAGAAATGGCTCAAAATAACGATAACACTGATGAGTGTCTAAATACTCATCATTTTTGTACAATCTAAACTGCAAAATCATCTGAAAACACTCAAAAATACATCAAAATGATGAAAATATCACAAATCAGTGTTTTATGTGTTTTAAATGCAAAAGATCAAAATCAGATGAAAAATGTATCAAGTTTGCAAAATTGGCGCTTAGTCCCCCAATTTTTAAAAGTTGTCAAATCTAGTCCCCTGGAATCCAAAATGTGGAATTTTATCATTTAAGGTCCCTGAAATATTCTAAGTTGTTAAAATTGGTCCTTGAATGATTCTTTTGTCAAATGGCAGTGAAAGGTCCCTAAGCTTTGAAAATTGCAAAATAGTCCTTGGATTCTAAAATGGAATTTTATGCAAAAAGGGTCCTTGTACTATCAAAGTTTGTCAAGTTTGGTCCTTGTGATAAGTTTGGAAAAGTGTCAATTTCAGTCCTTGAAGTTTGGATAAATTACAAATTTGGTCCTTGTGTATACTTAACCAAACCGGACACCATTTTAAATATCAAAGCCCAAATCCAATCCATGTACCAGCTGGCCCCACATGTTATATCCAAGCCCAATCCCTTGAGCCTTGAACCTTGGCCCCCACTGAGCCAGTCCCATATTCTTTGACCCCAGTCCATAATCCATTTTGACCCCTTTTGCGTTATTAATCCATCCTCAAAGAAGTCAAACCCAGACACTGTTTGTCTCTCTCACATATCCCCGCCAAAACCAGTTACTCATCAAACCATAGCAGTTTTCAATCCCACTTGCTCCTATCACCTCAAACTCACCTTACCTTGTCCCCTCCACCTCCACTAACACCAAAAATCTTTAATTGACTCAAACCAACTCCATTTATTGATCAAACCTGCTATGTGACTTTTGGCGCCAAAATCCACTTGGATGGTTATGATGTTTCTGAGAGATCCAATGGCTCAGATTGAGTGGGAAAGATTCAGAGGTCAAGAAGGAGTCATAAAAGTCTATAAAGGAGTGGGGAGATGCATTGTATCAATATCATCTAGTGTAATTTTAGTTTTTCATTGTCGTTTTTTTTATTTTCAAATCTCCAGTGTAATTTAAGTTTTCCTAGCACTTTGTTTATGTTATTTAAAGTATTTGTGAACTATTTTCAGTTCAATTTCAAGTATTAAGTTTTAATATCAGTTTATGCAATTTCAAATTTCAAAAATCTCATGTGAATCAAATGTTGTTATAAGGTGTTATCTTGGACTAAATAAGACACATAAGCTCCTATAAAGCTTATTCAAGCTTTTAGAAACACTTAAAACCAGTTTAGCAGTTAAAACATAAAAATACCAAAAATACCAAATAATTAGTGAAAAAATCAAAAATCATTGGAAATGGTGTACATAGAGCAGGTGAATTATGGATGGCCTTGGTTAGTGGTGGCTTAGTGGTAAGCCTTTAGGATTGGTCTTGATCATTGGTTCTGTGATTGCAGTTGGATACCCATTTGTAAGCTTTTTGATCATTTTAGCATTTCAACGTTGTAGTTGTTCATTAGCTTAAATTTATGTTTCTTTGTGTTAATTAGTCTTAGTTAAGTGTATTTAATCATTAATACCAGTCAGTTGTTCTTTTAAATTTTTAGTTTACAAAAATCTCATCTTGACAGTTAAAAGTGCATCATGGTCATTTCTGAGTTTAATGTTGTTATGGTTGTTGTTTTAGGCTTCATTAGTCCTAATAAGTGATATTCTAAGGTCTGCAATCAGTTTTATGGTTTAAATTTGTGAGTTGCTTTGAAAAGTTCCAAAACTGTCACTTAAAGGGTGTTTGGATTTGCCTGTTTAAAACTATAGAAGGTCTTGTTTGTGTTTATTGTTTGTACTTGCTTTGTGTCACATACACACCTAACAACTCATCTCAGTCATAAAAAACAGTGGTCATTCATCAAAAGTCAAAATCTCATTTGATTACATCTCTCTTGTTAACTGTTGGAATTTTAAGTTCTATGATCATGATTTTGTGTTAGTAAGTTGTTAGTGTTGATCTAATTAGTCTTAGTTTACCTTAATACAACATATTCAGTGAGTAGTAGTGATTTAAATTTCATTTTAGTCAACTTAACTAGTTTTTTATAAAAGTCAAAATTTTCATATGGGTCGTTTTTAATTAAAATAGATAATTTCACTGTGTGTTTAATATTGAGTTTTATCTTATAAGCTCTTGGGATACTAAAGTTTAGTAGCTAATCTAAATTAGAAAAATACTAGTTCTCTTTGAATTAGCTTTTTAAGTGCTTATTTTCCAGCTTCTTTAGAGTACCTTGTCTGAAATGGTGCCCTGTGCACATTGAGTGGTACCATCTTGATAAGCTTGTGCAGAGCTTATTAGTTAGTCATATTTTGTGATTATTGGTTCTATGGATAGCTGACCTATCCATCTTGAGGTCTCAAGTTTACTTTTTCATTTTCTAGCTTGTTTGCTAGGGCTGCAATAAGCTCTAATCTTGTCCCATTTATGTGTTTAGCATAAGTGCTTATTAGCTTTTTCTTAGCTTTTCAGTGTTAATCTTTGTGTCTTTTAGCTTCATATAAGTAGCTTGTAGCTTATTTTATCTTATTCTAACTTTTGTTTCAGTTTGTGAGCTTGTTCAAGCTTAATTCATCAAATAAGCTCATAAACAAATCTGTTAAGCCCATAAGCTTGTCAAACAGCTTATTTGTGAGTTGTAAAATTTGTGTTTTTATAAAAGTAGCTTATAATAAGTAGTTAAGTAGTTTTAAAAAAGAAAATCCAGAAAAACATCAATTTAAAAATAGTGATAGCGTTTATTTAATAGTTTTTAGCTTTTTGATTTTTCTTTTTAGCTTATTAATAAGCAAATCTTGTTTTTATATTTTTCTTAGTTTTCTGTCACCTTAAGTTATTTTTATAAAAAGTTTCATAATTTTCCTAATCTTTTTAGTATTTATTATAATTTTAAATAGTTAAAAGTATTAAATAATTAGTAATAAATAATTAAAAAGCATAAAAAATATCTTTTCAGTTTTAAAATTAGTTTTATCATATTTTAGATTTTTCCAAGCTGAAATTTTATTTTTCCAGGTTTATTTTATATTTTCTAGAATTTAAGTGTATTTTAAATAGTAATTAATTAGTAATAATTAGATAAAAAGTGTAAAAAATATATTTTTAATTTTAAAATTAGTTTTGTAATATTTTAGATTTTTCTGAATCATAATCTTATTTTTCTAGCCTTATTTCATATTTTCTTTTATTTTAGGTTATTTTTGAATAGTTAAAATAGTTTTTAATTAATAATAATTAATTAAATAGTTATAAAATTAATTTTATTTTTCTAATAATTTTCTTTTATTTTTAGGATTTCAAAAATGTCATTTTCATATTTTTAGGTCTTTTATTTTTTAGATATCACTTTTTATTTTGTACGTATACGTAGTCTTTAAACGTACGTTTTACGTTTCTTTTATCTGATTGTTGTGTTTTCCAATTCTGTTTCCAATCTCCTTCCAATCAATCATTAGTGTAATATTCAATCCAAAAACCTTTACTGATCACTATCCTTAGTGATCACTCTATCATCTGAATTAGTTTTGACACACCATCGAGTCTCCGCGGACTTAATGACCCCGAATTCATTATATTCTCCAAGACTTCATTGTATTTGTGTTTTAAGCAGTTTTAAGCTTCTTACGGTTAGCCATTCACAAGTGGCTAGCTTGTGTGAGGTAGCTTGACTGTTTAGCACAGATCAAATTTCGCCGCTGCCGAAGCTTAGCTTTAGCGTGTGTAAGCTTTTCAGACCCATTCTTGCACATATACCACCATTTGTAAAAAGTTTTTTGTAAAGTTATAAGAAAATCAAAAAGTTCATTAACACTTTTCCTAAAGTGTTAACAACACCAAAAACAATATAAAACAACAAACAATCTGAACGCTTTTCTAGCTTGTATTTTCTTTGAGGTGATTCTTAAAGAGATACGATTTGGTTAAACGAGACGATACCAAAAATATTGTCCAAAAGTTTTTAACCCATCAGCACAAATCTATACCTACGTCTTTTCAGTGGTACTTAATATATACATAAAAATCAACCACCGCGAAATCAAGGCAAAGACACCTACTAATCCGGGTGTGACCATAATAAGTTCCCGAACATCAGATTTAAAACTTGCCTTTGTGTCCTTGTGATTTGGTGTACCTTTTTCAAGAAGCCATTTCATTTGTGATTATTGGTTAAGTTCACTTGTCGCTTTGCCTCGCATTTGTTTTGAAAACTGATTTTTATACTTAGTGCATGCGCACTCGCTCTTCCAGCTTCTACAAGTCCACTTTCAGAACTTGGAAAGATTCCTCGTAGACGTAGAGGACGTTCGCCTTCTTCACCGCGGATCGAGGAACGTCTACCACCACCACCACCTGTCGTAATGGCGGAAGACAAACCCATGAACGAGCTTCTCCAAGCACCCATCGAGGGTTACGGAGCTGCTATTGTTGTCCCACCATTGCGGTGATACCTTTGAGCTCAAAACCGGGTTGCTTAATCTAGTAACCCAAAGCCAATTCTATGGTTTTGAGCGGGATGATCCTCATGCACACATTCGATGGTTTTACAAGATTGCATCTACCATCAAATACAAGAATGTCCCACATGAAGCTTACATTAAGCTTCTTCTCTGTTCCCATTTTCTCTAGAGGACAAGCCCGAATTGGCTTGAGAAACAACCCCCTCGTTCCATTGAGACATGGGAGGATCTAGTTACCAAGTTCGTTAATGAATTCTATCCTCCATCCCGAACCACAAGTCTTAAGAATGAGATAATGAAATTTCTCAGAGATTTGATGAATCATTCGGGAGGTGGGATCGTTACAAAGAGTTGCTTCGCAAGTGTCCGCATCATGGTTTTACCGAGTTAATGCAAATGGATACTTTCTATAATGGTCTCAACCAGACTAATCAAGACTCTTTGAATGCCTCCGCCGGAGGTAATTTCCTGAGCAAGACTACCAAAGAAGCCTTGCAAATCATTGAGAACCAATCTCAGGTCCGCCTTTCCGAAAGCAAAGACATATCATCTCATGCTCGAACTTCTTCTTCATCTCAGTGAGTACATCTAGCACCGATGCTAAGATTGACAAACTCACAGATATTGTTCAGGCTTTGGTTCTTGCTAACCAGAAGAAAGTGACCTTCACACAGACACCAACACATGGTGAAGTGAAGAAAGTCGAGAGTTGTGTTACTTGTGGTGGCCCTCATGCATACTACAATTGTATTGCCACCGATGGTAGTCCATTTGAAGCCAATGCTCTAGCCGGTAGTTCACATCAGGGAGGTAATCAATACAGTCCTCAAAATGAACCACACTACCGGCTAACACTAATCGTGCACCACCCGGTTTTAACCAGAATCATAACATGCAAAACCGAATCGAACCAACCTAGAATGAACCAAGGTTATCAAAACCAAGGTAATTTCTATCCTGCACCAAATCAAGGTTTTCAACATCAAGGAAACCTTAATCAAAACAATTTCAATCGAGGGAATCAATTTCATGGGAATATGAATCCTAATCAAGGAAATTTTCAAAACCAAGGCCCTAATCCTAACATTAGAGGCCAGAATTTTCCTAATCCACCTCCGCCATTGTTCCAACCGACCATCATCTCGATGAGCTATTGAAACAATTCATGAAATCCCAAGATGAAATGAACAGGTTGTTGGTCACTCAGATTGCTGATCTTAAGAAGTCTTTAAATGATCAACCCTCGGCCTCAGGAAAACTTCCGAGCAACACGATCGCTAACCCGAGGGGCTATGCAAAGGCGATCACAACCAGAAGTGGTGTTTCATATACTGGACCTGCTGTTCCTACTACCTCTTCTTCTCTCCCTAAGGTAGTAGAAAGTGAACCTAGGACACACAATGGACCTACGACTCCAATGCCTCCTCCACTAGGAGAAATGAGTCAAGTTACCAAGGATACAACGGACAAGGTGAATTATTCAAGCCCACGGTACCGACACGTCCCACCTTCTAGTCCAACCTCAAGTTGTCCAAACCCAAGTCAAATCTAGGAGTTGTTTTGAACCTCCAGTAGTTCCCGCTGAAAACCGAAATCCAAATCTTCTATTCCTTACCCATCACGCTAAATGAGCAAAGCTCCGCGAAAAAGCCAGTCCTCAAATGGACAAATTTTTCCAAATTTTCCAAGAGTTACATTTTGACATAAGCTTTGCGGATGCTATCATGCCGATGCCCAAGTTTGCATCAACTCTCAAACACATGTTAAGCAACAAGGAAAAGTTGTTTGAAATGGCTAAAACTCCTCTTAACGAGAACTCGCTCTGCAGCTATTCTAAGAAGCTTCCTGAAAAGCTTGGAGATCCCGGAAAATTTCTCTTACCTTGTGTATTTCCAGGAATGGTTGAATGCTTTGCCCTAGCAGATCTTAGTGCAAGCATCAACCCGATGCCTTATTCGTGTGGAAGAAACTTTCTCTTCCGGAACATACTCCTACATGCATGACTCTCGAGCTTGCAGATCGTTTCCATATCCCGGCCCTCTTGGCATTGCTGAGGACGTATTTGTGAAAGTAGGAAAGTTCCATTTCCCAGCGGACTTCGTGGTTGTTGATTTTGATGCCGATCATCGGGTTCCTCTCATTGTTGGTCGAGGATTCCTGAGAACGGGCCGTGCTCTCATAGATGTATTTGAGCAGGAAATCACATTACGTGTTGGTAATGAAGCTGTTACTTTTAACCTTGATCAAACTTCGAGGTACTCCGCAAACTATGATTCTGAGTCGATTAACCGAATAGATATCATTGATGTTGCTTCTGAAGAGTACTCGCAAGAAGTTCTTGGTTATGATCATAATTCTTCGAGTGATAATCTCACTCATTCATCTCAACCTATCATCGCCAATTCTACTCCTTCTCTCACCCCATTTAAGGAAAGTGACTTCATCTTAGAAGAGATTGAAGCCTACTTGTCTAGTGATTCTGTACCATTGGAAATTGATCACGCTCCCATTGACATCGAGGGGGACATACTTCTCATTGAGAAATTGCTTAATGATGATCCATCATCATTTTCACTCCCTCCCGTCAAACTTCATAACAAGGAAGTCAAGTCAGTTGAGAAAACTGAAGAATTTCCTGAAATCGAGCTTAAGGACTTACCACCTCATCTCGAGTATGCATTCCTTGAGGGTGATGATAAATTACCCGTCATTATTGCCCGAGATTTGAGTAAAGATGAAAAAGATGCTCTCATAAAAATCTTGAAGTCACACAAGCAAGCAATTGCTTGGAAACTCTCCGACATTAAGGGTATCAACCCCGAGTTTTGTACTCACAAAATCTTGATGGAGGATGATTTCAAACCAAATAGTCAACATCGAGAAGAGTAAATCCAAAAATCCATGATGTTATCAAACAAGAGGTTATCAAACTTCTTAATGCGGTGATTGATTTACCCGATCTCGATAGTCCTTGGGTCAGCCCAATTCATTGTGTTCGAAAAGGGTGGCATTACCGCTTGTCACAAATGAAGATAACGAGTTAATTCCAACTGGATTGGTTACGGATGGCGTGTTTGCATTGACTATCGTAAGTTGAATGACGCCACCCGTAAGACCATTTTCTCTACCCTTCATGGACCAAATGCTTGAGAGATTAGCAGGGAACGAGTACTATTGTTTCCTTGATGGTTTCTCGAGATATTTTCAGATCCCCATTGATCCACAGGATCAAGAGAAGACCACATTCACCTGCCCATATGTAACTTTTGCCTACAAACGTATGCCTTTTGGCTTATGTAATGCTCCCCGCACGTCCAACGATGTATGATGGCCATTTTCCACGACATGATCGGGAAACAATGGAGGTGTTTATGGATGACTTCTCGGTCATTGGGGATTCTTTTCAAACATGTCTCTCCCATTTAGAAAAATGCTTCAAAGGTGTGAAGACACCAATCTTTGTCTAAATTGGGAGAAGAGCCACTTTATGGTCAAAGAAGGCATAGTCCTTGGCCATAAGATTTCCAAAACCGGGATTGAGGTAGATAGAGCAAAAGTCCATGTTATTGCTAATTACCTCATCCTACTACCGTCAAAGGTATTAGGAGTTTTTAGGTCATGCCGGTTTCTATCGTAGATTCATACAAGATTTTTCCAAAATCGCCCGGCCTATGACTCATCTTCTTGAAAAGGATGCTCCTTTTATCTTCTCACCCGAGTGCATCAAAGCTTTTGAAACATTGAAGAAAAAGCTTACTGAAGCACCCATTCTCGTTGTTCCCGACTGGGATTTACCCTTTGAACTCATGTGCGATGCAAGTGATTTTTCTATCGGTGCAGTCTTAGGCAACGTAAACAAGCATTTTCAGCCTATCCACTACGCAAGCAAAACTATGACTGAAGCTCAAACTCATTACACCACCACTGAAAAAGAGCTATTAGCCGTGGTGTATGCTTGAGAAGTTTCGGCCGTACTTAATCTTGACCAAATGCGTGGTGTATACGGATCACTCGGCGCTCAAATATCTCTTTGCAAAACAAGATGCAAAGCCGAGATTACTCCGTTGGATTCTCCTCCTGCAAGAATTTGATATCATCATACGTGATAAAAAAGGAGCCGAGAATCTAGCTGCTGATCATCTGTCCAGATTAGAAAACCCTCACCAAGATGTTTTGAGAAAAAGGAAATAAATGAAACATTTCCTCTGGAGACACTCAATGCGGTTTCTTTTCGTGGAAATTCTACCACCCCATGGTTTTCTGACTTCGCAAATTACCATGCGGGTAACTTCATTGTGAAAGGGATGTCGACCCAACAGCAGAACAAATTCTTCAAAGATGTTAAACATTACTCTGACGACCCCTTCTTATTCAAAATCTGTGCGGATCAAGTCATCCCACGGTGTGTTTATGGACGGAAGCTCTTGAAATTCTCACAGCTTGCCATGCCGGACCCACCGGGGCCATCATAGTCCAAACTACACCGCCCAAAAGGTGTTTGATTCCGGGTTTTATTGGCCCACAATCTATAAGGATGCCCACGAATTTGTCAAAGCTTGTGACGCTTGTCAACGTCACGGAAATATATCTCAAAGAAATGAAATGCCGCAAAATGCCATTCAAGTTTGTGAGATATTTGACATTTGGGGTATTGACTTTATGGGGCCAT
The DNA here is from genome assembly GCA_910596185.1 of Chrysanthemum makinoi. Lineage (NCBI taxonomy): Eukaryota > Viridiplantae > Streptophyta > Magnoliopsida > Asterales > Asteraceae > Chrysanthemum > Chrysanthemum makinoi. Next base: position 206,713,609 of record OU343224.1, read on the forward strand.
TTCCTTCATCTCGCGGTAACAAATACATACTCGGCATGTGACTATTTGTCAAAATGGGTTGAAGCTAAAGCTTTACCTACCAATGATGCCCGAGTTGTGAAGTTTTAAAATCCCCTTGCCAGCCGTTTGGAACTCCGGAGCGATAATCGTGATCGGGTACCAGCGTTTGCAATGACCAATTTGAAAGAGTCATGCAAAAGTATGGTGTTACCACCGCCTCTCTACTGCATTCCACCCCCAAACAAGTGGGCAGGTGGAAGTTTCCAACCGCGGTATTAAAAGAATTCTTGAAAGGACGAGTAGGCGAAAACCTGCATCCTGGTCGGATAAACCGGATGACGCACTGGCCTTCCGTACAGCTTACAAAACACCCATCGGGTGTACTCCATACAAGCTAGTGTACGTAAAGGCATGTCATCTTCCGATTGAGTTAGAGCACAAGGCATACTGGGCCCTAAAGCATGCAAATTATATACAGATAAATTGGTGATCACAGAAAAGTTCAAATGAATGAATTAAATGAACTCGTGGATCAAGCATACGAAAACTCTTTTGATCTACAAGCAAAAGACAAAGAAGATTCATGACTCAAAATCAAGAACCGCGCTCAACGTTGGTGATCGAGTCCTTCTTTCAATTCAAGATTGAAGATTTTCTGGAAAGCTCAAGTCTCGCTTGGTCCTGGTCCATTTACTATCGCTAAGGTTTATCCTTATGGTACCATTGAGTTATCTCAACCCGATGGTCCTAATTTTAAAGTGAATGGTCATCGAGTGAAGCATTATTTTGGAGAGGACATTCCTCCCGTGGTTGTCCCGGATTTACAAACTTTCCCCATGAACCAATGAATGCGGGATCGAGTCAAGCTAGTGACTCGGGAATCAAAAACAAATAGCACACACCATATGGGTTTTCACCCATATTTCTGTCTTCTTTCTCTGTTCTACCACCCTAGTGTGGGGGAGTTACCCCACACTGTTGTATATAAAATCTTTTCAAGAAAAAAAAAAAAAAAAAAAAAAATCTTCTTTCTAAATAATGGCCGTAATATTTCCCTTTTACGTTTTTTGTTTCGGCATAACCGCCGGTACTTTGAATATTGAGGGCAATATTCATTTCTAAGTGTGGGGGAATTCTCACGAATTTTATCATGTATTATCCCCAATTCCACCCCCGCTTTTGGCCAAATTTTTTTTGGAATAAGTGTTTTCACTTATTCATCATATGGTAATCAGTCCGCCATGTCTAAAAAACAAAAGGATTGGCTAATCCAGGAGCAAACAGCTCTTGGTAAAGATTTCTCAAAACCGTTTATGGCTTGCAATTTGCCCAAAATTGTATGGTATTCAACTCACCATATCCTAAAAGTGAAGAGTTGGCTAGCCCGCAAGTTTATGGCTTGTGGTAAAGGCAGTGGAAAATCCATAATTGGTAATCTGCTCACCAAAGATAATAATCGATAATTTATCTAAGAGTTGGCTAGTCCAGAGAACGGCTTCTGGTAAAGACAAATCAAACCTTACAGCTTTGATTTGCTCAAAATCATTTGGTTATCATTGTACCAAGGTTCTTACTTGAAATAAAACAATTGGCTACTCCGAAGTGATGGCTTTTGGTAAAGAGTTTTTAAAATCCATTAAAGATCTAAATCATTGCTAGGGACTAGCAATATCTTAGTGTGGGGGATTGATGATGTCTAAATACTCATCATTTTTGTACAATCTAAACTGCAAAATCATCTGAAAACACTCAAAAATACATCAAAATGATGAAAATATCACAAATCAGTGTTTTATGTGTTTTAAATGTAAAAAGATCAAAATCAGATGAAAAATGTATCAAGTTTGCAAATTGGCGTTTTAGTCCCCCAATTTTTAAAAGTTGTCAAATCTAGTCCCTGGAATCCAAAAATGTGGAATTTTATCATTTAAGGTCCCTGAAATATTCTAAGTTGTTAAAATTGGTCCTTGAATGATTCTTTGGTCAAATGGCAGGAAAGGTCCCTAAGCTTTGAAAAATTGCAAAAATAGTCCTTGGATTTCTAAAAATGGAATTTTATGCAAAAGGGTCCTTGTACTATCAAAGTTTGTCAAGTTTGGTCCTTGTGATAAGTTTGGAAAAGTGTCAATTTCAGTCCTTGAAGTTTGGATAAATTACAAATTTGGTCCTTGTGTATACTTAACCAAACCGGACACCATTTTAAATATCAAAGCCCAAATCCAATCCATGTCCCACTAAATGGCCCAACATGTTATATCCAAGCCCAATCCCTTGAGCCTTGAACCTTGGCCCCCACTTGGCCAGCCCACATATTCCTTTTGACCCCAGTCATAATCCATTTTGACCCCTTTATGCTATTAATCCATCGGTCAAAGAAGTCAAACCCAGACACTGCTCCTCTCTCACATATCCCCGCCAAAACCGCTTACTCATCAAACCATTTTCAATCCCACTTGCTCCTATCACCTCAAACTCACCTTACCTTGTCCCCTCCACCTCCACTAACACCAAAAATCTTTAATTGACTCAAACCAACTCCATTTATTGATCAAACCTGTTATGTGACTTTTGGCCAAAATCCACTGGATGGTTATGATGTTTCTGAGAGATCCAATGGCTCAGATTGAGTGGGAAAGATTCAGAGGTCAAGAAGGAGTCATAAAAGTCTATAAAGGAGTGGGGAGATGCATTGTATCAATATCATCTAGTGTAATTTTAGTTTTTCATTGTCGTTTTTTTTTTTATTTTCAAATCTCCAGTGTAATTTAAGTTTTCCTAGCACTTTGTTTATGTTATTTAAAGTATTTGTGAACTATTTTCAGTTTCAATTTCAAGTATTAAGTTTTAATATCAGTTTATGCAATTTCAAATTTCAAAAATCTCATGTGAATCAAATGTTGTTATAAGGTGTTATCTTGGACTAAATAAGACACATAAGCTCCTATAAAGCTTATTCAAGCTTTTAGAAACACTTAAAACCAGTTTAGCAGTTAAAACATAAAAATACCAAAAATACCAAATAATTAGTGAAAAAATCAAAAATCATTGGAAATGGTGTACACAGCTGGTTGTGCTAATTATGGATGGCCTTGGGTTAGTGGCTTAGTGGTAAGCCTTTAGGATTGGTCTTGATCATTGGTTCTGTGATTGCAGTTGGATACCCATTTGTAAGCTTTTTGATCATTTTAGCATTTCAATTGTAGTTGTTTATTAGCTTAAATTTCTGTTTCTTTGTGTTAATTAGTCTTAGTTAAGTGTATTTAATCATTAATCACCACCAATTGTTCTTTTAAATTTTTAGTTTACAAAAATCTCATCTTGACAGTTAAAAGTGCATCATGGTCATTTCTGAGTTTAATGTTGTTATGGTTGTTGTTTTAGGCTTCATTAGTCCTAATAAGTGATATTATAAGGTCTGCAATCAGTTTTATGGTTTAAATTTGTGAGTTGCTTTGAAAAGTTCCAAAACTGTCACTTAAAGGGTGTTTGGATTTGCCTGTTTAAAACTATAGAAGGTCTTGTTTGTGTTTATTGTTTGTACTTGCTTTGTGTCACATACACACCTAACAACTCATCTCACCATAAAAAACAGTGTCATTCATCAAAAGTCAAAATCTCATTTGATTACATCTCTCTTGTTAACTGTTGGAATTTTAAGTTCTATGATCATGATTTTGTGTTAGTAAGTTGTTAGTGTTGATCTAATTAGTCTTAGTTTACCTTAATACAACATATTCAGTGAGTAGTAGTGATTTAAATTTCATTTTAGTCAACTTAACTAGTTTTTAATAAAAGTCAAAATTTTCTATATGGTCGTTTTTGATTAAAATAGATAATTTCACTGTGTGTTTAATATTGAGTTTTATCTTAAAAGCTCTTGGGATACTAAAGTTTAGTAGCTAATCTAAATTAGAAAAATACTAGTTCTCTTTGAATCAGCTTTTTAAGTGCTTATTTTCCAGCTTCTTTAGAGTACCTTGTCTGAAATGGTGCCCTGTGCACATTGAGTGGTACCATCTTGATAAGCTTGTGCAGAGCTTATTAGTTAGTCATATTTTGTGATTATTGGTTCTATGGATAGCTGACCTATCCATCTTGAGGTCTCAAGTTTACTTTTTCATTTTCTAGCTTGTTTGCTAGGGCTGCAATAAGCTCTAATCTTGTCCCATTTCTGTGTTTAGCATAAGTGCTTATTAGCTTTTTCTTAGCTTTTCAGTGTTAATCTTTGTGTCTTTTAGCTTCATATAAGTAGCTTGTAGCTTATTTTATCTTATTCTAACTTTTGTTTCAGTTTGTGAGCTTGTTCAAGCTTAATTCATCAAATAAGCTCATAAACAAATCCTAGCCCATAAGCTTGTCAAACAGCTTATTTGTGAGTTGTAAAATTTGTGTTTTTATAAAAGTAGCTTATAATAAGTAGTTAAGTAGTTTTAAAAAAGAAAATCCAGAAAAATATCAATTTAAAAATAGTGATAGCGTTTATTTAATAGTTTTTAGCTTTTTGATTTTTCTTTTCATCTTATTAGTAAGCAAATCTTGTTTTTATACTTTTCTTAGTTTTCTGTCACCTTAAGTTATTTTTATAAAAATTTTCATAATTTTCCTAATCTTTTTAGTATTTATTATAATTTTAAATAGTTAAAAGTATTAAATAATTAGTAATAAATAATTAAAAAGCATAAAAAATATCTTTTCAGTTTTAAAATTAGTTTTATCATATTTTAGATTTTTCCAAGCTGAAATTTTATTTTTCCAGGTTTATTTTATATTTTCTAGAATTTAAGTGTATTTTAAATAGTAATTAATTAGTAATAATTAGATAAAAAGTGTAAAAAATATATTTTTAATTTTAAAATTAGTTTTATAATATTTTAGATTTTTCTGAATCATAATCTTATTTTTCTAGCCTTATTTCATATTTTCTTTTATTTTAGGTTATTTTTGAATAGTTAAAATAGTTTTTAATTAATAATAATTAATTAAATAGTTATAAAATTAATTTTCTTTTTCTAATAATTTTCTTTTATTTTTAGGATTTCAAAAATGTCATTTTCATATTTTTAGGTCTTTTATTTTTTAGATATCACTTTTTATTTTGTACGTATACGTAGTCTTTAAACGTACGTTTTACGTTTCTTTTATCTGATTGTTGTGTTTTCCAATTCTGTTTCCAATCTCCTTCCAATCAATCAGTAGTGTAATATTCAATCCAAAAACCTTTACTGATCACTATCCTTAGTGATCACTCTATCATCTGAGTTAGTTTTGACACACCATTGAGTCTCCGTGGGACTTAATGACCCGGGAATTCATTATATTCTCCAGGAATTCATTGTATTTGTGTTTTAAGCAGCTTTTGCTTTTACTTGTTTAGCCATTCACAAGTGGCTAGCTTGTGTGAGGTAGCTTGACGGTTTTGCACAGATCAAATTTTGGCGCCGCTGCCGGGAAGGCTTTAGCGTGTGTTAAGCTTTTCAGACCCATTCTTGCACATATACCACCATTTGTAAAAAGTTTTTTTTGTAAAGTTATAAGAAAATCAAAAAGTTCATTAACACTTTTCCTAAAGTGTTAAAACACCAAAAAAAATATAAAACAACAAAACAACCTCGGAACGCTTTTCTAGCTTGTATTTTCTTTGAGGTGATTCTTAAAGAGATACGATTTGGTTAAATGAGACGATACCAAAAATATTGTCCAAAGTTTTTAACCCATCAGCACAAATCTACCTACGTCTTTTCGTGGTACTTAATATATACATAAAATCAACCCCGCAAATCAAGGCATACACCTACTAACTGGGGTGTGACCATAATAAGTTCCCTAACATCGATTTTAAACTTGCCTTTGTGTCCTTGTGATTTGGTGTACCTTTTTCAAAGAAGCCATTTCATTTGTGATTATTGGTTAAGTTCACTTGTCGCTTTGCCTCGCATTTGTTTTGAAAATTGATTTTTATACTTAGTGCATGCGCACTCGTTCTTCCAGTTCTACAAGTCCACTTTCAGAGTTGCTGACCGGTTGAAATACCTGTAGAACCTTGTCCTGCTGAACCAACTGGACCTACAGCTACTCAAGCTGAAAAGGACGCTTGGCAACTTGAGTATAAGCGTCATAATGATGTGGCTTGTCTTATGTTGAGAACAATGGAATCTGCTCTTCAAAAGTAGTTCAAACATTATTTCCCATATAATATGCTCAATGAACTTCGAACTGTGTTTGAGAATCCAGCTGCCGTCGAGATTTATGACTTAACCGACGATTACCAATGTAGCAGGCGTGGAGAGGGTAAACCCGTAATGCTCATGTGTATTGGAAATGAAAGGTTACATGGACCAATAAAGGGCACTTGGCAAAACTTATGATGATGACATACGTGAATCTGATTAATAAGATCCCTTAACAAGGATTTTAATGGTTTTGTTAGAAACTTCAATATGTAATCCTGCGGGGAAGACAGCATCGACCTACACGCATTGCTTATTGATTATGAAAAAGGGTTACCAAAGGTTCCTACTGCCCAGGTACTTGCTATTCAGGGTGGAAGGGTTAATAAGCCAAAACCACAGCGTGCGAACAACAAGAAGTGGAATGGCAAAGGGAAAGTTGATAAGGGTAAACAAGTTATGGCCTATCAACCACAACCCAAGAAAAACCCTACTCCTAGGATGGAAAATCCTAAAAAGGATCAAGCATGCCACCACTGTAAGAGCGTTGGGCATTGGAAGAGAAACTGTGCTCTCTATCTTGATGAATTGCGGGCAAATAAGATGAAGTACGAAGGGTCCATGGGTGCCGGTTCTTCTGGTAATTTATTTGTCATTGAATTATTTACTCTAAATCATAAAATTCCTGGGTATATGATACTGGATGTGGTATTCACATTTGTAATACACTGCAGGGGTTTAGAGTGGAAAGGAAGCTGGCCTATGGGGAGCAACATCGACGCTGGAAATGGTGCACATGCAGTTGTTGAAGCCATAGGAACGCTTAGTTTAGTATTGCCTTCGGGCTTAGTACTGTTATTGAACAATTGTCATTACGCACCTTCTATAATTAGAGGTGTTGTTTCCTTTTCAGCTTTGTTGGATGATGGTTTTACTCATACTATTTCACGTAATGGAATTTCTGTTTCTTTAAATGGTGCATTTTATTTTAATGCGATCGTGGAATGGTGTGTTTGAAATTGATGTGATTGGAAATGAATCTAACAAATATAATAATTCGATGTTTAGCATCAATAAGAAGATAAAGTTGGACTTGAATTCTTCTTATCTTTGGCATTGTTAGACTTGCTCATATATGCAAGGCTCGCATGCGTTTCGCAACAAGAAGGGCTTTTGCAAAATATCAATGATGAATCATTTGATAAATGTGAGTCATGCATATCTCGGAAGATGACGAAGAAACCTTTTCATAGCAATATGGAGAGGGCTTCTGATATACTTGGTCTTATTCATACTGATGTGTGTGGACCACTTAGACATGTGTCAAAAAGAGGTGCTAGCTACTTCTTAACCTTTATCGATGATTTTAGCCGTTATGGTTATGTTTATTTACTTAAGTATAAACATGAGGTGTTTGAAACATTTAAGGTTTTCAAAGGTGAAGTAGAACTGCAATTGGGAAAGAAGATTAAAGCTCTTCGATCCGATAGAGGAGGCGAGTATCTAAGCCAAGAGTTTAAAGATTACTTAGCCGAGAATGGAATTGTCCAGAATCTCACTTCTCCATATACTCCACAACAAAATGGTGTATCTGAGAGAAGAAATCGTACATTGTTGGACATGATACGATCTATGTTTAATCTTACCACTCTACCTTTATCCATTTGGGATTATGCTTTGAATCACTGTTCGCATTCTAAATATGGTTCCCACAAAGAAGGTTGATAAGACACCATATGAAATATGGCATGGTAAAGCTCTTAACCTGTCTTATTTAAAGGTCTGGGGTTGCGAGGCGTATGTTAGACGCGACTCAGCAGATAAACTCCAACAAAGATCTGTAAAGTGTATCTTCGTAGGATACCCTAAGGAAACTATGGGTAACTACTTTTACTATCCAACTGAAAATAAAGTAATTGTTGCTAGGTATGGAGATTTTCTTGAAAGAGATCTTGTGTCTCAAGATTTCAGTGGGAGAGTTTATGATATGGAAGATGATCAAGAAGATGCATTACCTTCTGAAAACACTAACGCATTCCGTAGAACCGAGTAGTCCGGGTCCTCCACCGGTTGAAGTGATTCCCGTCAGATCCGTAAGGACTACACGCGGCACCTAAACGTCTATGTCTTAACGTAGAGGTTGAGGAAACTATGTTAGGAGATCTTGGAGAGCCTACTAGTTATAAAACTGCCATGGCAAGTCCCATAATGACAAATGGCAAGTTGCAATGAATGGGGAAATGCAATCCATGAGAGAAAATGAAGTCCTAAGAGGTCGATTTACCTCCAAACGCCCAAGGTGCCAAAGTTGGAAGTAAGTGGCTCTATAAAATTAAGACTGACATGGATGGCAATATACACGTCTATAAAGCTCGCCTAGTTGCGCAAGGTTTTACTCAAACTTATGGCATTGATTACGAGGAGACATTTTCTCCTGAGCGGACATTAGAGCTATTAGAATTCTCATAGCTATAGCAGCATACTATGACTATGAGATATGGCAAATGGATGTCAAAACCGCCTTCTTAAATGGTCGCTTAGATGAAGACTTCTATATGAAGCAACCCTGAGGGTTCGTGAATCCACAATTCCAAACCGGTATGCAAACTTCAAAGGTCCATTTATGGATTGAAGCAAGCATCAAGGCAATGGAATAAGAGATTTGATGAAGAAATCAAAAGGTATGGATTTATTCAAAATCTTGATGAGCCATGTGTATATCACAAAGTTAGTGGGAGTGATGTAATTTTCCTAATTCTTTATGTCGATGACATATTAATTATGGGAAAAGACATTCCAAGTTTGCAAAATGTTAAGGCATATCTTGGAAAGTGTTTTTCCATGAAGGATTTACGAGAAGCTGCATACATTCTGGGAATCAAGATCTACCGAGATAGGTCAAAGTGGTTAATTGGTTTAAGTCAAAGCGCTTACATTGATAAAATATTGAAGAGATTCAATATGCAAAATTCCAAGAAAGGATATTTGCCGATGGAAGTAAAGCATGGCTTATGTAGCGATATGGGTGCTTCAACACCTACTGACGTGGCACGCATGCAAAGTTCCTTATTGCTTCGCGTAGGATCTATTATGTATGCTGTGAGATGCACAAGGCCAGATGTAGCGATCGCTCAAAACATGACCAGTCGATATCAACAGAATCCGGGTAAACTTCACTGGACTGCTGTTAAACATATTCTAAAGTATCTTAGGAATACGAAAGATATGTTTTTAAGTGTATGGTGGAAATCCGCATACGAGCTTGGTGTTACAGTTACTGTGATGCGTCCCGGCAGTGTGATAAAGATGATACGAAGTCTCTAGACGGTTATGTCTTTGTCATCAATAGAGGAGCAATTGACTGAAGAGCAAGAAGCAACTACGATTGCGATGTCCGCAACGAAGCGGAATACATAGTCAGCGAAGCTGCAATGGAGCTGTTTGGATTAGGAAATTCATTTCATGGCTTGGTGTTATGCCTTCAATTGAATCACCTATTGATATGTATTGTGACAATTCTGCTGCAATCATATTTGCCAATGAACCTGGAGTCATGAAGGGCACCATACATTTTCTACGGAAGTATCACTATGTTCGGGAACAAGTCCGTGAAGGTGAAATTAATCTATTGAAAGTTCACAAAGATGATAACTTAGCTGATCCATTCACTAAGGCTTTAGCTAAAGACAAGCTTATTTACTCTGCCAATGGAATTGGACTTCGTTTAGCTAATAGTTTTATGCATAACTGTGATTAGTATTTGGATAAAGGATATTGTAAAACATTTATTATTTTGATGAAATAAAGTTTGGATTATGTTTATTTTCATTTATAATATTGTTGTCCTATATTTGCATGTTTAATCCATGAGTAACTAAGTTATTCTAAATGTTCGTTGTCAATTAATGATATGGGAGTATCATTAAATTAAGACAAATCTGAGAGATGTGGTAGAATATACTTGAAAGTATATTGATGAAAATGCATACCAATTTCGGATGATATTCAATGAATTGAATATAGGACTTATCCCAACTACATAATTTACTTTGTGGATATTGTTATAAGTAAATTATGAATAGTTATCCTCAGACTTGAGATACCACATAAGTGTCATGAATGTAGTGCATTTCTGTGGAGCAACTTAACGCTATATAATGGTAGTCATAAGGGTTGTTTTCAGAAATGTTACAAAGTTTGTGGGTTATTCTTGTAGTCAAGATAGAATTTGTTACTTCAAATTTATTTGAGTTTAATATCATGGCCCTCGTAGGGTTGACAAGATGATTGTGCAGCGCACCAAAATCTCCCTAAAATATATTTAGATGATTTGGTAATCTTGGTTAATCACTTACAATGAGAAACATAATAGTTTTATAAAGAATGACTTAATTCCATATCTTTATTTAACGTGGTATTAAAAACAAAAGGATAATAATAATGAGAAATCATTAAAAGGTTTTCCAGGAACCTTACTCGAGTCGTACTAGAGGCATCGAAGTATTGCTAGACGCAAACCGATGTGATCACTCTATTAAGATATATCCAAGTGGGAGCTGTTAGTTTTATGGATATAAATTAGTAGACGTGAGTTAGGATCGAACTCGAGACCACGGGATTGCACACTTTACGTATGAGGATTAAAGTTAATAATTAAATATAAACGTTATATTTATTTATTGATTAAACGAAATAACTAACGGACGTTAAGTAATTAATGTAATGGACTAACGGGCGTTAAATGTATTTGGAAAAGGACTAAATTGCAAAATATGGGAAGGTTCTGGAATCCCTTGTGGGATTATGAAACCGATCGGCCACAAGGACCAAACCCAACCCAACTTTGACTCAAACTTGTTCACCAAGTTTGCTTGAGTATATATACAAAACCTAGGGTGTTTGTAAATCATCTCTTGTGCTCATTAGCTAAACCCTAAACTTGTTTTGTGTGTTTTTGCTGTCAAACCGATCGGCCACCACTCTTGGGTGTCGATCACCAAAACTTTTCCAAACCAAGTTATTTGTTTTATCAAAACTAGCATTACTTTAATTCGGTTTAGTACGTGTGTACAAGAAAGTGGTAATAACACAATATTGTTATTATTCTTAGATTGAATTACAAAACTGTAGGGGTAATTCACATAATCCTAATTAAATCAAATTAGGGTTCTTCCATTGCTAGTTTGTCGATTTGATTCTTGTTCGGCTAGAATCAAGTAAAGGTACGCATATTCTTTTATGTTAATTAATTATTCGTTAAATAAATCCTATACACTTCCGCATGTGTTATTTGATGTTTTGTGATTATTTATTTGATTGTCATGATATCTAATTCCAACAAGCAGTAGTATCGATCGTGATAGAGAAGATCGATTGGGAGGATCGATCCCCACTCGATCTTGTTATTGTGGGAGGTGTTGATCGAGGCTTTTTATTATCAATTCGATCGTATGTACGATCGAAACAAACACACACATAAAACAACACTCACCTTTTTTAATTAATTTTATTAAAGGTCGTCTTTACTGGGGCACCCAATCACCTGAAGGTTGCTGAAGAGAGAAAGCTAATGTGACAGAAAAAATTGGACGGATTGAGTCCCCTTACTGGGGGCAGCCTTACATACATATTGTATAAAGTTGAAGTTAATGTGGTACGCAATTGTCAAACACGTAAGAGTCGTTCATTGTCCAAACTCCAAAGAGTGCAAGGCTACATTAGCCATCCGTAGCCGTAGGCTTACACCCAACCCAAGAACTCACACAAAACCTTGTTATTTGGGGAGTTGAGATCAATATAGAACTCATATTTGTCATAGAACAAGTGAACCAATCATAACCTTCCATTTTTTTATCTAAATTAATACAAAATCATTTTCCACCTTTTTTTTAAAACAACATATCTTACAAACGGTAAATCTTCAAAATATAATAAATGATCGATGAATTAACTATCTTTCTATAGATATGCACTTTTACATATTTTCGACAAATATTTTTTTCAAAAATTCCGTCCGAAAAAATCATATATGATTTTTACGAATCATATATGATTTTAAAAATCATGTATGATTCGATTTTTACGAATCATATATGATTTTACAATCATATATGATTCTCAAAAATCATATGTGATTCGTAAAAATCGAATCATATATAATTTTCACAAATCATATATGATTTTTGTTGACCGAAATTTTGAAAAAAAAAGTTGTTAAAAATATATAGTAGTGCATATCTATGGAAAGATAATTTAATTCTCGTCACGATGGTATAATTTTTATCGCGTAACGATTAACGGTTTGCATAGATATTTAATTTTTTAAAATGCCAAAGCTTTATCATAATAAAAAAATGAATGGCTATTATTAGTTGATTGGATCTATGGTAAATTTTGGTTCTATATTGAACTTTTGCCGTTATTTGGGCCGTATCACAAAAGTTAGTTTACTGATATTTTTTTGTGTGTTCACAAAATAGATTTTCTTATAAAAAAATTGCATAATAATCGAAAGAGTATTAAATGAGATACAGAATTTTCCCTGCGTAGTTATTATACTTCTTGTAACCTCGTGATTAAGGGTGAGCAAACGGACCGGCCGGACCGGACCGACCGAAGGACCGACCGGACCGACACGGACCGAGACCGGACCGACCACATTCGGCCCGGCCGCGTCTGGCTTTTGGCAAATCGGTCCTCGGTCCGTCCGTCCGTCCGGTCCGGACCAAAACCGCGAATTTAAAACCGACGAATTTGGGCCGTTTGGATCGGACCGACCGAGAGATCCGGACCGACCGGACCGACCAAATTCGTCCGGTCTCGGCCTTGCTTTGGCCGAACTCGGTTTTCGGTCCGGTCCGGTCCTGGCCGGTCCGGTCCGGTTTTCAGCCTTTGCACAGCCCTACTCGTGATAATGGATGTAGATATGTAATGTTGCCTGCCAACATTCATTGGCTCATTGCATCCTCTATTACTGATAAACATTTCTAGTGTTTTGTAGAATTAAGAGCAACGAATGTATAAATATTTAAAACGACTCGACGAAAAAATGGTTTGGAACTTCGTTATATATGCAATTCAGAACTTGCGTTAACCAATATCAAAACCAGAAAAGTCTTGGAGATGTGTGCAATTAAGTGTCGCCACACATGGTCTCTATTTAAAAAGAGCCATGTTTTATTACTTTTGCATATAAAAAGTATAATATATTAAATATGTATGAGTTATATAATTCAAGTTTATATGAAATTTCTTTTAAGTTTACAAGTGTAATAGGGCATCTTTATTGTTGTTCCATAAGACCACCGAAAACCACGAGACTATAGGTTGTGATTGTTAAAATTAGCAGTAGCAGTTAGCAGAAGTAGTTAGCAGTAACAGTTTATTTTATAAAAGTGTTTGGTAGAGTAGCTGTAATAATAATTTGTAAAATGACGTAGAAGGACATACATATTCAAATATAAACTCTTTAAATAAGTTGCATGGAAGTATTTAAGTAATTTTTTAATTCAACCGCTCTTAAAATGTTGTTTCAATGAGCATTTAGTATTTAACGTTTTTTTATTCATAAATGATAATCGATGATCATTCCAAACAAGCATGCAACCACTAAATGCTAAACGCTAATTGCTCAAAAATACTTCTTTATGTTTGCTACCAAATACACCGTAATGATATAATACATGAGCACAGCTAATAATATTGACAGATAATAACATGTACAGCTAATAGAGACGGCCTGATCAAAACATATTCATAACTTTGGTTTCAAATTTTATCCGATAGCCATTAGACAAAATTAGTAAAAGCTCATGTCGAAGATGGTATTTATTTTCACGAATCACCTAAAGTACGTTCGGTATTGATCTATGGTCGTTTAGAATGTGTTCTCCATGTAAAAAAATGATATATGGTTTAAAACATTATTGAAAATCATAAAGAGCTTCAAAATTATACTCAAGTGTTGACGTGATGGTTTATATATACGTTAATGGAGGAACCGTTTTCACTGATAATACGAGTATTTACATGATGATTGATGAACATGAATTTAAAACCAGAACGTAACTAGAACAGTAGGAATCATTAAAAACGTTATGGATGATCTACTAATTGCCTCATCTCGTGCTTTATTCTTACTTTCAGCTTTTTATTGTGAAGTCATAAACAATCATATACGAACTGTATATATACTTTCCATAACAATTGTTCACCAGTTTATAAATAGAAACAAAAATCTTAAAGATGATGGAGGTGGGTGTAGTATAGTAGTAAGTATTCCCGCCTGTCACGCGGGTGACCCGGGTTCGATCCCCGGCAACGGCGTATTTTTTTTTTTTTAAACTTAATTTCGTGCTTTTACACAGCTTTCTTATTTCAACTGTAGTGCATATTTTGGGCTTTTCCACCATCCTTTCAATCTTGCATTACGAATGTAATTATAAAAACTGTTTTCATAAATCATAAGCATTTAAATATTGCGTTTTCGATGATGGAATATCATGTTTTTCTTTTTTCAATAAACTAAAATGAATGATAACGTATTCTTAAAACGTGTGTACAATGAAAATAGTAAATTCACCAATACATTAATCTTATACATTTTTATTTTTATTTTTTATATGAATAAAAACTGTTTTCATAAATCATAAGCATTTAAATATTGCGTATACGATGATGGAAGATCATGTTTTTCTTTTTTCAATAAACTAAAATGAATGATAATGTATTCTTAAAACGTGTGTACGATGAAAATACTAAATTCACCTATACATTAATCTTATACATTTTTTTTTAATATTTTTTTTATGAGACCTGAGAGCAAGAAACGCAAGTGTTACGAAATACATCATCCCCTTTATCTTGCTATGAAGTTTTATACATGGATACGAGCTCCATGCGTTTTCACCTTTCAGTTATCTTTGCGAGATTAAGTTTAGGCCTCTAAAAAGAGGATTAAAAAGAAGCTAATTTACATGTACTGATTGTAGTAGTATTGTACAAATATTGCATATAAAGCTCAGATAACATGGTCACACGGGTAGAGAATTGTTTGGGCTCCCAAACCCCAATTTTTATAAGCCTTAAACAGTTAAAAAACAAAAATAAATTTGGCTTCGCCCGGGTTCGAACCGGAGACCTTCAGTGTGTCAGACTGACGTGATAACCAACTACACCATGAAACCTTTGTTGATGCAGATCACTAATACTTGGTATTTAATTAGAAGAAAGTTTCCAAAAAGCTTGTGTAATCTTATTGACAGTTGACTTTTGCTTACCAAGGTAGAAAGTTTCACCACCATTCAAAG
>OU343224.1:206729183-206828505 GCA_910596185.1 Chrysanthemum makinoi
TTAATAAACCTATCTAGATTACATAAGCAATGGAGCTATCCAAAGGGTACCAAAATGATAAGGAAGCATAATATTCTAAATGCCCTTAAAAATGGACCAAAGCAACAATTAAGCAAACAAAGCCTAAACCCGCTAGATAAGTCTAGTTGCAATGGTTGGGCAAATGAAATTATTAGGCTTGTAAAAACAAAGTGGACTTGGGGTCAAGTTAAGCTAACGGCACAAGCTAAAAGCAAAAAAGCTAAGGATTAAAGAAAGAAAGCATCAGATGCTTGACCTAAGTAGATCGCCTGGTTAGCTCGGTACTTCCCTCTACAAAGAACCAAAACACCTTCAGCTCATAATGAGTAAATGAGCTTATGCAAGCTAATTAAAAACTCTACAAAACCTGTGCATAGGAAAGATAGCAGAACTGTGGGTCCAAATATAAGCCATCAAATAAGCACTCTATAAGCTGAAAAACCACAAGACCTCGCATGTTGTAAATTTTCTTTTAGCAACTAACTAAAACTCACCAGAGATTTAAGCTGATATCTATATAATAAAAACTCCAAAGTGAAATTCACCAATTTATTCAAAAAGACCATTGTGAACTTTTGACCTTTTTAAAGATTTAAAAACTAAAAGTTGACTTATTTGAAGTTTAATCTGGATTTAAGAACTGATAATGATGTATTAAGGTGGAATGAAGTTAACAAAAGCAAAGTTATGAAATTTTAAACACAAAACAAGGTTGGTTGGAATGCTTATAACTCAAACAAAGTGAAAATGTTGGACAGGATTCAAGAGATTTTTGACTTTTGAGCTTAAAAGGCACATGGAATTTACTCAAATGAGATCAGTAGGACTAAACAAGAATGACCAAACAGAGATTAACCATTACAAACTCCTCTAAGACAGCTTTTGCAGCAAACCAAACACCTTGAAAACTACTTATTTGTCATTAAAATGAAATAAACACCAAACCAACTTATATGAATGATTAAACTGAGATATTAAGACCTAAATAAAACTATATAAACAGGTTTTAGCAGTTTAAGACCAAAAGAAACACAAAACAACCATAAAATGCAAATTAGCTTGAAGTTTTGAAAAGGAGAAACTACTACATGAACTCAAGCGGTTTAGACCAAAACCGAACCCAAACCTACTTAATCTAACCTATTTCAACCCCATACCAAGTCTGCATCACCAAAATCCAGTTCCAAACCCAAATGAGCTCATGGTTGACTTTTGTTGACTGAAATCCAAACTTGCATGAACTTGATTTGTACTCTTATACAAAGCTTAAAGAGACATTAACTAAACTTTTTTAAAGCTTAAAACAAGCTAACAACAACTTGGACAGAGGATTTTGAAACGGACTTCAAACAGCAATCATAAATCGAAATTTAACACAACCGAAATTTAAACTGAAAGTCTTTTAAACACTAATTAAACATAATTAACAACTTGAAATTAAGACTGAAATTAAAGGTTTACAACATGTAAAATAAAAGTTTACACTAAGAAATGGTCTAAAACAAAGGAGAAGGTATTCTATGCAACCACCGATCTTCCTCTCTTGTAGTGACTTCTTGCATGGGTCCCACTTGGTCTTTCCCACCAATAATATTAGCCATTGGATTATTCACTTTCATCTTGGCCTTTAAATCTTCATTTGGCGCCAAAAAGTCTTGATCGCAGATGTGGTTGAGTGAGTTGGGTGAGCAGGTCATTAAATGATTTTGTTATTGTGTTGAGCGGGGGCGGGAAAAGGTTGTTGTAACGGGTGAGCTGGGGATGGGAGGTGTATTTGCACGAGAGCAAGTTGAAGGGGTGACTGTTTTGGCGCGTAGGCGTGTTTGCTTGGCTGGGGTGGGTAATGGATGGACCGGGTGAAGGGGTTTTGGACCGCCGATATGTATAAAGGGTTGGGCTTATGTAATAATCTAGGTCCGTTTGGTTTTGTAGGATTAATAACAAAAGGGACCCAATGTGTAACTTGCCAAACTTCAAGGGTTGAATCTGCCCATTCATCAAACTTATTCCAAAGGGACACAAGTGACACTCTCAAAAGGTATAAGGACCTGAACTTGCCACTTTGTCATTTTCCAGGGCATTTGCCAAATTTCAAACTTGGAGGACCATTTTTGTAATTTTCTCAAACTTTTCATATTTTTCACCAAAGGACTAAATTTGACAACTTTTGAAACTTGGGGGACTGAAACTGCAATTTTTGCAAATTTGATACTTTTTTCATCTGATTTTGATATTTTTGCATTTAAAACTCATAAAACACTGATTAGTGATATTTTGATCATTTTGATGTGTTTCTGAGTGTTTTCAGATGATTTTGCAGTTTAAAAGGTATAAAAATGATGAGTATTTAGAGACTCATCAATCCCCCACACTGAGATATTGCTAGTCCCTAGCAATGATTTTTGAGAAAAACTTAATGGATTTGCGTCTCTTTACCAAAAGCCATTACTTCTGGAGTAGCCAAATGTTTCAGTTCAAGCAAGAACCATGGTACACCGATAACCATGTGATTTTGAGCAAACCACCAGCTTCCAACGGCTTTGATTTTGTCTTTACCGAAGCCGCACTTCTCGACTAGCCAACTCTTAGATAAATTATCAATATTATCTTTGGTGAGTCGATTACCAATTATGGATTTTCCATCGCCTTTACCACAAGCCATAACTTAGGGCTAGCCAACTCATATATTTTGAGGATGATGGGGAGTGGAGGAACCATACAATTTTGGGCAAATTGCAAGCCATATAAACGGATTTGAGAAATCTTTACCAAGAGCGCTTGCTCCGGAAGCCAATCCTTTAGTTTATCAAACAAGGCGGACTGATAACCAATTGAGTAAGTGTAAAACACTTACTCAAAAAAAAATTTTGGCCAAAACGGGGAATTGGGCGGATAATATATGAAATTCGTGAGAATTCCCCCCAACACTTAGAAATGAATATTGCCCTCAATATTCAAAGTACCTGCGCGGTTATCGAAACAAAGAACGTGAAAGGGAAATACTACGGCCATTATTTAGAAAGATGATGATTTTTTTTTTTTTAACCAGATATATATATGCAGGATTCTAGGTTCTACCAATCTCAAAATTCTCATAATGAGACAGTCAAGTGTCAAATTGACTATCTACCATGCTAAACTCATTGATTAAGGTGCACTGAAGTTTCTTAGGCTATATTGAGTCTAAATCAAACAATGACAACACTCATAACAGTCAATAGCTCAGATTTACCCATAGATCCAAACAACCCTTAAATGTTACCAAAAGCTCGAAAGCTCCCATACCATACCATCCCAGCATAAACAAATCCTATCCAATCCGAAGATTTAAAGTGTCAAATTAAACCTTTTTAGTCTAAACCAAGTGGTCAAACAATCAAGACCTATGATTATCAAGGATTATGTAAAATGACAAGTAACACAGTTTTCAAAGCACAATTGAGTTCCAAGACAAAACCATCCAATTTTTTAATAATAATATATATATATATATATATAACATGTGGGACAAACCCCCCCACACTAGGGTGGTAGAAAGATAGAAAGAAGACAGAAATATGGGTGAAAACCCATATGGTTGTGCTACGTTTTGGTTACCGAGTCGCTAGCTTGACTCGACCCCGCATTAATTGGTTCATGGGGAAGCAAAGTGGAAGAAACTATCTTCATCGACTTTCATAAAGATGTTTGAATAAACATTTGAAGCACGTGAAAGTTCCCCACGATGAGATATAGAGAGAACCGCTCAAAATGAGAAATGAAAATGCCGGGATCAAAAATAGTGTCCTCATTCCCAAAGGAGAAAAGGGAAAGAGCAACCACACCATTTGTGAAGAATGGAATAAATATGTGCATCACAATGCATGTCCATTCCTCATCGAAAGAAGCAAATCACCATTTTTGACATTTTTAAGCTTAAATTTGAAGCTTGTATGGTGATTGGTAACAAAATTTTCGGGAGGGAGAGCTGGAAACGGTTCTTCAATCAATAGATTTTCAAGAAAGAGGATGTCTCCCTCCGAATCAAAGTAAGTATTGTCAATTCCTGTTGGAATCGACTCATCACTAAGAAAATCATCGACCTCCTTCCAAAATTTGTCATCTTCCTCATCAGGAGTGAGAGAAGAAATGGAAGAGTCAGAAATGGGACAAGAAATGAAAGACATAGAAAGAATCAAATGGTTTTAGAGGGTAAGAAATGAAGAATCAAATATGTGAGAGGGTAAAGAGGAATATTTTTGGTGTTTTTGAAAAACATTACAAAAAAACTTTTTACAAAGGATGGGGTATGTGCAAGAATGGGTCTGAAAAAGGCTAAACACACGCTAAAGCCTCCCCGGCAGCGGCGCCAAAATTTGATCGCGCAAAACCGTCAAGTCAGACAGACTTAAAACAGCTCAGACACAAATGCAAAAGAAGATCAGAGAATACAGAGGATTCCCGGGTCGTTAAGTCCCACGGAGACTCAATGGTGTGTCAAAACCAATTCAGACGATAGAATGACCACTAATGATAGCGATCAGAAAGGATTAGATTGAATATTACACTACTGAAAAAGATTATAAATAAAAGCGACTTAAATGCAAATTAAGAAAGTTAAAAAAGATAAAGATATTAAATAAACGCTATCACTATTTTTAAAGTGATGAACGTTTAAAACCTAAAACGAAAAACTTACGTTTAAATTAAAATAACGTAAACGTACAAAATAAAAAGTGAAAATAATACAATATAGATCCTAAAAATATGAAAAATACATTTTTACAATCCTAATAATATTAGAAAATTATTAGAAAAAGAAAATTATTTTTACAACTATTTAATTAATTATTATTAATTAAAAACTAATTTAAACTATTTAATAATACTCTAAAATAAAAGAAAATATGAAATAAGACTAGAAAAATAAGATTAAGACTTAGAAAAATCTAAAATATGATAAAACTAATTTAAAACAGAAATATATTTTTTAGACTTTATATATATTTATTACTAATTAAAAACTATTTAAAACTAATTAAAATGCTAAAAATTACTTTTTAAGCTAAGAAAATTATGGAAAAATACTTCTTATAACTTTTATATTTATCTAGACTTAAGAAAAATGAAAACTTATTTTTTAGAACTTTTTCTTAATTTTTTTGTATTAAAAGCTAGTTAAAAATACTTAAAAACTAATTAAAATGCAGAAAAATACCAAACAAGCTAGGAAAAATCTGAAAAATTCAGGAAATGCTTAAAATAATATTAGGAATATGATAAAAATGGAAAAACAGGCCCTTATGTGGAGAAATATGAAACTGATGAGTAAGTGCTTATTGAAATAAGCACTTACATAAGCAAATGGAGTCCAAAGGGTACCAAACTGATAAGGAAGCAATAAAATGCTAAAAATGACCAAAAGCAACAAGAATCAACAAGCTAAACCCTCAGATAAGCTAGTTGCAATGATTTGGGCTTATGAGATTATGGCTTAAAAACAGTGACTTGGGGTCAAGTTTAAGCACTTGCACAAGCTAAGAAAATAAGCTAAAGGGAAGAACAGATGCTTGGACCTAAAGTAGACCTGGTAGGGTACACAAGAACCAAAACTCAGCTCCTAATGAGCTCACATGAGCTTATGACAAGCTTATTAAAAACTCTACAAACTGTGCACAGGACGTATATGCAGAACAGGGTCCAAAATAAGCCATCAAATAAGCACTCTATAAGCTGAAAAACCAAGACCTAGCATTTTTGTAATTTTCTTTAGCAACTAAACTACAACTCCCCAAGAGATTATAAGCTGAATCTATATAATAAACCCACAGTGAAATTCCCAATTTTATTCAAAAACGACCCATGTGAACTTTTGACTTTTTGATAAAAACTAAAAGTTGACTTATTTGAAGTTTAATCTGGATTTAAGAACTGATAATGATGTATTAAGGTGGAATGAAGTTAACAAAAGCAAAGTTATGAAATTTTAAACACAAAAACAAGGTTTGGACTTGCTACAACTCCAACAGTGAACTGTTGGGACAGATTCAAGAGATTTTTGACTTTTGAGCTTAAAAGGCACATGGAATTTACTCAAATGAGATCAGTAGGACTAAACAAGAATGACCAAACAGAGATTAACCATTACAAACTCCTCTAAGACAGATTTTTGCAGTCAAACCAAACACCCCTTGAAAACTACTTATTTGTCATTAAAATGAAATAAACACCAAACCAACTTATATGAATGATTAAACTGAGATATTAAGACCTAAATAAAACTATATAAACAGGTTTTAGCAGTTTAAGACCAAAGAAACACAAACAACCATAAAATGCAAATTAGCTTGAAG
Source organism: Chrysanthemum makinoi (assembly GCA_910596185.1). Taxonomy (NCBI): domain Eukaryota; kingdom Viridiplantae; phylum Streptophyta; class Magnoliopsida; order Asterales; family Asteraceae; genus Chrysanthemum; species Chrysanthemum makinoi. The sequence continues at coordinate 206,735,537 of OU343224.1, forward strand.
TTTTGAAAAGGAGAAACTACTCACATGAACTCCAGCTGGTTTGCAGACCAAAACCAGAACCCAAACCTACTTAATCTAACCTATTTCAACCCCATACCAAGTCTGCATCACCAAAATCCAGTTCCAAACCCAAATGAGCTCATGGTTGACTTTTGTTGACTGAAATCCAAACTTGCATGAACTTGATTTGTACTCTTATACAAAGCTTAAAGAGACATTAACTAAACTTTTTTAAAGCTTAAAACAAGCTAACAACAACTTGGACAGAGGATTTTGAAACTGAGAATCTCAACAGTAACTCATAAATCTGGAAATTTAACACAACTGAAATTTAAACTGAAAGTAACTTTTATTAAACATAAAACATAATACAACTTTGAAATTAAGACTGAATTTAAAGGTTTACAACAGAAAATAAAAGTTTACACTAAGAAATGGTCTAAAATCAGTCGACAGGTTATTCTACTGCATCTTCCTCCTTTTGTAGTGACTTCTTGCATTCAGTGGGTCCCACTTGGTCTTTCCCACCAATAATATTAGCCATTGGATTATTCACTTTCATCTTGGCCTTTAAATCTTCATTTGGCGCCAAAAAGTCTTGATAGAGATGTGGTTGAGTGAGTTGGGTGAGAGGTCATTAAATGATTTTGTTATTGTGAGGTGGGGGGACAAGGTTGTGTAAAGGGTGAGCTGGGGGATGGGAGGTTGGTATTTGCAGAGAAGCAAGTTGAGGGTGATGTTTTGGCGAGTAGGGTGTTTAGTTTGACTGGGTGGGTAATGGATGACCGGGTTTGAAGGGTTTTGGACCGGGTTGGATATAAAGGGTTGGGCTTATGTAATAATCTAGGTCCGTTTGGTTTTGTAGGATTAATAACAAAAGGGACCCAATGTGTAACTTGCCAAACTTCAAGGGTTGAATCTGCCCATTCATCAAACTTATTCCAAGGGACCACAAGTGACACTCTCAAAAGGTATAAGGACTAACTTGCCACTTTGTCATTTTCCAGGGGCCATTTCTGCCAAATTTCAAACTTGGAGGACCATTTTTGTAATTTTCTCAAACTTATGATATTTTTCACCAAAGACAATTTGACAACTTTTGAAACTGGGGGACTGAAACTGCAATTTTTGCAAAATTTGATACTTTTTTCATCTGATTTGATATTTTTGCATTTAAAACTATAAAAACACTGTATGTGATATTTTGATCATTTTGATGTGTTTCTGAGTGTTTTCAGATGATTTTGCAGTTTAAAAGGTATAAAAATGATGAGTATTTAGAGACTCATCAACTAGCATAACAACATCTTTTAAAGACTCTAGATCAATACTACTAACTTAGTCTTCCTCATTTGAGCATGTACAAAAAGTTGATAGACATCTATTTGTTTGAGTTGATAAGATTATAGTATGTATATAAAGATTGTGTTTCAAAATGTGTATAAACATGGAGAAGTATTGGGGTATTAATAGGGCAAGTTTAATTAATTTTGTAATTTTTTATCAAATCACCAAACGGTCAAAAAAATTAGCTGTTGGGGGTGTTTTTTCTTCTACACGACTAGGTCTTATTTTAGACCGACTTCTCATATATTTTTTTGGTATAGGACGCGTCAGGGGGGGGGTGTGTAGTGGGTGAGACGCGTCGGGTTTAGGGTTGACTGAGACCTATGACCGAGCCATTACGGCGTTCTTAGAGCATCTTTAATGGTTAAAAATGCTTAAAATTTTCAACCTCTTGTAATCTCATCACCTGAATAGTTAAATACTATTCAATACAATCTCAACCTATCTCTACTTCTCACATAATAACCTAATAATAGTTTAATTAATAGGTTGAGCAATATCAATTTATTGGTTCACCAAATCATTCTTAAAATTTAATTCAATGATTTAACTTATTCTCAACTAGTTTACAACTCTTTCTTAATCACTTTATACGGTCATATAATATGTGTTCTCTGTTAGATAATAAAGGCCTAGGCCTGGCCTGTCGGATTTGGCCCGTTTAGTTGTTAGGGTTTTGATTAATTTGTAGTCTATTTAATATCTTGTAAACTTCATTATTTAGTAAACCTGATAAATATATTTCAGTAATCCCTTTTATTTCTACATGGTATCAGAGCTATAATCAGTATGTCAGTTTGATCCATTGCCGTAAAAGAAAAAGAAAAGAAAAGAAAGAAAGAGTTCGCTTGTGGATTGATTTATTATCGTGATACGTTAGACAGTGAAGTAAAAAGATACCATAAAAAACATCATTGGATAAAGTGGTAATTAATTTGCATGCTATATATACTGAGTTTTGTCTAAATATTACTATTGTTTGATTAGGTTTGATTTATTTCAATTTGTTCAGAGGCGTCATTTGATATGCACGTTAGAATTGAAAGTTGGGTATTGGAATACAAAAATAACAAGGAGTTATTGGGATGTTGTGGGTCGGTAACATCACAATGTTTTGAATGAAAATTGTTATTTCAATATTCTATTTTTCTTTATTAGCATTAGTAGATCATTTTTTTGGATTGTTAATTGATTTATTTGGAGTTTGAAATATGGATTACTAAACCGGTGTGGTTGTAATTCAATCGTATTAATTTGTTGTTATTTGGTGAATTTGTTTGCTTCATTTGATTGACGGTAAATGGTTTCGTTCGTCCTGGTACTGTAATTTATGTTAATATTTGTATTGGTATTTGTATCGGGTTATTGGATTGATATCAACATTAATACTAGATTTGACGTCGGGTTATAATCTGATTATGGTGCTCGTATTGGTTTCCTGATTTGAAGAATTTGAAGATTGGTTTGATTATGCTTGGGTTTGCATTGGTGATTGGTTTTGTGTTGGTGACGATCATGCAATAGTTTTAAATAATCGACTAGGTCTTGAGTAGTTATGTATTGCATCTCGACATCACTAGCGTACTTTGGTTCTGCATCTGGTTCCACCTGTTTTCGCCAGATTCAGCTCGGTTCTGCATATGGTTACATCTGGCAGCCCGATTTTGCATTTAGTTACATCTGGCTCTGCATCTGTATGGTTTTATCTGGTTTTGTTTGGTTATGTCTGGTTTTGTTTGCCTGAATTTGCTCTGTTTGCACCTGTTTTCCTGTATGCATCTGCCTGTCTGATTTCACACGTGGTTGTGCATCTGGTTCTGCCTGGTTTTGTCTGCATCTGTCTGAATCTGCATCTGTCTGTTTGTCTGAATTTTCCTGCACCTATCTGTCTGCATGTTTTACTCTTGTTCATCTTCGTATTTATGTTGCTCTGTGCTATGCACCTGGCTTTTTTTTATTGTATCGGATTGAGACTCCATCTAGCACCGAGTTTGCACTCGGTGCACTCTGGGACACTCTGCTTTGGTTTGTTTTTTAGTTTTAGTTTATTTTCTATTTTAAAAACTCTCAATGTTTACCGTTGTAGTATTGTGAGTTTGATTTACCCTGCTCATTTTAGGTTTTGTTTTTCTATTTTTCCCGCTTACTCGACTGTTTATTAGTCGTAGTTTTGATGAGTATTTGATGATGAGATGTTAGGTAATGAAAGGCCTAGGTTTGACACCTCAGTGCCTGAATCGCTGTGGCCCGCTGTTAGTTGCTAGAGTCTCTGTTGTTAGATTAGTTTGTAGTCTTTTTAATATCTAGTAAACTTTATTATTTAATGAATCTGATTAATATTTCTGTATTCCTTTTGATTTCAACATTCTCCAAGTCTAAATAAGGATATATGGTTTGAACATCATTGGAAATGATAAAGAACTTCAAAATTATGATCAAGTGTTGACATGATAATTATATGCACGATAATGGTGGAACCGTTTTCACTGATACTCATTACTACAGAAATTATTTTATTTATCGCCCTTTTGGTACGGATAAAGAAGAAATCGTACTAAAAACTAAAATAAATTTTTTCGATATAGATTTCTAAATAACCGTACTAAAAAAAGGTACTTAAGTCTTAACATCCAAAAATGGCATTATTGGTAAATTTGTTGGTATTTTATAACTTTTGGATGGAAAATCCCGCGCTATTTACCAACAAATTTAAGTTTGATATTCGTCGAGAAATAAATTATCAAAGACCCATTTTTGTTGGTTAATAGCATACTAACGAACTTTATGAATGACTTTATTTCGTTTGTAGATTATTGAACTAGAAACAAAGATAAGATAACTGGGTCACCCATTTAAATACGACATAAAACAAGGTAGCTTGTTCAACAATGTTAACTCATGATTAATCAAAACATAAAAGAGGTACGAAATGCGATAATGCAACTCAATTGAATATGAAGACACTTGATTGGTCATATGTCTCGATCATCATTTGAATATTCTCGGATGTGGTAACACTTGCTTATAAATATCGATACTTATCGTATTTAATTTGCGTTATTCAAAGATGTTGTTTCATATAAGTGGTATCACCATTATAGAAGTCATTTAATAAGGTTTAGAAGCATTATTCATTTTTGAAGGTGAGATAAGGTTCTCCTTTTGGGGTGGTTTTATTATTATTATTGGGTTATTATTATTATTTTTAATTGAAATAGGGATAGGATGAAGCAAAAAAAGAAAGTAATTAACTAGCAAGATGATAGACACACACGGCCTAGATGATTGGGTTACATACGCCCTTTAATTTTGGGTAAACAAGAGAAACACAAAAATTACGATCCGTGTGACAACATTATTTTCTCACATCCAACCAATAGAAACAAAGCACAAGGATCAAATGTCAACCATAGCGTGTGTATAAATACCCAAACAGCATGACCATTTTTTCCCACAATATCAAAACCCTAAATCATCGACTCTTTGAATTTATTCTTTTGTATCTGATTTGCGATGGCTCGTACAAAGCAAACTGCTCGCAAGTCTACTGGTGGAAAAGCTCCAAGAAAGCAATTGTCTGTTACGGTAAGTGATTTAGATTTGATAACCGTTAAGCATATTATATACTCCGTAATATATTTTTGCTTCATGTTTTTGTGAAACTCTTTGCAGTGCGCTCGAAAAACTACTCCGACAACCGGCGGTGTGAAGAAGCCTCATCGTTTCCGTCCCGGAACTGTTGCTCTCCGGTGAGTTTGAATTTTTTATATGTCTAAATCCTTTTATAATGCAATAAAACTATTAATCTAAGATGCATGAAAACTCTTTTAGGGTTTTGTATATCACATTGAAGATTACAAGTTTTCCAAAAAAATGTAATATTTATTTATTGATTATATATGTTGATAAATGCAGTGAAATTCGCAAGTATCAGAAGAGCATCGAACTCTTGATCCGCAAACTGCCATTCCAAAGGCTTGTTCGTGAAATCGCACAGGACTTTAAGGTGATTATTTCTTTTTTCATAAACTTAGTTATAACTTTAGTGTTACATTGATATTAAAGTACTAATGATTGTGTTGATGGTGTCTTGTTGTAGACTGATTTAAGGTTCCAGAGTCACGCGGTGTTGGCACTTCAGGAGGCTGCTGAAGCTTACCTTGTTGGTCTGTTTGAGGATACCAACTTGTGTGCGATCCACGCTAAGAGGGTTACCATTATGCCTAAAGATATCCAGTTGGCTCGCCGTATCCGTGGAGAACGTGCTTAGAATCTTAATTAAGTGAAATCTGATTAGGTTGAAGTGTATGTTCTCTATACATACAGAAACTAATGAACCTTTAGTTTGTTTACTTTTTTTTGCTAATTCCGTTGGATGCTTTTCTTTTGCTACACTTTAAATATAGAAGGGTTGAATTTTATTTATGGGATAAAAACCGCATTTATATTTTATCTCATTACATATAATTGGTTGTTTTTTTGGTGTCTGTTAATCAGTTGAGTAGCTAATCTTTTCACTGGAATTGAAGGAAACTTCATAGTGAATTGAGGAATGAGGATCATAGCTTCTTTTGTCATTGACCCATAGAATTACGAAGTATTTACATGATGATTGATGAACATGAGTTTAAACGAGAACGTAACTAGAACACTAGCTAGGAATCATTAAAAATGTTATGGATAGTCTGCTAATTGCCTCATCCCGTGCTTTATTCTTACTTTAATTTTTTCATTGTGAAGTCGTAAACAATCATACACGAACTGGATAACTAGTACTCGTATATACTTTCCATGACCATTGTTAACCTATTTATAAATACGAACTAAAAGTTTAATAACAACAAGGTCGTTGTAGTATAAGCTTATAAAAGTTCATATAAGGCTAAAAACCAAATAAGCTTAAACCAACATCCTCGAAGGTGTTGCCCTTTCTATTGGCTTATTGTATCTCGCTTTCACCAATAGAACTTAGATATAAGTTATGTTTTTTTAACTCATATTAATCCATAATTTGTTTTCACCTTTACCTCATTTTAGATTTAGATTCATGGTTACTAGGAATAATGATGATTACTTATTTTTTTCTTATTTTTATTTTTTACATTCACCAAAACCGTGCAAGTAGCTTTCTCGAGTGGCCTAAACCTAATAGTCCAACTTAGATTATTTTATTTGGTGACTATTGGTTTCTTATATGATATTAATCCACGTCTATAGGAAGGCTATAAGCGCTCTAACTCGAAAATCAGACGGAGTACATGCATAAAATTTTAGATTGTAACAAATACCTAACTTACGTTCACTTTTTCAATAGATTAGAGTTGTGTTTTTCGGATTGACAAAAACTACACAATACTTTATATAAAGAAGTATGATAACACGACTAACATGTTAGCCAGCCTTCCTGGTGTGCTAACTTAATGCATTTCTACCTATTCACAGATTAGGAATTAATCTCTTTATTGGAAAATAAACAGTTGGCTTCTGCATTGGTAAGTATTCTGCGGCTACTGTACGTATTGTGTTCTGTTTTCATCGTAATATTCTGTTTCTGTATACCCTTCTATTTTATTACCATAAACTGTTTCTGCATACACTTCTATATTTTATTAACTACCTTCCTCATATTACCTGTTGATGATCCCAATACACACTTGTATCTAGTTAACTAACCTTAATGGATATTGAGCATGATTTTCTTTCCACGTAGAACATATATCGTGTAAAATGTATGAGTGATTATTCACTTTTACCCATTTGGTTGAAGGTTTCGATCTTGTTTAATACTTGTCAATGAACTATTGCAGTCTTGTTAAATCTTAAATGTTTGTGCAGGTTTTTGGCAGTTGGAAATTTGAAGTTGGGAGCTTTAGTTTTACGTCAAGCATATCAGTATCATTTCGGAGAAGCTACATAATGCTACTTAAACACGATCAAGTGGCCTATTTCTTTTGAGGAGCCGACCCACCTCTCATGGGTATATTAGACATTAGTAGGACTTGATTAGTGTTGAAGCATAATCTGGCGCGGGAAGGATTCAACGACTCTCCTTGGCCGTTAGTCGTCTTCTCGAGCCCTAGTAGACCTGTCAACAAAGAGAAAACCGTGGAGGGACCGGAGCCGTAGCCCACGGGTCCACCTCCGACGGTCAAGTTAGTATCGGCGTAGTGTAGCCATATATGCTTAGGGTTAGAGATACCTGGTGTGTAATATAGGCATGGATTAGGTTTAGGCGTAGAGTGCGCCGCTGATGCGGGCCTGACCCATTCCTGGCCAGCCCCACCATACGCCAACAAGCCCCCAGTCTAGTATGAGATAGCGCATGGCTATGTTATGCTGACTTAAGTTCGATGGCCGCAAGGTGAAAGTGGAACCCGTTATGCTGCATCCTGGGTAAGGGCACCTTTGTACCAGTAGAGAACAACATGGTGCGACGAAGACGCTTCTGTAGCAGAGTGTGCGCGCTGGCGCGACAAAGAGGTGCGACAGAAGACGTGCTTCTGCTGCATAAGTGCGCTCGTGAGCGAAAAGTGTGCGAAGAAGAGGCTTTGCGCATAAGTGCGCGCTAAAGATATGCGACAGAAGACGTGCTTCTGTAGCAGAAGTGCGCACATTACATCTGTCTTTACAACCGACAGAGGACGTCTCCCCTGCGGCAAGATGGTGCGAATATTTAAATTCGTCTTTGTACTGAGCTTGTTTTCTGCTTCCAAATAATCTGCGTGACGCGTACGGAAACAGTAGTAGTATGCACCCTGGTAGCCCCCAAAGTTTGATGGTGCTACTTGTGTAGGAGCATTAAACTTATTTAATCTGCGAAAAACACTCAATGCAAAGATAAAAGTTATGCCGAATCGCAGCATATAAAACCTAATGAAGTTAAACATCATAGCATGAAAATATAGTGAGCATAGCATAAAAATATAAAACCTATCGTGAGATTTTTTTTTTTTAATAACAGATGGACGTACCGTGGTCGACAACAATAGACGCAAGAAGGATGTATCTTAACCACATAGACTCAACGCTTCTGGATGATCGCGATGTTTATACCACGGCTTTGGGTCGCAAGGCGCATCATGGCGATGACTAGCAACGTGGTATTCGCGAGTACGGTCTTGCCGAAGCTGTCTGAAGCAGCATGGTCTTAACGGTAGATTTATCGCGACTGCGCTATTCGAGCGAACAAGCATACCAACCGTAAAAAAGTATGCGCGAATTTATCGCGGCTAAAGATAAAATAGCTCCGATCGTGCGGCTTTTCTTAGGTCCGACGTGCGGTTAAAAGATAAAAGGATCCGATCATGCGGATGTTTTAAATTGTATCTTTAAAGAAGCATCATGATTATTAGACTTGTACGATCATGAGAATATAAAATATAATGCATGTACAGAGAATATCTATATTAGAAATATATTCACGTGAAGGAATAGTATTCACTGATCTAAAAAGTGCAAATATTATCAAATATTTATTGCGAATCAAAGTTGCGAATATTCTGTATCCAATATAGGGCAATTATAAAGTTAGATGCTTTTACCGTTATCTTGTTAAAACCATAAAGTGTTACGCATCTAAAATAGTTTTTACGCATGGCATGATGCAAATAAAATAGAATAACGACTTGAGAAATTGTATTCTGCTTTTCGTAATATGAGAACACGAAACTTGTGTATGCGTGTACCAGGATGGCGCCAACTTGTTGAAGCATACTTGGCGAGGGAAGGACATTCAACGATCTCCTTGGCCGTTAGTCGTCTTCTCGAGCCCTAGTAGACCTGTTCAACAAAGAGAACCATGTTAGAGTGGCCGGAGCGTAGTCCGGGGTCCACCTCCGACGGTCAAGTTAGTATCGGCGTAGTGTAGCATAATTTAGGGTTAGTAGATAACCTGCGGTGTATATATAGCATGGATTAGGTTTAGGCGTAGAAGGCCTTGCCGGGCCTGACCCATTCCTGGCCCAGTCCGGACCATACGTCAACAATTAGGAACTTTGCTTGGTTCTAGATGATAGCATATAATTATAATGTTTATAACAATTTTGCTAGAAAACATAGATTAGAACAACTTTGGTAGATCAGGTAAGCCTTATAAAAACATGATCATGAAGATTAAAGGCATACTATCAAAAACTATTGGTCACTTATGACATTACTAGATTACATAATAATAGATTAAATTAAGATTTAGAAAACAAGAAGGTCGTTGTAGTATAGTGGTAAGTATTCCCAGTCAGCAGGTGTCGGTGGTTCATCCGGCAAGGCGCAATTGTTTTTTACTTCTTTTGGCGCTTTTACAAAGTTAAAAAAAATCAATTTTGGCTTCGCCCGGGCTCGAACCGGAGACCTTCAGTGTGTTAGACTGACGTGATAACCAACTACACCACGAAACCTTTGTTGATTCCAGACACTAGTACTTGATATTTAATTCGAAGAAAGTTTCCAAAAGCTTGTGTAATCTTATTGACCGTTGACGTTTGTTTACCAAGTTAGAAAGTTCTACCACCATTCAAAGTCTGCTCAAATCTAATACGCACACCTTAGCAGATTAAATATTCTTTTATTCTATTACCACAGATTCTTAGTAGGTCAATTAGAAAATTGATTGAGGGGCTATAATTATGACTAATTTTGTGCTTAAATGCATGTGATACTGATTTATTGGTTTGAGAAAAAGTGAGTTTTTTTTATTGTTATCAACAGAATATTGCCACATAAATTTAAACATACTAAATTAATCATGTTAATCAATACTCTTCATCAACATTGACACATTTGTGTAGTTTTCTCTTTATTTACATTTTGTTTTATCGTTTATTAACACATATAAAGAGGGTAACCCCACCTTCTTATGGCATTCATCAAAGAGTCTCATGATAAATATGAGAGAGGTGTAATTCCTAGTATGATGAACGGGATGCGGTAAAAAAGATAAACTTAAAGCATCTATAATGGTTAAAAATGTTCAGATTTTTTAACCTATTGCTAATCTCATCACTTCAGTAGTAAAATACTATTCAACGTCACATAATAACTTAACAATAGCTTAATTAGAAAGATGAGCAATATCAACTTATTGGTGAGTCATTCTTAAAATTTAACTCCAATGCATTAATTTATTCTCAACTAATTTTCAAATTTTTCTCAATATCTTTATTTCGCTTTATGTTGTTTGTCCTTTACCATTAGTTAATATCTCGGAGGCAAATACTCTATACGCTATGCTGCTTTTAAGGGCATCTACTATGGTGAAATTTTATAAAGCTTTATAGATTTAATATTTCTTGACATCTCAACATTTTATAAACCTTTTGAGATGATAAAACTATTTCCCCTATGATATAAATATTTTAAAGCTTTATACTTGTTTCACATAACACATACATTAAATGTTTTAAGATTATAAAGAGGTCTAAGGTTTAGGACCTTTTCATGCCATGTAATCATGAAATGAAAAGCCATTATGGTTAAAACAAAAATAAACATTTTCAAGTTTTATAAACCTATTCATAAACCTCACATAGTGGATGCTCTAACATTAGTTACTATCTCAAGATTCTAAGTTACCCGGTGCACAATTTTTTTAAAGAAAATATAAAAGAACTAAAACGTACAAGTTTATTAAAACTAGTAAACAAATTAAAAAAACACGTATTTCTTTTGACATGTTAGTGAACTAACAAAACAGGACCCCCGAAAACCCCCTAGGTCCGCCCCAGGGCACATACTATATACGCAGTCAAAAATGACTGGATGCTATTCTCAACAGATTGAATCATTGAAATGTTCTAAAGTACTACAGTATAGAATCAAAATCTTGTGCCACAAGTTCCCAGTCAACGGGAGGCTGCAATTACGTGTTTCATTCTGTTTTTTGTTTCTACTCTTTTATTCTATAAGAAAGTCCATATTACCCTTGTAAATCAATTAAAATCCAGGAGCAAAGCTTATTAACAAAACATATATATACAAGTCCCCTTCAAAGCCCGTGTAACAAGTTCAAAAAGTTTACAAATTTTTTTCACCAACTTTGAATCCATTTTCATATAGTTAATAATCATTCAAACCAAGTTATAGCTTGATCGTAACGAAATTCTAGCACATTTGCTTAAGGAAATCATGGAAAGTTTAAGGCAGTCTATGATTCCGAGCTATCTATACTCGTCTTCATTTAAAAATGGATCTACTTTCGATCATGTGATGGAGGATACCTTGTCTTCAGTTCCGGTGTCATTGGATGCTGAGAAAAGAGGTTTTGTGGTGCCGGCTCCTAGCGAGCCTGGTAGGATTAAGATGTTTTCGCCTGCTTATTATGCGGCGTGTACTGTTGGTGGTAGTTTGTGTTGTGGGCTAACTCACACGGCTGTTACTCCGCTTGATCTTGTCAAATGTAATATGCAGGTGATCTTCCTTTATGTTTATGTTCTGAGTAGTATGATGTGTGTGATATATGTCCTTATTTGAATGAGCATTCGAGTCGGACCAGTATAATAAAACTACATGTTCTTACCCATTATGTCCAACTCACTCATATTTCCACCTGCACATAGTTGGTGGATTCGTCATTAGCGTTTATTGACTTTTGTCGGAAATGTTAAGTGGAAAATATGGGTTTTCACTAAAGTTGTCTTTATGAATAAAAATTTTTGGGTTTTGTTCTCTTTGATGAGATTTTCATAACGATATAATGAGTGTCTAAAATGGATATAGTATATCAAGCGTCGAAGTAGGATATTTGAAATGGAACTTATGGAAACGAAAAGAGTTAAAGATTGTCCCACACTGGTGGATGAAGAAAATGTTAACGCGTTTATAACTGGCAGCATTGATTTATTAAAATAATGGTAAAAACCACGTTCTATTAGACTAACCTTCTACTTAGTATGGTACATGGTTGATCCTTTTTTTTTACCCAAACTTGAAAAATTGTCACACCAAAAATCACACTAATTTGGGCGGATATGTCCCCTTCGAATTAGTTCTTCTGTTCCGAATTAGAACCCCCAATTTCTTTTACCCAAATTTCTAATGGATACATCGACTCCAAATAACTGAAACAAGGACTATGGTTAGACCCATTTTTTTAAACCCAAAATCACACAATAGCTTCTTACTCTCAATGTATACTCATAAGAATTCCAGCGAAATTTTCAAGCAAGTTTTGGTCAAATCTGGCAGTAATTCGGTATTAGCTGTTGCACCCTTTGAAACTTGCTTAAATATTTCGCCAAAATTCTTACGAGTATGCTTTGAGAGTAAGAAGCTATTTTTGTGATTTTTTGTGTGACAGTTTTCCAAATTCGGGTAAAAAAAAAATGGGTCAACCATAGCACTAATTCGGAGCAGAAATATCCACTACAAATTTGGTCCGTTGTACTTACGAAACACACAGCGAATCTGTATAATAGAACCGTGTCAAACATAGGCCTCGTCTTTATCACTTAAAGACGGTGTTTCAATTTTTCTTCTTCTAAAATTCTAATTGTTTCATGTTTCTGATCATTATCAAAACATCAGTTAGTGTTGTTTTCTACGTATAATGTTTCCTAAATGTTGTTTGGGTACATGTAATTTTACCTACATTACTCGATTAGTCTTCTGCATATCGTAACGTTTATCTATCGACATAACCATAATACATTCCAAGTACTCTACTTGTCTTTAATACTAGGAAGTAGTCTTAGCCCATCAGTGTACGAAGGTTAAATATCCCTCGTCTATAGCTCGACTGTAACACATAAATGTATTTTCACTCTTCAGATTGATCCTGCAAAGTACAAGAACATTTCTTCTGGCTTTGGGGTACTACTTAGAGAGCAAGGAGTGAAAGGATTCTTTAAAGGCTGGGCACCAACCATGATCGGTTACAGTGCACAAGGCGCTTGCAAGTATGGTTTCTACGAGTATTTCAAGAAAACATACGCTGACATTGCTGGTCCTGAATATGCAACCAAGTATAAAACGTTAATTTACCTTGCTGGTTCTGCATCTGCTGAAATTATTGCTGACGTTGCACTTTGTCCGTTTGAGGCGGTTAAGGTTCGTGTTCAAACACAACCTGGATTTGCCAAAGGTTTGTCTGATGGCCTTCCAAAGATTATCAAAGCTGAAGGTGTTGCAGGGTATGGTTATTGTTTCGATTAAAATAGGATATTATGAAGCATATTTGTTCCTATGTATCCAAGATCATTGATTTTTAGTTTTTATGGTTTTGTATTTGTACAGGTTATACAGGGGGCTAACTCCTCTTTGGGGACGACAAATTCCATGTGAGTTCACAATCATTAAATTTTAGGATTAAAGATTTTATAGGCATGCCCGCATCTTGATTCTTTACAAATGGACAAACATGATCAGTATAATGATTATTTAGGGGCGATATAACATGCAATGCTTGGTGAGTGTTTGGGATTGTTTATTTCTTGCTTAGCTGCTTATTGCATTGTTTCATAGCATATAAGCTATTCCAAACATTTATTGAAAACCGCTTATTTACATATTATAGACGGATTAAACACCCAAAATATGCAGGTAAAAACATGCTTTTCTCAAAGCAAATAAGTACTTTATAATATACAATCTCAAACACGCACCAAAGGGGTTGCGTCCTAATGGTATCTCATGTGTGGGAATGCTCCCCAACCAAATGGTTGCATGTGAGATGTATTTATGTTGTATATACTGTGAGATATGAGATAGTTAATTGCCGTACAAAAAAAAAAGGGAAAAAATAAAAAATTTCAAACACGCCCTTAAATACTAATGATCGGTATATGATAAAAACACACTCGTTTGAAGTCCATTTTGATGTAGTTAATCATCTTGAATTCTAAATGTTTTCATATCATATTATTTGCTTCAAGGCGTAATGCCAAACACTGCTTTAGTTACAAAGGAATGCCTTGTTTTTCAGACACAATGATGAAGTTTGCATCTTTTGAGACAATTGTGGAGATGATGTACAAGCATGCCATCCCGACCCCGAAGGAGCAATGTAGCCAAAGTTTTCAGCTTGGAGTGAGCTTTGCTGGCGGTTATTTGGCTGGTATATTATGTTCGGTTGTTTCTCACCCGGCTGATAATTTGGTCTCTTTCCTCAACAATGCCCAGGGTGCTACTGTTGGAGATGTGAGTATACATTTATATCATTATATCTCCTTACTTTGACAATAAATTTCCAAGAAAACAAGCTATAGGGATCCTATTTTTTCTCAATGAGCAAAATAATGAAACTTAAAACGAAACATGTTTAATAGATCAAACATGTTAGAACTTAGAAATCGTACCGAGTATATTTTAATGCTTAAGACCTCCTATACTTTTTTACTCAAAAGGCTTTTAATGTATCTTTGCCAAAATACTTGTTACCAAAAATACTTCTTGTAAAACTTTTGTAATCATATTCTGACACCAACTATTTTGAAAAAGTGTTTGACTTGTTTCTGACCAATACCAAAAATTCCCGTTTTAACCCTACCCGCCAGACTTTTCTATTTTGCATATATCCTTACATGATCTGTGAAACCTGTGTTGCAGGCTGTCAAAAAGCTCGGTTTGTGGGGTCTCTTCACTCGTGGTCTTCCTCTTCGTATCGTTATGGTTGGAACTCTTACTGGAGCACAATGGGGTATATATGATGCTTTCAAAATATTCGTTGGGCTGTAAGTATTTTTTTCTTCTAAAAAAACACATTTCAAACAATCTTTTCTATTTTTCATTAACGATCCGAAACTCAAGTATTGATTTTTTTTTTTTTTTTTTTTTCTCTTTTGTCGTATCTGTAGGCCAACTACTGGTGGTGCTCCTCCTGTTGCTGCAAAGTAAACCACAAAACTCAAAAAAATGAAGTGATTTTGCATATGTAAGGCCACAATAACTATTGTGAGAAATTAAGGATCATTTTTCTAGTGATTTTTTAGTTCATTACATTATTATTGGTACTAAACCATAATAATAGATAACATATTAAGCACCATTTCATCATGGCTTTGGTCAAGTTTAGCAAGTATGTTGTATTATATATTTAAATGATCTTTGTTACAATAGGTTGTGTATATTGGCAACATATGATATTGAATAAATTACAGTCTGTTACATTTTTTGATTATAATAACTGGTTATTGTAGATAACAACCGAATTCTAAATTTGTAGGGGAATTTGCAACATGCTTGTCGTAAATTGCCTATGCAAGTATATAAGCTAAGGTTTCTTGTAAGAAAAAAAGTAAATTCAATGAGAACTAAACGAATATAGTTTTCTGTCATCTTGGACCCAATTAGGGAGGTCTGGCTTAGAAATCAAACTCCCATTTGGGCTTGTGGGTATTGAACAAACTGAATTGGAGCGTTTTAGAGTAATTGACGACTAGCGTTTGAAATCCAACCATTGTTTGGCAAATAACGTGCAGTTTATTTTTGTTTAAACGCTAGTTTAACAAATGTTACTTAAAAAAGCTTTTGAATATGAACGCTACTGCTTCACGCTATTGCTTCCGGCACTAATGTTGCCAAACACACCATCTATAGAAAGCAGTATCTTGTGTTTTACATGCACTAAAGAACACATCAATCAATGAATTAGGATCTATTGATTTTTTTGGTAGAAATATATGTTATTTTAACATATAAATATTTACTAGTAACTATAAATTTTATAACTTTACCAGATATTCTATACTATTACCCCATGTAAATTACTTTATATCAAGGGGCAAAAGCTCATTAACAAAACATATATATGCAAGTCCCCTTCAAAGTCCATGTAACAGATCTAAAATTACAAATATTATTCACCAACTTTGAAACCATTTTCTTTTAGTTAATCATCATTCAATCTCAAGTTATAGCTTGATCGTGACGAAATTCTAGCACATTTGTTTAAGGATATCATGGAAAGTTTAAGGCAGTCTATGATTCCGAGCTATCTATACTAGTTTTAATTTAGAAAAGGATCAAGTTATGATCATGTAAAGGAGGATATGCTGTCTTTGGTTCCAGTGTCATTGGATGTTGAGAAAAGAGGTTTTGTAGTACAGGCTTCCAGCGAGCCTGGTTAGATTAAGATGTTTTCGCCTGGTTATTATGCTGCGTGTACTGTTGGTGGTACTTTGAGTTGTGGGCTAACTCACATGGCCATTACTCCGCTTGATCTTGTCAATTGTAATATGCAGGTAAATCTCTCTTTATGTTTATGTGCTGTGTAGTATGATGGGTGTGATTATTTGTCGTTTAACATGATAAAACGCATATATGGAAATAAGGAAAGATATTGGCCATTTGAATGAGCAGTTGAGTTCTGTACAAAAAAAAAAAAAACCCTACATGTTTTGACCTGTTACGCCCAAGTCACTCATTCTGCTAAATATACATAATTCCTGGATTGACTGTTAGCCTTTGTTTGAATATCAAGACTGTTTTTTGCTCGAAAATTTAGGTGAAAAATATGGGTTTTGCTCAATTTTGGACACAAATTAAGTTAGACTTGAGTTGTCGATATGAATAAAATGTTATTGCATTATATATTTGATGAGGTATGTCCTCCTCCGGAGCTCCGGATACTCCGGAGGAGACAATCACAATTAACTCCAAATATTTCTAAGACATAACCACCCTACTCAGGAGGCAATGCCTACTCAGGAGGCAATGCCTATTCAGGAAAAGGTGTCTGCTCAGGAGGTGGAACGTTATCTCCATCAGAACTAGTACACTGACGACTGACAACTGACACACAGTGTACGATGATGTATGTATAGCACAGGCGTCTGGTCCACAAATAGCATGAAGACAACATTGACCCCGAAGACCAAGCCTGGTGCTCGTCAGCGCCTTATGTGCTTCCCCTAGAAGACAACTTAGCTTCCACAAGAAATATGTCGTGGAGCTAATCTCAGGTAGTATAAAAGGAATGGTTCACACACATGAACATGGATCCTTTTACACGCACACACACACTGATACAGACTTCTCTCCATCCCATTTTACTTTACTTGTCACTTACACTTATTACTCATCTTACCAAGTACTTAATCTCATGCCGGAGCTTGGTCTCGGACTAACCCGGGGCGAGCTAACGGTGTTCTCTCTTATTTCAGCCTACAAGAAGAAGGAGCTGCCGCGGAGTCTCCTGAAGCTTAGGGTTGAAAAGCATCCACGAACTTTTGTTCAAACATTGGCGCCATCCGTGGGAGCCTTATACCAATCTATCAGAGCTTTAAGCAATGGACGATGGTATGGGAAGTCCTTATCCGGAGGAAGGTGAGAACCTGAACACTGGTGTCGTGGGGACTGGGAGAACTCCTCCGAGAGGACACTCCGCTCCCTCCGGACCAGCTCAGGAAGGGCCTTCTCTGGAATATGTAAAAGAAAACATTGATGTGTTAAGAACCATGATTAAGGAACTTGATAACAAGGGGAAGGAGAAGGCAACCCCTCGCAAGCTCTCGTACGGAGGGTCAACAAGTGCTGAGTCGAAAAGTTCCCAAAGGAGTCCGTCGGTGGAGGAAACCAGGGGATACTCCTCCGATGGGTCATCCAAGTCTGGAAGGAGCAGGTCACGATCCGCTGGAAGGCACCGGAAGAGTGCCTGCAAGAAAGGGGCTTCTTCTAAGTCTCGTTGCTCAGATAGGTCCGAGGGACGAGGCAGATCCAGGGCCAAGAGGGCCAAGTCGAAGTCTCGTCCGGCAAGAGCCTCTAGGAGGAAGTCAAGCTCAGAATCGGAGTACGATACTATGTCTGAGTATAGCTCAGAGGATCTGAGCACGCTTAACAAACGGCCTAAGCCTACGCCGTTCACCTCTCGGATTACGCGCTTTAGGTATCATCGGAGGGCCAAGCTCCCACCAAACATTCGGGTGTACGAAGGAAACAAGGATCCGGATGATCACCTCAGCATCTTCTCTGCTGCTGCTGAGCAAGAGGAGTGGCCTATGCCGGTGTGGTGCAAGGTGTTTCGTCAGAATTTGGGTGGCTCAGCGAGGAATTGGTTTGATAGCCTAGACCCAAAAAGTGTTGATGGGTTTGAGGAATTGAGCCGCAAGTTTCTGGAAGAGTTCTCGCAACAAAAGAGGTACGATAAAGATCCGACAGAGATCCATGGGATCAAGCGAAAGCAGAACGAAGGACTTCAAGCGTTTGTGGATCGTTTTAAGGCAGAAAGCTCACACATCAAGGGAGTACCCCCGATACTCAGGATATCCGCGTTCATGCATGGTCACGGTTAGCCAAGAAGCTTAATGACAAAATCCCTAAGACAGTTGATGAGATGTGGGAAAGAGTCAGAGCCTTCATCAGAGGTGAGACTGCAGCAGATACCACCAAAGTCATTAAGGTTCCACATTGGGAGAAGAGGCCCGATAGGGAGGCATGGTCTGGCAGTCCAAACGGGTCTAGAAACCGAAATAACAGAAGAGGTCAAGGTCGGAACATGGGAACTTGTGCCCCGTATGCGGGGAAGAATGGTTTTACCCCTCTAACCAAGACTCCGAAGGAGATACTGGCCATGGACAACGTAAACTTTCCTCCGCCTCCTCCATTGGTCGGTACTCCAGAAAGCAAGAATATGCATAAGTTCTGTGACTATCACCAGGATAGGGGCCATAACACTAATGACTACTACCAGCTGAAGAAGCAGATTGAGGAAGCAGTAGCGTCTGGGAAGCTAGCTCACTTAGTGAAAGACATCCGACAAGGAAACCCAAAAAATAGAGGAGCTGCTAAAGGAAAGGCTAAAGTCATTAGCATGGTAAGATCTCAGGGGTACCGGAAGAGACCATATGAGGGAGTGGAGCATTGGATGGATAATGAGATAACATTCCCCTCTGTCCCCCGATACCAGTTGGTAGATACTCCCATCATAGTTTGTAACATATTGGATTTCACAAACACACAAATAATCACAAATATGGGGCGTACAATATGAGTTTAGAGAGAGAAAGTGGAAGATGGGAGCCTTTTTAGAGAGAGAAAGTAAAAAAAATAAAGAAGGTTAGATTGAGTGAAAGGTCCAACCCTCTACCTTGGGAGGTAGAGGGTATTTATAGTTTTACATAATACGCCCTCCTGACGGGCTGTGGATCAGGCATATAGTGGGTAAAGACCCGTCCTTCCTCCACGGTGTTACACTAAACTAAGCTACGCTACAAACTAACTAATTAACTACTAGATAACGTAAATAACGACACGTCTACGAGCTAACATATGCTAGACCATAATTGGGGTGACCGACACTTTAACATGGAATTTCCAATTCCTAACAATCTCCCCCTAAGGGAGGTCACCCCATGAAATACATTTTGCATCCAAGCATTCTATCTTTGTCTTTAGTTCTGAGCTCGTAGACTTCAATTCTTCAAGTTCCGCAAACTTTGTGCTTTAGTAGCGATTCTTCAAAGTCCGCATAGTTTTGTACTTTTAGTGGAGGCCTTTAACTGATCCACATCTTTGATGATCTTCGAGCTTTCTTCGAGATTATCAGCCACAGTAAATCTCTGGATCACCCTTTATTGTGTTGCCATCATGTGATGTTGTGACTTTTGGACCGACATGCTCACACTTTCTGGATCATGACATCTTTTCATCAGAGTAGCGGAAGCTTTTACTGGTTCAAGATATTTGCAGCAGCGTAGCAGAAGCATAGTATAAAAATATCTGAGACAGGTCATGTAGATTAGCACTTGTCATGATTTCTTCAATTTAAGTGTGGATGCTGTGAGCATGCGGCTTTGGATTGACTTCTCAATTCTGATCAGCTGCAACCATCCAAATGTACCTGCAAACAACAATTAGCAATAAAACACACGAAAGTGTCTTTGATCACTTTCGTTGAATTGAGGTACACGGCCCACGGTTCCCCGTTGATCAGTACAAGTACTGCCTGTGATCAGGTATAATTCCGAAGAATCTCCTTGACAGGGTTTCGCAGCTGCTCTAGCCGTTCTCAAACCGGAACGTCTCAAAGAAGACAACACGGAGTGAGTGAACCAGCGAATTGAGATTCACTGATTGAAGAAAAATTAATTTGAAAAACAATCGCGTATTGCTTAGAAGAAAGAATATTTGCAATACGACGAAGGTTTTATGAGAAAGATCAATTTTCAATCATAAATACTTTTTGTATTTGAAAAGAGTACACATTCGACATGCTAGAGACAAGAAGAGATTCGCACATCGAACGGTTTTTCCAAAAGTATTTATTCAATTAGAGATACTTTTTGAGTTTGAAATATGAATACACATTCGATGTGCTAGAGAAAAGAAGATTTGCACATCGAACAGTTTTTCCTAAAGTATTCATCAATTCATTTCCTGGACCAAGGTTGATTCAAGAGTGAATCGCCCCATCGTTTATGTCCAGTTGTCACAAGCTTGATCTTTATAAAAGATCTCACATGTCACCCACCAAGAGCTTGTTTGATGTTGGCTCTAGAAGGATTTCCATCTTCATCGTGAATATTTTTATATATCACTCGGATGTTCTGGCAATACCACAAGGATAATGCGTAGGACTCTTAATATATTCTTACTTTCCACATTGTGTGAAACAGCAAGTCTTCATTAATTTTGTGTCCTAATGAGATGTTGTGGATGATCTCTTGGCTCTAGACTCAATAGTGCACATTTGGTTTCCTATTCCGGAGACTAGGGAGAGGGTCTTCTTCTTCAATATCAACAATCTCTAAGAGAAAGTCGATAGATTATGTAGGTTCCCCGTGAGAATGAAACAAGCCCTTTTAAGAGGAACTTGAGTAGCTTGGGAAGTTGTAGTGCAGTGCGTCACTGGGTCCATGACGTCTTGTCTTCAATACCGGTGTTACCTTAGTAACCACCAGTAGCATATGTATTGAACCCGGTTTCTGCCCTAAGGTTGAATTATTGGAGGGCTATTTCTTTTCACCCTTTTCACATTCAATTCTTTTTCATTCTTCAACCCCTTCAGTGCTTACCGAGACTTCATAACTAGAACCTTGTTGGGTTTATTCCAGTTCTAGCTCTATCTCAGTCCGCACTCTTCCCATATTCTCATTTTTCCTCCTTTTTTCATCATACCTAAGGACTCTACACTATCTAGTGGATTGTCCCTGGGTAGATCCCTCAGGCTCTGGCGGGATCGTGAGAACAAATACCTAACCTAACCATCCTTATAACACCATGCATAAAGTAAATTGGTCGGTCTTTTGGTATTGTTCTTTCCTTCTTGAAACCAATTGAAAAAGCATTTGGAAAATCAATCAAGGTACTTGTGATAAAATATCAAAGCATTTTGTACCTTAATTTTTTTGATCATTTAGAAATGCTCCCCCTCAACATGTGCATATGATATTAAAATTGTTTAGCACATGGAGGCAAGAGTTCTTTGAAATATATTCTTGATCACAATTTCCGTAGAAAAAGCCATTTGAATTTCTTTGGTAAATTATCCCCCTCAATATGTGCGTAGGATATTTGAAATCATTTTATCACATAGAGGTAAGAGGTTTTTGAAGTACTTTTCACGATTGCCAATAGAAACCATTCGCTCCCCCTCAATATGTGCATCGATATACGAAAGAGTTTGGCACATATTAGAGAGAACTTGCACTTTGAATCAAAACAATTATCTTTTATCAAATTTCATAGTTAAATCACAAATTCTCCCCCGATCAAAAATATCAAACCCTTTGAGATTTTGGTTCCCAAGTGATTTAATAAGGTTTGAAAAACATGAGAGAATATGTGCCTGATTTAAAAGCTCTTCTGGTTTATGGTTAAATGCTCCTCCACAATCATGTGCATTATGTATTTCAAAATCATTTGGCACATGAAGGAAGGAGTGGTTTTAGAAACAATCACCCTTTTAAAACCGATTTGAGATTTAAATCACGATCTCTCCCCCGATAAAAAATTTTAAACCAATTGAGATTTTGGATCCCGATTGATTTAAATCATTTAAATATTTTAGGGGAAAGGCGTGGCAAGATTTAATTTTTTGAAATTGACTGATGAGGACCAATTATTGACGTTAAAGATTGTTAGTGTCAGGTATGATAGATTTTTTTTTTCTTTTTCTTTTTTTTTAAGAGATCTTTAAGTAAAATAAAACAATTTCATAATCAAACAAGAACAGAAAAAGTTTCATTTTGAAAGATCTTGATTCAAAAGAAAAATCATACCATAACATAACATTAAATCTTTAGATCACCACTTTATTTTGTACAAACTGGACTTTTTATGAAGAAATATCATTTGAAAATATTTTATTATAAATCACTCTCCCCCTCAATCGATGACCGTAGTCGATGATTGAGTGACTTAAGTATTGATAAAATGAAGTCCGGTGATTTTCAAAATTAAGTCCAATTTATTTTCAAAACCAATATTTTTCCATTTCTCAAAACAATATTATTCAAAATTGTTTGAAAATGGTATTATTCACTACTTGTCCTGCACAAAGATACGTTAGGTGGTTGAGCTGCTTTTGTTGTTGTTGCTGTAGGTTTGGAAGAAAACCATCTGCTGATGCAGTGAGACTTCTTACGTTGCATTTTATCATGCCAACTCTCCATAGAGGTCAAATTAAGCTCCGTTTCTTCATTTGATGATGAAGAAAACCATCTGCTGATGCAGTGAGACCTCTTACGTTGCATTTTTCATGCCAACTTTCCATAGAAGTCAAATTAAGCTCCGTTTCTTCATTTGATGATGAAGAAAACCATCTGCTGATGCAGTGAGACCTCTTACGTTGCATTTTTCATGCCAACTCTCCATAGAAGTCAAATTAAGCTCCGTTTTTTCATTTGTCAACCCAAGATATAGTTACCCTTTCCTTTCGGCATCCAATCATATTCTATTGTGGGATCCAGATCGGGAACATTCTTATATACCAATATACCTGCATACGTTAGTAGACATACAAACATATATATGGTGGTCGACATCGCCCAAACAGCAATCGACTAATAAAAGTCAATCCAACATATCAATCAGATCATACAAATGCATGGGAATTATGTGTTTATCAAACTCTAATCATCTAATCCTAACAATCATATCCTAGGCACCTAGTCCTTCAACGTAGGTTAACATGTTTTACATTTAAGTATATAGGATAATTAGATAAGCCCGATAGATGATATAACTTTGAAAACATTCTCCCCCTCAATCAATGACTTATTTTTCTGAAAAGTTTAAAAGCGCTGAAGTCATTGATTGAGTTTTCAATTTTTTTACGAAAACTCTGAATCTGATTGATTTACAAGCAACTCATTTACCACCATTTTTGAAAACAACAAATATTTTTCTGAAGAATTTATAGAAGGAAAAATATTTGTGTAGGAACAGCAGTCCTTCGACATACTTTCCTCAATTTGTTTTAGGATAAGTGCACGAGATTTTTTTTTGAAAATTGGTTTAGCGCAGCACTTTCCTTTCTTGAAGAACGGGTTGCTATCGGAAATAATAGCAAGCCATAGTTTAAGCACGGGTTACAGTCTGAAATAACTGCAAGCCATTTTTTGAAGCGCGGGTTACAGTCTGAAATAACTGTAAGCCATTTTTTGAGACATGTTTAGAAAGAAATATTTACACCTCCTGCTTGAACTTCATCTAAAGTCCCGTGCCATTATTGAATGACATTTCTAAGACCGTAGATGTTATCGATACCAGAAGACATTTCTTGAGAAAACATATTTTTGGTATTTTTCAATTTTCTGATTTTTATGGGCTTTTGTTGATTTTATATTTTTCTATTTTGTTTTTGTTGGTTTTATATTTTTGTATTTTGCTTTTTGAAAATTATTTACAAAGATAGAGAAATAGTTTAAGAAGATGATGATACGAGTACCGAGATAAGGAAATCGTTCAGCACTTTGTAGAAGATAGAAGCCATCATCTCTTAAACTTTCACCACCAAAGCATTCGAGGCTCTTGAATCGTCGTAAGAACTTGAGCCTTCAAAAAGTGAGTCTTTGGTAGCTTCCCCCCAAACCGACAATCCACGTAAAAAGACCATTTCCCCCAAGAAGAAGAAGTGAAGCAAACAATCTAATTGTGTGAAGCTTCAAGAACCCGAAGAAGATGATAACACCGAAGTAACAAGTTAACACGGATCATTTCTGTGGTTATCAAACCCGAAATAAATGATTAAGCCCGATCACATGAACTTGTTGTGCGTCCCCGATGTACACATAACTCTTCGAGTTTGAGCAGTTGTCAATTCAGGAGAATAATATATCAACACCTTCATTTCACCAAATGCATTCCAGTTATCTAACATATAACCAATCAGCCCATAACGTACACATGTACCCAACAAGAGAAGAGACAATGACATCACAATAACTGGTTGAATCACTGATCTTCTCTGCGGATGTCAACTCCGGAATAACTGATTAAGCTCGATCATGTGAATATGTTGTGCGACCCAGATGTACACATATCTCTCCCTTGATGGTTGCGATCTCATCGGAATCATCATTACATTGTGTACATGAAGCACTAACCGGAAGCACTTTATCATAAATCATATAGAAGATGTCGATAAGCAATATCATCTCACGCTCCACATATTCTTCTCATATTTCTTCCTACTGAAAGCTGAGATAACACATACCAAAAGTATCCGGAGACCACTTCCCCCAAATGGTTGGAATAATGCATCCTTCCCCCAAATAGTTGGAATAACACACCAAAGGCTACGAGTTAAACACTGAGTTTCTCTGCGGTTATGACATTAGTCTTTCCCGGGATTACTTCAATAGAGAAGAAGTATTAAGTTCATCACGTATACTCATTGTGTGTTTAGATGTATATCTCCTTCCCCTTTGCTGGTTTTGATACCTCAGAATCAGCAACACATTATACATGCCAAATACTCTTGAAGTAGAGAAGAACAAACAATTAGCTCAACTGAATCCTGTGAGAATCAACTGCTACAGAAACTCTGCCTGACTATCTTTACCAACCCATATGTAGACAATTTGAAGTGACCACTGAAGAAGAAAAACCCGATATACCAAACTTGAAACTGAAGTCAAATTCCGCACATTTGTATCTTAAGCTTGCACTTAATGATGGAAGAACGGTGTCGAGAATCTATGCTTTAAGCAAATTTCTAAGTACTCACTACTCAAACAAAGTATGAGACATTAACACCTCTTGCGATTATCCACAACGACATCTGCGTGTGACACTGAGTAAAACAACGTAACTCTATAAAGTGATAGTTAACCAGGTCTTCAACCATACATCCCGACTGCAGGTAACTAGATAAACCAAGTCTTCAACTCAAATTCTTAAGCCCGAGCAAGTTATCAAATAAGAACACGCCTTAGTGAAAGTCAACTTCAATCTCAAATAAGTGATAAATGATTAACTCTGAAGTAATCAACTTGTGTCAAATGCCCATCATGTGAATAAACATACAATCGGATGTACATTGACCCACTGAATGAATCGGAACAAATGATTCCTCAACATCAATGCATTCTTCCTAAAGGTATACATGTAGAGACTGATATGGAAGATTCACCAATAATGTCTTCGAGCGGATGAGGTAGTCATTTTCCTTAATGTTCATGTGGTTGATTTATAGCGTGCACAATGAGAGGAACAATAATCCGTGAAGATTTGGCAAAGGAATACCAAAGAGCGGATCATTATTCATGAACAATAATCCGTGAAGATTTGGCAAAGGAATACCAAAGAGCGGATCATTATTCAATAGTGCATCTACAATATCATGATAGTCATTATCAACGCCTTGTGAAATAACTGGAGGTAATGTTTCTTGAGGATTCCGAGAAGTACTTCTTAGATGGTGAACCAGTTGAGTCAGTAGGAACCTGAGCATGAGCTTCAGAAACTAGATGATCAACATTCGTTGGAGGTTGGAAGTACTCATCAAACATATCTTGAAACAATGAATCCCAAACAATGAATCCCAGTTATCCTTAGTAAGTGAAGCATTAGGCGTTGAAGGAGAGTCATATGACCATAATTCAAGCATCCATCAACATGTAGTATATGCACTCTTCTCCCCCTCAAAAATTGCATCCGAAGTTGCCATTTTTGATTTGAACAAGTGAATAAGAATATACACCAATGAACGTAGATCCACTTGAGGGTTTAAAGAGCGTGGAAAAACATGAAGCTTGTTGATGAAGAATGTCAATGAGAATGGCCATACACATGAAGATTTCTCTTCTTTTAAAGATAAAGCGCACTGAATCGTACACCTTTCTTTTCTTTGAGGACGGGGCCTGAAGTGTTATCTGCAGACGCCATAATGATGAAGTACGAGGCCTGAACTGATGTGAACAGACGTCATTGCAGATAGAATATCAAGGTTGAATTACTTGAACCCGTGAGTTAGTTCTATGTTTTCAATCTTAGTGGATTGTACCTTAGCATGTGAGTTAGGAAAATGTTTCTTATTCGAAAAAGACTCAGAATTTCTAATTACATTTTCTATATGCTTAGCATTCTTCTTAATATAACTACTCTTAGATGCAAGCTAACCCCTAGTCATTTGAGTGTTCCTAGGTAATGGTTTACAACTACTAGCAGTGCCTTGAAATCTCGTGGAATGCATCACCCTAGGTCTTGCACCTAAAATACCGTCTTTTCGAATCTGTGCCTTTTTCCTAGCTTATTCTAGATAATAGTTCTTCCACAAGGCATTCATATCATATGAATTCAGGGTTTTAATGCTTGGTTTTGACACTATTTTTGAACTAATCCTAGAGGTGCTGGGATTAGAAGTAGCTACTTGTTGAGGGTAAACAGAGCTAGAAGCATTATTCTTAGGTAACTAAGGTGAAGTGACTGGTTTTGACAAAACTTGTATCGCATCAACTTGGGAGGCAAGCCTTGTCTTTAAAGATTTTGTTCTTTCAGATATAAATGCAGTAGACTGCCTAACAACTGGCCGGTCTCTAGTGGGATGAGAAACTGGCTTCCCCAAGGTTGATGGTTTTGTAAACTTAGTGTTCACACTTTTCCCTAAGGTTTTTCTAAGAACATTTTTTAAGGCAACAATAGCGAAACTCTTTTCCTGAAGTTGAGCTTTAAGATCATCAATTTTTGCTATCAAAGAGTTTGTTTGTTCCATTGACTTAGTTCTAGCTTCTTTGATAGAGTCACTTAGTTCTATGTGATGCTTTCTCAAAGACTCATTTTCCTTTAGTAATTTGGACACACAAACCGCTAATTCATCATTTCTCATTTGAATATCATCAATAGCATTAACATCAGAATTACTTGTAACCAAATTACTTTTCACATGCATATCAGAAATATGTTTCTTCAAATTGTTCATAGTCGAGTTTTTGGCCTGAAGCTGAGCTTTCAAAGTGTTTATTTCAAAAAATTCACAGAATTCAGGAAATTCTGGATTTTTGCATGGTTTATGAGATTGTAAACTTTCTTCTTTACTTTGTATTGCGATGTCAAGTGAAATGCAATGTTTTTCAAGTTGTAAAAATCTGTTTGAAAGTTCATCGTACGTTTTCTTATCAACCATAGTGTTAGTTTTGAAAACACTAGTATCAGACTCAGCTTCAGTCAAAGAACATTTGTTAGAATCATGTTCAGCATCGTGATCAGTTTGTTTAAGAACATTAGCAAATTCATTTTGATGTTCTATTAAGGGTACCTCAGCAAATGACACGTGTTCATTTGCTTTTTTGAAATCTGCTTCTGCATTCTGTTTAGCACGAGTCACTAAGATGTTGCTTGCATCAAGTTTGTCATTCTTTGTACTGCTGCATTCAGTGACAACTGATACTGCATCCGATACATTACTCGAATCAACCATACTATCACTTGATTGCACCCTACATTCATTCATTTTACTGATCACAACAACCACTTCTTGTGTGACAGGAGTTACTGAGCAGCTGGTTACATCATTCTTTGTTGTC
The DNA here is from genome assembly GCA_910596185.1 of Chrysanthemum makinoi. NCBI lineage: Eukaryota > Viridiplantae > Streptophyta > Magnoliopsida > Asterales > Asteraceae > Chrysanthemum > Chrysanthemum makinoi. Next base: position 206,763,778 of record OU343224.1, read on the forward strand.
TCTGATATTCTGCATTCAGCAACACCCGACCTTTTATCTGATACATTAACCGACTCATCACAACTATCTCTCAATTGCATCTGACACTCATTCAAGTTTTCATCCTTTTGTGCAACTTCCTCAATGTACTTCTCCACATTGTCCATTAGATAGATAAATGTATCAATGAACTCCTGAATTTCCATTCCAGTATGTTTTTTTGAAAGAAATTCCAGTCAAGTGTTGATCGTAATCTACAGAATATTCCCCACTGATGAATGACTGAAATTGTTTGTAGATTACTTGAAGAGCTGCACTGGAACCATCCTTTTGAACCTTTTCATTGGTAAGTTGCTGCTTTAAATGTTCTAAGTTCAACAACAAGGTTCTAGTTAAGGTAGATAAGTCCTGACGGAAGAGGGCACTACATGTTCGATCCATAGTTGTGGATAAAAGCTGTATAAGGTGAGAGTGAAGTAGCTGATAGGGCACAATGCTGCATTCCAATTGCAGGGCATTCTGTGGCATTAGCAGGTGCAATTCTTTCACACTGCACTCAGAACATGAAGATCTCACATCGTCATTGATTAATTCAATCATCTTTAATCGTTCAGTGTAGCATACATTATCATTGTTGTCCACAGCATCATACAATTTAAGTACTTCGGAAATCACTGGGTCAGTAATGTAAGACATGATGTTGTAGTATACACGGGATTTTGCAAATATATGATTTAAACCGAGAAATAGATTCTTTCACGGGATTTTACAAAATCAAGAAGAAACCGTTAAGCAATGACCAATAAGTGACAAGTCTCTAGACAGATACATTGAATCTGGACAAACCTCTTCCAAGAATAAGTGACAAGTCTTTGCCAAGAATAAGTGACAAGTCTCTAGACAGATAAGTGACAAGTCTCTAGACAGACAAGTGACAAGTCTCTACAAAAAATAAGTGACAAGTCTCTACCAAAAATAAGTGACAAGTCTCTAGACAGATAAGTGACAAGTCTCTAGGCAGATAAGTGACAAGTCTCTAGACAGACAAGTGACAAGTCTCTACAAAAAATAAGTGACAAGTCTCTAGACAGATACGTGAAAAGTCTCTAGACAGACAAGTGACAAGTCTCTACCAAAAATAAGTGACAAGTCTCTAGACAGATAAGTAACAAGTCTCTAGACAGATAAGTGACAAGTCTCTAGACAGATAAGTGACAAGTCTCTAGATAGATAAGTGACAAGTCTCTAGACAGATAAGTGACAAGTCTCTACAAAAAATAAGTGACAGTCTCTAGACAGATACATTGAATCTGGAAAAACGTTAGACAAGTCTCTACGAAGAACATAACCACAAGTCTCTACGAAGAACATAACCACAAGTCTCTACGAAGAACATGACCACAAGTTGCTAGGTAGAAATATTCAAAAGCACCACTTTTCAATCCAAAAACAACCCAACCACACTGATTCAAGCCTTCCAAATCAAAACCTAAGCACTTATGATGATTCTAAACACAAAAGTACAATCAAAATTCAAACTTTAACACTAGAAATGATCCAAATGATGCAAATACCACTAAACTTTTTCAAACCCAAAAACCATATAAAACCACTAGAAATCCAAGAACATGTAAGAGAGATGATCAAACCATGGCTCTTGATACCATTTGTAACATATTGGATTTCACAAACACACAAACAATCACAAATATGGGGCGTAAAATATGAGTTTAGAGAGAGAAAGTGGAAGATGGGAGCCTTTATAGAGAGACAAAGTAAACAAAAGAAAGAAGGTTAGATTGAGTGAAAGGTCCAACCCTCTACCTTGGGAGGTAGAGATAGTTTTACATAATACACCCTCCTAACGGGCTGTGGATCAGGCATACAGTGGGTAAAGACCCGTCCTTCCTCCACGGTGTTACACTAAACTAAACTACACTACAAACTAACTAATTAACTACTAGATAACGTAAATAACGACACGTCTACGAGCTAACATATGCTAGACCATAATTGGGGTGACCGACACTTTAACATGGAATTTCCAATTCCTAACATAGTTGAAGCCATGATTGAAGGTTTCCAGGTGAGAAGAGTTTATGTAGATGGGGGCAGTTCATATGAGATCATGTATGAGCATTGCTTTCGAAACTTTGATTATCGAATAAGGTCAAGGTTAAAGGAGTCCAGGATACCGTTGGTGGGATTCTCCGAAGAAGTTAGCTACCCACTAGGAGTCATCGATTTGGAAGTCACCATGGGAGAGTATGGCAGGACCCGAACTGTGCTGATGGAGTTCGCGGTCGTGGATAGTCCGTCTCCGTATAACGTTATACTCGGAAGAACTGGGATGAGGAGCTTAGGGACCGTGGCCTCAACCATTCATTCCATGATGAGGGTCCCCACCTCTGGGGGAGTAGCCACAATCATAACTAGCAAAGAGACATTAAGGGAATGCAGGCAAATCGAAGAGGCACAATGCTTCAGTCGGAATGCTCGAGCATCTGGTTCGAGTCGGCGACAAACAACATCGGGAATAGCAGGTCCCGGGAGCTCATCGGTCCCTGCGGTAACACAACCTCATGATGAGGAGCTCCACCCATGGAGACAGGGGAAAGAACCAAGGCTGCCAGACAATGACGGGGAGACTCCATTCATGAGACCTAGTAGGGGGCAGTCGCTCCCAGATAACACTAAGGAAATGGCATCAAAACCAGAAAAGAAGGTGGTGGTGAAGGATAACTATCCCAAGCAGCTCGTGACCATCGGAGGCAAATTGTCCAAAGAATGTAGGAGAGATTTGATACAGACCCTCAGGAGGAATGCAGACGTATTTGCATGGACTGCATCAGACATGACTGGCATCCCCCGAGCCACAACAGAGCACCGCCTAGACACTTACCCGCATGTCGAGCCAAAGGTGCAAAAGAAATGTAGTCTAGCTCCAGACAGGAGAAAAGTGGTGATAGACGAAGTCAATGAATGGCTCAAGGCTGGGATTGTGAAACGAGTACAGTACCCCACTTGGGTCTCCAACCCGGTGCTGGTAAAGAAGGTAGATAGGAGCTGGAGAATGTGCATAGATTTAAAAGATCTTAACAAGGCTTGCCCCACAGACCTTTATCCCCTCCCGGAGATCGAATGGAAGATAGAGTCTCACATGGGATTCAAGTACAAGTGCTTTCTAGACGCGTACAAAGGCTACCACCAGATCCAGATGGCCAAGAAAGATGAGGAGAAGACTGCCTTTCATACGGAGGAAGGAGTCTTTTGTTATACGAAAATGCCTTTTGGTCTAAAGAATGCTGGAGCAACATACCAGAGGCTTGTGGACTCCACATTCAAGGATCAGATCGGGGTAAACTTGGAAGCTTATGTCGATGATATGGTGATTAAAAGTCGCACAGAGCAGGATATTATCAAGGATGTGGAAGAAACTTTTGCTACTTTTTGGAAGATTAACATGAAACTCAACCCGAATAAGTGCTCGTTTGGAATGGAAGAGGGGAAGTTCTTGGGGTATGTGGTTACTTCCGAAGGAATCAGAGCTAACCCAGAGAAGACAAAGGCAGTCATGGATATGCCTTCTCCCAAGAACCTCAAACAGATGCAGAGTCTAAGTGGGAAGTTAGCAACACTCAATCATTTCTTATCCAAATCTGCAGAGAGGTCACTAACCTTCTTAGATACATTGAAGAAATGCACCAACAAGAAAGATTTCAAGTGGACAGAGATTGCTGAAGCAGCATTTCTGGAAATGAAAAGACTTGTGTCTGAGCTGCCAACCCTTACTACTCCGATGAAAGGTGAAACCTTAATGATGTACTTATCCGCCGCGGGCGAGGCAGTTAGTGCAGTGCTTCTTACGGAGAGGAATAGGAGAAAAATGCCCATACACTATGTCAGCAGGTCATTACAGGGAGCGGAAGCAAATTATGCTCCGATGGAGAAGCTCACCCTTGCACTTGTTCATGCAAGTAGAAGGTTGAGGAGATACTTCCAAGCTCATCCGATCAAAGTCATTACAGACAGACCTATCAAGCAGGTATTAAACAGTACTGAAGCATCCGGAAGGCTAGCAAAGTGGGCAGTCGAACTAGGAGCGTATGATATAGCATATGTCCCAAGGGTCTCAGTGAAAGGTCAAGTCTTGGCAGATTTCGTAGCGGACACTGTGGCAGAGTTGCACGATCCTCCAGTTGAAATAGCTCCAATGGTGGAAGATATCCCGGAGTCATCAAGGGCAACGGAAGACCTGACTTCAGGGCCTAGGGCTTGGAGGTTATATACCGATGGTGCATCGAAAGATAATGGCTTTGGAGCTGGGCTCATCCTCATTGCTCCAGATAATGTGGAATACTCCTATGCACTTCGCTTGAATTTCTCTAACTTAAATAACGACGCTGAGTATGAAGCTTTGCTAGCTGGGTTAAGGATTGCCAAAGAAATGCAGGTAAAAGACATACATGCTTTTGTAGACTCCAAGCTAGTAGCGAGTCAAGTGGAAGGGTCATATGAAGCCAAAGGTGAAAAGATGAAAAAGTACCGAGAGAAGGTCATCGAGCTAGCTAGGTCATTTAATAGGTTCCGGATCAGTCACATCCCCAACGGCTGTTCAGTTTGATCACTTGTCTAAGGAAGTCCTGGTAGAGGTGTTAAATGAGCGCTCTTTCAAGGCAAGGGAGGTCAACATGGTAGTGGAAGAGGAAGGGCCTACTTAGATGACTCCCATCTATGACTACTTAGAGAAAGGAACCCTACTGGAAGACCTCGTGGAAGCCAAAACTCTTAGGGAAAAAATTGGAAATTACACCTTGGAAGGCGGAGTCCTATATAAAAAGTCTTACCTGGTACCACTAATTAGGTGCGTATGACCTCTCCAAGCCAATTACGTCATCAGGGAAGTTCACATGGGCTCATACGGAATGCATGATGGACCAAGGCGGGTGGTAGCTAAAATCATGAACTTAGGATACTATTGGCCTACAATGCACCGAGACACGAGAGAAGTGATCGAGAAATGTGATAGTTGTCAAGCTCACGCGTCAATACCAAGACTTCCCAAGGCTGACATGATCTCAGTAACGTCAAGCTGGCCATTCATGAAGTGGGGAATGGACATTGTGGGACCTCTCCCAGAGGGCCCAGGAAGGGTCAAATTCTTAATTGTGGCAATTGATTATTTCACAAAGTGGATGGAGGCAAAACCATTGGCTACTATCAATGGCAAGCAGGTAGTAAACTTTGCATTTGATAACATTGTCTGCAGGTTTGGAATTCCAGCTTTTATCATCATAGATAATGGAACCTAGTTCGTAAATGATCCCTTCAAGTCATGGGCTGAAAAACTCAAGATTGAGTTAATCTCTACTTCAGTGTATCATCCTTAGGGCAACGGAGCGGTTGAAAGAGAAAATAGAAGTCTCCTAGATGGAATAAAAACCATATTGGAGAAAGGAGGATCAGCCTGGGTGGAGGAAGTGCCGAATGTGTTATGGGCACACAGAACAATGAAAAAGACTAGTAATGGCGAGACGCCCTTCAGTTTGACCTATGGCACTGAAGCAGTTATCCCAGCAGAGATCGGTATGCCTATGCACCGAACCTCTAGAGTGAACCAGGAGACCAATGAATGAGAACTCCGATTGAACCTTGACTTGCTGGAAGAAAGAAGGGAGATAGCAGCTATAAGGGAAGCTAGATACAAGCAGCAGGTAGAAAGGTACTACAACAAAAGGGTGCGTCATGTGCAATTCAAAGTAGGGGAATTCGTCCTTAGAAAGAATGAAGCTTCCAAGGTAGAAAACACTAGCAAGCTCGGTCCAAAATGGGAGGGACCATACAGGGTGACCCAAGCATTTCAGAGTGGTGCCTACAAGCTAAGCGACATGAATGGACGGGAGATACCTAGAACTTGGCATGCATGTAACCTTCGAAAGTACTATATGTAAGGCACCGGAGCACCTTCATTATTATTATTATGTATTCTCTCCGGAGAAGCAATTTTCAAAGTATAAGACTTACTCCAGAGGCGACTCTAGATATTATTAATATATTGTTTCTATCGGCATGATATGAATGAAACAAAATTTTCCAACAATTTTGCAAGTCAGATAGTTAAACTTGTCCATCATAGTATGGCTATGAAACAACGGACGGCTCGCTACCTCCGTGCGAATAGGGTAACTCCTACAAATGTGTTCCCCATGGTGAAATCGATACCATTGGTGGTTAGGCTGAGCAACCTTTGCTAATTGACTTCGCAGCAGAAGGGTCGGGAACAAACACCTCCTCCTTTCGCGCATAACAACTGCTCTTCGGTGAGTAGCTACACCGGATAGAGAAGTTGGCACGAGGACGACGATCCAAATGCCACATCCAAAAAAAAAAAAAACAACACAAAAAATATTGATCCAAGTGTAAGGCTTAAACATTAGTGCAAGGCATTAGTCAAGTATATGGGAACCAGGCTATGGTTAGATGTGTGCATGATAAAACCTGCTCAAGTGTGTAAGAACCAAACATGAAATCAATAGTTGTTACATAGTGTTTATAAAGAGTACATATATAATGTGCATGAATACACTACAAGATAAATAAACACATAACCAAGGTAATGAATAACACAAAACATTCATAAATGACACATGTCTGATACATAAACAAAATGCCAACTACATGGGCAAAAGCATCAGTATTCACTAGTCACTGCTACTGGAAATGTTACAGACATCCGTAGTCATAAGTCATACATGTTTGATACATAAACAAAATGCCAACTACATAGGCAAAAGCATCAGTAGCCATTGCTACTGGAAATGTTACAAGCGTTCACAAAGTCATAAGTCATACATGGCAGAAACATAAATAAAATGTCAAATACATAGACAGAGTAAATCAAATACAAGCTGAAACCAAGTCAAATGGCTGAACCAGGAATAGAAGAGGTCTTCTTCTTCTTCAAGTGCTCTGGAGTAGACGTATAACCAAAGGTCTTAGTAGTAGAAGTAACAACTGATGGAGCACCTGAGGGGGTCACGACAGCGGGAGGTATCTGACCAGAAGAAGTCATCATGTCAGGCTCTAGCTGTGCAATATCCGACAAAGAATCCCCAGCATGCTGACACACTTTATGAAAAAAGGGAAATGGCTTCTCCGGTAGTGCATGCATAACATCATCAAGTTGCTTCTATGCGTCGGGAACAAAGTGAGAAAGTTTCTGCGAAATCTGTGAGAACTCTTCATCGGTGCAATAGACGCGCAAGCCACCCTCTAAACCAGCGCTGACAGCCATAGACGTCGCACCTGAAAGAACCTGGTGAAATTCCCCACTACCTAGAAACCTCCGAACAAGTACCTCAAAGTCGCCCTGAAAAAGGAAGTAATAGCACCTCTAGTCTTCTCAATAAGCCTATCACGATCAGCAATGGTGTCCCTACACCTGTGTAAATCACCCCTAAGCTCCCTCATCTCAGCCTCATAAGCCTCCAACTTAGACTTAGTCTCAACAAGCTCAGCCTCAACCACAGCTCTCTCTCTCTTCACAACGTCTCTCTCTGCTTTGTACTTTTTGCTTTTCATGCTCTTATGATCATACTTCTCAAGTTTCTTAGTTAACTTAGCCACATCTTTGTTGGCACTAACTGTATACTGGGACTGTTTCTTTAAGTTACGCTCTCTGCGTGTCGATGAGAATTTTATGCTGCTGACAGCGTTCTAGAAGACGCTTAACTTCATCGGACCCAGAAGCATGGCGGGCGGTCAACTCAGTACCATGGGAAAGCAGAAGACATGTCAGAACACTCATCCGGTCAGTAAGCTGATCGTCAGTAAGATCTCCCACTCGAAGAGCCTCAGCTGGTGTAATCACTCGCTGAGAAACGTCACGACAAGCATGGGGACCCTTAAAAATTTCTTTCTTCAAAACCCCAAGGCACGATGCATGAACATCGTCCCACTCGTCTCTCGTGTACCTAGGAATCTGGCGGGTAGAACTATCATCATAAAGGTAAGGCATATAGTAGGGGCCAGCAGGGAGGTCTGAATTGAGGAACTCAACCTCCAACTCAGCCCCAGTAGTTTCTCCTTCTCGAGGCTCATATCTAAACTCAGAACGCAAGTCACCATAGTCAGACTCATCGCTCTCGTCAGCTTGAGGTCTAACATCATCTCCGATATCATCGTGAACCTGGTCATCTGCCTCAACAGCGGGATGAATATCCCCAGCAGTACCTATACACATGTATGATAATAAGAGTTAGACAAAGAATCCATGATTCAGAAACTGTATGTATATATATATATATATATATAGGCTCTGGTTCCATTGAGAAGGTTTTTATTTTGAGAAGATTGAGAAATCTTCGTTTGAGCAAACTGATTCATGTGTTTGGTTTGATTCACAAGTAAACATTATTTTATGGTGAATCGAATCTATAAATCACAAATTTGATTCACAAATCATTGTTAAAATCGAGTTATGATGATGATTAATTAAATTTGTACAGATGATTCAGTATTCTACATACATCGCAAAATCGAGAGATTTTTAACATTGATTCAAATTTTTTATACACATTTTGAATTTTAATCATATTAAAATGAGTTTTACGCTTGAAAAACATGAATCAAAGTTAAAAATCTTTCGTTTTTGAAAACCTCTGAAAATAAAAACCTTCTCAATCGATCCGTATATATATATATATATATATATATATATATAGTCCGGATCAATTGAGAAGAGTTTTAGATTGAGAAGATTGAGAAGCAATATTGATCATTCATCTCACTAAATCAATACAAGGGCATGATAGGTATTCACACAATTTTATATTGCCTTTCATTAAACCAACCTTTAATGCGTACATTTTTTCTTCTCTTCCAATTATAAATTATAATCCGATTAACTGATTCATTTCTTTTACTCGATTGATTCATTCATGACTTATGCAGACATGTGGACATGTGAAACCATATATATCTATCCTGTTGGCAAAGCTTCTCTTAAGTATACTTTTTATACATAACATTACTCCAAATTTTTATTATTTATTTAATAAGTAACCCTTTTATATTATTATAGATGTAGGTTATTATTAATTCACAATTATATCATGAGTATAGTTCATCCATTTTCTTTTCAGTAGAGGAGCGATCGACTCAAACAAAACAATAACTCGCTTTTGATTCACAAATCCAATATTATTCGAAACAAAACACTAACAATTTTGTTTTTTGCTAATTCGATTATGATTCATAAACTTGAATAATGATGCATGATTCGACCGGCAAATGATTCAAAATAAGACTACTATTTTTCTAAAGATTCACTTTTTTATAAAAGCTACAATGTTTATGATTCAAAATGCAAAACACATTTGTAATACATGTTACATTTAAAAATTTGAATCATACATTTTACAAAATATTGTTTTAGTTGTGGTTTAGGTATTCTCAAAAATCATCTTGAATCTTCAAAATAAGTTTTTTTTAATTGATAACTAGTAATAAACTAAAGAATTATTGATTCACAAAACATGGATGTTTAAAACTTGAGATAGGAAAAAAAATTCATTGAAATTAGAAAAGCATAATACGATCAGTTTGAATTTCTAGAAAGCGTAATTTATGGAGTCTTAACTCCTCAATTAATATTTTAATGATTCAATCAATTACGGTTTACCCTTTTCATTTAAATTAATAACTAGTATAATGCATTAAAACTATTTGATCTCAATGGCTCAAATTGCTTCTCAACCTTCTCAATCTTAAAATCTATCTCAATATAATATATAGCCTATATATATATATATATATATATATATATATATATATATATATATATATATATATATAGGGTAAAGTTAAAATAAAAAGACAAATATCCGTAAAAAGAATATATATATATTTTTTTTAAATTCTCCAAAAATTCCAAAAACATTACACAAGATCGGGTATGTTGGTGCATAAAACTTTTGTGAAAACATGTTTTATAATTTTGAGTTTTAATACGTTTTTTTAATGCACAAAAAACGAATTTTGATGCGCAAAAAAAATTTGATGCACAAAATTTTTAACTTGTTTTAGTTAGATGCGCAATGTTATTTTGATGAAAAAAGTCAAAAAAGTTGGGTGCAAAAACCAATTTTTGATGCACAAAAAAAACGATTTAATGCGCAAACGTATTTTTTCATAATTTTTTCGGAAAAAATATCCACTTTTAGAAAAAAGTTTTTCACAACTTTATCATGCACCATCATACCCGATCTTGTGGAATTTTTTGAGAGTTTTTCGAGAACTTTTTTTGAAAAAAAAATCTTTTTATCTTTTTACGGATATTTGTCTTTTTATTTGATCTTTATCCTCTATATATATATATATATATATAAGAAGGGTAAAAGAAGTTTACCATGAGCTGCTTCGGTGTCAACCTCAGCAGTTCCACTGGGAGATCCGTTCTCAGCATAGAGAACATCTGGAAACCCGTTACCTGGAAGAATAACAATATGTGTCATGTCCAGTCCGGTTATCGAATCAAAAGTTCGAAGGGGAACAACGTTTAGGTACTCAGCTCCAACGTTTTCCTCAGCGTACTCAGGAGCATCCATAACATTTGTATCATTATGAAGCGTATCATCGTCAGCCAGCTCACTCTCGCCAGGTGGCTCATGGGACCTCGCTTCAACAGGCTCTTCGTCTACTCTATTTCTCCTGATCGCATTGGTGGGTACTTCGGTCCAAGTAGAGGCTTTTCGCTTGGCCGTGCTCCTAGCCTTTTCGATCACCTTAGGGTTAGGCTGGGTAGCTGCAAACTCCTCGAGGGTAGGACTCGGAATAGCAGTTCCCACCGGAACAGGCTATACAGGCTGTACAGTGCGATCCGCAACACGCTCAAGAATGGAAGTACCTTGATCATGAAATTCTTCCCTCACCTCACTTCCATCAACTGAAGGCATATACATAAAATCCCAAATGCCCATAACTTTAAAAGAAGCTTTTGTTAGAAACATACGAGAAAAAAAGTTACAACATGAAAACATTTAGACATATAAACATATTCCCCCCGTACCAGTGTCGTCATGACGTCTTAGCACTAGGTCGCACACTTTCGACTTCCATACCCGACTCAGCCCGAAAAGAACCAACACACCCTCAGGAAGCCTACGAAGCTTCACAACATACTCACATAACCAATCTACATCCTCTTGACTATAGTGAATAATAGGTAAGTCATCTGCAATAGATGACTCTGGATGTCTCCAAGGCATATAGTCCGGAATAGCCCGTCGGTCTATCAGGAAAAAAATTTCCTTCCACTCCTTCAAACCAGATCTACTATCATCCATACATACATGTTCAGCGTGTCTAATCTTAGCAAAAGAAAACCAATCCCCTTGCTTGGAAAGTGTTTGAAACTTCCGAAACAAGTCAACAGTAGGCTCTATGTTCCGACTTAGGCAAAGGACTTCGAATGTAGTAATTTTAAGCAAGCCTAAAGGAACTAGCTGGGAGATGTGCACCTTAAAGTGTTTAAGAACAGCTAAAAGGAAAGAGGAAAACGGAATCCTAACAGCCGAGAAGTCAAAAATCCTAGTGTATACACCAATCACATGATCTGGGAGGTCTAACAGTCGAAAGTTGGCGTCAGGAAAACGAGGATTTAATTCCAAAGGAATGTTGTATCTAGTTATCAAATTGCTAAGCTCGGAGTTTCTCAGCTTAGAGGTAAAAATATGCATATCTTTCTTAGCCATGACAAAATAAGTAGGAGTTAAAGATTACCTTCGATCGAGATAACCTAAACTCCGATTGAAGCTCACTCGTCCTAACCTCCAAGGGGACCCCTACTTAGCTAGAATCTCCGGATGAAACAGCTCATCTCGAACCAAAACTTTGGTATACCCTACAAAAAAAAAAACGATTCGAAATTAGCATACCACCTAAGCTGTAATTACTTGGTGCCACGATGCAGTATTACTTGATTTATATTTTATTGTACAAGTTACGATATTTTATAAGTCAAATTAAGTGCACAAAAGGGCAAAGAGGATCTAAAATCAAATAAAGATCATAAGGGCGTCGAAACTAAAGCATATCAAAGGGATATGAGATAATATATTGGCAACTCAAGCAATAACTCCTCACGGCTTATATGGTCATAGAATGCACCATCCTAAAAACGGATGTATTATGTAAATATGACATATGAGGTCTCTGGTCATCTCACACATAACTATATTGCCAACAAAAAGTCCATCTCTTGTCATAAAATACAATATCTATTTCTTTTTCTAATAGTTACCAAGAGTACACGAACTTCATGTCAACACATATTTTTATACTTGGAATATTAAACATGGATTGACAAAAGTGTAGTACTCTTGCCCTTTAGAATGACAACCATTCACCAAAAGGACAAAAACATGCTCATGACAATATTTTACTCCGTATTACATATCTTAGCATGTGATGCATATAGTGAAGCATATTTTATTTGTAAACACTTATAGGAGGCTATAGGTAGATGGGAACATATTCCATTATCCTATTACAGGGAAGTAACTACTGGGCATATAAAAAAAATTAAGATCAAGGCATCATGATAATATGTCGTGGCTTCTTCATCACAGGTAAATTATACACTCCTACGCATTAAGCATGAATCTTGTTCAAAATAATGTGAAAAATGGAAGTGGGAATTACCTCTGAATGAGTCAAAAATGCCGGTCAATCCACTCCTCGTAACCTCCGATCGAGACAACTCCTCCAAACAACTCCGATCGACAACCTCTGAAAGAGTCACAAACTTTCACTGATCTCAACTCCACAACAAGATGGTCTAACCAAAAACCCCGGTCGAAATGCTAGTAACCCAACCTCCGATCGAAATGAGTATATTCTAAAGTAACTTAACTCGAAACCTCTGGACAAGGCACACCTTCAACTCTGTTCAAAACAAGCTCCACTCGAAGCAACTCCTAAAACTTTGATCGGTCCTGTGGAAAACTAGAAGGGGGGGTTGAATAGTTTTGCCGATTTTAAGTTAGTTTCTAAAAACTTTAGAATCGATAATATGTGAGATCTTATGGATGTAGAGAAAGTATAGATATAAAGATAAAGCAAGTAAATAAAGTAAAACAAAGGGATAGAAATCACACAACCGATTTATAGTGGTTCGGCTACAAGGACACCTTCCTTGCCCTACTCCACTCCTCGAGTTACTTACTCGAGAGTTCAAGCACTATGTCAACAAACTCCTTCAACTTGGCGGAGAAGCCTTCACAATGTTGCTTACACCTTTTTCCGGTACAAAGCTAAATACCGAGTCCGTAACACGGTGGACCAAACCAACACGACTATTACACAACAAATATGTGAAATATTAAATACAAGATCTTCGCTCTGAGAAATCTTGTGGAGGAACAAATCAATCAAGGACCCCTTGCTTGGATGACTTGTAGAATGCTCGTGATCTCGCCTTAGAGAAGGACCTATATGAGAATCACTAAAGAAAGAAAGAAAGAAGTACTCTCTAGATCAAGTGATCTTTTGTTAGAAGAGAATGAGAGTATATGAGAGAATTAGTAAGAAGAGGGGTGAGTTAGAATGAAGAAATGGATCTCTATTTATAGGCAAATTCTGCCACTGTTCCCCGGATCCCACTGATCCCTCCCACAAGGGATCCGTCTAGTGTAATCCTAGGGATCCGTGGGACGCTCCTCTTTACCCATGGGTTTTTTGGTTATGGGTTGGTCCATGGGTATTCCTTTAGATTCAATGTATCTAATGAATACATTATATCTAGTCAAATGGGTATGGGTTAATGGGTTATGGATATGATCCATGGGTTGTGGTTTTTACCCATCCTAATAAACTATTACAACAAATGATTAATTACAACATTTTTGTATTAAATGGCTATATGTAATAACATGTATCCTTATAATTGTACTTAAGATAACATTATATTTGTTATCAACAAAACACAAATAGATCGCAAAATATTAATAAACGTTTTTACGGTTTATTTGTATTAACAATCTCCCCCTTTTTGTTGATGACAAAACATAATGTTATGATGAGTAAAACTTAAGAATAGATGTATGTTTTGAAAGCCCCTAAGTTTTACTTCTTCTCCCCCTTTTTGTCAAAACAAAAAGTTAACCCAACAAAGAAATAAAGGTGAGGAAAAATTAGTCCACGTATCGCTTACTCCCCCTTGACGGTAGCTCCCCCTAGTTTGGGGCGTCAAGTGAAGAAAAATTAAAAAAATCCTACAAAGAGAACGGTTAGTAACATGCTTAAATAATCTTGTGATTGACGAGAATCAAGATTGGGAGCCAAGGTATGTAAACAAGGCCTTGTAATAAAACAACAAAGTGTAGTGGTATTTATGCCACCTACAAGCATGTAACAATAAGAACAAGACTTGTTCTTGAAAATGACTCAAAATAAAAGTACTAAAAGTAGAAAAATAGTAGTAATGATTCCGTCCATTCTTGCATAGGGTTATGGATGGAGGTTTTGATGAGTAATGGTATTGATGCGATCAAGGATGAGGTTGAGTATGATTCGCATTTCTTCCCTAACTTCTATTGCAATTTCCCTAGTGGATTGGCAATGTTCACAATGTAAGTGATGTGGGTAATGAGTGCGGAAGTTTTTCGGGTAGTTTTGATTTGTGAGTTGCGGAATATGTGGTGGAAAAATAGGAAAATATGGATCAAAGTTCGGAATGGTTGGAAGTGGTGGTGGAAAAGAACCTAGATGTTCTTGTAGTTTAATGGGAGCTAAGGGTGGTGATGTTGCAAGATCATTGAATATTGTGTTTGGAGAAGTGGGAGGTGTCAAAAAGACTATTTCTTTTTGTTTTGGTTGTTGAGATCTTGTTGGAGTCTTAAGGAGTTCCAAAAGAGTGACTTTAGGTGATGAAGATGGTGTACTTGTTGGTGATGAAGGATGTGCTATAATGGAAGCATATTGTGGTGAGTTATTTGATGGTGATGAGCCATTTGATGATGATTTTCCTAAACAACAAGATCGGATGCTAATCCGTGCGGATATCCTAGAGTTTGATTGTGGTATTTTGGAAGGTGGTAGTACAAAAGTTTGGGTTTCATGATGAGGGTTGTTTGTACTAGGTGATTCATCTAAGTTGCAAGAGCTTGTGAGTGACATGGTGTTGTTTGTTTGTGAAGATGAGATGAATTATGCAAGCATTTTGGGAGTTATATATATAGAAAAATAATGCACTGTAATGAATGCTTAACCCAAAATATGGATTAAAATCTAATGATTAGATATGAATTTAAGGCATGTGATCATGAGAACACAAGCATTAAAGAACATACTCCAAAAAAAAAAACTAATGTTGGAGTTTTCATCCAAAGTGAGAAAAATAGAAGGTAAAAATAGCTTCTGTCTCACGGATCCCATGGATCCTTCCCTTGAGGGATCCGTCCATGCATAAGGTGGGATCCGTGGGGTCAGTGATCAGGCGGCACAAAATTTTCCTTTTGGAAACATTTTTGCCTAGTGTGTGCCTATATGCAAACTATTTGGAGTTGCGGTTATCTCGACTCCTAAGAAGAAAAGAAAAATAAACTAGAAGTGGAAAAGCATAATATTATGTGAGATAACCCAAAAACACATAGTTAGTACTTTAGTACATAATTTTGTGTTACCAATGCTCCTAATTCATTGTTGCTTAAATGAATGTACCCGAAAACACATATTAGTTATGTGTCCCTTTAGCATTCAAAAGACATGAGATGCAATGAAAACGGGTTTTTACTTTGTATTAATAATGAAAAAGCGATTTGTCCTAATCGTGAGAAATTGCTTTTGTGAAATTGATACGGGAAGAGGTATCATTTTTAGAAAACATTCCAAAAGAGGTTTCCATTTGTGAATAAAAATTGTTTTATTCCTTGAAAAGAAGATGTGTACGTAATTATGTGTTTTGAAAGAAAAAAATGAGTTATAAGTGAAAAACTTATCTTGGGTTTTGAAAATTCTCGTATTGTTTGTGAGTTGTGCGTGAAATAGAGATCCTAGACTCAGAAAGAAGAAGGCTAGTGTTTACATACCTTGTAGAGTCAAAAAGTAAATTACGACGTTTGTTCCATGAGACCAAGACCAAGAAGAAGTAGGTTGAATTGTTCCCTCTTCAACGGTTTGGTGAGGACGTCGGCTATGTTGTCTTCAGACGCTACCTTCTCAATAGAGATGTTCCCCTTTTGAACATTGTCTCTTAAGAAGTGATGACGAATCTCTATATGCTTTGTGCGAGAATGTAATACAGGATTCTTGCTTAAATCTATGGCACCCTTGTTATCACATAGAATTGCTATGTCACTAAGATGAATGTTGTAGTCAACTAACGCTTGTTTCATCCATAGTGCTTGTTGGCATGCTTTGCCGGCGGAGGCGTATTCGGCTTCGGTTGTTGATATTGCTAATGCCGTTTGTTTCTTTGAAAACCAAGATGTTAAAAAACATCCCATAAAAGTACATACCACACTTGTACTTTTTCGGTAAACATAATCACCTGCATGGTCAGAATCTGCATATACAATTGTTTCTACTCCCGTGCCCTTAGGATACCATAATCTTAATTGTGTTGTACCCTTAATATATCTAAATATTCTTTTTACGGCTTCTAGGTGTGATGTTTTAGGGTCTTCTTGAAACCTAGCACATAAGCAAACACTAAACATGATATCCGGCCTACTAGTCGTGAGGTAGAGAAGACTACTAATCATGCCATGATATTTAGTATTATCTACGGATTCTCTGTCTTCATCTTTAGTGAGTTTGGTGTCGGATGAAATTGGTGTCCTAATTGGGTTTGACTTCTAATCCGAATTTCTTTAACATCTCTTTTATGTATTTAGATTGATTAAAGAAGATACCATCTTCTACTTGTTTGATTTGTAGACCAAGAAAGAAACTAAGTTCTCCCATCATACTCATCTCGAACTCGTCATGCATGATTTTAGAGAAATCATCACACATGTCTTGACAAGTGGATTCGAATATAATATCATCTACATATATTTGAACTATGATTATATGTGACTCTCTTTTCTTAGTAAAAGTGTGTTGTCAACTAACCCCATGGTATAGTTGTGTTTAATTAAAATGACTTGAGTCTATCATACCAAGCTTTTGGAGCTTGTTTAAGACCGTAAAGGGCTTTCTTTAACTTATACACATGTTTAGGTTTTTCAAAATTGATGAAGCTCGGAGGTTGAGCTACATATACTTCTTCATTAATAACACCATTTAGAAAATCACTTTTGACATCCATTTGATAAAGCTTTAGATCATTAGCACAAGCATACACAAGAAGTATTCTTATAGACTCTAATCTAGCCACGGGGGCATAGGTCTCATCAAAGTCTATTCCTTCTTGTTGGTTATACCCTTGGGCAACGAGTCTAGCCTTGTTCCTAGACACTACTCCGTTTGCATCTAATTTGTTTTTATAAACCCATTTGGTTCCTATTATGGTTTGATTACTAGGTGGAGGGACAAGTGTCCAAACATCATTAGAAACAAATTGATTTAATTCTTCTTGCATAGCCATTACCCAACTTTCATCTTTTATGGCTTCTTGTGTATTCTTAGGTTCTATGGTTGAAACAAAACAAAATAAGCTACTTTGGTTTTGAACTTGAGACCTTAATGTTCTTTCGTTTAGCTTTCCTATGACCTTATCTACGGGGTGATCTTTGGACTCTTTAATGTTTATGACTTCATCATTTAAAGGTTCTTCTTCTTCATTTATCTTTTTCTTTATTACTATAGCTTCACTTTCTACAATCTCGTCATCGACAAGAGGTGGAGAGGGTTTGGGTGGACTTTCATCAAATTTTATATTTAATGACTCTTCTACCTTCATTGTTTTTTTGTTTAATATGACGTAAGCTTTGCTATTTGGAGAGTAACCTAGAAAGATACCTTTGGTTGATTTAGGATCAAATTTTGTAAGGTAATCTTTAGTGTTAAGAATAAAACATTTGCTACCAAAGACTCTAAGGTGATCTAACGTAGGCTTTTTGCCTCGGAGTAACTTGTATGGAGTTTTACCAAAGATTGGTCTAATTAAGACTCGATTGAGTATGTACGTTGAAGAATCAACGGCATTGCACCAAAACTTTTGAGGTATGAATTGCTCATTAAGCATGGTGCGACTCATTTCTTGTAGGGTTCTATTCTTTCTTTCAACTACCACATTCGATTGTGGAGTCGCGTGGGCCGAAGTTGTGAGTAATACCATTAGCGTCACAAAAAGCTCCAAATTGCACTTCATTATCGAATTCCCTACCATGATCCATTCTAATTGACACTATAGAACTTTCTAGTTGTCTTTGGATTTTCTTGCTTAATATTTCAAAGTAATTAAACGTTTCCGTTTTGTTCTTTAAGAATTTTGTCCATGTGTACCTAGAGTAATCATCCACTATGACCAAAGTGTAGTAGTCGCCTCCATAACTTTGGATAGCGGATGGACCAAATAAATCAATGTGTAGTAATTCTAGACACTTAGTTGTAGACACCATGGTTTTAGCTTTATGACTCGAATGGACTTGTTTTCCTACATTACAAGCATCACAAAAGTGATGTTCATATTTTAACTTAGGTAGATATCTTACTAGATCTTTGGATGATAGCGATTGAAGAAGTCGCATATTGGCATGACTCAATCTTCGATGCCATAAGGTCGAAGTATCATCCATAGAGGTAAGACATAGTTTGTCTTTAGGTTCATTAGTGTGACAATCCGTCAATTTTCCGGCTATTATTTATATCAGAAAATGCGAGTTATTTATTTTCTGATCTTTATGACTCAAACGAAAAGTTATCTTGTGTTTTCCAATGTCCCGGCACCACACGCGTACCGACACCATAATAAAATTAGCACGAAATTACTTTCTAATTTCAAAGTAATAATAATACCATAATATTTCGCTCGTCAAGACGTTTCCAAAAATATAAAATTTATAAAATACGGACACTCGGAAAATATCTTACATGAGAATACGTTATTTACACGGTACAGTTTATATAGTACAGGATACAGTTAATACTAATAATAAAACTAAAAATAAAAATATATCCCTACCTTATCCTCCAAATATGCCGCCCCCTATATCTTTTTTTTCGTCTTCTCCTTCCCTGTAAACCAAAATGCACGCCTACTTCTTTTTCAGAATTTGTTCCCTACTCCTTGTACCATCACCATCCTCTCAACCTAGTAAGCTATGCACTATAGCACATAGGTGGCGCATGTGAATCAATTCGAGTCAAGGAAAGCTCAAAGAAGAAAGAAACATGTTGTGGGTTTTCAGTTGGGTCCCTATCACTAACCTAAGGGTCCGTTTGGTATAGGGGTGTGGGAATGATGGTATGGGTTTGAAACCAAATGTGTTTATTTGGTTGAGTGGTTTTTCTAAACCATTCCCGTGGGCCCTACACATAATACCCATCGATCCATACCACTTGAATATGGTGGATTTTACCAAACCATTCCCATGGGCCCACTCACCTCACTCTTTTAATTCATATTTATCAAAAAATATTCAAACCCAATCATATAAACCAAACAACATTTTTTCAACTATCAAACTCATTTCCATACCACCATATTATCATACCAATATCCATTGTGATTCCTTTAAGCAAACCAAACTGACCCTAAATTATCTCCTATGAAAGGATTCAATCTCAAAAGGGTATTCATCAACTCCCATCTCAATTCGAAAAATTAGGGTTCTTAGATCAAAGGGGTTTTGATAATTACCATGGGGGTTTTGTAATTAAAGGGATAAGGAAGCTTGCTCAACCATCAATTCGTCTTAATTCATCTCGAGTCTTTCCAATCGAAGCAATTTGGGTCCGGTTCATCACTCTCGACCCACCAATTTATTTTGTAAGATTAAGGATTGTTATGATTTTTTTTTATTTTATTAATAAATCGAGTTATATATTTTTCTTATGTTCGAATACTTGAATGTCGAATGGTTTTTGATTGTTAATATGACTGTTGTGTTGTTGTTGGTCATGGCTGTCGAACACAAAAGAAAACACACGAATCAAAGCTTAAAAACTAATAAAGGTTAAAACTTGTATTCGGCACATATGTTTTTGAGGCATAAAATTGTTTCAGCTTATATTGTTTTACCTTAATGGCTTTCGGCTTATATTGACTCACGTAATAGTTTATTTAGTCTCGGCTCATTGATGTTTTGGTTTATTTCCTTGCTTATTAGCTTATGCTTATCTAAGGCTTAATTGTAGGGTTCGACTGAAAAGAAGCCCACGACCGAGGGTGTTTATTTCATACAGTTCCTAAACCCGTAAGGGTGGACTGTGCCGAGTTATTCACCCAGATCGGGTCGTACCCGAGTGGCGTGGAACAAACTTGGTCTTACACTTTATGTGTTCTCGGCGGGCGTCGATAATGATATTATGTGACATTTTGTTTTGGTTACTAGTCAAATGTGTTTGTGGGTGTCATTGTTGTTTGCCTCGAATCACAAGAGAAAACACCCCAAGGGCATGTTTAGTTTTGTTTGTGTCAACTCGAGTCAACTCATGTTCCGTCATGTCTCGACTCATCACCCACGACACCATTTCTTCGACACACTATAAACACATGGCTCGTTGATCTCTACTTGTCCGCCTCCCACGTTCATGACACATCTTGCATTATAAAGTGAACATTATTAAAAACGCAACTCACAAATCAAATAGTGAAAATGTAAACGGTAAACAAAACTTGAAAACATACTTGCTTAGATAAAATAAGTTTTACACACAAATTATAAACCGACATCTTTGTTTTACTCATAACCTAAATGGAATGTTTTTACTTACCTTTATTAGATAGAGTATTTAAACTTGGTAAAACTTATTATAAAATTTGACAATTAGTCACCTCGGTCAAACAAGGTCATATACACGGGTTATGCCGTCTTTTGTCAAAATACATATTGCTTACATTTCCTTTCATAGAACCAACGATGAGGAATTTTTTTTAACTTATATCTATCATTTAAAACCGAGAATATTAAATAAAGTTATTACTTAACTCATTTTTATTTCGACACTTTTATAAGTATATATATACACTTTACTCCAATTGATAAAACATATACATATAATTTCATAAATAAACATCCACTTTACTTATAACATTATTTAAGCCAAACTTCCTTTGCCGGTCGAACGTTATATTTTCTATAAAGCTTTCGTTAAAACTCTATATCTAACTTATTTCTAGCCGAAATATATATTTTTCAACATAGTTTTCAAAACAAGTTCTATTAGCCAAAATATACACATTTTGTGAAAATGACAATTTTAAAACCTAACAACAACAACAACAACAACAAAAACAACGCTTGTGAAATAAATAAAGTTAAATAAAATTTTCTTGGGATTAGAAGTCAACATTAAGATTAAAAGTCAAAATAAAATTAAAAAAACCCTTCACCCAAAACATGGCTGGCGCTCAAAACCGAGTAAAATACCTGATTCCTTATTTACCATCCTTAACCCCGGTTACCTTGATCTCCCACGAATTACCCCAACTAATGTGCTTCTAGAAGCCCTCTGACAACGTGTCGAGAGTGTGACTGACTTAGGGATTGCCCGGACTTGTCAATTTGGAGGCTTCTTATTGGTGTGAACACATCACCAATCCAATCCTGTAACATATTGGATTTAACAAACCCACTAAACCATAATCACAAGTGGCGTACAAGAAGGTTTTTAGAGAGAGAAAGTTAGAGGTTTAGGGAACTTAGTGAGAGAAAGAAAAATCTTATTATGAGCTCCAACTCTCTACCTTGGAAGGTAGAGTATTTATAGTCTTACAATAAAAGCATACACAACGGGCTGTGGATCGGGCATCTGATGGGTAAAGACCGTCCGTCCTCCCGGTGTTACTTAACTAAATACTACTTAACATAAAATAACTACGACTACGAGCTTTCTAACGACTATATATACTTGAGGTAACCGACTCTTTAATACACTGAATTTCTAATTCCTAACAATTTCTCCCTAAGGGAGGTCACCTCAAACACACATTAAACTTACATTGAATACAAACAGATATTACATTATAAATTGTTCTTGCACTCTTGATGCAGTACTTTGCTCTGTAGCTCGTAGTCATTGATTCTTCACATTGCATGTTTGGTTAATTCAAGTGGAGGTCTTTCTTGATCCACGTGATAATGAGATTTGAGCCGCTTTGAGATCATCGATACATTAAATCTCGACTCTTCCTTTGTGGTGTTGATATTATGTGATGTTGTGACATTTGGACCGACATGCTCACATTCTGGATCATGATTTCTTCTCATCAGAGTAGCGGAAGCTTTAGTTGATTCATGATATTAGCGGCGTAGCGAGAAGCATGGAGTGATAATATCAGAGTCATTGATGCACTAATCATGATTTCTTTAGAAATGAATGTGATGTGTGAGCATGCGGCAATGGATTGACCGCTCCATTCGATCATTTGCAAACGTCGTGTACACGCATACAACAATTAGCAATAAAGCGCGCGAGTGTCTTTGACCACTTCGTGAATTGAGGTACACGACCCACGGTTCCCGTTAATCGGTACAAATCTTGCACTGTGATCGGTATAATTCGAAGAATTTCCTTGTGAGGGTTTAGCAATTTTGCTCTAAATTCTCTCAAACGGGCGTCTCAAAGAAGACAACAATTGAGTGAACAGCGAATAGAGATTCAGCTGATTGATGAAAAGATATTTGAAAAACAATCGAGTATCGCTCAATAGAAATTGTTTTTGCAATACAACGAAGGTTTTAATGAAAATCAATTATCAATCATAAACACCTTTTAATTTGAAATATACGTACACGGTCGATGTGCTAGAGAAAAGAGTTTTTGAGCATAACGACCGGTTTTCAAAGGTATCCGTCAATCCATAACTGAACCAGGGATTGATTCAAAAGATTGAATCTCCCCATTGTTTCTTGTTCGGTTGTCACATGGTTGATCTATAGAATAGATCTCACATGCCACCTACCAGAGCTTGTTTGATGTTGGCTCCAGAAGGCTTTCCATCTTCATTGTGAATATGATTGCATATCACTTTCGGATGTTACGGCAATACCACAAGGATACTGCGATGGACTCAAGATATAATCTCTCTTTCCACATTGTGTGAAACAGAGAGTCTTCATTGAACGTGTCCTAATGAGATTTATTGATGATCTCGTGGCACTAGACTCAATTTGTGCATATTTGGATTCCTATATCGGAGACTAGGGAGAGGGTCTCCTTCTTCAATATCAACAATCTCTAAGAGAAAGTCGATAGATAATGTCGGTTCCCCGTGAGAATGAAACAAGTCCTTTTAAGAGGAACTTGAGTAGTTTAGGAAATTAAGTGCAGTGCGTCACTGGGTCCTTGACGTCTTGTCTTCAATACCGATGTTGCCATGTTAGTATATGAATTGAACCGGTTTACGCCTAAGGTTGAATAAATGGAGGGCTATTTGTTTTCACCCTTTTCTCATTCAATTCTTTTCATTCTTCAACCCCTTTAGTGCTTACCGAGACTTCATAACTAGAACCTTTGTTGGGTTTATTCGATTACTAGCTTAGCAGTCTGCACTCTTCCCATATCTCAGTTTTCTCCTTTTATCATCATACCTAAGAACTCTACACTAACTAGTGGATAGTCCTTGGGTAGATCCTTCCGGTTCTGGCGGATCATGGGAACAAATACCTAACCTTATCATCCTTATATCACCATACATAAAGTAAAGTTGGTCGGTCTATTTGGTATTGTTCATGTGCCATTGGAACCAATTGAAAACCATTTGAAAATCAATCAGATCTTGTGATATTTTATCAAAGAATTTTTTGAATTGTTTTGATATTTTTAGAAGAGAGCTCCCCTCAACATGTGCATCATGTATTTGAAATCGTTTTAGCACACGGAGGCAAGAGGAAGAATTAACTTCTGTGATTTCTATTTTCTAAAGATATCAACATCACTTCCTTTATCAAATCAAAGTAGATAAAGCATTTTGGAAGGATGAGGTTTTCAAAAGTTTGCTCCCCCTCAATATGTGCCTCGAGGTTTGAAAGAGTTATCGCACATACAAGAGGGAACACCGCATTGATCACGTTTCAAATCTTTGTGGTTTAAGATAGAAGCTCCCCCTCAAAATGTGCATGGAAAATTTTATGGAAAATTTGAAATCGTTTGTCATATGCGGGGAAGATAACTTGTACATCCTTATAAAACCATTTGCAAACCATTTGCCGAATCATCAGTTTAAGTCCAATTTAAATCACAAATTCTCCCCCGATCACAATTATCAAATCATTGAGATTTGTGATCTCTATAGATTTAAATTGATTTTGAAAGCTTTTAAGGAGAATTGTGACATGATTATGAAAATGTTTTAAGCGATAAGGATCAAATTATGAGACTTTAAACTCCATTGATTAAACATGCATGATTATCTTTTGAAAACATAATGGTAACCAAGATGCAGTACCATTGTTTGAAAAATACACTTTTGATTTAATTTGAAAATTTCATTCTCCCCTCAATCAATGACATAAGTTGTTGATTGAGAGATAGATATTTTTTGACAACTGTTAAGTCTGAGATGATTTTCAAAAATTGAGTCAGAGTAATTTTTCAAAGAAATTAGTTTTCATTAGATAGAAGGTGATTGTTTTATAGAATCAGAGCATGAGATTTGAAAACCAATTTAAAGCATGTCTCTGTTCTTTCATTAGCGGGTTATTGCGAAATGACAATAAACCATAGTTTTACTTTCTCCCAATTTTTTATTTATTTTTTTATTTATTTTTTAATATGAACATTCGAACAACATCTAAAGTCCCGTGTCATTCTTTGAATGACAGCACAAAAACCGTAGATATTTTTCGAACCGTAGATATATATATATTTTTTTTTAATACACTTTTTGATTTAATTTGAAAATTTATTCTTCCCCTCAATCAATGACATAAGTTATTGATTGAGAGATAGATATTTTTGACAACTGTTAAGTACAGATGATTTTCAAACATTGAGTCAGAGTAATTTTCAAACAATTAGTTTTCATTAGATAGTAGGTGATTGTATTATAAAATCAGAGCATGAGATTTGAAAACCAATTTAAAGCATGGCTCTGTTCTTTCATTGAAAAGCGGGTTATTGCCTGAAATGACAATAAACCATAGTTTTACTTTCTCCCAATTTTTTTTTTTTTTTTTTTTATTTTTTTATTTATTTTTTTTTATTTATTTTTTTAATATGAACATTCGAACAACGTCTAAAGTCCCGTGTCATTCTTTGAATGACAGCAGAAAAACCGTAGATATTTTTCGAATCGAGAAAAAAAAGATAAAAAGACAATAATTTAATTTTTTTTTTAGAAAGTTTTATATTTTTCTATTTGATTTTTGAAGATTTTATAATTTTGTATTTTGTTTTTCGAATAAATATTTACAAGAGATAGATGAAGAAAGACCTTTACTCCTCGTCTTCCTCATGAAGGCGTTTGAGTGTTTCTGGTTGAAGGCTTTTCAAGCCAAGTCGTGGAAGAATAAACTCAAAGCGTTCTCTTGGAAGAGCTTTGGTGAAGATGTCGCTAGCTGGTATTGATCCTCACAAAATAGAGTTCCACCACACCTTTTTTCCACTTGTTCCACTGATGAAATGATGTCGAATGTCGATATGCTTTGCTCTTGAGTGTTGAACATTGTTGCATGAGAGAGCAATAGCACCTTTATTATCACAGTACAGAGGGATTTTGTTAAATACAAAGCCATAGTCAATTAATTGAGATCTCATCCAAAGGATTTGAGCACAACAAGATGACATGGCTATGTATTCAACCTCTGTATAGGAAATAGAAGTACTCATTTGCTTCTTTGAAGACCAGCTCACAAGTTTATCATCCAAAAATTGAGCTCCTCGGGCGTGCCGGCGAGTATCTTGACACCCCATGATATGCATGCGCATATCTTTGTTAGTGACATACGGGTGTCCTTGGGTACCAAAGTCCCATGTTGATGGTTCCTTGGAGTACCGAGAAGACCCGTTTAACCGCTTCAAGGTGCTTTTGGTAGGCTTAGCACGGTATCTAGCACACATGCATACAGCGAACGAGAATATCAGGTCTACTGGCGTGAGGTACATCAGGGGATCGATCATGCTACGATATTTCGTTTGGTCTACCATGATCCATGAGTGGTCCTCATCAAGCTTGGTTCGTTCAATCATGGGAGTGTCAACGGGGTCACTTGAATCAAATCCAAATTTCTTTAAAATCTCATTTGCATATTTAGATTGATTTATGAAAATGCCTCAGGGACTTTGTGAAATTTGTAATCCCAAGAAAAATGACATTTGTCCCATCATTGACATTTGAAATTTGGAACCCATTTCTTTTGAAAAACGATCACATTCATTGGGGTCAGTCGAGGCAAAGATGATATCATCAACATAAATTTGAACGTGAATTAAATGTTTGCCTGACTTCTTGGTGAACAATGTAGGATCAAGCTGCTCCTTTCTTTGAATCCGGTAGATAGAAGAAACTTTGATAGCGTATCATACTATGCCCTTAGAGCTTGCTTTAAACGTAAGAGCCTTTCTTCAAGCGATAAATGTGAGTAGGATGCTCTGGATTCACAAAGCCAGGTTGGTGGCGTAGACGACTTCTTTAAGATCTCCGTTCCGAAATGCCGTCTTTACATCCATCTGATAGACTACCATGTTCTTACTTGCAGCATTGGCTAAGAAAATTCTGATTGCCTCGATTCGAGCCACTGGAGCAAATGATTCTTCAAAGTCTATACCCCTCCTCTTGCGGTATCCTTTTGCAACCAATCTAGCCTTATTCTTTAAAACATCACCATGCTCATCAAGCTTTACTTTGAAGATCCACTTGAGAGCATTGATCATAGCACAATCGGGCGGTACTAATTCCCATACATCAAGTCGATCAAACTCATGAATTTCTTCTTGCATGGCATTGAACCAGTTGTCTTCATTCATGGCGGTTTTAACATCTTTTGGTTCGATCTTAGAGAGTCTGGAGTTGAAGAAGCACCATAAGGCATCGGTTGCAAGTTGTTTCCGTGTGGATCTTGGGCGAGAGGATTTCCAATGATGTTGTCTAATGGATGATCGTGAGTCCATTTTATGAGGTGTTCATGTGGCTGTTGTTGAGGGACTGAGGTAGCAGAGTCGATGTCTCCTGTAGAAGATGGTTCTGATGATGATTGAGGAGCAAATATATTTTCAAATGGAGCATCTTCGGGAGTAGCAAAGGGATTGACTTCATCATGTGAATCAGAAGCATTTCCATGATGTACACTTGATGATTAAAGATTTGTTGATGAACAGTTGGTCAGGCCGGCTTCTTGGCTTAATGACATAGAAGTTGAAGGGTTAATTTCATTGACAGGGATAGAAGCAACCTCTGTTGATTGGATTGACATATCATTGTTACTTGGCTCAAATTGTTCATCAAACATTGGATCAAACAGTTTCTTTAAATCATCTTCTGAGGGGGTACATATGGAGTTGTTGATGAGGAGTTTGGTACAAGAAATGAACCAATGGGACTGTTTTGAAGTCGGGTCGAACTGGAATGTCAGAGCCATTTGACCGGTCGGACTCATCAAGCGTAGCGTGAATTGTTTCCATGATGTTTGGGTTCTCTTGTTGTAGATTCGGTAACCTTTTCTGTTTGGTGCATATCCTACAAATACTCCAATGTCCGCTTTAGCTTTAATTTTTCCTAAATCTTGGCCCTCATTAGTTGGATAACACAATGCACCAAACACACGAAGGAATGAGAGATTAGGTTTTCTGTTGTGGACAAGTTCATATGGAGTTTTTTCATGAGCAGTGTGAATCAGAGATCGATTTTGGGTGTAGCATGCGGTGGCGATGGCTTCACCCCAGAGAAACATTGGAACCTTTGAGTAAATCAGCATTGTCCTTGCGGCTTCCACAAGAGTTCGATTTCGTCTTTCAACTACACCGTTCCGTTGAGGAGTTCGAGGAACACTTCTTTGATGACTGATTCCAATACTTTCGTAAAACTCACTAAGTTGTTTGTTAACAAACTCAGTTCCATTGTCTGTTGAATGATTACGACCGTTTTGTTAAGACGAACTGCAGTGTTTGATGAGTTTGATGATGATATCTGGAGTTTCATCCTTTGACCTTAAGAACTTTAGCCAAGTGAATCTAGAGAAATCATCAACCACAACTAACACATATTTCTTTCCAAAGATATTCTACACTCTCATGGGTCCACATAAGTCCATGTGAATTGTATGAAGAACTTCTGAGAATGAGTTTGTAGGTTTGGGTTTATGGGCATACTTCTTGCTTTTTCCCAATTGGCATGTTGAACAAAGATGATCCTTTTCATACTTAAGTCTAGGTAAACCTACAACTAAGTCCTTTCTGGAGAGATCATTGATGGTGCCGAAGTTCAAGTGATTGAGACGACGATGCCATAACCATGACTTTGGTTTTGAAGCCTTTGACAACAAGCAAATTGGAGAAGACTTCATCATATCTTCGATAGAGATGGTGTATAGATTTGAGCCACGTGAGCCTCTTAAAAGTTCCTTACCATCAAGTTCTCTAACGAAACAAGTATGTTTTCTGAAGGCTACTTCTAGATCGAATCAGAATTGACCAACGAGAGAACAGGTTATGACCAAGACCTTCCACATAATATACCCTGGAGATAACACTTTTTCCAATAACATAATCTCCATAACCCTTAATTGCACCGAAATGATCATTCCCGAATCTAACTGTCCTGATGAATTTGCTCACGAAGTTCATGAGCCGCGACTGGTCTCCAGTCATATGCTTGGAACGGCTGAGTCCAAGTACCACGAAGCGATTTGAACGATCTGCAGTTGAACCTGAGACAAGAATGGATAACTGGATAATTGGGATCCCCATGCAAGAATGGGTTCCGCTTGGTTAGTTACAGATAATGGTGGAACCCACATCGAAATAGAAACATCCATATCAGTAGTAGAAGCAATGGAATCATTGGGAATAGATGCAATCTTTGGTTATGCGTATTTGACCTATTCAAAGTATGTTCACTTCTTAAGGGAATAGTTCTACCAGTAGGCATCCATTTTCTAGTGGGCATAGTCTTAACAGTTTGAGGGCAAAAGCTGATTATTCTTATGGCCAAAAGGTATCCAATAATAACCTATCTTTATAAATGTTCTTCTGTGGGTTTCTGTTTTCTAACAATCTTTTTTTGCCTTTTGCCTTCTTTGCACGATTATTAGCATTAACAATTTTAACGGGCATTTGACAGCATTAGACAAAGCATTCACACCACATTCATGATTAGCAACAGAATTCAAGCAGACATCATTACAAGGTTTGCAAATAGTATTAGAATTCGAATTAATTACGATGCGCCTATGGCTAATACTAGAATCAACACGATTCGTTTTATTCAACTCAAGCTTAAAGTTCCTAGATTGGTCTTCTACTCTCTTCCAATGCACATTCTTAGCTTGCAAGGTCCTATCATTCCTTGTATTGTCTTGAGACTTTGACCTTCTTGCTTTAATGTCACGATTACTCTGTAGGGAATGGGAACATTAGTTGGTTGATCTAATTTTTGCATCCCTGAGCTTGATGTGCAAGGATCTGAACTACTAGAAGGCACATTAGTGTTTACTTTCTTAAGGCTGTGATTTGAGCTATTTGCAGGCACACTAAAGTTCACTTTCTTGCATGACATTCATAACATTGGGCATAGAACGGATTTCATGCTTGGCACTAGGCATAGAACAAGGCATCACGGCTTTGCCTTTTGCACCTAAGGATTTTGGACATGTTGCAATTACACATTCAAGCAGCTCTTGAGATCGTTTGGCCCGGAGGCAAGCAAACCTAATTTCTCTATCAAGAGGTTTATTAATGAAATCCTCTTCAACAATCTCACGGAGACATTCTAGACTATCCTTAAGGTGAGCACAATAGTCATGAAATGCATGTTCATTATTCCTAAGATGAGGAGGAATATATTTAACTGTCACAGTGTATTTTTGGTCTAAGGGTGACTTTGAAACAACATTCTTATTAAAAACAAGTGGCGAGTTTCCCATTTTCACGACTTCTCAGATTCTCAATTTCCTTTTGTAAAGACGTTATTTTTTCGTTGTTTTGGTCACCAGTGACTTTCATTGAATCATATAACTCTTTAAAGTGTCGTTTAACTTTTTCATTTTCTTCTAGAAAACTCTCGTTTTCCTTTTGTAAGGCATTTACTAAGTTTTGAAGATGAAAAGTTTGAGAATTCTGAGAATCTAAAGGAGGAGGCATTTGGGATCCAATCACATTGTTCTTTTCACCCTTCAATTGAGAGATTTGGGCTTTCAACTTTTTGATCGTGTTACAATGAGCTCGAATCTGTTCATCACGTTTGCTAATTTCAAAAACTGCATCAAATTCAGGGGCATCAAGGATGTCTTGATATTTGAGGTTTTAACATTTTCTTTTAGATGTTGATATTTTAGTTGTAAATCAAAATGTTCAACTTCTAGTTTAGAAAGATGCTTTACCAAATTATCGTGATCATCCCGATCAATTTTCTCATTAAGTTTTGAATTAATCTTTTCAAGCTCAATGACACGATCATGGGAGACTTTCAGAGCAACAAATAATTCATGAAATTGAGAAGCATTAATGGAGCAATTCGTAGCAATGTAAAATACATCTTGAGCAATACATTCTGAAATAAGATTCTCATTCAAGGTATGCAAGTTCTTCCTCTCAATCTCATTATATTTTAATGCTCGCTCATAGTCACTAACCTCAACTATCATTGCATCAAATTCCTTTTCCATTCCTTTAATATCTGAACTTATCTCCTTTTTAAGACTCTCAAAATGATCTTTTAGTAGTTTGAAGAAAGGCATGACCTCAGTTAGATAGCATTCTTTTGTTTGTTCAAAACCCCTTTCCCCTTCAGTTATCCAGTGGGTGTGATCCTTTTCTTACAAGTTTTCTCAAAATCGACAAATAGTTGAAGAATAACATATTGAGTGATTAAGGTCTTGCTTTTAGTGGCAATAGTCCTAGGAACTAAATGCATTGGTGTATTGGGAGGATACACAGTCGCTGAAGGCATTTTCCTAAAGGGGGTTTGTTACAACAAGATTCTCTACTTTTTGCTTATCTAAATCCTTTTTCGAACACTTGTTGGGTGTTAACAATGTCGAGGCTTAAACTTGTTCAAGGAAATCCAATTCTCCTTCTTGTAATCATGGGGTGTGATATTTATTTTCTTCTCTTTACATTTAGGATCATCTAGTTTCTTGTTCATCTTTTCCCTAGTGACTTCATCTGATTTCTTATCTTCCTCAGTGCATTCAGCGCAACTAGGTTTCTGTCTAGGCTTAAGAATTTCATTGCCATCATAAATAACCTTATGGGCAGCTCTAGCCTTTTTAACAACTTCTGGATTTGGTTCCTCAACAAGGGGGTACTATGCTTATCACTAAAACTCATGCTTAGTGATTAAGTGGCGTCTGAATGGTATTTCCTTGTACGTACAACTTATTTTCAAGCTTGTTTTCAAGGTTTTTAGATTAGAAAAATCATTCAAAAGTTTTGATTCCTTAGCGCTAAATTCTTGCTTAAGCATTTTAACATTTTCTTGAAGTTCTTGTTTTTGCTTAGCAGTTTTAGAAAGCTTTTCTTGTAAGGAGTTTAACTCTTGTTTTAATACTTCTTCTCTAAACCTACTTTTCTAATAGTTGTACGCATTTGGTCATCCATTTCCTGCTCACGGGTGGTCAACTCAAATTTAGCACGTTGTTCATAAATAGCAACCCGTTCTTTATAGGCATTCAGTTCAGAGATAACAGAATCATTAGGGGCACATGCGGTGTATTCATCAAAAACATAGTCATCGTTGACTGCAGAAGATGCATCACTTGGTACAACTTCACTTTCACTTTGTTTCACATATTGATCATATGGGACAACATTGATATTACCCATATCTTCAATATTTGACTCAATAGTTTCAGTTGATTGTACTTTGTCATGCATCTTTTGCATATCGGCATCATCGTATAGTTTTAGTACCTCAGAAATGAGTTTGTCTTTGGATGGACCAGCTTGTGGTGAAGATGAGACCTTAGGAGAGACCATTGGAGAAATGCTAGCCATGAAAATTGTTTGTGCAGTGGGTCCATCATCAACATCAGAGTCGTATGCATCACAGTCAGCTACTTGAAAGGCATTCTGATGATTGTGACCTATCTCTGAATTGCTCATCCACATCGCATCATACGTCTTGGCATTTCCTCAGCAAGAAATAACAACTCTTCTTCATCCAAAGCTACACCATTATCCTATGCTTGAACAAGCAACATCTTATCCCTGAAGTATTGGCATTTTGAGGCGTTTTGGCGATGTGCAGTTCCTTGCAATGTGACCCTCACCTCCACAGTTGTAACACTTGATCGTCTTAACTTGACCTTGATTTCCATTTCTTCCCCTATTCTGATTTGCCACATATCCTCTACCAACTCCACCTCTTCCTTGTTCATACTGCCTTTCTTGAACTGGTTGTACTATAACCTTCCCGTCTTTGACAGTGGCTTGATTGTGTGGATTAGATGATGTTCGAGGTTATTGTTGGTGTGTGGGAGAGAGTTCATGTTTTGACTAATCAGGAGAGCCAGTTGATTAATGAAGTTACCACGTGTGCATCAGCATCAGCTTGTTTGAACATTGGATTGGGAATGAGTTTGTGAGTTCCATCACCCATGGGTATAACTTGTGAAGCTTTAGTGGTAATCCCAATGTTTGAGTAGAAGCAGTTGAATCATTTGATGAGCTTGTCTCTCCCGGATTTGTTTTGAATTGTTCAAGAATCCTCTTTTCAAACATGGCATGTCTCTCATTCTGAAGAAGGAAGGCATAGAGTTGCTCATAGTTTGTATTCTTCAATCCTTTAGTTAGCTTCACAGAGGTGACAAACTTGTGCCATTCGGGATTCATGTTGTTCACAAACTTTGAGTTTAACTGAATGTTTGGCATAGTCATTCCGATGTTCCTCATGTCATTAACAAGCTTGTGGAATCTCACGTAATACTCATAGACACTCTCATCTGGTTTCATCTTGAAGTGCTCAAATTCATCATAGAGTTGAGATTCTCTGTCTTCCATAGTTAATTCAGAACATGAGAGAAGCATCTTAACATTATCCCATCTGACCTTTGCTTCGGTGTTGTGGTTGATAAGCTTGTATATGTCTTTTGGAAGACCTTGCAATATGATGTTAGAAGCCCGATATGCATCTCGAATCTCTTCTTCTCCTTATCATTGAGCTCATCATACATCTTTGGTCTGTCCATTCCGTAAATCAATGTACCATCTTCAGTTGTATCAATTATGTCTCTAGTAGTCTCAACCCGATATGGTCCTTCATCAATTGATTTGAGAATGTTGACCCCATTTTCCTTTCCAAGACAGTACAATCCGATTCTTTGAGCCCAAGAGTCGTAGTCAGTTCTGTCAAGCATGGGTGGACGAGTATCTGAGCCAGGTGCTTGAACATCCTACAACAGTGGAGATGATTGTAGGAGCGTTGGTAGACATGATGACTGATTAAAGCGGGATTTTATAACTCTATGATTAAACCGGAAATAGATTCTTTCACGGGATTTTACTAAATCAAGAGAAAACCGTATTCAAAGGATATCACCCAAGTAGCTAGGAAACTTTGAACCAAGTCGCTAAGTGCCAAGTCGCTATAATCCCAAGTCGCTATATAACAACTCGCTACAATCCAAGTCGCTAGCAAAATTTTGACAGCAATTCGCTAAGCACCAAGTCGCTAATTTGTCAAATCGCTAAACAATAGCAACTTCGCTAACACCAAGTCTCTAACAATATAAAGTACAATTCGCTAACACACCAAGTTCGCTACGTGTAGTGGAGAATCCACTACGTGTACTTTTTGTTGGCTTGTCTCAATAGACAAGTCGCTAGGACCAAATCGCTATTAAATACCACTCCAACTCGCTAACTTTTTATGAAGCAAGTCGCTATGATGAATATCACAACGAGAACCAAGTCGCTAACTAGAAAATCACAAAGACACCACCTTTCAATCCAAAACAACCCAACCACGATGATTCAAGCCTTCAAAATCAAAACCTAAACACTTGTGATGATTCTAAACACAAAAGTACTATCAAAATCCAAACTTTAACACTAGAAATCAACCAAATGATGCAAAACCACTAAACTTTTTCAAACTCAAAACCACCTAAAAACCACTAGAAATCCAAAGATATGTAAGAGATGATCTAACCATGGTTCTTGATACCAATTGTAACATATTGGATTTCACAAACACACTAAACCATAATCACAAGTGGCGTACAAGAAGGTTTTTAGAGAGAGAAAGTTAGAGGTTTAGGGAACTTAGTGAGAGAAAGAAAAATCATATTATGAGCTCCAACTCTCTACCTTGGAAGGTAGAGAGTATTTATAGTCTTACAATAAAACGCCACACAACGGGCTATGGATCAGGCATACAATGGGTAAAGACCCGTCCGTCCTCCACGGTGTTACTTAACTAAATACTACTTAACATAAAATAACTACGACTACGAGCTTTCTAACGACTATATATACTTGAGGTGACCGACTCTTTAATACCTGGAATTTCTAATTCCTAACAAATCCAAAGGCAAAGAATGAATTAGATGACTCAAAAGGATGATCAATGAACAAGATTAGAAGACCTAGATGCTTCTGAAGAGCACCTCATCAACTATAAATAGCCCAATTCAGTCATAAGGAATTTCGTCCATTTTCTCATCGCTTTTATTGAATTTGTAACCATTTATTTTCTGTCATTTACTGTTTTTTCTAGCATTTACATTCAATTGTAATTCTCTTTTGAGTTTTGTAAAAGTCTTTTGATTAATAAAAGTGCATTTTCAATTTCAAATTCTAGTCAATTCACGTTTACTGTTTCAATAGCTTACATAATTAGTAACTAAGCTCATATAAGCTTGTCTAAGCTTGTATAAGTTTAATCTTTGCTTTTACTCATTCTCTAAATCAGTATTCTCAATAATTCAAAAATAGTCAACAAAAGTCAAACTGCAGGCATAGAATTCTTTTGGTTCGGATTCTTTGAATTAGATATGGAATTGGGTTGATTCTGAGATGGAATTGGGTTGAAATCAGTGTTAGGTAGTGGTTATTAAACTGTATTACAAGCCATAGTGGCTGGACCTCATGTGAGTACTCATTTACCTTGAATTCTGTTATAATCTTTAGTACCTATTCATTTGTGTTAATTCTAGTATAATTTAGCTTAATTTTCAGTAGTTTTAGTGTAATTTGCATCTGAATTCATTTATGTCATATTGCTGCATAATCTGTTTCTCATCTGCATTATTAGATTAGCTATTCAGTTGTTAGTTAAAGTTGATTATATTGCAATTTTATCATGATTTGAATCTGGCTTAAAGTAGTCTAGTTTAGATTAATAGCTTGTTAGTTGAAAATTTCAATTTCAGTCTCATAACTAGTGTTTAGATTAAGTGGCAATTCTGTGTTAGAGCTAATTGAGAGATTCAGATTAGTTGTTTTAGTTATGTTTAGGTATAACTTAATCAATTTAGGTTCTAGCTTGCATCTGCTAGTTCATTTAGTCTACATTTCATTTAATCTGCTCTTATTTCATTATTAGTAGGAATTAGATTGTCATAACTTGCATATAGGTTTATAAGTAGTTAAGCTAGCTTGTTCTAGGTTCATTTTATCATTAGATATCATTTTCATTAAAATTCATAAGCTCAAAGTTCACTTTAGTCAAAATATCAGTTTTCCTATAAAAGTCAAAATTCCTTTGTAACTTGCAAATTGCTTCTACTTTTATATTTTTAAAATCTTCATTTCTAGTCCTTTTTAGCTGAGATTTTGGATTCTAGATCTCTGGTTGGTGGTTATTAGTAAGCCTATTTTAGTTTAATTTTAGGATTTTTATAGGCTAGTTGAATTGGTGCTTAAAGTAGGTCAATAAGGGCTGTTTGACATTTTGGAATGGAATATGATATTATGCTATTTGATTGTTACTTGAGTTTCTTTATGTTAGAATAGTTGCAGTAGGTTAACTTTAGTTAGTTGAGGTTAGTCTTAGCTTATTGGAGCCTCTGGTACCTTATAGTAGCTTATAGCTTATTCATATTAGCTTTTCCTTATAATTTCATGCCCAAATCATAGATCCTGTGCTCATAAGTTGTATCTGTTATTTTTCCTAACTTCTCAGTATTATTTTAGACTTTTATGGAATTTTTCATATTTTTCCATTCTATTTTTCTATGTTTATGAATTTAAAATCATTTTTAAGGCTTTTTAATTAGTATTTAATCCAAATAATTCAGAGAAAGGTCATAAAACTACAATTTAAATTTTCCTAGTTTTATAATATTCAAAATTTCTTAAAAATTATTTTTCCATAATTTTCTTAGCTTAAATATTATTTTCTAGGAATTTAATTAGTTTTAAATAGTTTTAAATTCATAATAATTAGAGAAAAAGTCAGAAAAATGTGATTCCAGTTTTGAAAATTCTTTTTAGTTAATTAAGATTTTTTAAAAATATTTTTGCAATTTTCTTGCATGTTTTCCTAATTTTTGTATTTTAAGTCTATTTTAAATGTTTAAAATTAGTTTTTAATTCAAAATAATTCAATAAAAACCAAAAAAATTAGTTTTAATCTTCTAATAAATTTCAAATAACATTTTTAGTTGTAGAAAATTATTAGTTCATTTTCATGGGTTAAAATTAGAGTAGTTGCATTTAATTCGCGTTTTATTAATTACGTTAAATCGAGTTTTTATTTTAATCTTGCATAGTTAGCCGTAATTACTTGTTTTGATCATAGATTCTGTAGTTTTAATTGCTTTTAATTACATTCCCTTGCACCGTAGTGTAGAAATCCCAAAATTCCTTATTATCACATTCGAATCCCGAATCGCTCGACGTGAGTTATAAACTCCATTCATCCCTCGTTGGGAGAACGACCCGGGGAAAATACATACCTTTGTATTTCTTCGGAAAATATCTATATACCTCAAACGATCAAATCAAAAAATGGCGCCGTTGCCGGGGAGGGCATGTAGTGAGTTTTCGATTCCGTCTCTATTCGCGTGTTTTTGAAGATCCTTCCCCGAGAAGTTATCGTTGTTTTTGTAAATATCTTAAATATAAAAACCCAAAAGATTTTCCTTTTCAAAATTTGATTTCCTTTTATGTTTGATTTTATAAAAACCCAAAAATACTATTCGTTTTCCTCTAAAATGTTTAATTCTTCTCTCTTTACCCTCTAAATTGTTTAATTCTCCACAATGCTCGATTTCTCACCCTTTGATCCCCATGATCCTCGGACCATGGAGGATTTCTATCGTCCGTCACTTATCGGTCGAGGAGGACCGATCGTTCCGGGAACCAAGTTTAGATTGAAAAATCGTATGGTTCGTCTTCTTCAACAGCATTGTCAATTTCATGGATTTAACGACGAAAATTGAATGAGCACTTGAACAAGTTCTTATCTATCACTCAAATCATGAAGCAACGTGACCGGATGATATCCGATTAAATCTCTTCCCCTTATCTTTAACCCACGAAGCTGAAACTTGGTTTTACACCCTTGAAAAACATTCAATTCATACTTGGGAAGAGATGTTTCGCAAGTTTCTTTCAAAATACTTTCCATATTCGAAAACAATGCAACTGAGGAAAGAAATTCTTAATTTCCAGCAATTACCAAAGGAATCCGTATTTGAAGCTTGGGAAAGATTCAAATCGTTATTACAGAAATGTCGATCATCGAATTTTGCTTCTTGATCAAATCCTAACCTTTTATCATGGTATCACTACGATTGATCGAGACAAAATCATGTTGGCAGCTGGTGGAAATCTCATGCGGAAGACTCCTCAAGAAGCTTATGATTTGATCGAGAATTTGACACAACATCATTATCAGTGGGATGCTGACGTTCCTTACGATTCTACCACTATGTTGAGTGATCATTCTTCCGAGAAAATATCCGTTATGAGTGCTCAAATTGACGTCTTTGGCAAGCAAGAAAGCTATATCAGTCAACAAAGACCGAGTCATCCACCCACCTTTTACTATTCCGACTCTGACGATAGTGATGACGATGAACCGTTTGAAGAAGAGAGCTTAATATTGATGACGATTCTTCAGTGGCAATCCACTCCCATTTCGATCCTATCATTTTCGACTCTTCCCTTCACTCACGCCGGTTGAGAGAAGTGACGTCGTTTTGGAAGAAGTCGATGATCCAATTTCGCCGGAGATTGTTGAAACCAATTGTGATCCACTTATTAATGAACCTTCGGATACCTTGTCAATGGGGGATGTGGAAGTCGAATGCACTCCTCTTGAGAATATTGATGACCTTGTTCCAATCCCAAGGGTATCTGAGACACCTTTCGATTCGATTTCAGAAACTTTCAAAATGACCTTCACAAATCCTTTGTTTGAATTCGATTCAGATTATACTCTCAATTTTGACAATCAAATCTTTGACGAGGAAAGTGATGAGTCCGACACGGAGACCATAATGGAAAAGGTGCAAGTTCATAGTCTAAAAAGTACCGCAAAAATACCACCTCCGTTTATCTCGATTGAAGAATTCAAAGAAGTAGAGCCGTCTAATGGAAATCCTCCAGAGCCCGAGCTCAAGGATTCATCTCTTGATTTACTTCTCGAGGAGTTCGCCGATGAACTCGCTCGCATCGATCCTCTTCCACCGGGAAGTGAGGACGATGATTTTGATTTTGAAGCCGATTTAAGAGAGACTGAAAGTTTGTTGAACGAAGATCCGATAAATGAGCCGCCACGAAAGATTGATGATAATTATCTCGAGGAGTTCTCCGGTGAACTCTCTCATATCATATCTGGAGGTATGATCATTTCTTTTGATCTTGTGGAAGATTTTAATTTGGGGAAGAGCAGACTCTCAAAGAGTTTTGTTCTGATGACATCACCCCGCCTCTTCCTCCCAAAGATTTTGTTGAAAATCACCCAACGAGCTTAAATGATCAAAATCAGATTAAGGATTATACGAAATTTGCTTTTGAAGATGAAGAATGGATTCTAATTGTTATCAAAATCTTTATTCCATTTCTTCCATATAATGTGATTTCTCCTCTTCTTCACTCTTGCGGGAATGAAGATACCATCTTTGACCGGTATCACGCTTTTACTTTTTAAGGCGAACGTGGGTATCTCATCGGAGTGGAACTTTCTTATGTTTCAATGTTTATCCAAACCTTTTGAACGAAAGTCCGATGGAGATTATCTTTTCCACTTGCTTCCCCAAGAACAAATGAATTCGGGGCGAGTCAAGCTAACGACTCGATAACAAAACAAGTGTTTCTATCTTCTTTCTATTTTCTCTAACATCTGACATGAAGGGATTAGCCTCTTCGATTTCTTGTGTTTGGTTGTTTGTGATGTTGTGTTTAGGATGTTCCCGATATGAAGACTCTCGTGCTCGAAGTTTGTCTTTTCTCTCCTCAAGTTTCATGATCGTTCTTGGAAATCCGATATCCGAAATCTTATCGACTAACGTTTATCTTCAAGCATACTTAATAAATGGCTTTTAGATTTTCGTTGATACCCTTGCCTTTAAACATTGAGGACAATGTTTCTTTTTAGTCTGGGGTGGGTAATCTTCGATTTGATTTGACCGCACTTGATTATTTTTTGTCGTATACTCTCGCAACCCCGTTTTTCCTTAAGAAAATGAAAAATTGTGCAAAAATGAGAAAATTTAATTTTTTTTCGTAAGCTTTTGCTAGTTTTATGACCGAAAAGTCTTTGCTAGTCTCTTAGAAGTTACTTTAAATGTGCGTTTCTCTTGAAATAGTCTTTGCTAATTGCTTAGACAAGAGGCTATAAAATGCGATTCTAGCTCAAAAGGCCAAGAATTTGCAAGTCTCCCTAAGTGATTTTAAATATGCGAAGCTTAACCAAGAATTTGCTAGTTTCTAATAAGTGATTTTAAAAATGCGAGACTTGAGATTATTTGATGAAGCATTTGCTAAGTTAATATATGTTTTGACACCTTGTTGACTTTTCGTTGGTGAGAGTAGGAATATAATTCTGACTTGACCGGGCGTGTTGAGCCCTAGCTTGTTCCCTTAACCATAGGTAATTTAATTATCGGCTAAGCATCCGCGGATCTCATTATTTGGGATTTTAATTTTGCGGAGATCGAGGAATGATAGAGTTACTTATGAGTTTAGATGCTAAGCGTGGAGTAGATGGTTCTCTTTAGAGCCCATCGAAGGTACTTATGGCTTTTTGTTCCCACAAAATTGTTTCACCCCATATCTGTGAATAAATAATTAGAGATGTTGAGTTTTTGACTATAGTTAGTTTTTTATCTTCTTAAAAGAATCTTTGTTTTAAAAATTGGGTACACATCAAGGACTCGTAATAAGTAATAAGTAATAAATTAAGTTATGAGCTGCGGTTCGAGATCGGACCCTTGGATCCTTATTTCAAAAGTAAGCGTTTAGGTCTTGGCTACCCTCTTACGCCGGCCCTTGGACCTCTAGCCGGGATTGGGTGAGGTTTTGGTCTAACACATTGGATCCTCATTTCATGAAGCCTAGAGTCTTGGAATTCTCCGTCGTAACGGCCCTTGGATCTTTTATTCTGAAACGTGTAAGGTCCTGGAATTACCCCGTGAAGCTCCGTAGTTCATAGCTCATATAAGTAAAAGTATAAGTGCAAAAAAAAAAATGATGATGAAGAAAAAAAAAATGATGTTGAAAAAAGAAAAAGTCAAAAATATAAGTGAATAAAAATTCCTTGATGTGGACCTCATTTTTGAGACAATGGTTCTTGAGAGAAGATGGATAACTAATTAGCGACTTAGCTTTATATCTTTATCGGAATAAAAATTATCGAAACGAGAAACTTGAAGAAATTCATTTCTCACAAAAATAAAAAATCTAGAGGAAAATAGTAAAATGGGAGCAAAAGGTAATTACACAAGTAACTTCCATGGGTAGTGTTAGCATCTAGAATCATATTTAACAATGATTTCGATTTTACGCTTAGTTTGGGGACTTGTGAAAAATCAGGGACGATGTATTCTATCCATATGGTCACTTCACGCTGTGTTGTGTTTCCTACTCCGTGATCCTAAAATGTCTTTTGAAAAATGTTGGAGTTATTGATCGACATGAAAGTTCAACAAACCGTCACTCATAATCAGAAAGTGCTTAATCGTAATATCTACATGTGAATTAAAAGTTAAACGGGGCGTTTTTAGAATTAAGGGTTTCTTAATCTCTTTTGAGGAATCTTTGCTACTTCTCATAGGTTTAGTAAAAAGAGATTGAAATCTTTAGTTTTAGACGCGTGAGTTGATTGTATTGCGTGGGGACACAACAATCGTCTAGTCTGGGGTATTTTGATATGTGCTAAAACACATACCATTTCTTTACCAAAATAGACCCAAAATAACCAAGAAAGAGCCGTTTATGCTTAATATTTGCGTGTTTCTTGAGTTTATGCATGTGCAGGTACGGATATGACAAAACAGACAAAAGAAAGCCAAAACCGAAGTAAAACCGAGCACGAGAGAAAGAAGAGTGCAAAATCCGATGACAGGGATGCTATTTTATGGATTTTTGTGCTTAAAAGATTAAATCACGGAGTTCGGGACATGATTTGGGAGTTTATCACAAATAACCCCTCAACCTTCCATTATTTACCATTTTAACCCCTCACCTTTCCTTATTTACACTTTACACCCTAAATTCCACTTTACCAAATTACCAAAGTTACCCCTTACCATTTCACAATTTACACCTTTAGCCCTTGGGGTGTTCAAAATTAAACTATAACACCAAATCAAAAATATTAAAAACCAAATTCAAGTCCAATAATTAAACCATACATTATCCACTTTTGGCCCAAAATCTGATCCAAGCCTACACCCGTGCTATCCTTTCCCATACCCGGTCAAATAATCTTACCACTAGTCAACATTAAGATTAAAAGTCAAAATAAAATAAAAAAAACCCTTCACCCAAAACATGAGCGGGCTCAAAACCAGGGGTAAAAATACCCAG
This sequence comes from Chrysanthemum makinoi, assembly GCA_910596185.1. Lineage (NCBI taxonomy): Eukaryota > Viridiplantae > Streptophyta > Magnoliopsida > Asterales > Asteraceae > Chrysanthemum > Chrysanthemum makinoi. The sequence goes on from OU343224.1 coordinate 206,806,003, forward strand.
ATTCACTGTTTACCATCCTTAACCCCGGTTACCTTGATCTCCCATGAATTACCCCAACTAATGTGCTTCTAGAAGCCCTCTGACAACGTGTCAGAGGGTGTGACTTAGGGGATTGCCAGCTTGTCAATTTGGAGGCTTCTTATTGGTGCGAACACATCACCAATTCAATCCAAAAGCCAAGATTGAGTTAGATGATTCAGAAGGATGATCAATGGAAAGTATTAGAAGACCTAGATGCTTCTGAAGAGCTCCTCATCAGCTATAAATAGCCCAATTCAGTCACAAGGAATTTCGTCCAATTTTTCACTGTATTTAGAGAAATTGTAACCATTTATTTTCTGTCATTTGCTGTTTTTTCTAGCATTTACATTCAATTGTAATTCTATTTTGAGTTTTGTAAAAGTCTTTTGATTAATAAAAGTGCATTTTCAATTTCAAATTCTCGTCAATTCACGTTTACTGTTTCAATAGCTTACATAATTAGTAACTAAGCTCATATAAGCTTGTATGAGTTTAATCTTTGCTTTTACTCATTCTCTAAATCAGTATTCTCAATAATTCAAAAATAGTCAACAAAAGTCAAACTATAGAATTCTTTTGGTTCTGGATTGCTGAATTATATATGGAATTGGGTTGATTTTGAGATGGAATTGGGTTGAAATCAGTGTTAGGTAGTGGTTATTAAACTGTTTTACAAGCCATAGTGGCTGGACCTCATGTGAGTACTCATTTACCTTGAGTTCTGTTATAATCTTTAGTACCTATTCATTTGTGTTAATTCTAGTATAATTTAGCTTAATTTTCAGTAGTTTTAGTGTAATTTGCATCTGAATTCATTTCTGTCATATTGCTGCATAATCTGTTTCTCATCTGCATTATTAAATTAGCTATTCAGTTGTTAGTTAAAGTTGATTATATTGCAATTTTATCATGATTTGAATCTGTCTTAAAGTAGTCTAGTTTAGATTAATGGCTTGTTAGTTGAAAATTTCAATTTCAGTCTCATAACTAGTGTTTGGATTAAGTGGCAATTCTGTGTTAGAGGCTAATTGAGAGATTCAGATGAGTTGTTTTAGTTATGTTTAGGTATAACTTAATCAATTTAGGTTCTAGCTTGCATCTGCTAGTTCATTTAGTCTACATTTCATTTAATCTGCTCTTATTTCATTATTAGTAGGAATTAGATTGTCATAACTTGCATATAGGTTTATAAGTAGTTAAGCTAGCTTGTTCTAGGTTCATTTTATCATTAGATATCATTTTCATTAAAATTCATAAGCTCAAAGTTCACTTTAGTCAAAATATCAGTTTTCCTTTAAAAGTTAAAATTCCTTTGTAACTTGCAAATTGCTTCTACTTTTATATTTTTAAAATCTTCATTTCTAGTCCTTCTTAGCTGAGATTTTGGATTCTAGATTTCTGGTTGGTGGTTATTAGTAAGCCTATTTTAGTTTAATTTTAGGATTTTTATAAGTTAGTTGAATTGGTGCTTAAAGTAGGTCAATAAGGGCTGTTTGGCATTTTGGGATTGAATCTGATATTATGCTATTTGATTGTTACTTGAGTTTCTTTATGTTAGAATAGTTGCAGTAGGTTAACTTTAGTTAGTTGAGATTAGTCTTAGCTTATTGGAGCCTCTGGTACCTTATAGTAGCTTATAGCTTATTCATATTAGCTTTTCCTTATAATTTCATGCCCAAATCATAGATCCTGTGCTCATAAGTTGTATCTGTTATTTTTCCTAACTTCTCAGTATTATTTTAGACTTTTATGGAATTTTTCATATTTTTCCATTCTATTTTTCTATGTTTATGAATTTAAAATCATTTTTAAGGCTTTTTAATTAGTATTTAATCCAAATAATTCAGAGAAAGGTCATAAAAATACAATTTAAATTTTCCTAGTTTTATAATATTCAAAATTTCTTAAAAATTATTTTTCCATAATTTTCTTAGCTTAAATATTATTTTCTAGGAATTTAATTAGTTTTAAATAGTTTTAAATTCATAATAATTAGAGAAAAAGTCAGAAAAATGTGATTCCAGTTTTGAAAATTCTTTTTAGTTATTTAAGATTTTAAAAAAATAGTTTTGTAATTTTCTTGCATGTTTTCCTGATTTTTAGTATTTTAAGTCTATTTTAAATGTTTAAAATTAGTTTTTAATTCAAAATAATTCAATAAAAACCAAAAAAATTAGTTTTAAATTTCTAATAAATTTAAAATAACATTTTTAGTGGTAGAAAATTAGTAGTTCATTTTCATGGGTTAAAATTAGAGTAGTTGCATTTAATTCGCGTTTTATTAATTACGTTAAATCGCTTTTTTAGTTTAATCTTGCATAATTAGCCGTAATTACTTGTTTTGATCATAGATTCTGTAGTTGTAATTTCTTTTAATTACATTCCCTTGCACCGTAGTGTAGAAATCCCAAAATTCCTTATTATCACATTCGAATCCCGAATCGCTCGACGTGAGTTATAAACTCCATTTATCCCTCGTTGGGAGAACGACCCGGGAAATACATTCCTTTGTATTTCTTCGGAAAATATCTATGTACTAAAACGACAAATCAACCGCCATAGCATACTCCTCGTCGTCACTATCCGAAGAGGAGTTCTCTTCATCGCTTGAAGCCTTTTTGGCTTTGAGGGCAAGAGATTTGTGTTTCTCTTTCACCTTTGAGGCTTCGGAGTCTTTAGCAAGGACAAGCTCGTAGACTTTTAAGTTGCCTATGAGTTCATCAAGGGCGAGGATTGTCAAGTCTTTTGACTCTTCGATCGCCGTCACCTTGGATCTCCACTTGGATGGAAGTGCCCTTAGATATCTCCTAACATGGTTACGGCTAGAAAAAAGATTCATCAAGTGCTTGTAAAGATGTAATAATAGTATTAAAATTAGCAAATGAATGACCTATAGTTTTCTCATCCGATATTAAAAATTGTTCATATTGTTGAACAAATAAATCAATTTTATTATTTTTAACTTGTTGATTACCTTGATGAGTTACAACTAAAGAATTCCAAATTTCTTTAGAGGTTTTAAGCATAGAAATTCTTTCGAATTCCTTTTTGGGTAAAGCATTATACAAAACCATTTTGGCTTCACTATTTTTAGAAAGCTTTTTCTTCATTTCATCATTTAGTTTATCATGAGGTATGTTAACTAAATTCCCTTTATCATCTTTTGAGGTAGCCTCAAAATCGCCTTCAACAATAATGTACCAAAGATCAATGTCTTTAGATTTCACATACGTTTCGAATCTATTTTTCCAATATATAAAACCATTAGTTTCAAGTAGTGGTGGTCGTTGCATAGATTGCCCTTCCTTATATTTTTCAGAACCCATAGTAATCGAAAAGTTTTTAAAATACAGTTTACTTTAAAACTTCTATAAACTTAGCTCTTGATGCCAATTGTGGAAAACTAGAAGGGGGGGGGGTTGAATAGTTTTGCCGATTTTAAGTTAGTTTCTAAAAACTTTAGATTCGATAATATGTGAGATCTTATGGATGTAGAGAAAGTATAGATCTAAAGATAAAGCAAGGACACCTTCCTTGCCCTACTCCACTCCCCGAGTCACCTACTCGAGAGTTCAAGCACTATATCAACAAACTCCTTCAACTTGGCGGAGAAGCCTTCACAACGTTGCTTACACCTTTTTTCGGTACAAAGCTAAATACCGAGTCCGTAACACGGTGGACCAAATCAACACGACTATTACACAACAAATATGTGAAATATCAAATACAAGATCTTCGCTACAGAAATCTTGTGGAGGAACAAATCAATCAAGGACCCCTTGCTTGGATGACTTGTAGAATGCTCGTGATCTCGCCTTAGAGAAGGATCTATATGAGAATCACTAAACAAAGAAAGAAAGAAGTACTCTCTAGATCAAGTGATATTTTGTTAGAAGAGAATGAGAGTATATGAGATAATTAGTAAGAAGAGGGGTGAGTTAGAATGAAGAAATGACTCTCTATTTATAGGCAAATTCTGCTACTGTTCTCCGGATCCCACGGATCCCTCCCACAAGGGATCCGTCTAGTGTAATCCTAGGGATCCGTGGGACGCTCCTCTTTACCCATGGGTTTTTTGGTTATGGGTCATGGGTTATGGGTTGGTCCGTGGGTATTCCTTTAGATTCAATGTATCTAATGAATACATTGTATCTAGTCAAATGGGTATGGGTTAATGGGTTATGGATATGATCCATGGGTTGTGGTTTTTACCCATCCTAATAAACTATTACAACAAATGATTAATTACAACATTTTTGTATTAAATGGCTATATGTAAATGCTTTACAAAAATAACATGTATCCTTATAATTGTACTTAAGATAATATTATATTAGTTATCAACAAAACACAAAGAGATCGCAAAATATTAATAAATGTTTTTACGGTTTATTTGTATTAACAGGTCCTTAGTCTCGAACGAACCAACAACACCAAGCACAACCTCCGTTTGAGCCTAATAGCGAGATTCTTTAGTCGAGTCTGTTAATACAAATAAGCCGTAAAAACGTTTATTTATATTTTACGATCTTCTAATGTTTTGTCGATAACAAACGTAAAATCATATTAACGAAACAAATAAAATACGTAAATGGTTAGAACTAATAGTTTCTAACATATTCACATTTTCACATATAACACTAAAACAAGTATAAGTGTTTTTATGATTTAGATACATATGTACAACAACTAGTGTTTACATATTGGGTTAAACATATACTTAAACTAAGTATACTAAAATGGGTAAAAACTAAGTGTATGCTAAAAATGGGTAAATACAAGTATATACTAAATGGGTAAATACTAGCAAATGGTTTTGACCCATAACCCATGGTTTTATATATACCACTTAACCAAGTTCATTGTATCCTTAAGATACATTGTATCTAGAAAGAAAACCATGGATCAAACCATAACCCATGACCCATGACCCATAACCAAAAATACCCATGGGCAAAGAGGAGCGGACCAAGGATCCTTAGCTTTGTGCTAGCCGGATCCCTTGTGGTAGGGATCCGTGGGATCGAGAACGATAGAAGTTTTTCCTCTATAAATAGTGAGCCATTTCTTCATTGTTTCTCACCCCCTTTCAATATACTTTCTCCCTTGAGTTAAATCTCACTAACCTTAGATCCAAGAGATCTATGTTTGTAGTTTTGTTTTTGTGTGATCTTTTAGGTTCCTCTTAAAGGCAAGATCACCACCTTTGAAGTCAAGCAAGCTCAAGTCCATGAGTTGCCATGCTTCCTCATCATCAAGGCCACTGAAGTCTTCTTGTTGATGAATCCTTTCTTTCTTCAAAGAAGTGTAGTGTTGAAGACATTAGTGAAAGATGTCTTAAGAGTCAAGATGAAGATATTAGCGAAAGGTATCTATCGTCTATAGGATAAAGCACTTGTGGTAGGTGCTTGGAAGTCAAGACTAAGAAGCATTAGTGAAAGGTGCCTAGAAGTCAAGACAAAGAAGCATTAGTGAAAGGTGCTTAGAAGTGAAGACACAAGATATTAGTGAAAGGTCTCTTGTAGATCTAGTCAAAGGCATTAGTGAAAGGTGCCTTACATGTACATTCGATATGGCGTGTTTCGATGTACAAGTTAGACTAGTATTAGATCCAAGGATATTGATATCCTTGATGATGTTGTAAAGGAGTAGATCTCCTTTGGGATTAGTAGTTGGTGTAGTGTGGTAGTAGTTCCTCCATTGCAATGGAACTAGGTGCTTAGCCTATTACCTAATAAAGGGTAGGCGACGTTGTGAAGGTGTAGTTCACCTAAGGTGTGAAAGAACTAGGTACTTAGCCTAGTACCTTATAAAGGGTAGGCGACGTTGTGTAGGTGTGGTTCACCTTGGAGTGAAAGAACCCGGTGGTTAGCCTAGTACCGGAAAAAGAGTAGGCGACGTTGTGAAGGCTTCTCCGCCATAAGGAGATTGGTGTAGTGATTACGAACTCTCGATTAGGTGACTCGGGGAGTGGAGTAGGGCAAGGAAGGTGACCTTGTAGCCGAACCACTATAAATACTTGCGTTGTGGTTTTGTGCTTCTTACTCTTATCTTTTCATTACTTACCTTTATATGTTTGTTTATCAACATCCAACACACACATCCAAATAGATTGACATAAGTCTATCTAAATAGATTAAAAAGAAGTTTTAATTGGTAAAACTATTCAACCCCCCCTTCTAGTTTTCCACAGAGTCCTCCAATCGAGACTAGAACATGCTGATGAACTCACCTCGAGCCAAACAAAAAGAAAAGAGGAAGGCAAAAAAAAAGCACTAATCCATGACACTTGCCTCTGAAGGAGAGTGGCTAGGTTTATTATAAACTCTTTTGCTATCACTTTTTACTTATGTAAAACAAAGAAAAGTTGGGCTATGTAGACACTCTGGATGAGGCCCACTATGGACGAGCCCACTCCGAATGAAACCACTCCGGACGACCCTACTGTTTGGTCTAGCAGATGAACCAAGCGAAATAGTAAATAATGGAAAAAACACTTGTGTGTAAATGTGAACGGGGTAATTATGAAAAATAAAAGTAGTATTTATACTACGACGGTAAAAACAAGACCTACGAGGCTTAAATGACGCGGGCCTGACAAGCCCATGACATACTTGTCATTTAACCCAAATACAATATTTTTTACATAAGGCTGAGAAAGCGACGCATCAGCACACTAAAACTCTTATACATTTTTAGTTTTTATTTTTCGCATGATTTTGGTGCAGTAAAAATAACTCTAAAAATATATATGAGTAGTGCGGTCAATCTACGAACGGGGTAACTCAAACGACAAGAAAAACTTTTTTCTCTTAGTCTAGTACCAACTCTTTGACAATTCATTGATACTAGACTGGGGGGGCATGATGAGGTATTTCCTCCTTCGGATACTCCGGAGGAGACAATCACAATTAACTCCAAATATTTCTAAGACATAACCACCTTACTCAGGAGGCATGTCTACTCAGGAGGAAATGTCTACTCAGGAGGCAATGCCTACTCAGGAGGCAATGCCTACTCAGGAGAAGGTGTCTGCTTTCGGAGGTGGAACGTTATCTCCATCAGAACTAGTACATTGACAACTGACACACAGTGTACGAATAGCATAGGCGTCTGGTCCACAAATAGCATGAAGACAACATTGACCCCGAAGACCAAGCCTGGTGCTCGTCAGCGCCTTATGTGCTTCCCCTAGAAGACAACTTAGCTTCCACAAGAAATATGTCGTGGAGCTAATCTCAGGTAGTATAAAAGGAATGGTTTACACACATGAACAGGGATCCTTTTACACACACACACACCGATACAGACTTCTCTCCATACCATTTTACTTTACTTGTCACTTACACTTATTACTCACCTTACCAAGTACTTACTCTCACGCCGGAGCTTGGTCCCGGACTAACAACCCGGGGTGAGCTAACGGTTCTCTCATATTTCAGCCTACAAGAATAAGGAGCTGCCGCGGAGTCTCCTGAAGCTTAGGGTTGAAAAGCATCCACGAACTTTTGTTCAAACAATATTCCTTAATGAAAGATTGGTAACAATATATGAGTGTTCAAAACAAAAATAGTGTGAATGATATACCGACTTCCGTAGAAGGGTGTTTGGAACTCGAAGTAGAATGTTAGGGAGTGAAACTTAAGGAAAGAAAATGAGTTAGAAGTTTGTCCCACGTTGTTGGGTGAACAAAATGTTTATGGTTTTATAAGTGAGGGCATATATTTTCTAGCAAAGAAACTTACCTTATGCGTGTATAACTAGGTATACGCGGGTGGGTATTGATTTCTTTTTACCCAAATTTTTAACATTAATTACTTCTGCTCCAAACTAGTACTATACCCTTGTTTCTTCAATTTGAAAAATTATTACACCAAAATCTCACTAAGTGAGGGCATATATTTTCTAATGTTTATCAAAAAAGCTATAGGGGTCATATTTATTCTCAAACAAGCAAAATAATGAACTAAACTGAAACATTTTTAAAGAGGTCAAACGTGTTAGAAATCATACGGAATATATTTTCGATGCTTAAAACCCGTTATATGTTTTTTCTCAAAAACATATAACAGGTTTTTAGCACGACATTCCTGTAGCAGCGCACGAGTTCTCCCGCTCGTTAGAACTAAACCATATTAACAGGTAACATATTAAGCACCATTTCATGGCTTTGATCAAGTTTAGTAAGTATGTTATATTAGATATTTAAATGATTTTTTAAATACAAATAGCTTGGGTACATTGGCAAGAGGCCAACGGATGAATAATATATTGCATTTTGTTACCTTTATTTATTTATTTAATTTACTAAAACAACTAGTTATCGGAGATCACAACCTAATTCTAAATTTGTAAAGTAAATTGCAACATGCTCCCATTAAGGGTGCGTTTGGTTTGTAGACGTGAATTACTATGGGTTTGGCTTTATTAACATAATAAATGGGAGTGGGTATGACTTTTCAAACCCACCAAACTAGATGGTGTGGAAACCCCTTATTTTGTAGGTTCCATTCCAAGTTTTAAAGCCCATATCTATAAAAAAAAACATCATTAGTCATTCTTATTCCCATTCCTTATTTCCAAACCCATATTCCAAACACACCCTAAATTGCTTATGCAAGAGTTATAACTTATAAATCAAGATTTTAGGTAAAAAGTAAATTAAACAAGGATTGTTGCGAGCCGCCACGTTGCGGTAGTAGATGTTTTATCGGTATACGTTTAATTCGCACGAACGTAGTTGGGTACTGGGGTCAAATAGATAAACTGTTACAAAACCTTTCAGTATCAGATGAAATTGTTGGAAGGAGAAGAAGCATTTCGGATGCAAGTGCATAAATAGCTTCACTCAGGAGTTGCATTGCACCAATACCAACCACCACCTGGATATGACGACTGCACTATTCTCCGCATTTTGCATCCAGATAGCATATCCAAACATCCTAGGTGTTTAGCATTGTGCAATTAATAGTGAAAATATGGCCGGTCTATTTGGTTAAAGTTAGGCCATAGACAGCTAGGTGGATTTGGCCACAGACACTTATGAACTTCTGGCTACCACAAAAATAGTGAAAGGTTTGGCCACAGACACTCATCAACTTCTGCCTACCACAAAAATTTGGCCACAGACAGTTAAACAAATCAAATAAGTAAACAAAATGGTTAAAAACAATAGTCAATCATCCTCGTCACTTAACTAACAGAACACAGTTACAATTAAACTAATAACAATTATATAAATAAGCATACATACTGGAATAGAGGAGGAAACTGAAGTTAAAGTTGGCTTGCCATACTTCATCACAGCAGCATCTCGTCTGAGCTAACGAATGTTTTGATAATTTGAACATCGGTAGAAGTGTTTTTGAAAACCTGGGCCAACCGCTTCAAAGAAATTAATTACGCATTTCATAGCTTGGGCACGGGTTACGCTAACACCTAACTATAGCGGTGGTAAGAGACCGAACACACCTGTGTTTACAAAAATACTTGACTAAATTCCGAGGAAAAAATATTCATGCGGAGTACCAAATAATGAGCAACACTAAATACTAAGTTTCATTCAATTCTAATGAAATCGAATATAATTTCAGGTTGGAAAACCTTTTTACCAGAATTACGTGTGATCGTGGTGATTTCAGCTCGGTTTAGCTTTTAGCTGACCCATTATCCAACTCGCCCTACCCACCTCGACACCAAAATCATTGGACAACTATTTTGGCGTTCAGGGTTGCAGTGACCCGTTACCTGTGTCCATCTTGCCATGTACGTGTCACACGAACCTTAAAAAAAACTAATTTTTTTGGACAGCAGGAATAAGCTGGGCTAATAAAGCGCAATTCAAAATGACAGAGATGCTGCCGTTTTTGAACGGATAAGCGACTTTATATCATATAAGAATATGCTGCCATAAAGCACTTTGAACTCATATCGAATAAGCAGTTTTAGTAAGCTATCCCAAACACCCCTACCAAAATTAATACTAATATACATACCTATCAGTCTATATCACAAAACCTTTGTTCAACTCCTAATGTCTCATTTAAACATAAATCATCTCTACATTTCAAACAAAAAAACACAACTAAAATAATTAAATACAAAAAAGCAAAAAACAAAAAAACTTGCCTGAAAGAGCGGTGTGCAACCATGGCGATTTCCTAGGACTCGCATTACTATGACTGTCAAACGACCACCATTGTGCTGACAACTTACTCTTCACTCCTTCCATTTCTTCTTTGCCTTCGCCTTCATCATACCAAATATTCAAATTCAGTACCATATATTAAGGGCTCGTTTGGTTCGGCGGAATCCTAAGGATTCTGGTGGAATTGGAATCCAATTCCATTTCATCACGTGTTTGGTTGAAAAATTTAAATAATTTGGAATCTGAATTTCATTCCTTACTGTGTTTGGTTGGCAAACGGAATTGAATGAAATTCCTTCAAAATCCTATCTATATGGAATTAAACATTCCATGGCAATATGAGAGGGATTGTTTACAATTCCATGAAATTGATATTATCTTTATCATTGTCATTGCTATTATTATTATTATTATTATTATTATTATTATTATTATTATTATTATATTATTATTATTATTATTATTATTATTATTATTATTATTATTATTATTATTATTATTATTATTATTATTATTATTATTATTATTATTATTATTATTATTATTATTATTATTATTATTATTATTATTATTATAAAAAACATCACTTCATTATACAATCAAAAAGGGTTACAAGAAATTGGTGGGAAGCCGAGAAACTAGTTGGGCTCCCACTACTCTAGCTATAGCAAAACAAACCCTACTAAAGATATAGTTAGCGCAGCGCCCCAATATCTTGGGTGACGGAGAACTTTCTGGATTCGCCAGCAGGGTCCTGGACATCCTTCTCAAGTTCACCAAGGGAAGAAAAAGAGAAGGGTAGGAAACCATATCCAATATCAGCACATTTGGTTTTGTATTGCCAACGCGTTTGCTTGTGCCGCTTATTACAAATGGTCCGTCTGTACGAAATCAATCATACCAGGTTTGGGTCAATGGCGATGGCGCTGTTAGATCCACACATGCATCAAGCCCTCTATCCCACGAATAAAGTAACAAGTCATGCGCGTAGGTGTTTGTCCCTCTCTCGCTAAGCCCGATATCAACTTCCTTACGGACCGAAACCCCACCGGGAGCAGATATCGGCAAGAGTATCGGCGCACCACATTGTGTCGATGTTTAATACCAATGATACTGCGCATGACCACGGCATGATCTCCGTAAATATCACCCACAAACACCTTGGAACAAAGCGCACTGAGTGGAGAAAAGGGGACACCTAGGTGATAGCATAGAACACATCGGTAAGTCTTAGCATTCATAGTGCCCAACCGGATATCGGGACCACTATGAGCGATCAGAGTATGGTCTTCCATTTGCGATCTCCATAAGGCCATCTGTCTAGAAGATAAGCAGAAGGTGGATTGACCTCTTTGGTGACAGCGTGTGAAATATAGATCTGCCAATTTCTTCATTAGTTTGGGGGCAACAATTTCACAAGAACTACCCAGGAGGTCTGGTCTCAATTTCGCATTAAAACATCTGAGCATCATCAAAGATGATCAGAAGTACCAACGTGACGGTCGGAGGAGTTGGTCAAGCGAGTATGTGATTAAGTCTAGAAGCAAGGAAGGCATAATGCAAGACATCACCGGCGGCGTATACACCAAGCCCCCAAATTCAAAAGGTAAAGTGGCGGTCTCCATTGCCAATTGCCAAACCGGACCCGAGAGACGGTGACAATACACTCCGAGAGAAAGGCGAAGTCTTTGCATCGAAAGAAACACGAGCACGCGTTCGAACCACGGGGAACATATGCGCATTGAGAAATATAACTTGGAAATACCAGCACATGCCCGAAGGAGCAGCAATTCACACTGGGGGTCATTAAGCTTAGCAATGGCGTCCATAAGTTCAATGGTTTTAGAAACCCGTTTCAAAACAAGCTTACTGCTAAACTCACGTTCTACACCAACAGGGCCACCCAACAATTTAACACCATGTGACGGCCTGGCAATATTAGGCGGGAAAACACCTGCAAGTTTGCTTCTAGGATCTTCCCTTGGCCAGAAAACCTCAGTTTTATCGACATTGAGGTGTAAACCATAGCGAGGTCCATCCATCATAATGAGCTCCAGGGCCTTCCCAACTAACAGAGTATCTCCAATGATCGTTCCATCATCTAGGTACCAAGCTTGAAAGGGAAGGGAAAATGAGTCTTTGATCTTGCGAGCTAAAGGGTGTAGCACTAATGCAAACAGGAGAGGCCCAAGAGGGTCACCTTGCTGCACGCCTTGGTGCGACCATAAAGTGAGGTTTTCTTATTATTATTATTATTATTATTATTATTATTATTATTATTATTTTATTTTTATTATTATTATTATTATTATTATTATTATTATTATTATTATTATTATTTTATAAACGATCATTTAATTATTATTGTTATTCTTATTATTTTTTATAAACAACCACGTTATTAAGATTTAAAAAATTATTATTTATTTAAAACTGAACATAAATAATTATTTATTTAAAAAAAATTATTATTATTATATTTAAAAATTATTATTTATTTAAAATTAAATATAATTTATTTATAGCTTATTTTTTAATTTATACTTTAAAAAATACAATTGTATTTTTTATAAAAACAATATTTATTTAATATATTATTTTATATAATATTATTTAAAAAATTATTATTATAATTTGATAACTAATTTATTTATTAAATTTTTAAAAATTATTATTTATTTAAATTTAAATATGTTCTATTTATAGCTTATTTTTTTAATCTATACTTTAGAAAATATAATTGTATTTTATATAAAAAATTATTTATTTAATATAATATTATTTAAAAAATTATTATTTTAATTTGATAAGTAATTTATTTATTAAATAATATTTAGTTTATTAATCTTAAACTAAAATTAAATTTTAAATATTTTAATACAATTGTTTTTTCTCATTTCATTCTTCCAACCAAACATGCGCTAGTATTTACAAATTTCAATTCCATCAGATTTTAAATCCCAAGGATTTCAATTTCTAACATTCCATTCATTCACATTCCAATTTCTTAAACAGATTCCAATTCCGTCAAAAACATTCTGCGAACCAAACGAGCCCTAAGAGGGTATTCGAGATTACTTTTTTAAGCACATTTTCAAACTGCTTATTTCAAAGTGCTTATTAAACATCCTTTAACAAAAAAACAGCATTTTTCGCCAACAAAGCTCACGAATATAAGTCATTAACTTTGTTTGTACCCCGTACCAAATATCATCTTAGGTCACCTTATTAGCTATAAATTTTGTGAATTATCTAACAAAATCCTAAAAACCCGAAAATATTTTCGTGAAAAAGTACAATATAAGTAAATGTTGTTACCTATACAAAGCCTTGATGGCTGTTTCTCACTCACTCTTCAGTTTCTGTCTTTGAGTTTATGATGAATAATGTTGTTAACAATGATATATACACCGCATCTTGGAATCGAATGTTTACCATGCATCTGATTTTTGATACGAATGAGAGAGAGAGAGAGGAGGTCAGGAGGCCTGGTAGATTCTAATGGACTGGGCTGCAAAAGATAACGGGGTCAGCATCAACAGATGTCGTGAGATGCCGTCAGTTGACCCTCTATTAGTATATATAAATATACATACCGGGAGAGAGGAGGAAACTGAAGTCAAAGTCGGCTTGCTATAACTCATCACAGAAGCATATCATCTAAGCTAACGAATGTTTTGATACCCTGAACATTGGCATAAATGTTTTTGAAAACCTGATATTGGCATTAAAAATTATCATTAGCCCTTTAGCCCTTTGCTAATACCACGGGCTGCATAAAAGCATGCACCTGATATTCTTTCATGTTCGTGTAGTTTTGATCTTGGTCTTTATATAGCAGCCCAACAAAAAATGAGGCTCAGATATGTACATATAGAATCGACATTAAACACACGCCATGGCTGCAACCACAACTCTGGTTGCTCCGCCAAGGAACGGCTGTCGAAAAAATGTAAATGTACAAAAATATCATCATCGCCTTAACAACATGCAAATTACTAATAAAAAAGATGATTCAAGAAAGTCAGCAAAACTAAGATTTGCGTTTAGAAAAAGTTACATCATCTGAAGTCATCAAGACGTGTCAAAACAACGCAGCATTAAACACTTATAAGAATATATAGTAATAGTTTGACTCAGAAAACAATTAAGCTCAGAACTGTAAATTGGACCTGGCTAAATAAACAACTGAAGCTCGCCATGGTACGCAAAACAGACCCGGTTGCATGATTACCGTGTATACTATGCCCTCCGGTCGTTGCCCCACCACAATACCTTCAGATTTTTAATGACCCTTTTCCCGAAATTATAGAAATCATCGTAGCCCATTATCTTCATTAATTACAATATACACTGAACTTCTAGCCAAAAAAAATCGGATTCATGTGAGGCTGTATGTGGGCTTATTATCAGTCCGGTTTCATTTTCCACAAACACAACAACAACAACCTGACCACCAAAGTGTCCTCATACATATGTGATAACATCAAATTATCTGATCTTTTATATATCAAATTCCCGTGTTTATGGCCTCATTTGTACTAATATGGTACTTAATTCGTTCATAATTGCATTTCAGGATAAATGAGGCGCTGGAGCGGAAAAGAAGTGATAAAAGGCCAAATATATGTTCTGGAGATTGATTTACGAGGGCCTGATAGTTATTTGTGAAGATTACGCCGTAACTCATTAATAATGTTACGGCGTATTTATGATGCTTTGAAGGATACGGTGTAACCAATTCTTATGGTTACGTCGTAATTATTTTGTGAAGGTTACGGCGTAACATGCAATTTAGTTACGCCATAGAGACAATTTTGGATCGGATAAGTATGAGATGATGAAGGATTCATTAAATAACCCGATGTTTAGTTATAGCGTAATTAATTACTTGGGCGCAAAGTTTTGAAGGCTACGGCGTAATTATAATTTATTTACGCCGTAATTAATCAATCGCTATTTTATATGAAGCTACAAAGATTTACGGCGTAACTTATTAATTTAGTTACGCCGTAATTATTAAAAGCCCGGGCCCAAGTTGCAAGATGCCCTAATTATATTAATATAAATAGTATATTTAATTGATTATTAATTTATTATTAGTCAATTAATTATTTGATGTTATGTCTTTGTTTATTTATTGTTTTATATGGTAATTATATTTGTCATTCCACTAGGGTATTATGGAGATGTGGAAATTAGGTTTTGGCCTAGTTTTGATTCTTTTTATTATTAATGCATTTGCGTTATTAATTGTTTCTAGTGTATGCATGCATAGTTTATTAGTAGCTACCCTTGTTTCGGTAGTTTTGAATGGCGGTAGATGCTAGTTGCTTAGGAGATATGACCAACTGACCCTAAGTGAGTAGACTGAGATGGGAAGGGTAACATATGACCAACTGACGACCCTTTCTACTTGTACGATTTGACCAACTGATCACCTACCGTTTGGATGAACTTAAGAATTAGGGAGTGAGTGTTTAAGTTGCTAACGCCCGGGCACTCACTATTATAAATCTAGAATGTAGCGGAACTTAATGACTCGGCTTAGGGGACCAGGAACAACTGGACTTATGAAGGGACACCTAACTTCTCCAGTGATGGCATCTTTGCTTATAGGTTAGGTCGAATTCACCAAATGCTGTCCTCTCGACTTTGACCCCACCTGAAACAGGAATCTAGTAACATTTAGAACCCATGTAATGCGATAGTAAGCATCGACTCTTAATGACTGCTATTAGATTGCCGAATGATCCCGGGTGACCTGTTCATCCTGGTGAGGATTCTAAGAACCATAGGGTAGGCGAATTGAACAAAGGAGTCTATCGACTGTTGCCACTTATGAAAGAACTCGGTTTAAGAATTGCATCACTATCATTCCCATTAGCTTGTTTACCAGAGAACCAGCCCAATTGATCACGTGACACCTTAAATATTATCAATCCTTTCATTAAAACTTATTTATTTGACTAATTTAATTAATTAGACAGTTAGGAATCCACCGTTCTTGGGACGACCTCGGTCTTACCATTCCCTCACTACACACGACCGGGTACCTGCCCGTTAGTGCATTAGGTAGGCCATAGGTAGACGAGTTACTATAAATGTAAAACACGGTCAGTAAAACCGCATCAAGTTTTTGGCGCTATGCGGGACGGTCTTCGTATTTTTTGCTTTTTGATTAATATTATTCTACAATTATGTTTTCTGTCTTGAGATTATGGCGTAACCTTGGCCATGGTTAAGGCGTAATCTATTCTTATTATATATCAGGTTTCTTTTAGACTGAAGTTACGACGTAGTTAGTAATTGGACTTACGCCGTAACCAAGTCTGAGGCATCTTAAAATCATGAATGATATGGTATATCTCATTTGTTGCTCATGTTTATTATTTTTACACATTTAATGCACGAGGTTGTGATAGTGTGCAGGTTGAGAAAGAAGAACAAGTGGAGGGAATCTCGACAAGATCATAAGCCGAGATTAGTTGAGCAATGGACATTATTTGGAGACGTTCGATTGATGGCTGTTGTAGGAGTCTAACTTAAAGACTCAAAGGAGAATATAGAAAAGTGCTCGTCGGGAGACTACCCGTCCCTATCCTAGATTTAGTTTTCTTTATTTTTATTCATAAACCTTTTTGGATATTTTTGTAGTTTTTAGATTTTGTTTTGGGTTTGGTATGTTTTGTTATTTTGTTTGCAGGTATAAAGACCAAGGATAGATGTCAGGAGTTCCATTAACTCCTCTTGATCATGTAGGAAAATGTTGACACCTAGGGCACAACAACAGCAGAATGAAATTACAGCGTAATGGGCCGATCCAGTTATGCCGTAACTGCCCACTTCTACATAACTACGAGGTAACTAGGCCGATCTAGTTACGCCGTAACATCCCTGTTCCAGGTATCTTCTTTCTTGGGCTTTCTTATTACGTCGTAACTGGGCCGATCCAGTTACGCCGTAACTATCCTCTGATATGAAAATTTTTAATAAAAATAGTTTCAAAACATTTTCATAACCTTGTATTAGTAATTAAATGAACTTTGTGGGTGTGTTCCCTGTAAACCCTCACGAAACTTCACTCGTCCAATCGGGACACCGATTGGTTTAAAAGACTTGTTGCATGCGCTAAATGCAACCGTAATTCCTATGAAAGTGAGTTAGATTTTATTTTGTTTTTGTTTTACATTTCGTTCTATTTTTGCTGTTTATACGGAATTATGCTTTTTGGTATTAGTTTTTCTTGCAGCAATACAGGTTGAAGAATTATGGAGCTATGATTGGCTGCAAGGAAACACTTTTTATTCGTCCTAGTCGAGTGACATGGTGTTTGCAAGGAGAGTTGATGTGAAGATGGATGTTGCTCGAGGAGGCACATTTGGAGCATGTTTATGGACATGCATTATTAATCATACCGAGCAAATCCAAGGGAGTTTTTCGTTCCATCTCTAACCCTTCCTATTTTTCAATTATACGCTTAGTATGACCCAAGTGGGGGGAAGGGATTAGACATAGACACCCGCTTGATTTTACTTGCCCTTATTTTTCTAGTTTTTGATGAAAAGTGTTTCATTAATAAAATTTTGACATGTTTCTCATTACTTAACTGGATTAATCTATACTGAGCACACCTACCCTATATTTTCATTGTGTGAGGAAAAGCCTTCCCGTTTTCCCCTTATACATAATTCCATAAAAATGAGTGTGCCGGTGGCTGTAGTAGACTTTAGAACTTGGCTTTAAATATCTTTTCGAGACCATTATCATGAGCATTACACTGAGGTAACTTGGTGTGATCGGTGCAGCTAGGATATAAGGCAATTTTTGGATTAAACCCAAATAGCCCATCATTTTTGTTATGTGTATATTGGCTTTTCACACCGATTAGTCAATCCCCCTGTTAAACCCTTTTTGTTGCACTCATCATTAGTGCAAGATACCCCTAGATACACCCTTCAGATCCTTTCATTTCATTTTTTTCACCCAATATATGTTAGTTTCGTTACACCTATCGCCTAGCCTACCCTGTAGTTTCCTTATGTCCATGTTCCGGGCGCTGTTGGTTAATTTTGGTTCCACTAGTGAAAATCGCGGGTTTTGAATAAAGGGTTTTGGAAGAAAATCGGGTTTATATGATAGTTGATCTCAAGTGGGGGGATGCTTTATATGTTCGTATTGTTTTTATTTTATTCATGTATAGCTTGTCTTGCATCGAAAAAAAAAGTGAAAAAAAAGAATTAAAAAAGAAAGAAAGAATGCAAGCAAGAGTTTATTAGTTTGTTTATTGCTGATCATTATAATCAGCTTATGTGTCGTATTGTGATAAGTGTTCTCGCCTTATTTCAGCTAAGCGCAATTTTTAAATATCCGTTGTATTCTTACGGATAAAATTAGAAACCCGAACATTTCTATCTCGCCTTTCAAATTTTAATCAATATTCGTAAAATGGGGACATTGTACATTTCAAGTGGGGGGATGGGAGATAGAAATGTGTTGATCCCAGTTGAGCAAACGATCCTTTATAGAAACTGACTTAACAAAGACTTATTAAATATTAAGCGGAATTTAATACTTAATCTTAAGAAGAAGAACAATAAACATTCAACACCTAAATATTATTATTAATACGAATACTCTAACCAGTATTAGGGTTTTACAACCTTGAAGTGTAACGACCTTAGATATAGCAAAAACACACGTATATCTAATCTAACCTAGGACCTCCTTTTATAGGCTAAGGAGTCCTTTACATAATACAATACGTAACCTACAAGATAAATATCTTTTCCATATTGATCTAATACAAAATATTAAACCGACTAAACAAAACTAGCAGTGTTTACAATACAATAGCAGTGGTTTCACTTTACTACTAGCTGCGGTTTAACTTAAGCAGTGGATTCATTCTTCTGTCAGTGGTTTCATTAACTCTGTCCGTGGTTCCAACACTTAGAATAATTCATGATCTGAGGAACCTAAAACGCAACAATCCTCCCCTAAACTTGATACATTCAAATAGAATTCTCAAGTATCTTTTATGCTCAAAACATCTGTATTGGAGGATGTATCCAAACACTGTTTTAAGAATTTGCTCATACTTTAGCAACAAACTGTATGCTTGATCATCATAAGGCTTCAACATTTTTAAACCACCAGGCTTTACCATCTGAGTAATAACTCCTGGATAATTATTCAGTTGAGGATAATCTCCTTCTACAAGCATATGAATAACTTCTCCGAAGCTTGATTAACACATGAACTCCACAAGATTGATATAAAAACCATCTTGTAACTTGACCATTGTAGAGTCTTTTCCATTCAGGTTCGTCATGAGTAGGTTCAAACAAGATCTTCAAGTGATGATAAACCATTCTCTCATTATAGTCATCTGGACGTACATCACGAAATTTATTCTTGTAAAGCTTCCAAAGATTCATCAAATCATCTCTATCCAGATATTGAAGAATCTGTGAAAATTTCTTAAACTCAGAAACTTCATTACTGACTCTTTGAATTTTCCAACATCCTTCACTTCCATTAAGCTCAAATGTATAAGAAATAATTTTATTACCATCTTCATTCACTTCTTTCATTCTTTTAGAACCAGATGTCTCCTGAATCTCAGATTTTCTCTTTTGACTACTTTTAATCCACTCTTCTTCTCTTTCAAAATTCATTGGAATAAAATCATCATTGTTAATCCTCATACACATCAGATAAATCTCATGAATTCTCTCAAATGAACATTTACTGAGATTTTCAGGAATATGTATGCTCAATTCTTGATAATCTTCATCATCACATTTCTCATCTCACCTTTTGTAGGAGGTTTCTTCCTTTGAACTTGTTTCTTCTCCTTACTGATCCTCCTTGCCCATTCACCCAAAATTCTAGCTCTTTCATCAACAGATAACAATGCCCATTCTTGAGTAGTATACTCATTCTGTATGTTATTAGAAGCTTGAAGATAGTTTTTTGTTTCATTCCATTTAGCTAACCATTTATGAGTAGCCTCCTCTTCTTCTTGCTTCTCTTTCTCTATAGCTGCTTTTTATTCAGCTAGCAATCTTCTTGTATACTCTTCATCATAAGCAATCTGTTCTTGTTTATTCTTAAACTTCAAAGTTGCTTTAGCAATACCTTTACCCTTTCCAATGTTTGGTTGAACTACCTTCTTCTTCAAAGGTTCACCAATTGTCAAACTTTTACCTAAGGGTTTAGGTGTAGTAGATTTAAGAGATAATGGAACAGGTGCAATGATAGGTGTAGGGTTAGTTGAGGTTTTGCTTAGATAGATCAATGTACTTGCAACTTCCTTCTCAACTTCTTTTGATTTAGGTAGTGATACAGAGGTGGTTGTGACAATTGTAGAAGTGGTTATGAGAGCAAATGGGTAAGTTTAAAGTGGGAGTGGTTATGATAACCTTTTCTAAACCGCAGCTATGGTTTAAAGAACATCAGCCGTGGTGCGCTTGTCAGCTGGTTGTGTCTTGCATCACGTCATCTTCTACCACGTCTTCAAACTTTCGGAACGCTTCATTCCCATCTTTATCATATACCACAAATTGTTACGCTTGATCTCCACTATCCACATCCTCATCCATATGCATCTACTCCCCCAATTCATGCATTCACTCTCTCTCTGTTTGGGTAATCCTCCACATTCATACTGGAGGGGAGTCCACCTTCCTTTTCAACTTTCTCACTTTTCTTAAAACAGCAATCCCAGGTCTCCTTACTTTCTCCATCACAACAAACTTCAAAAGCTGATCAGTCACTTGAAGTTGGTGGACTACAAAGTTGCTCAAGAAGATATAAATTTGAAGTTCATCAGAAGTTTATCACCAGAATGGGCTGTGCATACAGTTGTGTGGAGAAATAAGGATGACTTTGAAAAGATGACCCTGGACAATCTCTACAACAACTTGAAGGTTTATGAGTCTGAGAACAACATTGCCGTGCATCTTCAACTAATCAAAACATTGCTTTTGTTTCCACTAATCACAAGAGCTCACAGGATGTATCCACTGCTGCCTATGGAATAACCACGGCCATCGCTAACAATACCACTATTAGTGATAATGTTAGTGATGGTGCAATTTTTGCCGTCGATTTAACTACCAGGTGTTACTGTTTTGAATCAAGATTTAGATCAAATTGATCCTGATGATCTTGAAGAGATAAATCTTCAATGGCAGATGGCAATGTTGACTCTCTAAGCAAGGAAGTTTTGAGAAGAACCGGTAGGCAAGTTAAGTATGATGGTCAAAGGAGAGCTGGGTTTGACAAGAGCAAGATGGAGTGTTTCAACTGCAAGAAAAAGGGACACTTTGCTAGAGAATGTAGAGCTCCCAAGAGGATTGGTGAAGGATACAAGAAGATCAACAAGAACCAGCCCTACTTCTTTGGTTGCTCAAGATGGACTTGGTGATTATGATTGGAGTGATCAAATTGAAGAAGGCCCCAAATGCCGCTTTTCTTGCCGGTGAAGCTTCTAAAGAGCATAACTTTTCTCATGGCTTATGCATTCATCTTCGGTTCAGATTCTAAGGTATCTAATGATTCAAAAAATTCTACTTGTTCTTTTAAATCATGTCAAGATAACTTAGAATCTCAAAAAGCTATTATTGAGATTTTGAGAAAAGAAGTAGATAGACTTTCACTAGATAACTTAGGTTATAAAGTTGGTCTTGAGAGTGTTGAAGAGAAACTTAAGTTTTGTATCAAATGTGAGTTTGAGTATGTAGATAAAATAAACATACTAAGTGGTGAAATTGATCTTAGGGACAGAGAAATAAAAGTGCTTAAAGAGAAATTGGAAGAGGCAGAGAGAGTAAAACAAGAAGCCCTAGTAGAAAAAGAAAAACATGTTGTTAGGGTTGCTACAACACAATATGCTTCTGACTAGCAATGCCAATTGGTCAAAAATTATTCAAGGAGGTACTCGGTCTTGGATACAACAATATGCACCACCCTCTCTGATGAAACATGCACCACCTTCAAAAGAACATCATTTAGTAGTGAATTCGTTTTAGCAAAACTGTAGAGAAGAGATTAGTAAGACTGAAACAACTAAGATAGGGGTCTGATAACTCATCTGATGCTCCTACTATTGAAGATTGGGAATCAGATTATGAGGATGTTAGATCTGAATCAACACAGTCTGAGAAGATAGAAAATGTTAAGAAAGTTGATTCTACACAAGCCAACCTTATTCCTAGATTTAGAGCACCAATTTCTAGGAAAGTTGTAGACTACAAGGAGATACCTAGGGAACAGATGAAAAGATACATACCTAGGGGAAATAAGAGAAACTTCAATGGACTAATTTC
>OU343224.1:206828605-206871690 GCA_910596185.1 Chrysanthemum makinoi
AAGATAAGCTCAAGTCAAAACTCACTCTCTAATTAAAATACAATTTTGTAAAACTAGCAAATTCCTGGATGCTCTACGCATCTATTTAAAATCCTCTAGGGAAACTTGCAAAATTCTTGAGATCCTGGTTGAGCTAGAATCGCCTATTTTATCAGCCTCTTTTCAAGCAAGTCAGTCAAATGATATTTCAAGAGAACGCATCATTTTAAAGTACCTTCAAGAGACAGCAAATTCTTTTTAGTTCATAAAACTACAAAGCTAACTTGAAAGAAATTTTATATTTGTCTAAGCAATTTTGCACAATTTTTCTTTTCTTAAGGCAAACTTTTTCCCAGCAAAAGCTAAAAAATAAAACCAACGACAAAAAAAACGGGCAAGTGCGGTCAAATCAAATCGAAGATTACCCACCCCAGACTAAAAAGAAACATTGTCCTCAATGTTTAAAGGCAAGGGTATCAACGAAAATCTAAAATCCATTTATTAAGTATGCTTGAAGATAAACGTTAGTCGATAAGATTTCGGATATCGGATTTCCATCAGCAACGATCATGAAACTCGAGTGGAGAAAAGACAAACTTCGAGCACGAGAGTCTTCATATCGGGAACATCCTAAACACAACATCACAAACAACCAAACACAAGAAATCGAAGAGGCTAATCCCTTCATGTCAGATGTTAGAGAAAATAGAAAGAAGATAGAAACACTTGTTTTGTTATCGAGTCGTTAGCTTGACTCGCCCCGAATTCATTTGTTCTTGGGGAAGCAAGTGGAAAAGATAATCTCCATCGGACTTTCGTTCAAGAGGTTTGGATAAACATTGAAACATAAGAAAGTTCCACTCCGATGAGATACCCACGGTTCTTAAAAAGTAAAAGCGGTGATACCGGGGTCAAAGATGGTATCTTCATTCCCGCAAGAGTGAAGAAGAGGAGAAATCACATTATATGGAAGAAATGGAATAAAGATTTTGATAACAATTAGAATCCATTCTTCATCTTCAAAAGCAAATTTCGTATAATCCTTAATCTGATTTTGATCATTTAAGCTCGTTGGGTGATTTTCAACAAAATCTTTGGGAGGAAGAGGCGGGGTGATGTCATCAGTAACAAAACTCTTTTGAGAGAGCTGCTCTTCCCCCAAATTAAAATCTTCCTCAAGATCAAAACAGAAATGATCATACTCCAGAGGAGATATGATATGAGAGAGTTCACCGGAGAACTCCTCGAGATAATTATCATCAATCTTTCGTGGCGGCTCATTTATCGGATCTTCGTTCAACAAACTTTCAGTCTCTCTTAAATCGGCTTCAAAATCAAAATCATCGTCCTCACTTCCCGGTGGAAGAGGATCGATGCGAGCGAGTTCATCGGCGAACTCCTCGAGAAGTAAATCAAGAGATGAATCCTTGAGCTCGGCTCGGAGGATTTCCATTAGACGGCTCTACTTCTTTGAATTCTTCAATCGAGATAAACGGAGGTGGTATTTTTGCGGTACTTTTTAGACTATGAACTTGCACCTTTTCCATTATGGTCTCCGTGTCGGACTCATCACTTTCCTCGTCAAAGATTTGATTGTCAAAATTGAGAGTATAATCTGAATCGAATTCAAACAAAGGATTTGTGAAGGTCATTTTGAAAGTTTCTGAAATCGAATCGAAAGGTGTCTCAAATACCCTTGGGATTGGAACAAGGTCATCAATATTATCAAGAGGAGTGCATTCGACTTCCACATCCCCCATTGACAAGGTATCCGAAGGTTTGTTAATAAGTGGATCACAATTGGTTTCAACAATCTCCGGCGAAATTGGATCATCGACTTCTTCCAAAACGACGTCACTTCTCTCAACCGGCGTGAGTGAAGGGGAAGAGTCGAAAATGATAGGATCGGAAATGGGAGTGGGATTGCCACTTGAAGAATCGTCATCAATCTTTAAGCTCTCTTCTTCAAACGGTTCATCGTCATCACTATCGTCAGAGTCGGAATAGTAAAAGGTGGGTGGATGACTCGGTCTTTGTTGACTGATATAGCTTTCTTGCTTGCCAAAGACGTCAATTTGAGCACTCATAACGGATATTTTCTCGGAAGAATGATCACTCAACATAGTGGTAGAATCGTAAGGAACGTTAGCATCCCACTGATAATGATGTTGTGTCAAATTCTCGATCAAATCATAAGCTTCTTGAGGAGTCTTCCGCATGAGATTTCCACCAGCTGCCAACATGATTTTGTCTCAATCAATCGTAGTGATACCATGATAAAAGGTTAGGATTTGATCAAGAAGCAAAATTCGATGATCGGGACATTTCTGTAATAACGATTTGAATCTTTCCCAAGCTTCAAATACGGATTCCTTTGGTAATTGCTGGAAATTAAGAATTTCTTTCCTCAGTTGCATTGTTTTCGAATATGGAAAGTATTTTGAAAGAAACTTGCGAAACATCTCTTCCCAAGTATGAATTGAATGTTTTTCAAGGGTGTAAAACCAAGTTTCAGCTTCGTGGGTTAAAGATAAGGGGAAGAGATTTAATCGGATATCATCTGGGTCACGTTGCTTCATGATTTGAGTGATAGATAAGAACTTGTTCAAGTGCTCATTCGCATTTTCGTCGTTAAATCCATGAAATTGACAATGCTGTTGAAGAAGACGAACCATACGATTTTTCAATCTAAACTTGGTTCCCGGAACGATCGGTCCTCCTCGACCGATAAGTGACGGACGATAGAAATCCTCCATGGTCCGAGGATCATGGGGATCAAAGGGTGAGAAATCGAGCATTGTGGAGAATTAAACAATTTAGAGGGTAAAGAGAGAAGAATTAAACATTTTAGAGGAAAACGAATAGTATTTTTGGGTTTTTATAAAATCAAACATAAAAGGAAATCAAATTTTGAAAAGGAAAATCTTTTGGGTTTTTATATTTAAGATATTTACAAAAACAACGATAACTTCTCGGGGAAGGATCTTCAAAAACACGCGAATAGAGACGGAATCGAAAACTCACTACATGCCCTCCCCGGCAACGGCGCCATTTTTGATTTGTCGTTTTAGTACATAGATATTTTCCGAAGAAATACAAATGAATGTATTTCCCAGGTCGTTCTCCCAACGAGGGATGAATGGAGTTTATAACTCACGTCGAGCGATTCGGGATTCGAATGTGATAATAAGGAATTTTGGGATTTCTACACTACGGTGCAAGGGAATGTAATTAAAAGCAATTAAAACTACAGAATCTATGATCAAAACAAGTAATTACGGCTAACTATGCAAGATTAAAATAAAAACTCGATTTAACGTAATTAATAAAACGCGAATTAAATGCAACTACTCTAATTTTAACCCATGAAAATGAACTAATAATTTTCTACAGCTAAAAATGTTGTTTGAAATTTATTAGAAGATTAAAACTAATTTTTTTGGTTTTTATTGAATTGTTTTGAATTAAAAACTAATTTTAAACATTTAAAATAGACTTAAAATAAAAAAATTAGGAAAAAATGAAAAAAAATTACAAAACTATTTTTAAAAAATCTTAATTAACTAAAAAGAATTTTCAAAACTGGAATCACATTTTTCTGACTTTTTCTCTAATTATTATGAATTTAAAACTATTTAAAACTAATTAAATTCCTAGAAAATAATATTTAAGCTAAGAAAATTATGGAAAAATAATTTTTAAGAAATTTTGAATATTATAAAACTAGGAAAATTTAAATTGTAGTTTTATGACCTTTCTCTGAATTATTTGGATTAAATACTAATTAAAAAGCCTTAAAAATGATTTTAAATTCATAAACATAGAAAAATAGAATGGAAAAATATGAAAAATTCCATAAAAGTCTAAAATAATACTGAGAAGTTAGGAAAAATAACAGATACAACTTATGAGCACAGGATCTATGATTTGGGCATGAAATTATAAGGAAAAGCTAATATGAATAAGCTATAAGCTACTATAAGGTACCAGAGGCTCCAATAAGCTAAGACTAACCTCAACTAACTAAAGTTAACCTACTGCAACTATTCTAACATAAAGAAACTCAAGTAACAATCAAATAGCATAATATCATATTCCATTCCAAAATGCCAAACAGCCCTTATTGACCTACTTTAAGCACCAATTCAACTAGCTTATAAAAATCCTAAAATTAAACTAAAATAGGCTTACTAATAACCACCAACCAGAGATCTAGAATCCAAAATCTCAGCTAAAAAGGACTAGAAATGAAGATTTTAAAATATAAAATAGAAGCATTTGCAAGTTCAAAGGAAATTTGACTTTTAAGGAAAACTGGTATTTTGACTAAAGTGAACTTTGAGCTTATGAATTTTAATGAAAATGATATATAATGATAAAATGAACCTAGAACAAGCTAGCTTAACTACTTATAAACCTATATGCAAGTTATGACAATCTAATTCCTACTAATAATGAAATAAGATCATATTAAATGAAATGTAGACTAAATGAACTAGCAGATGCAAGCTAGAACCTAAATTGATTAAGTTATACCTAAACATAACTAAAACAACTAATCTGAATCTCTCAATTAGCTCTAACACATAATTGCCACTTAATCCAAACACTAGTTATGACTGAAATGAAATTTTCAACTAACAAGCTATTAATCTAAACTAGACTACTTTAAGACAGATTCAAATCATGATAAAATTGCAATATAATCAACTTTAACTAACAACTGAATAGCTAATCTAATAATGCAGATGAGAAACAGATTATGCAGCAATATGACATAAATGAATTCAGATGCAAATTACGCTAAAACTACTGAAAATTAAGCTAAATTATACTAGAATTAACACAAATGAATAGGTACTAAAGATTATAACAGAATTCAAGGTAAATGAGTACTCACATGAGGTCCAGCCACTATGGCTTGTAAAACAGTTTAATAACCACTACCTAACACTGATTTCAACCCAATTCCATCTCAGAATCAACCCAATTCCATATCTAATTCAGCAATCCAGAACCAAAAGAATTCTATGCCTGCAGTTTGACTTTTGTTGACTATTTTTGAATTATTGAGAATATTGATTTAGAGAATGAGTAAAAGCAAAGATTAAACTTATACAAGCTTAGACAAGCTTATATGAGACAGTAAACGTCAATTGACTAGAATTTGAAATTGAAAATGCACTTTTATTAATCAAAAGACTTTTACAAAACTCAAAAGAGAATTACAATTGAATGTAAATGCTAGAAAAAAACAGTAAATGACAGAAAATAAATGGTTACAAATTCTATAAAAGCGATGAGAAAATGGACGAAATTCCTTATGACTGAATTGGGCTATTTATAGTTGATGAGGTGCTCTTCAGAAGCATCTAGGTCTTCTAATCCTGTCCATTGATCATCCTTTTGAGTCATCTAATTCATTCTTTGCCTTTGGATTTGTTAGGAATTAGAAATTCTAGGTATTAAAGAGTCGGTCACCTCAAGTATATATAGTCGTTAGAAAGCTCGTAGTCGTAGTTATTTTATGTTAAGTAGTATTTAGTTAAGTAACACCGTGGAGGACGGACGGGTCTTTACCCACTGTATGCTTGATCCATAGCCCGTTGTGTGGCGTTTTATTGTAAGACTATAAATACTCTCTACCTTCCAAGGTAGAGTGTTGGAGCTCATAATAAGATTTTTCTTTCTCTCACTAAGTTCCCTAAACCTCTAACTTTCTCTCTCTAAAAACCTTCTTGTACACCACTTGTGATTATGGTTTAGTGTGTTTGTGAAATCCAATATGTTACAATTGGTATCAATCTCTTACATATCTTTGGATTTCTAGTGGTTTTTAGGTGGTTTTTGAGTTTGAAAAAGTTTAGTGGTTTTTGCATCATTTGGGTGATTTCTAGTGTTAAAGTTTGGATTTTGATAGTACTTTTGTGTTTAGAATCATCACAAGTGTTTAGGTTTTGATTTTGAAGGCTTGAATCATCGTGGTTGGGTTGTTTTTGGATTGAAAGGTGGTGTCTTTGTTATTTTCTAGTTAGCGACTTGGTTCTCGGTGTGATATTCATCATAGCGACTTGCTTCATAAAAGTTAGTGAGTTGGAGTGGTATTTAATAGCGATTTGGTCCTAGCGACTTGTCTATTGAGACAAGCCAACAAAAAGTACACGTAGTGGATTCTCCACTACACGTAGCGACTTGGTGTAAGTTAGCGACTTGTACTTTATATTGTTAGAGACTTGGTGTTAGCGAGTTGGTACCTAGCGAGTTGCTATTAAGCGACTTGACAAATTAGCGACTTGGTGCTTAGCGAATTGCTGTCAAAATTTTGCTAGCGACTTGGATTGTAGCGAGTTGTTATATAGCGACTTGGGATTATAGCGACTTGGCACTTAGCGACTTGGTTCAAAGTTTCCTAGCGACTTGGGTGATATCCTTTGAATACGGTTTTCTCTTGATTTAGTAAAATCCAGTGAAAGAATCTATTTCCTGGTTTAATCATAGAGTTATAAAATCCCGTTCAATCAGTCATCATGTCTACCAACGTTCCTACAATCATCTCACTGTTGCTTAGGATGTTCCAAGCGGTTCAGATACTCGTCCACCCATGCTTGACATGCAGACTACTGACTCTTGGGCTCAAAGAATCAGATTATACTGTCTTGGAAAGGAAAATGGGATCAACATTCTCAAATCAATTGATGAAGGACCATATCGGGTTGAGACTACTAGAGACATAATTGATACAGTTGAAGATGGTACATTGATTTATGGAATGGACAGACCAAAGATGTATGATGAGCTCAATGATAAGGAGAAGAAGAGATTGAGGCAGATATAGGGCTTAACATCATATTGCAAGGTCTTCCAAAAGACATATACAAGCTTATCAACCACAACAACGAAGCAAAGGCGTATGGGATAATGTTAAGATGCTTCTCTCGGTTAAGATTAACTATGGAAGGCAGATCTCAACTCTATGATGAATTTGAGCACTTCAAGATGAAACAGGATAGAGTGTCTATGAGTATTACGTGAGATTCCACAAGCTTGTTAATGACATGAGGAACATCGGAATGACTATGCCAAACATTCAATTAAACTCAAAGTTTGTGAACAACATGAATCCCGAATGGCACAAGTTTGTCACCTCTGTGAAGCTAACAAAAGGATTGAAGAATACAAACTATGAGCAACTCTATGCCTTCCTTCTTGAGAATGAGAGACATGCCATGTTTGAAAAGAGGATTCTTGAACAATTCAAAACAAATCCGGGAGAGACAAGCTCATCAAATGATTCAACTGCCTTCTACTCAAACATTGGGATTACCACTAAAGCTTCACAAGTTATACCCATGGGTGATGGAACTCACAAACTCATTCCGAATCCAATGTTCAAACAAGCGATCTTTGATGCACCGTGGGTAACTTCATTAATCAACTGCTCTCGATTAGTCAAAACATGAACTCTCTCCCACACCAACAATAACCTCGAACAGCATCTAATCCACACAATCAAGCCACATGTCGGAGACGGGAAGGTTATAGTACAACAGTTCAAGAAAGGCATTATGAACAGGAAGAGGTGGAGTTGGTAGAGGATATGTGACATCGAGAATAGGGAAGAAATGGAAATCAAGGTCAAGTTAAGACGATCAAGTGTTACAAGCGTGAGGTGAGGGTCACATTGCAAGGAACGCACATCTCCAAGCGCCTCAAATGCTGAATACTTCAGGTATAAGATGTTGCTTGTTCAAGCCTAGGATAATGGTGTAGCTTTGGATGAAGAAGAGTTGTTATTTCTTGCTGAGGAAATGCCAAGACATATGATGCAGATGTGGATGAGCGACCTATTCAGGAGATAGGTCACAATCATCGAAATGCCTTTCAAGTAGTACGTGATGCATACGACTCGATGTTGATGATGGACCTCTTGCCAGAACAATTTTCATGGCTAGCATTTCTCAATGGTCTCTCTAAGGTCTCATCTTCCCCACAAGCTGGTCCATCCAAAGACAAACTCATTTCTGAGGTACTAAAACTATACGATGATCTTGATATGCAAAAGATGCATGACAAAGTACAATCAACTGAAACTATTGAGTCAAATATTGAAGATATGGGTAATATCAATGTTGTCCCATATGATCAATATGTGAAACAAAGTGAAAGTGAAGTTGTACCAAGTGATGCATCTTCTGCGGTCAACGATGACTATGTTTTTGATGAATACACCGCATGTGCCCCTAATGATTCTGTTATCTCTGAACTGAATGCCTATAAAGAACGGGTTGCTATTTATGAACAACGTGCTAAATTTGAGTTGACCACCCGTGGCGAGGAAATGGATGACCAAATGCGTACAACTATTAGAAAAATTAGGTTTAGAGAAGAAGTATTAAAACAAGAGTTAAACTCCTTACAAGAAAAGCTTTCTAAAGCTGCTAAGCAAAAACAAGAACTTCAAGAAAATGTTAAAATGCTTAAGCAAGAATTTAGCGTTAAGGAATCAAAACTTTTGAATGATTTTTCTAATCTAAAACCTTGAAAAACAAGCTTGAAAATAAGTTGTGCATACAAGAAATACCATTCAGGCTCTCTTAATCACTAAGCATAGAGTTTTAAGTGATAAGCATAGTACTCCCCTTGTTGAGGAACCAAATCCAGAAGTTGTTAAAAGGCTAGAGCTGCCCATAAGGTTATTTATGATGGCAATGAAATTCTTAAGCCTAGACAGAAACCTAGTTGCTTGTAGAGTGCGAGGAAGATAAGAAAATAGATGAAGTCACTAGGGAAAAGATGAACAAGAAACTAGATGATCCTAAATGTAAAGAGAAGAAAATAAATATCACACCCTATGATTACAAGAAGGAGAATTGGATTTCCTTGAACAAGTTTAAGCCTCAGACATTGTTAACACCAGAACAAGTGTTACGGAAAAAGGATTTAGATAAGCAAAAGCGAGAATCTTGTTGTAACAAACCCCCCTTTAGGAAAATGCCTTGGCCATTTGTATCCTCCCAATATACCAATGCATTTAGTTCCTAGGACTATTGCCACTAAAAGCAAGACCTTAATCAGTCAATATGTTATTCTTCAACTATTTGTCGATTTTGAGAAAACTTGTAAGAAAAGGATCACACCGACTGGGATAACTGAAGGGGAAGGGTTTTGAACAAACTAAAGAATGCTATCTAACTGAGGTCATGCCTTTCTTCAAACTACTAAAAGATCATTTTGAGAGTCTTAAAAAGGGATAAGTTCAGATATTAAAGGAATGGAAAAGGAATTTGATGCAATGATAGTTGAGGTTAGTGACTATGGGCGAGCATTAAAATATAATGAGATTGAGAGGAAAAACTTGCATACCTTGAATGAGAATCTTATTTCGAATGTATTGCTCAAGATGTATTTTACTGCTGCTACAATGCTCCATTAATGCTTCTAAATTTATATTTGCTCTGAAAGTCTTCCAAGATCGTGTCATTGAGCTTGAAAAGATTAATTCGAAACTTAATGAGAAAAATGATCGGGATGATCACGATAATTTGGTAAAGCATCTTTCTAAACTAAAAGTTGAACATTTTGATTTACAACTAAAATATCAACATCTAAAAGAAAATGTTAAAACCTCAAATTTCAAGACTTCCTTGGATGCTCTGAATTTGATCAGTTTTGAAATTAGCAAACGTGATGAGCGATTAAGCTCATTGTAACGATCAAAAGTTGAAAGTCCAAATCTCTCAATTGAAGGGTGAAAAGAACAATGTATTTGGATCCCAAATGCCTCCTCCTTTAGATTCTCACTACTCTCAAACTTTTCATCTTCAAAACTTGGTAAATGCCTTACAAAAGGAAAACGAGAGTTTTCTAGAAGAAAATGAAAAAGTTAACGACACTTTAAAGAGTTATATGATTCAATGAAAGTCACTCGTAACAAAACAACGAAAAATAACTTCTACAAAGGAAATTGAGAATCGAGAAGTCGAGGAAAATGGGAAAGCGCCACTTGTTTTTAATAAGAATGTTGTTTCAAATTCACCCTTAGACTGCAAATACCTTTGTGACGGTTAAATATATTCCTCCTCATCTTAGGAATAATGAAACTGCATTTCATGACTATTGTGCTCACCTTAAGGATAGTCTAGAATGTCTCCGTGAGATTGTTGAAGAGGATTTCATTAAAAAACCTCTTGATAGAGAAATTAGGTTTGCTTGCCTCCAGGCCAAACGATCTCAAGAACTGCTTGAATGTGTAATTGCAACATGTCCAAAATCCTTAGGTGCAAAAGGCAAAGCCGTGATGCCTTGTTCTATGCCTAGTGCCAAGCATGAAATCCGTTCTATGCCAATGTTATAATGTTAAGTGCTAAGAAAGTGAACTTTAGTGTGCTCGCAAATAGCTCAAATCACAATCTTAAGAAAGTAAACACTAATGTGCCTTCCAGTAGTTCAGATCCTTGCACATCAAGTTCAGGGATGCAAAAATTAGATCAACCAACTAATGTTCCCATTCCTTCTACAGGAGTAATCAGTGACATTAAAGCGAGCGGGTCAAAGTCTCAAGACAATACAAGGAATGATAGGACCTTGCAAGCTAAGAATGTGCATTGGAAGAGTGTAGAAGACCAATCTAGGAACATTAAGCTTGAGTTGAATAAAACGAATCGTGTTGATTCTAGTATTAGCCATAGGCGTCTTGTAATTAATTGAATTCGATACTATTTGCAAACCTTGTAATGATGTGCGCTTGATTCATTGCTAATCATGAATGTGGTGTGAATGCTTTGTCTAATCTTGTCAAATGCCAGTTAAAGTTGTTAATGCTAATAATCGTGCAAAGAAGGCAAAAAGGCAAAAATGTAAGATTGTTAGAAAATAGTGGAAACCCACAGGAAGAACATTTATAAAGATAGGTTATTATTGGATACCTTTTGGCCATAAGAATAATCAGTTTTGCCCTCAAACTGCTAAGACTATGCCCACTAGAAAATGGATGCCTCCTGGTAGAACTATTCCCTTAAGAAGTGAACATACTTTGAATAGGTCAAATCTGAGACACCGACATTGCATCTATTCCCAATGATTCCATCTTCTACGATATGGATGTTTCTATTTGATGTGGGTGTTCCAATTACTAACCAAGTGGAACCCATTCTTGCATGGGGATCCCAATTATCCAGTTATCCATTCTTGTCTGTGTTCAATGCAGGTCGTTCAAATCGTTATGTGGTACTTGGACTGGTTGTTTCCAAGCATATGACTGGAGACGGTGCGGCTCATGAACCGTGAGCAAATTCATCGGGGCAGTTAGATTCGGGAATGATCATTTCGGTGCAATTAAGGGTTATGGAGATTATTTTATTGGAAAAAGTGTTATCTCCAGGGTGTATTATGTGGAAGGTCTTGGTCATAACCTTTTGTTCTCGTTGGTCAATCTGCGATTCGATCTAGAAGTAGCCTTGAGAAA
Source organism: Chrysanthemum makinoi (assembly GCA_910596185.1). Taxonomy (NCBI): domain Eukaryota; kingdom Viridiplantae; phylum Streptophyta; class Magnoliopsida; order Asterales; family Asteraceae; genus Chrysanthemum; species Chrysanthemum makinoi. The sequence continues at coordinate 206,840,049 of OU343224.1, forward strand.
ACATACTTGTTTTAGTTAGAACTTGATGGTAAGGAACTTTTAAAGAACTCGTGGCTCAAACCTATACACCATCTCTATCGAAGATATGATGAAGTCTTCTCCAATTTGCTTGTTGTCAAAGGCTTCCAAAACAAAGTCATGGTTATGGCATCGTCGTCTCAATCACTTGAACTTCGGCACCATCAATGATCTCTCCGGAAAGGACTTAGTTGTAGGTTTACCTAGACTTAAGTATGAAAAGGATCATCTTTGTTCACCATGCCAATTGGGAAAAAGCAAGAAGTATGCCCATAAACCCAAACCTACAAACTTCAGTCTCGAAGTTCTTCATACAATTAACATGGACTTATGTGGACCCATGAGAGTGCAGAATATCTTTGGAAAGAAATATGTGTTAGTTGTGGTTGATGATTTCTCTAGATTCACTTGGGTAAAGTTCTTAAGGTCAAAGGATGAAACTCAGGATATCATCATCAAACTCATCAAGCATTTGCAGGTTCGTCTTAACAAAACGGTCGAGAATCATTGAACAGACAATGGGCCGAGTTTGTTAACAAACAACTTAGTGAGTTTTATGAAAGTATTGGAATCATTCATCAAAGAAGTGTTCCTCGAACTCCAAACGAGCGGTGTAGTTGAAAGACAAAATCGAACTCTTGTGGAAGCCGCAAGGACAATGCTGATTTACTCAAAGGTTCCAATGTTTCTCTGGGTGAAGCCATCGCCACTGCATGCTACACCCAAAATCGATCTCGATTCCACGCTCATGGAAAATCCATATGAACTTGTCCACAACAGAAAACCTAATCTCTCATTCCTTCGTGTGTTTTGTGCATTGTGTTATCCAACTAATGAGGGCCAAGATTTAGGCAAACTTAAAGCTAAAGCGGACATTGGAGTATTTGTAGGATATGCACCAAACAGAAAGGATACGAATCTACAACAAAGAGAACATCATGGAAACAATTCCGTTACGTTTGATGAGTGGCCGGTCAAATGGCTCTGGACATTCGGTTCGGACGCACTTCAAAAGCATCCCATTGGTTCATCTCTTGTACCAAACTCCTCACAACTCCATATGTACCCCCTAGAAGATGATTTAAAAGCTGTTTGATCCAATGTTTGATGAACAATTTGAGCCAAGTAACAATGATATGTCAATCCAATCAATAGAACGGCTATCACATCGGAAATTAACCCTTCAACTTCTATGTCATTAAGCCAGAAGCGCTGCTGGCGACCAATCGGTTCATCAACAAATCTCAATCATCAAGTGTACATCATGGAAATGCTTCGATTCACGGATGAAGTCAATCCTTTGCTACTCAGAAGATGCTCCATTTGAAAATATATTTGCTCTGAATCATCATCTGAACCACCTTCTACAGGAGACATCGACTCTGCTACCTCAGTCCCTCAACAACTACCACATGAACACCTCAGAAAATGGACTCATGATCATCCATTGGACAACATCATTGGAAATCCCTCTCGTCCTGTATCCACACGGAAACAACTTGCAACTGATGCCTTATGGTGCTTCTTCAACTCTGTACTCTCTAAGATCGAACCTAAAGATGTTAAAACCGCCATGAATGAAGACAGCTGGTTCAATGCCATGCAAGAAGAAATTCATGAGTTTGATCGTCTCGATGTATGGGAATTAGTACACGCTCCAGTTGTGCTATGATCATTGCTCTCAAGTGGATCTTCAAAGTAAAGCTTGATGATCATGGCGATGTTTTAAAGAATAAGGCTAGATTGGTTGCAAAAGGATACCGTCGGGAGGAGGGCATAGACTTTGAAGAATCATTTGCTCCAGTGGCTCGAATCGAGGCAATCAGAATATTCTTGGCTAATGTTGCAAGTAAGAACATGGTAGTCTATCAGATGGATGTAAAGACGGCATTTCGGAACGGAGATCTTAAAGAAGTCGTCTCGTCGGCAACACGAAGGCTTTGTGAATCCAGATCATCCTACTCACATTTATCGTTTGAAGAAAGCTCTTTACGGTTTAAAGCAAGCTCCAAGGGCATGGTATGATACGCTATCAAAGTTTCTTCTATCTAGGATTGACAAAGGAGAGTTGATCCTACTCTGTTGGGAAGTCGACAAACATTTAATTCATGTTCAAATTTATGTTGATGATATCATCTTTGCCTCGACTGACCCCAATGAATGTGATCGTTTTTCAAAGAAATGGGTTCCAAATTTCAAATGTCAATGATGGGACAAATGTCATTTTCTTGGGATTACAAATTTCACAAAGTCCGGGAGGCATTTTCATAAATCAATCTAAATATGCAAATGAGATTTTAAAGAAATTTGGATTTGATTCAAGTGACCGTGTTGACACTCCCATGATTGAACGAACCAAGCTTGATGAGGACCACTCGGGGATGGTAGACCAAACGAAATATCGTAGCATGATCGGATCCACGATGTACCTCACGGCCATAGACCGATATTCGTTACATTTGTATGCATGTGTGCTAGATACCGGTAAGCCTACCAAAAAGCACCGAAGCGGTTAGCGGGTCTTCGGTACCTCCAAGGAACCATCAACATGGGACTTTGGTACCGAAGGACACCGTATGTCACTAACGGCATATGCAGTGCATATCATGCGAGGTGTCAAGATACTCGTCGAAGTGTGCGGAGGAGCTCAATTTTTGGGTGATAAGCTTGTGGTGGTCATCAAAGAAGCAAATGAGTACTTCTATTTCCTACAGGTGAATACATAGCCATGTCATCTTGTTGTGCTCAAATCCTATGGATGAGATCTCAATTATCGACTATGGCTTTGTATTCAACAAAATCCCTTATCTTTGTGATAATAAAAGTATTATTGCTCTCTCATGCAACAATGTTCAACACTCAAGAGCAAAGCATATCGACATTCGACATCATTTCATCAGGGGAACAAGTGGAAAAAGGTGTGGTGGAACTCTATTTTATGAGGACTTAATACCGGTTAGCGGACATCTTCACCAAAGCTCTTCCAGAAGGCGTTTTGAGTTTATTCTTCCCGCGACTTGGCTTGAAAATCCTTCAACTAGAAACACTCAAACGTCTTCAGGAGGAAGACGAGGAGTAAAGGTCTTTCTTCATCTATCTCTTGTAAATATTTATTCAAAAAAAAATACAAAATTATAAAATCTTCAAAATCAAATAGAAAATATAAAACTTTCTAAAAAAATTAAATTAAATTGTTGTCTTTTTATCTTTTTTTCTCGATTGAAAAATATCTACGGTTTTTCTGCGTCATTCAAAAGAATGACACGGGACTTTAGATGTTGTTCGAATGTTTAAAAAAAAAAATAAAAAAAAAAAAAAAAAAAATTGGGAGAAAGTAAAACTATGGTTTATTGTCATTTCAGGCAATAACCCGCTTTTCAATGAAAAAGCCATGCTTTAAATCGGTTTTCAAATCTCATGCTCTGATTCTATAAAACAATCACCTACTATCTAATGAAAACTAATTGCTTTGAAAAATTACTCGGACTCAATTTTTGAAAATCATCTGTACTTAACAGTTGTCAAAAATATCTATCTCTCAATCAACAACTTATGTCATTGATTGAGGGGAAGAATGAATTTTCAAATTAAATCAAAAAGTGTATTTTTCAAACAATGGTACGGACCTTGGTTACCATTATGTTTTCAAAAGATAATCATGCATGTTTAATCAATGGAGTTTAAAGTCTCATAATTTGATCCTTATCAGTTAAAACATTTTCATAATCTAGTCACAATTCTCCTTAAAAGCTTTCAAAATCAATTTAAATCTACAGAGATCACAAATCTCAATGATTTGATAATTGTGATCGAGGGAGAATTTGTGATTTAAATTGGACTTAAAGCGATGATTCGGCAAATGGTTTGCAAATGGTTTTATAAGGATGTACAAGTTATCCTCCCGCATGTGACAAGCGATTTCAAATTTTCCATAAAATTTTCCATGCATGTTGAGGAGCATCTATCTTAAAACACAAATATTTGAAAGCGTGATCAATGTGCGGTTCCCTCTTGTATGTGCAATAACTCTTTCAAACCTCGAGGCACATATTGAGGGGTAGCAAACTTGTGAAAACCTCATCCTTCCAAAATGCTTTATCTACTTGATTTGATAAGGGAAGTGATGTTGATATCTTTTAGAAAATAGAAATCACAGAAGTTAATTCTTCCTCTTTCCTCCGTGTGCTAAACGATTTCAAATACATGATGCACATGTTGAGGGGGAGCTCTCTTTCTAAAAATATCAAAAACAATTAAGGTGCAAAATTCTTTGATAAAATATCACAAGCATCTGGATTGATTTTCAAATGGTTTTCAATTGGTTCCAATGGCGGACGAACAATACCAAATAGACCGACCAACTTTACTTTAAGTATGGTGATATAAGGATGATAAGGTTAGGTATTTGTTCCCATGATCCGCCGAACGGAAGGATCTACCTAGGGACTATCCACTAGTTAGTGTAGAGTTCTTAGGTATGATGATAAAAGAAGAAAAATGAGATATGGGAAGAGTGCGGACTGAGACTAAGCTAGTACTGGAATAAACCCAACAAGGTTCTAGTTATGAAGTCTCGGTAAGCACGAAGGGGTTGAAGAATGAAAAAGAATTGAATGTGAAAAAGGGTGAAAACAAATAGCCCTCCATTTATTCAACCTTAGGCGAAACGGGTTCAATTCATATACTACGATGGCAACATCGGTATTGAAGACAAGGCGTCATGGACCCAGTGGCCATACTTGCACAATTCCTAAACTACTCAAGTTCCTCTTAAAAGGACTTGTTTCATTCTCACGAGGAACCGACATTATCTATCGACTTTCTCTTAGAGATTGTTGATATTGAAGAACCCTCTCCCTAGTCTCTGATATAGGAATCCAAATATGCACAAATTGAGTCTAGAGCCACGAGATCATCAATAAATCTCATTAGGACACGTTCAATGAAGACTCTCAGTTTCACACAATGTGGAAAGAGAGATTATATCTTGAGTCCTACGCATTATCCTTGTGGTATTGCCGAGAACATCGAGTGATATGCAATCATATTCACAATGAAGATGGAAAGCTTCGAGCCAACATCAAACAAGCTCCTGGTGGGTGGCATGTGAGGTCTACTCTATAGATCAACCATGTGACAACCGAACAGAAACAATGGGGCGATTCAATCTTTTGAATCAATCACGGTTCAGGTTATGGATTGACGGATACCTTTGAAAAACCGGTCGTTGTGCTCAAAAACTCTTTTCTCTAACATCGACCGTGTATGCGATATTTCAAATTAAAAAGTGTTTATGATTGATAATTGATTTTCATTAAAACCTTCGTTGTATTGCAAAAACAATTTCTATTGGCGATACTCGATTGTTTTTCAAATATCTTTTCATCAATCGAGTGAATCTCTATTATTTGGTTCACTCACTCCGTGTTGTCTTCTTTGAGCGTTCGGTTTGAAACGGCTAGAAGCATCTGCGAAACCCTCAAGAAATTCTTGAATTATACCTGATCCGCGAGCGGTACTTGTACTGATCAACGAGGGAACCGTGGCCGTGTACCTCAATTGACGAAGTGGTCAAAGACTCTCGTGCGCTTTATTGCTAGCTTGTTGTATCGAACGCCCCGGCGTTTTAGCTGTCGGAATGGAGCGGTCAATCCATTGCCGCATGCTCACACATCACATTCATTTCTAAAGAAATCATGATTAGTGCATCAATGACTCTGATATTATCACTCCATGCTTCGCTCTGCGCTGCTGCTAATATCATGAATCAACTAAAGCTTCCTATACTCGATAAGAAGAAATCAAGATCCAGAATGTGAGCATGTCGGTCCAAATGTCACAACATCACATAATATCAACACCACAAAGGAAGAGTCAGAGATTTAATGTGGTTGATGATCTCAAAGCTGGCTCAAATCTCATTATCCGTGGATCGTAAAGACCTCCACTTGGATTAACCAATCATGCAATGTGAAGAATCAATGACTACGAGCTACAGAGCAAAGTACTGCATCAAGAGTGTAAGAACAATTTATAATGTAATATCTGTTTGTATTCAATGTAAGTTTAATGTGTGTTTGAGGTGACCTCCCTTAGGGGGAGATTGTTAGGAATTAGAAATTCCAGGTATTAAAGAGTCGGTCACCTCAAGTATATATAGTCGTTAGAAAGCTCGTAGTCGTAGTTATTTTATGTTAAGTAGTATTTAGTTAAGTAACACCGTGGAGGAGGGCGAGACGGTCTTTACCCTGTATGCTTGATCCACAGCCCGTTGTGTGGCGTTTTATTGTAAGACTATAAATACTCTCTACCTTCCAAGGTAGAGAGTTGGAGCTCATAATAAGATTTTTCTTTCTCTCACTAAGTTCCCTAAACCTCTAACTTTCTCTCTCTAAAAACCTTCTTGTACGCCACTTGTGATTATGGTTTAGTGGGTTTGTTAAATCCAATATGTTACAGGATTGGATTGGTGATGTGTTCACACCAATAAGAAGCCTCCAAATTGACAAGCTGGCAATCCCCTAAGTCACACCCCGACCGTTGTCGGAGGAGACACACATTAGTTGGGGTAATTCATGGGAGATCAAGGTAACCGGGGTTAAGGATGGTAAACAGTGAATCTGGGTATTTTTACCCCTGGTTTTGAGCGCGCTCATGTTTTGGGTGAAGGGTTTTTTTAATTTTATTTTGACTTTTAATCTTAATGTTGACTAATGGTTAAGATTATTTGTAGGGTATGGGAAAGGATATACGGGTGTAACTTGGATCAGTTATTTGGGCCAAAGTGGATAATGTATGGTTTAATTATTGGACTTGGATTTGGTTTTAATATTTTTTGATTTGGTGTTATAGTTTAATTTTGAACACACCAAGGACTAAAGGTGTAAATTGTGAAATGGTAAGGGGTAACTTTGGTAATTTGGTAAAGTGGAATTTAGGGTGTAAAAGTGTAAATAAGGAAAGGTGAGGGGTTGAAATGGTAAATAATGGAAAGTTGAGGGGTTATTTGTGATAAACTCCCAAATCATGTCACATTTCAGAGTGATTTAATCTTTTAAGCACAAAATCCATAAAATAGCATTCCATAAACTTTTGCATCTACTCGTGCTTAGTTTTCTTGAGTTTTGGCTTTCTTTATACTGTTTTGTCATATCTGTACATGCATGCATAAATTCAAAAGAACACTTATGAAATATTAAGCATAAACGGCTCTTTCTTGGTTATTTTGGGTCTATTTTGGTAAAGAAATGGTATGTGTTTTAGCACATATCAGCGGTAAGGGACTTTAAAAAGTTCTTTAGAAGGAAGGGAAGATACGTCAAACAACCGTATGGCTGACAAGAAGATTCGGAAAAGTAAAGAGGGCGAAGATGTAGGGATGATCGAGTGCTTGCTTTAAATGTTGGGACCAAACCACTTTCAAGCGGAAGGATGATCAAAAGGCGTTCGTGGCACATGGGGAATGAGAATCGGCGAGGAGGGGCGAAGAAATTTTTCTCATGGCAAATGATGAGGTATGTCACGAATACTATAGTAGCTCATCACTAGATGATGACTCATTGCATAATGAATATGACAAAGCTGTGCAATATTAGCTTAAAACTAATTAACAAGAACAAACTTTTGAAAAGTCAAAACCAACATTTAGATAAAGAAGTCATAGAATTAAATGCAAAATTGAAACGTCTAGAAAATGGTAAAATAGCAAGTGGTGAATGAACTTTCGCGTTCAACTTCAAACACTAGTTGATCAACTAGATTCTAAAATTGCTAGAATAGTCGAATACTTTAGATATGATATTAGATAGTGTTAAAACTTAACAACCAAAAGGTTTAGTATTCAACAACTTGATCCATCAACTAGTGAAAATAAAGAAACACAATTTGTTAAGCCACTTGAAAAACCACCACATTTGTGGAGGATCCCATGGATCCCATAAAGGAACCGACTAGTGTTAAGCCCGGGATCCGGTAAGTTACCTTTTAATAACTTGATGGTAATAGCGTAGCTTCTTCATCTTGGTGATTTTGTTATCGTTAATAAGAAGAAGTAACTCTCATTTCACCACTAGACAACCACCTTCAAAATATAATCCTATTTTTGCAAGAAACAAAGCTCCATCCTTTTCAAAACCTAATCCATCAAGGAGACCTAATAATGTTTACCCGAGAAGTAATCATCAAATGGGATGGAACCCAAATATTCAAAATGGTTCCTTTTTCAAAACTTTTCTCCGTGGAATGCATACTCATCTTATCCATACATGTCTAACATGAATGGAATGTTTAACACTAATGAACCCATGAACAAATGGGGACCAAACTTTTTGAGTTAATTGTTTTCTTAGGTGTGCTTAAAGGTCGACCTAGACCCGGATGAATGGGTCAAGGATAGCGGGTGCACGAGGCACATGACCGGCAATAAAAATCTATTCTCCACATATGAATCCTTAAATGGAGGTAATGTGGTGTTTGGAAATAGAAAAAGTAAAATCATCGGTAAAGGTACAATTTCTAACAAATCTCTAACCATCAACGATGTGTGTCACGTAGAAAACCTAAACTTTAACCTCTTAAGTATAGGACAAATATGTGATAAAAAGTGCAATGTACTTTTTACCGAAACTGGTAGTAAGATATTAAAAAATGGCATAACCATAGGAAGAGGAATTAGGAAACATGGAGTCTATGTCATTAAAATCGGTAATTGTCACACCCTTGATGAAGCTTAGCGAGGATTACAACATAATCAATATACATCATAAAGAGATATAGCACAATACCATATTTAAATTTAAAATAGTAAAATATTTACAATATTTGTTTCAAGCCCGACTTTGACTAAAATCTTAAAACTTGGTTTCCAAAAGACATCTTCTTATACTTAATGACCATAGACGACACGTGAAGACTTCTTTATGCAAAAGACTTCATGAATCATACTTATTGGCGATCACACGAAATGCATGAGAAGCGGGTCAACTATGAAAATAGTTGGTGATTACGAGGTTTTATGTATTATAAAGCATTTTAATAAAGTCCTCTTATATGTTATAGAATCAAATTTTAGAAAGTCTTTAAATAGTACAAAATATTTTTGAGTATATCCGCTACAAATTTCTTGTCAACTTCGCTTCATGTTATTACAAGTCCATACAAGACTTGTAACATATAAGTTGACATACATTTCGATATGCCAATTAGTAAGTCTAGTAATCAATGCACATATGGTCATAATAAGTCACAATGCAAGCGTCTAAATATATAATAGATCACATTTCTCAGGACAAGGGAGGCTTTGCGTTGCTCATTAGACAAAAGGAGACTTAGTATTGCTCAAATGGAACTTAGTGTTGCTTTCGGATGGAACTTAGTATTGCTCAAAGAGACTTTAACACTTGTCTGAGAACAATATAACATCTATTATATATTATCAATATAAGACTGCTTTCAGAACATGGGAGACTTTAAGACCTAACACGTAAAGGCACATTATAGATCTAAGCATACTAAGGGATCAGGAACAAGCCATAAGGTCACAATAAGTCAAAGGGTTCAGGATATATCAAATAGTCCAAATAAATTCATAATTTAGAACAAAAATATAGTTTAAGATTTAAGTTCATGCATTTCACCCCAAATAAGTAAAATGATAAAAAGGGGACTGTGAACTCACCTTGGCAAAAGCAGTCTAAAGCAGCAGTCAAATAGAATTATTGGATGGCACCGACACGCGACCTATATTTAGTATAACAAGTCTCAGTTTCTAATCCCAAGAAAATTTTATTTAACTTTATTTATTTCACAAGCGTTGTTGTTGTTGTTGTTGTTGTTGTTGTTAGGTTTTAAAATTGTCATTTTCACAAAATGTGTATATTTTGGCTAATAGAACTTGTTTTGAAAACTATGTTGAAAAATATATATTTTAATTTAGAAATAAGTTAGATATAGAGTTTTAACTAGCTTTATAGAAAATATAGCGTTAAACCGGCAAAGGAAGTTTAGCTTAAATAATGTTTATAAGTAAAGTGGATGTTTATTTATGAAATTATATGTATATGTTTTATCAATTGGAGTAAAGTGTATATATATACTTATAAAAGTGTCGAAATAAAAATGAGTTAAGTAATAACTTTATTTAATATTCTCGGTTTTAAATGATAGATATAAGTTAAAAAAAATTCATCATTGTTTGTTTTATGAAAGGAAATGTAATCAATATATATTTTTACAAAAGAAGGCATAACCCGTGTACATGACCTTGTTTGACCGAGGTGACTAATTGTCAATTTTTATAATAAGTTTTACCAAGTTTAAATACTCTATCTAATAAAGGTAAGTAAATGTCTAAGATTTATATTTCAACAATTTGATTTAGAAGTATAAAAACATTCCATTTAGGTTATGAGTAAAACAAAGATGTCGATTTATAATTTGCGTGCAAAACTTATTTTATCTAAACAAGTATGTTTTCAAGTTTTGTTTACCGTTTACATTTTCACTATTTGATCTGTGAGTTGCATTTTTGATAATGAAATCTTTATAATGCAAGATGTGTCGTGAACGTGGGAGGTGGACGAGTAGAGATCACGAGCCATGCGTTTATAGTGTGTTAGAAGAAATTGTAGGTGGGTGATGAGTCGAGAACATGACGGGCGTGAATTGACTTCGAGTTGACACAAACAAAACTAAACATGCCCTTGGGGTGTTTTCTCTTGTGATTCGAGGCAAACAACAATGACACCCACAAACACATTTGACTAGTAACAAAACACAGCGACACATAATATATTATTATGCGTAGAGAACACATAAAATTAAGACCAAGTTTGTTCCGCCACTTTCAGTACGACCGATCACGGGTGAATAACTTCGTACGATCCATACGGGTTTAGGAAGGCGTATGAAATAAACACCCTGATGCGTGGCTTCTTTTCATTCGAACCCTACAATTAAGCCTTAGATAAGCATAAGCTAATAAGCAAGGAAATAAACCAAAACATCAATGAGCGAGAGACTAAATAAACTATTACGTGAGTCAATATAAGCGAAAGCCATTAGGTAAAACAATATAAATTTGAAACAATTTTATGCCTCAAAAACATATGTGCCGAATACAAGTTTTAACCTTTATTAGTTTTTAAGCTTTGATTCGTGTGTTTTCTTTTGTGTTCGACAGCCATGACCAACAACAACACAACAGTCATATTAACAATCAAAAACCATTCGACATTCAAGTATTCGAACATAAGAAAAATATATAACTCGATTTATTAATAAAATAAAAAAAAATCATAACAATCCTTAATCTTACAAAATAAATTGGTGGGTGAGTGATGAACGGACCCAAATTGCTTCGATGGAAGACTGAGATGAATTAAGGCGAATTGATGGTTGAGCAAGCTTCCTTATCCCTTTAATTACAAAACCCCCATGGTAATTATCAAAACCCCTTTGATCTAAGAACCCTAATTTTTCGAATTGAGATGGGAGTTGATGAATACCCTTTTGAGATTGAATCCTTTCATAGGAGATAATTTAGGTTAGTGATAGGGATGGCGAAAACCCACAACATGTTTCTTTCTTCTTTGAGCTTTCCTTGACTCGAATTGATTCACATGCGCCACCTATGTGCTATAGTGCATAGCTTACTAGGTTGAGAGGATGGTGATGGTACAAGGAGTAGGGAACAAATTTTGAAAGGGTTGAGTTATTAAGACCCCCCTATTTGGTTATTAAGACCCCCCCCCCCTTTTTTTTTATTTTTTTTTATTTTTATAATTTTGTTTATATCAAAAGCTATAAATCGAAAATCTTGAACTTGTAAATATAAAGTTTAATAAATAGCGCTTATGCGAAATACGGGCAATGACAAAAGCGTGTTGTCTTTGGAAAAGGGGGGGACAAAGGGGGGACAAGGTGGCAGCTAGGGGGTAGGGAGGGTTGCAATAGTATGACCCTTTTGAAAAAGAAGTAGGCGTGCATTTTGGTTTACAGGGAAGGAGAAGACGAAAAAAAAGATATAGGGGGCGGCATATTTGGAGGATAAGGTAGGGATATATTTTTATTTTTAGTTTTATTATTAGTATTAACTGTATCCTGTACTATATAAACTGTACCGTGTAAATAACGTATTCTCATGTAAGATATTTTCAGTGTCCATATTTTATAAATTTTTATATTTTGGAAACGTCTTGTGGCTTGAGAAATATTATGGTATTATTATACTTTGAAATTAGAAAGTAATTTAAGTGCTAATTTTATTATGGTGTTAATGGAGTACTGCGTGTGGTGCTTAGGGACATTGGAAAACATAGATAACTTTTCGTTTGAGTCATAAAGATCAGAAAATAAATAACTCGCATTTTTCGATATAAATAATAGCGGAAAATTGGCCGTTGTCACACTAATGAACCTAAAGACAAACTATGTCTTACCTCTATGGATGATACTTCGACCTTATGGCATCGAAGATTGAGTCATGCCAATATGCGACTTCTTCAATCGCTATCATCCAAAGATCTAGTAAGATATCTACCTAAGTTAAAATATGAACATCACTTTTGTGATGCTTGTAATGTAGGAAAACAAGTCCATTCGAGTCATAAAGCTAAAACCATGGTGTCTACAACTAAGTGTCTAGAATTACTACACATTGATTTATTTGGTCCATCCGCTATCCAAAGTTATGGAGGCAACTACTACACTTTGGTCATAGTGGATGATTACTCTAGGTACATATGGACAAAATTCTTAAAGAACAAAACGGAAACGTTTAATTACTTTGAAATATTAAGCAAGAAAATCCAAAGACAACTAGAAAGTTCTATAGTGTCAATTAGAATGGATCATGGTAGGGAATTTGATAATGAAGTGCAATTTGGAGCTTTTTGTGACGCTAATGGTATTACTCAAACTTCTAGGCTCCGCGCACTCCCGAATCGAATGGGGTAGTTGAAAGAAAGAATAGAACCCTACAAGAAATGAGTTAGCACCATGCTTAATGGCAATTCATACCTCAAAAGTTTTAGTGCAATGCGTTGATTCTTCAAGCGTACATACTCAATCGAGTCTTAATTAGACCAATCTGGTAAAACTCTATCTGAGTTACTCGAGGCAAAAGCCTACATTAGATCACTTTAGAGTCTTTGGTAGCAAATGTTTTATTCTTAACACTAAAGATTACCTTACAAATTTGATCCTAAATCAACCGAAGGTATCTTTCTAGGTTACTCTCCAAATAGCAAAGCTTACGTCATATTAAACAAAAACAATGAAGGGTAGAAGAGTCACTAAATATTAAATTTGATGAAAGTCCACCCAAACCCTCTCCACCTCTTGTCGATGATGAGATTGTAGAAAGTAAAGCTATAGTAATAAAGAAAAAGATAAATGAAGAAGAAGAACCTTTAAATGATGAAGTCATAAACATTAAAGAGTCAAAAAGATCACCCGTAGATAAGTCATAGGAAAGCTAAACAAAAGAACATTAAGGTCTCAAGTTCAAAACCAAAGTAGCTTATTTTGTTTTGTTTCAACCATAGAACCTAAGAATACACAAGAAGCCATAAAAGATGAAAGTTGGGTAATGGCTATGCAAGAAGAATTAAATCAATTTGTTTCTAATGATGTTTGGACACTTGTCCCTCCACCTAGTAATCAAACCATAATAGGAACCAAATGGGTTTATAAAACAAATTAGATGCAAGCGAGTAGTGTCTAGGAACAAGGCTAGATTCGTTGCCCAAGGGTATAACCAACAAGAAGGAATAGACTTTGATGAGACCTATGCCCCCGTGGCTAGATTAGAGTCTATAAGAATACTTCTTGCGTATGCTTGTGCTAATCTAAAGCTTTATCAAATGGATGTCAAAAGTGCTTTTCTAAATGGTGTTATTAATGAAGAAGTATATGTAGCTCAACCTCCGAGCTTCATCAATTTTGAAAAACCTAAACATGTGTATAAGTTAAAGAAAGCCCTTTACGGTCTTAAACAAGCTCCAAAAGCTTGGTATGATAGACTCAAGTCATTTTTAATTAAACACAACTATATCATGGGGTTAGTTGACAACACACTTTTTACTAAGAAAAGAGAGTCACATATAATCATAGTTCAAATATATGTAGATGATATTATATTCGGATCCACTTGTCAAGACATGTGTGATGATTTCTCTAAAATCATGCATGACGAGTTCGAGATGAGTATGATGGGAGAACTTAGTTTCTTTCTTGGTCTACAAATCAAACAAGTAGAAGATGGTATCTTCTTTAATCAATCTAAATACATAAAAGAGATGTTAAAGAAATTCGGATTAGAAGTCAAAACCAATTAGGACACCAATGTCATCCGACACCAAACTCACTAAAGATGAAGACGGAGAATCCGTAGATAATACTAAATATCATGGCATGATTAGTAGTCTTCTCTACCTCACGGCTAGTAGGCCGGATATCATGTTTAGTGTTTGCTTATGTGCTAGGTTTCAAGAAGACCCTAAAACATCACACCTAGAAGCCGTAAAAAGAATATTTAGATATATTAAGGGTACAACACAATTAGGATTATGGTATCCTAAGGGACAGAGGTAGAAACAATTGTATATGCAGATTCGACCATGCAGGTGATTATGTTGACCGAAAAAGTACAAGTGTGGTATGTACTTTTATGGGATGTTTTTTAACATCTTGGTTTTCAAAGAAACAAACGGCATTAGCAATATCAACAACCGCAGATCGAATCTCCGCGGCAAAGCATGCCAAAAAGAACTATGGATGAAACAAGCGTTAGTTGACTACGACATTCATCTTAGTGACATAGCAATTCTATGTGATAACAAGGGTGCCATAGATTTAAGCAAGAATCTGTATTATTCTGCACAAAGCATATAGAGATTCGTCATCACTTCTTAAGAGACAATGTTCAAAAGGGAACATCTCTATTGAGAAGGTAGCGTCAAGACAACATATAGCGGCGTCCTCACCAAACGTTGAAGAGGAACAATTCAACCTACTTCATCTTGGTCTTGGTCTCATGGAACAAACGTCGTAATTTACTTTTTGACTCTACAAGGTATGTAAACACTAGCCTTCTTCTTTCTGAGTCTAGGATCTCTATTTCACGCACAACTCACAAACAATACGAGAATTTTCAAAACCCAAGATAAGTTTTTCACTTATAACTCATTTTTTTCTTTCAAAACACATAATTACGTACACATCTTCTTTTCAAGGAATAAAACAATTTTTATTCACAAATGGAAACCTCTTTTGGAATGTTTTCTAAAAATGATACCTCTCTTCATTATCAATTTCACAAAAGCAATTTCTCGATTAGGACAAATCGCTTTTTCATTATTAATACAAAGTAAAACCCGTTTTCATTGCATCTCATGTCTTTTGAATGCTAAAGGGGACACATAACTAATATGTGTTTTGGGTACATTCATTTAAGCGACAATGAATTAGGAGCATTGGTATCACAAAATTATGTACTCAAGTACTAACTATGTGTTTTCGGGTTATCTCACATAATATTATGCTTTTCCACTTCTAGTTTATTTTTCTTTTCTTCTTAGGAGTCGAGATAACTGCAACTCCAAATAGTTTGCATATAGGCACACACTAGGCAAAAATGTTTCCAAAAGGAAAATTTTTGTGCTGCCTGGATCACCAGACCCACGGATCCCAGCCTTAATGCTGGACGGATCCCTCAAGGGAAGGATCCGTGGGATCCGTGAGACAGAAGCTATTTTTACCTTCTATTTTTCTCACTTTGGATGAAAACTCCAACATTAGTTTTTTTTTTGGAGTATGTTCTTTAATGCTTGTGTTCTCATGATCACATGCCTTAAATTCATATCTAATCATTAGATTTTAATCCATATTTTGGGTTAAGCATTCATTACAATGCATTATTTTTCTATATATATAACTCCCAAAATGCTTGCATAATTCATCTCATCTTCACAAACAAACAACACCATGTCACTCACAAGCTCTTACAACTTAGATGAATCACCTAGTACAAACAACCCTCATCATGAAACCTAAACTTTTGTACTACCACCTTCCAAAATACCACAATCAAACTCTAGGATATCCACACGGATTAGCATCCGATCTTGTTGTTTAGGAAAATCATCATCAAATGGCTCATCACCATCAAATAACTCACCACAAGATGCTTCCATTATAGCACCTCCTTCATCACCAACAAGTACACCATCTTCATCACCTAAAGTCACTCTTTTGGAACTCCTTAAGACTCCAACAAGATCTCAACAACCAAAACAAAAGAAATAGTCTTTTGACACCTCCACTTCTCCAACACAATATTTCAATGATCTTGCAACATCACCACCCTTAGCTCCCATTAAACTACAAGAACATCTAGGTTCTTTTCCACCACCACTTCCAACCATTCCGGACTTTGATCCGTATTTTCTTATTTTTCCACCACATATTCCGCAACTCACAAATCAAAACAACCCGTAAAACTTCCGTACTCATTACCCACATCACTTACATTGTGAACATTGCCAATCCACTAGGGAAATTGCAATAGAAGTTAGCGAAGAAATGCGATTCATACTCAACCTCATCCTTGATCGCATCAATACCATTACTCATCAAAACCTCCATCCATAACTGTGACACACGGTAAATTTCCACTAAAATTTAACTGATAATTAGTAATTTATTATTACTAAGCCTAATTCATTAAGCATGCATAAGCTTTGCCTGAGCATTTGAGTAGATAACTCGCATACAATAAAAATTTCACCACACTTGCATTCATATCATTTTATGATATTTCATTTTTGTCTTATGATTTAAATTATAAGATGAGAGGTTATCTCGTTTTCCCGTGGCCGACCTTGCCATTACCGACACACTATGATAAGGACTAGATAAAACAAATAACAAATGGCCGCGACATGGAATATTACAAAGATAAAATATTTCAGAACCGTAACAATAAAATACTACGAAGTTATCAAACAATGAAACTTTGGTCACAATATGACTTCGCAGGACATAAAATGTTTGACACACTATCATTTAAACAATAACTTTTATAAGGCTCAAGTGCAAACATACATAAGTATAATCTTTGTAGGCATACATTTTATACAATAATTTTCCTACATACATATACTTACTCAAATGAATTAAAAGTTTACATATACCTAAGTAAAACATTACATGTACAAACCCACCTAGATGCAATATCACTAAAATAAAATCTTTACTTTAAAGACTTGAGATATTGTCTTTGACCCTCTCATCCACACACGACAAAACAAGGTACCCAAAATCAGGAAAAGGGAAGATAGCAATCTTCTTCTTCAACCTATGCCCCTAGCCTCTACTAGGCCGAATATCACCAAAAAGATAACCAACATATTCATCCAAATATTCCTCATCTTTCATACCATATTCATGTAAGTTTTGCTTCCCCAAACCTCTCTTGATGCGCTGCTACCCTTCAATGGAATCCAAGGAAGATCAAGTTAACCACAAGAAAGAAACAAATCTTCCACCAATCTATCTTGAGCTTATATCCAATATTCCTTTGGTTTTGGAAGTAAACTATTTTTGGCTTCAAACAAAGATGCAAGATGAAAAGGGCTTGGTCAAAGACTCCTCTCTTAATCCCTTCTTAAGCAACTCGAATGACCAAGGACACATACAAATCAAATCTCCACACACCACAAAAGTGATATTCTCAAGAGTGTCAGAAGCCGGTTGGGTTGCTCGAATCAGTTAAGGGTTTGATTTGTGTGGGGTTCCTCGAGTTAGCTTTCATCCTCAACGTTTTCTCATCTCACACTTGATAAGGTTCATGGTCTTTCTCTTCCTTGTAGTTTCGTTGTAACATAAAGTTCGATAATGACATGTTATTTGGTGGTGTCTTGTTGTGATTCGAATGCATAAGTAAGGGTTATCATTGTTGATTAAGCTTATAAATTCAGTAAATAATAGATTCTCATTTTGTTGTTGAGCTCTTGTGTTTGTGTTGTCGAGACTATGAACCAAAGGAAAACAAAAGTGTAGGTTTTACAAAAGTTAGAGCACAAGGTGATGTTAAAAATCTTTGTGATTGTTAAACAATTCATGTTACCTTGGACTTAAGTGGTCATTGCAATTTGTGCGATTTGGTTTTGAGAAATGGAAGTTAGAGAGGATAAGTTTTATAAATCCTACAAAAGTCGAATGATATTGAATCTGGAAAATTTAATGTTAGTTGTGAAGCCATGTTTAGTACTCAAAAATTTGCCTAATAATAATAATCTAGCGTAACCGGGTTGAGTAGTACTCAACTACCGTATGGCCTTATCGCTTCCTTGTTCGAATATGTTAAGCTAACATATTAGCCTCGAGCATCATCCGAGTTGATATGGTTATATGACTAGCACTTGTGTCTGAAACAAGTCACCCTTGCGTAAGTCTTGTTGACCCCCTTTTTGTGAGTCGAAAGAACCAACCCCACGGTGGTCATCGCCCGCAGTGCAAGGTCGAAGTTCAGTGTAAAAAACAAGTACTTTAACACTACATTTTGGAAGGTATAGTGACCTCTAAAGGTCTTGGTGTAAATTTAATTGTGAAACATTATTTGGCTACTTTCCTTACTATAAAACCAAATGCTTAGTACCATGTCTTAGAAATATTTTGTGTCAAAAAGTCTCGATTTCCCAATCCTAGGACATACTACAGTTTACCTGTGTATCAAAATCCAGGTTACTCACATTAAACACTTGCGCCAAATGAAATGCTAAAAACATGCATTAAAGCCTTCCTGTATTACTTTGGGCCACAGCCCAAGATATAGCTCCAAAGAAAGTTGTCAAATTTATCTTCAAGCCAGGCCCATTCTTGTCACTTCAGGCCTAGGCCTAATCTGTTTCCCCTGCTGCGAACAACATCGGGCCGCAGCCCATGACAGTTCGGGTGTTCGCTTGGTAGTCTTAGCCAACCCGCAAAAATAAACCCAACGTGTGTAATCGGAAGTCAAACTATGAACCAAAACTCATTCCATATTTTTCTTTCTTTCTATTTGTACATATTGTCTCGCGCCAAAAGTTTCACTACAAGTAAACATGTATGATGGTGTGACATAAACAACAAATGTTTTAAAACGTGATTCACATAATAATGTCTACGTCAAAATGTAACAGCAATGTGTAAACAAATGTATGTCAAGTGAACTTCCCGTTTAGAACAATGTACATTAAGAACAAGTCTTAATAAATAAATATAAGCCACTAAACAAATTTATGGTTCATTGAATTGGAAGACTTCAAATCTAACTCAAGTATTTTCTAAAAACAATTAGAAAATAAATCAACCATATATATAATTTTGGCAATACCATTTTGTGTCAACAAAAATAAGTGTATATACATTTATATACTTACTAGTGGAACATTGTAATTAGTTGTTTTAAATCAAACCTTGGATTTTAAAACCATTATAATGTCAACATGAAAGGAATAAATATACTTTCGTATACTTACTATTAAAACCACATAATCATTTTCTTACAAATAAAAGTTAGTTTCATCTCAATTATAAAAAAGCGATGGAACTATTTTAAGTAAAGAATACTTACAACAATGAACTAAATATTGCCCTCCTTATCTAGGTTGCGTGTCGGTGCCGTTTCACAACAAACACTAAATCCCGCTTTTGGATTGCACTTTAACTAAGGTGAGTTTCATAGCCCCACTTTTACTTGATAAATTGTTTTATACATTTTGGGGTGAGAAATATGCAAAACATTTTATGGACCAAAACTATAACATGATTACTATTACGTGGTTTAGCCTAAGCCCTTATGTCCCTAGAGAATGCCCTTTTTCATGAACCGTCAATTCCCCATTGGGAAATGCGAATGTTATAAATAGATCTATTGAGGGTGACTCCTCTGTTCGGTTGGCCATGCTTAGGCCAAAGCGAAAGCGTATACCATGTCGAACCAAGTGTTGAGGGAAAAAACACTTGCTATGGGCCCCTATATTGTATGACATCTTTTAGCATACAGAAACGGTCGTAGTATCGGTTGCATGAACTTAGAGCTAACGTAATAGACTTTCATCCATATAACATTATATTCGTTGTAATGATTATATGACTCTGCTTATGGTCCAAACTTACTATTTTAACTTAAACCTATGAACTCACCAGCTTTTAGGTGACCTTTTAGCATATTTTCTCAGGTGTTTAAGTTATGTTCATGAAGGCAAGGCAAGAAGCGGATGTATGGTCGTAATAGTATTAAAAGAAGTGTTTTTACACAAAAATGATGTTTTTACATTGGGACCACTAAAACTAATGGGATGTGCCCATTTATTTAAACTATGTTGTAAGACAATGTTTTAAATCTATTTTATGAAATCAAACGGAATATGTATTCCGTTCTTTATTTTTTGTGTTATGATTCACCAATCCCGTAATGCTCCCGAATAACACGTATGCTTCCGCTAAACCAAATTTGGGGGTGTTATAGATTGGCATCAGAGCCAAGGTTATAGAGAACTAGGTACATATAAACCCTAAACTATAACTACTTTTCACTAAAAACATCATACTACGACTGTACTGCCGCTTGCCTTACTTGCCATTTTACTTAGAGTTTATTTAAATAGGACTACATGTTTTATTTCCTACTTACTTATGCACTACTTCATATTCATTATGAGCATATTTTCCACATACTTACACATATGCACCGTCTTGTCACAGGACTATGCCTTCACGCATTCTTCACTCACGATGTTCAGGAGGATATCCTACTAGCTCACTCACCTACCCCCCGTCAGCTTGCACACTTAGCCACGATCCGATATTAGGGCCACATTAGCATCTCAGCCAGTTATTACACCTACTCCATCTATACCTACCCTTACCACCACTCCATCAGCTTTGTTGACGCGCAGGCAAAACCCCGCATGATTGTGTAGAGTGCCTGGATATCGAGGCGGTATTCATTTGTGCTGCACTAGCTTCTCGAGATGACCCGCGGCTGCTTACATGGGTCCTTCTTCTACTCGCCAGAGTCACGACACCATCACCTCTGAGTCACCACCTCATCGAGACTCAGGAGATCTACTGATTCCTACTCAGATGAAGACCCGGGAAGAAGATCGGAAGAGGATCCTGAGGAGGAACTACCGAGCCTATCTTGACTGAGAGTGTCCCTGGACATGTTAGCACAGCAGCAGATATGGATATACTAGGTTTGGAGATTGTCCATAGTATTTAGGAGCTAGGACAAAGCTCCAGGATGGCTCAGAGATTGAGCGATGGTATGGACATTGATGCACCATTTGGATTGGGACAGAGAGCTGCTTTCCTCCACAGCCAGGAGGAAAGTAATGAGATTACTTGGAGAGATATTGATTGTGTGATCAGTTTTGCACCACACATCGCCAATCCGAGCTATAGTCCATCATCACCTTCATTCATACCATCTGCAGCAGACATGGAGCGCCTTGAGCGCGCCACTAGACAGCTTGAGACCATTGAGGAAGCTGCACCGGTTGAGGCACAGTCCGAGCCAGACTTATCAGGATCTCCAGATGGTGATCTGACCCTCACTGAGAGGATATTTATTCAGCTGGACTCTCATGAGACTTTGCTAGGAGTCCATACTGATCAGCTAGACAGAGTCGATCCAACACGCTTGCAAGCTTGCGACGGCGTGTTGAGGTTTAACCGGGTTCTGATGTATTGTTTGAGAGCGTGGAGCTCGAGAGACACGAGCGGATTCGACTGGGTTTTAGGGTTGAGGCTCAGGTTGAGGATGTCAGAGAGCTGGATAGCAGAGCACGAGCCTTGGGCAGAGGTCAAGCTCAGATGCACGGACGACTAGAGGAGCTAGAGCACGTCCAGTGGATGGCTAGAGATACTGCCGGAGAGGAGTGGCAGAGGACTACTGGTTTAGAGTCTATGTTAGCATCTCAGATGAGACGTGCTCGCGAGTTTGGAGGATCGCCCGAGAGTCGATTGCTACCATTGAGCGACTCCGTACCGAGCGTGGATATCCTTAGATATGATTTCATGATGTACCACACTAAACTGGATTTATAACAGTTAGTGTTAGTTATCACTCTTGTACTTCAGTTGTATTTCGTTGTATTTTGTTGTATTTGGTTGTATTCCAGCTAGTATCTCATCATGTACCGTAGGAACCTTGTAACTGAAGTTCTATCTATGTCAAACTTATTTTCCTATCCAATTGTCTCTTTTTTTATAGATTGCTCATATGATCTACAATATTTACACTATTACTTGGCACTTACCTTGTTTGGTTACGTATCTCATTACCTTTCTTACTGCAGAAATGCCGCCAAAACGAAGATCGAAACGTACCAACCATGGTGGAGCTTCCAATGCTCCTATTCCAGCGAGGGTTACTCAACAAGCGCAAATAGCGCTACTATTCCAAACAGAGTCACACACGATCAGGGCTGCTGAAAGCCTACTCCTGCTAGGGTTACTCCAATCCAACCTATCATGAATCAAGCCATGATTGACCAACTAGTCAATGAGCGAGTGAACGCCGCTTTAGCTGTAGCAAATCACTCATCTACTAATGCTAGAACTTCGAGACCACCCACTCACAGCCGCACTTGTACTTATCAAGACTTTCGTAAAACCATGACTGGAGGTTTTAGTGGAACCAAAGGAGCTGTCGGTCTGACTAGATGGATCGAAAAGCTCGAGACTGTGTTCCGAATCTGCAATTGTGAAGAAGAGTCTAAGGTTAAGTATGCATCATTCACTTTCACGGATGCTGCCTTAACCTGGTGGAACAACTTCCTGAAATCTGCTAGTTTCGATGTTGCCTATGCCATGCCATGGGAGAACTTCAAGGAAATGGTACTTCGAAAGTACTGTCCTTGTAATGAGATTAAGAAGCTCGAGCATGAGTTTTGGAACCTCAAGGTTCAAGGCACCAATATGGCTGCTTATAATCAGCGATTTCAAGAACTAGCCTTATTGTGTCCTGAAATGGTTCCCACTGAGACCCGATTGTTAGAGAGATACATCGGAGGACTGTCCCAACCTATCAAGGGCAATGTCACCACTTCTAAGGCTGCTGATCTTCATGAAACTATCGAAGTAGCCAACAAACTCATGGACCAAGTGATTGAGGATTCCATGGACAAAGTGGTTGACAATAAGAGGAAATGGGATGACCATTCTCAAGGTTACAACAACTATGAAGACCGTGGCAACAACAATAGGAACAACCGCAACAATCAAAACAAGAGGCAAAATGTTGCTAGAGCTTATCACGTGGTATTGGGAAAGAAAACCGTACTCATGGATACGCACCATTGTGTAATCGATGCACACCGCATCACAAGGGGCATTGTACTGTCAAGTCTGCGTAGAAAATTGGACACTTAACCAGGCGCAGTCCAAATCATTGGCGCGGTTCAAACGGCTCCATTTCGGACCCAAAGCTAATATAACTTGCTTTGGTTGTGGTGAGAAAGGACATTATAAGAATGAATGCCAAAGACCGGAAACCAAGGCCATGGAGGAAACCAAGGAAACTGAGGAAATCCAGGAAGCCATGGGAATGGTAGGATTCAAGGAAATGTTGGGACGGTAATCAGGGAAATGGAGAAGGAGCTCGTGGGAGTCTATGCCGTAACCAAAGTGGAATCTCGGAAGACCGAATGTTGTGACGAGTACGTTCCTTATAAATAACCGTTATGCATCCATATTGTTTGATACGGGAGCCGATAGGAGTTTGTTTCTAATGCATTTAGTCCACTACTCGATATTGCCCCAACTGCATTAGGAAATGCATACAACGTGGAATTAGCTAACTGTAATGTAGAAAGGGTAGATACCATCATAAGAGGTTGCACCCTTAACCTGTTAAACCACCCATTCAATATCGACTTGATACCAGTAGCATTGGGTAGTTTCGATGTCATCGTCGGGATGGATTGGTTAGCAAAATATCATGCTTCCATCATTTGTGACGAAAAGCTCGTTCGAATACCCTATGGAGATGAAGTCCTAACAATAGAAGGAGAGCGAAGTGACAGAAGAAACGCATCAAGGCATGTCATTTCTATACCAAGGTGTTAAGGTGTATCGAGGAAGGATGTCACATCTTCCTAGCACAAATCACCGGAAAGGACGAAAGAGAAAGGAAGAAAAGCGTCTGGAAGACGTACACCAATAGTGAGAGAATTTCCGAGTCTTTCCGAAGATTTGCCAGGACTCCGCCGATCCGAAAAGTTGAATTCGGATCGATCTAGTGCAGTGCAGCGCCGATGCAAGAGCACCTTATCGATTAGCTCCGACGAAACTCGGGAGTTGTCAAACCAGGTTGTCAGAACTTTGCGGAAAAAGGATTCATTAGACCGAGCTCATCACCATGGGGAGCACCGGTCTTATTCGTCAAAAAGAAGGACGGAACTTCGGAATGTGCATTGACTATCGTTGAATAAACTAACCATTAGAACCGCTACCCACTAAATCCGATGACTTATTCGATCAAATTCAAGGTTCAAGCGTTTATTCAAAAATCGACTTAAGGTCCGGATACCATCAACTAAGAGTTCGGGAAGAAGAAATTCCCAAAACCGCCTTGAGCTTCGTTATGGACATTACGAGTTCCAAGTCATGCCTTTTGGGTTAACCAGCGCCAGCGTGTTCATGGACCTCATGAACCAAGTGTGTAAACCCTACCTGTATAAATTTGTGATCGTATTCATTGACGATATCCTAATTTATTCCAAGAGTGAGAAAGAACACGAAGAACATCTTAGATTGATCTTAGAATTGTTGAAGAAGGAAGAATTGTATGCGAAGTTCTCGAAGTGTGAGTTTTGGATACCTCTGTGCAATTCTAGGGCATGTAATCGGCGGTCGGGGTATTCATGTAGATCAGCTAAGATCGAGTCAATAAAGGATTGGGCACACCCACAACTCCCTCTTGAAATCACATGTAATTCTTAGGACTTCATTGGATACGGAAGATTCATTGAAGGTTTCTCAAAGATTGCCAAATCTTTAACCAAGTTAACCGAGAAAAACACCAAGTTTGACTGGGGAGAAAAAGAAGAAGAAGCTTTTCAACTTCTTAAAGAAAAGTTGTGTAGTGCACCTATCTTGGCCTTACCAGAGGGTAGTGAAGACTTTGTTGTTTATTGCGACGCTTCACACAAAGGGCTTGGAGCGGTGCTAATGCAAAGAGAGAGAGTGATAGCATAACGCCTCGCTTGATTGAAGACTCATGAGAAAAACTACACAGCATACGACTTGGAGTTGGGATCAGTTTGTGTTCGCACGAGATTTGGAGACACTACTTGTATGGCACAAAGTGTAGGTATACTCGATCACAAAGTCTACAACACATTTTGGATCGAAGAACCGAACATGAGACGGCGCCGATGGTTGGAATTACTCAGTGATTATGACTGCGAGATTCGTTATCATCCGGGTAAAGCGAATGTAGTTCTTGATGCTCTCGGGAAAGAGACCACAACCTCTTAGACTCAGATCCTTGGGTATGACAATTAGTTCACCTCTTCCAACCAAGATTCTTGAGGCTCAATTAGAAGCACTCAAGGAAAAATCGCCTGAATGAGAACCTTTACGGAATGCCAAAAAGTGAAAATGGATTCGTGAAAAGGTCGGATGGAACTTTGTGTTTCAAAGAGCGAAGTTGGATACCACTCTACGGAGGAATTCGACATTATTATGCTGCGAATCCCACAAGTCTAAATACTCCATACACCCGGATCCGGACAAGATGTACCTTGATCCAAGAAATTGTACTGGTGGCCAAACATGAAGGCATTGCAACATATGTCGCCAGGTGTTTAACATGTTCAAAGGTCAAAGCTGAACATCGAGAGACCCTCGGTCTACTAGTACAACCGAAATCCCGAGTGGAAATGGGAACGCATAACAATGGACTTTATCACTAAGTTACCTAAAACCTCTAAAGGCTACGACACTATTTGGGTAATAGTTGACCGTCTTACCAAGTCAGCACATTTTATACCGATGAAAGAAAGTGATGGAATGGAAAAACTTGCACAACTATACCGAAGGAAATCATGCGCCATGGTGTACCAATTTCCATCTTTTCGCAGAGAGATAGCCGTTTTACCTCAAACTTCCGAAATCACTTCAAGATGCTTTAGGGTCTAACCTCAACATGAGCACCGCTTACCATCCTCAAACTGATGGACAAAGCGAAAGAACAATCCAAACACTGGAGGATATGCTAAGAGCATGTGTGATAGACTTTGAAATGGTGGGATAAGCACACACTAGCGGATTTTCATTACAATAATGACTATCACACAAGTATCAAAGCCGCACCATATGAAGCACTCTATGGTCGGAAGTGTAGATCACGTGTGTTGGGCCAAGTTGGAGAAAGTCAACTTACGGTCGGAGTTAATCCAAGAAACTACCGAGAAGATTGTGCAAATCAAAACCGACGCAAGCGCCTCGTGACCGTCAAAAGAGCTACGCGGATAAAGAAGAAACCACTTGAGTTTCAAGTGGGAGATAAAGTTATGCTCAAAGTTTCGCGCGTGGAAGGCGTGATCCGTTTCGGAAAGCGTGGAAAGTTAAATCCTCGTTATATTGGACCTTTCAAAATTCTCGAGAATCGGTCCGGTAGCATACCGAATTTACCACAAGAACTCAGCACTGTGCACAACGTGTTTCACGTGTGCAACTTAAAGAAATGCCTTTCCAACGAAACTCTTGCTATTCCTTTGGAAGAAATCCAAGTTGACGAAAGATTGAATTTTGTAGAGGAACCCATTGAAATTATGGATAGAGAAATCAAACGGCTTAAGCAAAGCCGCATCCCGATCGTCAAAGTCCGTTGGAACTCTCAAAGAGGTCCGAATACACGTGGGGCGTGAAGACCAATTCAAGCGCCAAATACCCACCTTTTCTCTACTTCACCAAGTAATCCTAACGAAAACCGGGGACGGTTTTCTCTCTTCAAGCGGGGAGGATGTGACACATTAAAATTTCCACTAAAATTTAACTGATAATTAGTAATTTATTATTACTTAGCCTAATTCATTAAGCATGCATAAGCTTTGCCTGAGCATTTGAGTAGATAACTCGCATACAATAAAAATTTCACCACACTTGCATTCATATCATTTTATGATATTTCATTTTTGTCTTATGATTTAAATTATAAGACGAGAGGTTATCTCGTTTTCCCAGTGGCCGAAACCTTTGCAGCGTCTGACACTATGATAAGGACTAGATAAAACAAATAACAAATGGCCGCGACATGGAATATTACAAAGATAAAATATTTGAGACCGTAACAATAAAATACTACGAAGGAGAAAGTTATCAAACAATGAAACTTTGGTCACAATATGACTTCGCAGGACATAAAATGTTTGACACACTATCATTTAAACAATAACTTTTATAAGGCTCAAGTGCAAACATACATAAGTATAATGCGTAGGCATACATTTTATACAATAATTTTTCCTACATACATATACTTACTCAAATGAATTAAAAGTCTACATATACCTAAGTAAAACATTACATGTACAAACCCACCTAGATGCAATATCACTAAAATAAAATCTTTACTTTAAAGACTTGAGATATTGTCTTTGACCCTCTCATCCACACACGACAAAACAAGGTACCCAAAATCAGGAAAAGGGAAGATAGCAATCTTCTTCTTCAACCTATGCCCCCTGAGCCTCTCCTAGGCCGAATATCACCAAAAGAAGATAACCCAACATATTCATCCAAATATTCCTCATCTTTCATACCATATTCATGTAAGTTTTGCTTCCCCAAACCTCTCTTGATGCGCTGCTACCCTTCAATGGAATCCAAGGAAGATCAAGTTAACCACAAGAAAGAAACAAATCTTCCACCAATCTATCTTGAGCTTATATCCAATATTCCTTTGGTTTTGGAAGTAAACTATTTTTGGCTTCAAACAAAGATGCAAGATGTAAAGGCTTGGTCAAAGAATTCCTCCTTAATCCCTTCTTAAGCAACTCGAATGATCAAGGACACATACAAATCAAATCTCAAACACACCACAAGAGTGATATTCTCAAGAGTGTCGAGAAGCTGTGGGTTTTCTCGGAATCAGTTAAGGGGTTTGATTTGTGCGGGGTTCCTCGAGTTAGCTTTCATCCTCAACGTTTTCTCATCTCACACTTGATAAGGTTCATGGTCTTTCTCTTCCTTGTAGTTTCGTTGTAACATAAAGTTCGATAATGACATGTTATTTGGTGGTGTCTTGTTGTGATTCGAATGCATAAGTAAGGGTTATCATTGTTGATTAAGCTTATAAATTCAGTAAATAATAGATTCTCATTTTGTTGTTGAGCTCTTGTGTTTGTGTTGTCGAGACTATGAACCAAAGGAAAACAAAAGTGTAGGTTTTACAAAAGTTAGAGCACAAGGTGATGTTAAAAATCTTTGTGATTGTTAAACAATTCATGTTACCTTGGACTTAAGTGGTCATTGCAATTTGTGCCGATTTGGTTTTCTGTCGAAATGGAAGTTAGAGAGGATAAGTTTTATAAATCCTACAAAATTCGAATGATATTGAATCTGGAAAATTTAATGTTAGTTGTGACACCATGTTTAGTACTCAAAAATTTGCCTAATAATAATAATCTAGCGTAACCGGATTGAGTAGTACTCAACTACCGTATGGCCTTATCGCTTCCTTGTTCGAATATGTTAAGCTAACATATTAGCCTCGAGCATCATCCGAGTTGATATGGTTATATGACTAGCACTTGTGTCAGAACAAGTCACCCTTGCGTAAGTCTTGTTGACCCCCTTTTTGTGAGTCGAAAGAACCAACCCCACGGTGGTCATCGCCACAGATGGCAAGGTCGAGTTCCGTGTCAAAAACAAGTACTTTAACACTACATTTTGGAAGGTATAGTGACCTCTAAAGGTCTTGGTGTAAATTTAATTGTGAAACATTATTTGGCTACTTTCCTTACTATAAAACCAAATGCTTAGTACCATGTCTTAGAAATATTTTGTGTCAAAAAGTCTCGATTTCCCAATCCTAGGACATACTACAGGTTTACCTGTATCAAAATCCAGTTACTCACATTAAACACTTGCCAAATGAAATGCTAAAACATGCATTAAAGCCTTCTGTATTACTTTGGGCCACGACCCAAGATATAGCTCCAAAGAAAGTTGTCTAATTTATCTTCAAGCCAGGCCCATTCTTGTCACTTCAGGCCTAGGCCTAATCTGTTTCCCCTGCTGCGAACAACATCGGGACGCTGACCCATGACATGTTGGTGTTCGCGGTAGTCTTAGCCAACCCGAAAAAATAAACCCAACGTGTGTAATCGGAAGTCAAACTATGAACCAAAAACTCATTCCGCATATTTTTCTTTCTTTCTATTTGTACATATTGTCTCAACGCCAAAAGTTTCACTACAAGTAAACATGTATGATGGTGTGACATAAACAACAAATGTTTTAAAACGTGATTCCATAATAATGTCTCGTCAAAATGTAACAACAACGTGTAAACAAATGTATGTCAAGTGAACTTCCCGTTTAGAACAATGTACATTAAGAACAAGTCTTAATAAATAAATAGAAGCCACTATACAAATTTATGGTTCATTGCATTGGAAGACTTCAAATCTAACTCAAGTATTTTCTAAAAACAATTAGAAAATAAATCAACCATATATATAATTTTGGCAATACCATTTTGTGTCAACAAAAATAAGTGTATATACATTTATATACTTACTAGTGGAACATTGTAATTAGTTGTTTTAAATCAAACCTTGGATTTTAAAACCATTATAATGTCAACATGAAAGGAATAAATATACTTTCGTATACTTACTATTAAAACCACATAATCATTTTCTTACAAATAAAAGTTAGTTTCATCTCAATTATAAAAAAAAAAACGATGGAACTATTTTAAGTAAAGAATACTTACAACAATGAACTCAATATTGCCCTCCTTATCTAGGTCGCGTGTCGGTGCCGTTTCACAACAAACACTAAATCCCGCTTTTGGATTGCACTTTAACTAAGGTGAGTTTCATAGCCCCACTTTTACTTGATAAATTGTTTTATACATTTTGGGGTGAGAAATATGCAAAACATTTTATGGACCAAAACTATAACATGATTACTATTACGTGGTTTAGCCTAAGCCCTTATGTCCCTAGAGAATGCCCCTTTTTCATGAACCGTCAATTCCCCATTGGGAAATGCGAATGTTATAAATAGATCTATTGAGGGTGACTCCTCCGTTCGGTTGGCCATGCTTAGGCCAAAGCGAAACGTATACCATGTCGGAACTAAGTGTTGAGGGACAAAACACTTGCTATGGGCCCCTATATTGTATGACATCTTTTAGCATACGAGCTAAGTAGTATCGGTTGCATAAACTTAGAGCTAACGTAATAGACATTCATCCATATATCATTATATTCGTTGTAATGATTATATGACTTTGCTTATGGTCCAAACTTACTATTTTAACTTAAACCTATGAACTCACCAGCTTGTAGCTGACCTTTTAGCATATTTTCTCAGGTGTTTAAGTTATGTTCATGAAGGCAAGGCAAGAAGCGGATGTATGGTCGTAATAGTATTAAAAGAAGTGTTTTTACACAAAAATGATGTTTTTACATTGGGACCACTAAAACTAATGGGATGTGCCCATTTATTTAAACTATGTTGTAAGACAATGTTTTAAATCTATTTTATGAAATCAAACGGAGTATGTATTCCGTTCTTTATTTCTTGTGTTATGATTCACCAATCCCGTAACGCTCCCGAATAACACGTATGCTTCCGCTAAACCAAATTTGGGGGTGTTACATTGGGTAACGTATTCTTTTGATTTATTTCTAATAAGAATATGATGTTGAAAATTACTTTGTGTCTTTTACTTATGTCAATTTCAGTCATTATTCATTGTTAAATTGCTTTAAGTACTTAATTATTCCTTTTAACGATAGTGAATAGGGAACAACAATATATATATATATATATATATATATATATATATATATACTAGTGTCAAAACCCGTCCGATGGACGGGTATGACTTGTGGTTTTTATTTTCAGGTTTTAGTAGAACAAATATATACTAAAAAGTAATTAAAAGCTAAATTAAACAATTTACAACTATAAGGAGGAAAATAAATATTGATAAGCGCAAAGCATAATTAAAAAAAAAATAAGTTTAAATAACTTGTTTGTTTTATACAAAACAATGAATATGGTGTATGTACAAAACAATAATGGCTATTCAAATCCGACTTAAGAATTCTTTATAAACGACATTTGTAGTTGAGTTGCAATAGTTGGCGTCTTCATCTAAACATAGAACCTTCAATCCTCGTTGGCTCTTGACTCTTGACACAGCTACATATAGTTGACCGTGTGAGAATACGGGTTTTGGTAAAAACAAACCATCCGGTAAAAGTTGTTAAAGAGGCACACCTTCCTACAAATGAGCTCAAAAGAGCAAATTTTCCAGCATTTGTTGGTCCATAAACAAAGCACTGAAATACGCCAACAAGTGCTCTCAACAGCTTCCTTCCTGTGA
>OU343224.1:206871790-206920730 GCA_910596185.1 Chrysanthemum makinoi
AAGGAAAACTGAGATCACCAACCCGGCATAAAAGAGCTTCAAATTTCGTAAGTAACAACAAATATCGGCACAAATTAATGTTGTGAAATCCCTAAAGTAACGACTAACTATCAATGGTACAAAGGCTTTCATAAATGTTTTTATCATATCGAATCTTACCATCCTGGTGGAAAGGAAAGGCAAAAGCACATCATATAGCAAGCCAAAGAAAACTGCATACTGTGACGTACATTTCGCAGATAATGAGTTACGAATCCTTACATATGCTTGATTCTTAGCGGCAACATAGATGATTTTTCAAGAGTAGTACTTTTAAATGCCCATTAAAAAAAAAAAACTTGCGTAAGGATATGTGATCCACCTGGTATCTGTGGTGACTGAAAACCCGGTAGCATCCTTGTGCCATAACAAATCCGCGCAATCATTCGAAAGTGTATTTCGGCTAACAACATCCTTGGAAATCAAATTACAGCTAGAAAAATAAGCCAAAAACACGTCCAACATTTGTATTTTTAGCCAAAATCGACAAAAAAAAAAATCAGTTCATTGACTACATGCCTAAAGTGGCAATCCTTTATCGCGTACAATGTTTTGGGCAGCATAATACAAAAACCGTCGAACATTGATATTTTACCCCAATATAGTAATGACGTACTCAGCATAACCTGTAAACGATCTTTTCGCTTTCTTTAGTTGTTTGTGATCTTAATGTTAATACAATCTTGAAACTAACTAAGATCAATGCTAATAAATAATGTATTTCACAAAGTAATAACCTTACCAGGAGCAGTAAATAAGTCTCTATATATACACTTGTAGGTCGCCGGCTGGTTTTCTGTTCCACATAGGTTTAACCTGCGTCATTACATGGCTCCTTCATTAGAGTCAAAAGATACTGACCACTTCCATTTTATTGAATGGGCATGTTCGTACTCCACCTGGCCAAGTGATTGTGGTCAATGTGCATTTGGGGAGTAACCTTTGGTATATTTTTTTTCTACACACTTAGGGTCTTGATTGCAAACCATCTTTTCGCTTTCCATATAAGATTCAAAATACATTATCAATCAATATTTATTCAAAAGAAATCAGATGTGGAAAAAATTCACCACCAAGTTTGAACACGTTATGGTTTGATCTATTTTTCGTCACTTTACTTCACCAAAACTTATCTTATTTTCTAACCAATAAACCGACCTACAAACCTACAACTGTCATAATTACCTTAGTAACAAAAGATCGGGTATGGGTGTTACCTGTCTACAACTACTAAAACCATCACGTAGGTACATGTGTTTTCAAAGCTCGCTTAGAACCACACCCCTATTCTCTAATAGTTTCGTGATCATCCCCTCCGTTCCGCTTCCGTATGTAGTGTCCCCAATTTCTTTGATAGTCATCGCTTGCAGAAATATTGTGATTAAATATGGAAGTTCGGAAAGGCGGCGCAAAGGTTCTAATTCTACATGAAACTTTGAGAAACTCAAGCTCTGATGTAGTATCTTTAGCTTAAAAAAATAATATGACGGTGATGTGTATGGTTATTTATATCTACGAAAATCATTTTTATGACTCGCCTCCCTCCATCATTGAGTAGAAGAAACCATTTTTTTTAGTACCTTGACCATTGAGTAGAAATGAAAAGCTTTTTTTTTACCTTGTGATTTGTGAGTAAAGGAAAACGCATTTTTTAATACCTTGTGAAAAAGTTCCTCACGCGGAAACTAATTTTTTATACCTTTGGGGAAAGTGCCGTCGGCGAATGTTTTATATTATCTATACTACTTTATAATGCATTTAGGCCTTTTAAAATATTTTAGAAGGCTTAAAATTAAGATAAGGAGCTCTAATCATGATGACATTGCACTTCTTAACAAACTCCAAGCCTAACTTCTAACACACTCCAAGCACAAACCCTAACCACAAAATTATTAGAGGAACTCCAATTATAATGTACTGTATAACTCTCAACTAAAAATTTTGCATCTTTATTTTCAAATTAAATATCTTTTTATCCCTTATTTATATTATAATCTAATTTCAACCCTATTTTGATCTAAAATTTTATGCCTTTAATTCAACATCAATTTTAATATATTTTTATGATTTTAGTTTTTATATTTTTTAGTGGGTTTATTTATTTTTACTTCAAATTTTCCAATTAACCCTTTATTTCCATTTATTAAATCATATTTAGTGCTCGGTACCCTAGCCGGATGCGCGGTACCCTTCTGGTATATGTAAGTGTGAGCGGTATCGAATCCATTCCCTATTTTTATTCCCGTTCCTTTATAAATATTGTTGGTCTATGGCCTGTGAGTTTGGGCCGTTAACTTTGTGGGTATCCGAATCCGGATACATATTTGTTCACGCACTTTTATATAACAACTTATCACTGCCACCCTTCAATTTTCGTCCTAGATCCCCACTCACACATCTCAAAGCTTTCAGATGAGGTCCCTAGCTTCTACGCTGTTCTTTGATGTTGTTCCTGTCCTTTGCTGGTTCGTGTTGTTTGATTAACAATTGGTACATGGCCTACATGTTTGTCCGGATCCGTTTCCCTAAATCTTATGAGATCTGTTGATGCATGTAAAGATAATTTCAATTATAACGGTGTTTTGGTTTACTTTCATCTGCTTCATGCCTCATACTATTACTCATGTAATTCTTTAACTTTGCTTCCATTTTTAATTGTGTGGGTTGTCTCAGTTTTTTACCCTGATGTTAAGTCTCATAAGTTTTACTTCTATTTTGTTTCATTCGAATATTATGTCTAAAAGATGAAATTTTTGATTGGAGGGGGTTTTTGTTTCGCAGTTGTGAATTTTTTGGGGGTCCAGCTACCAAGATGTTCAATAAGTTTGATGATATACTTTCGTTTATATCCCGATTTTCTTTAACAAGATTGTTTCTTTTTTTTGTTCATTTTATGTTTATGATTTTTTGGTTGTCAGTTTATTTAAAAACTCTTATGAAAACCAAATTATTTTGTTGGAAGTTTTGAGTGCGGGACAAGTGAGCTCATAATGCGGCTGTCCGCGGTTTTTTTTATCCATTAGCTGCGTCCAATGTTGGCGGGCCCTCAGAAAACTTGAGACCTTCCTATCTTGGCGGCAACATGCTATATTTTGCCGACCATGGCGAGCGTGTCCGGGTTTTTGGGTGAGTACTTTATATGACCGCATTCTTGCAGGGTTTTTCTTCTATGGATTATATACGTATACTATGCCTTTGTCTTTGGGGGGCTGTGTCTGAGACCGGAAGCCTATGTCTTTTTTGGCTGTGATGATTCCTTATGTATGAGCTCAATGAACCGGGTTAATAAAGATTTGGATGTAACATGGCGGGGCAATCACCGGACGGTATGGTATTAATCATAACTATTCAACCGGGTGTGTTTGCAGCCATGTCCGTCTTCAAATGTTTATGTGCCCTGATTCTCGGTTATGGATCTAAGCATACTTAATTATCACATCAACACACTTGTTTGACCGGGTGGAATTTACATAACATCAGGTTTTTAGATGCATATCATGTTTTTTTCTAATAAATGAACGAGAAGGTTATTGGTCGAACACAACAGCCAAACGAACCTGACATTTCATAGAACTTGGTTTATACAATGTTGTAGAGGTATCTTTAGTTGTGTCACCATGATCTTTAGTAAAGGTGGTTTGTTTATAAGATGTTGTGAACAATAGTTTAGGCTCGAACTTTGCTAAAGATGGTTTCTTTATAAGATGTTGGTTACGGTGTAACATCAATTTTTTGAAAAGGGTAGTCTTCCTAAAGTACATTCTTTTCTTGATTTTAATTTTGTTGATGTTTTGAAAACAAGAAGCAGAAGCCCGAGTAGATTGAAGAGTGGAGCCAGCAGAAAAGGGCAACCTCATGGTTTGTATATTGACTATTTTACTATTATATTATGTGTTTTTCTGATGGTTTTCGACGATGTTCCGCCTACCGGCTCCGGGATTCCTTACAAACACTGGACGGTAAAAAAACACATCTTTTAACTCAACTTTTACACTCCGTTCATAGTGGGCCGCCCAGATTTTATTCTAGATGCAGTCTGCACCACTGTCTTTCTATACTTTAGCTTATAAGCTTGCATAATGAACATAATATTTGTTTGTTCTTTATGTATATTTTTATTTGAAAATTGTTTTCCTTTTTTATGTGATAATATTTTTTGTTGTTAGAAGCAAGGTGGATTGCGAACCGATCCGACGATGAATTAATCATCGAATCGGTGGTTTGCAGTTTCAGCAGTGGTTAAAGAGATTTAGTTTCACCATAACTCATAGCGGGTATGCAGGGTGCAACATATAAGTTTGCTAATGGTGTCGGTGTTACTCTTGGAACAAAAGGTAGTAGAAAATTTTTAATATTGGACTATGTATCCTATTAAATTTGACTAGAAGGTCACATACTTCATGGTACTTGCAGTTGTGGCACACTACTGGTGGACTCCAAAAGGGACCATGTGGTTGGTCAAACCAGAAACGCCATAGTGGACACTTGCTGCAGAGTTGACCGGCACACCACCGGGTTCAGATATAGGAACAGCTGACGTGGCAAGCAACGTTACAACCTGAATGAAAAAGGTTGATGCTGAGATCGAGCCACTCAAAATATCAGTACGGTACGTCAGTAAGAACAAGAGGTGCATGCCATCCAATCATCAAGAAACCAAAGCATGAGTAGTAAGTAGATGTCGTATACCCGTATCCTTTGTCAATAATGAGATAACAAAGATCTTAATTCTTTTGTAATGTATATATTAGTGTTAGTAAGCGTTACGCAGCAGCAACACAAAAGACTGGGGTTTTTCAAAAACATTTCAGAGTTGGTTAATTATAATACTATGACTTTGCAGTAACTAAATGCCATTGACATGTGATTCCATGAGTTTCAACATCACGTATTGGTATAGCTGTACATTGAAGTTATATATGTGGTCCAATATCAGTATCATTTTTCCTCTTAAATATCTTATTAGAATCAGTTATCGTGAATGATGTTGTACAATATTATTCTGACAGGATTACATCGTGCAATAACAACGACAATACCTAAAGAAATGCAAAATTCAAGAACTATTGAATTCAAGAAGAATGTGGAGGAGAAGTGTTGGGATCTTGATGGTGTTATCGGGACAAAGTGGAAGGAGTTCGAGGCGCTTCAGCGTGAATGCAATCAGGCTATCCGAAGGTACATCCTAATACTCATTTGTAGAAATGCTTGGCGTTGGTCATAGTTGTCAATAGCGACGATAGCGGTCGCTATAGCGCGCTACGTAGCGAAGCGGTCATGTGTCGCTATTAGCAATGCGACGAATAGGACAAATTGATTTTTTTTTTTTTTTTTTTTTTTTTTTATTCTTTCTATTAAGTATAAAAGCAAATTAGGGTTTTCTTTATCACTTCTATCACCCTCTTCTACCTCAGTCCATCACATCTCCAATCTTCATCACCACCGACCATCCACCTCCGGCCATCACCTCCGGCCATCACCTCCGGCACCCGCCCGCCCGCGCCGCCATCAACCTCCAGCACGCCTGCCGTGGCCGGCCGTCACCTCGGTAATTACTTCTCCATCTTTGATATTCCAATGCGAGCTTTGAATAATCTAATTCCAACTTTGAATCATCTAATTCCAACTTTGCATTGTCTATTTATTGTGGGTTTGGTGAGCAGAATGGGTAGAAAAGAAGACATAGGGTGGTCCCTATGCAGTTTGATAGAGGGGACTAAAATCATGTGAGTGCAATTTCCGTTTTCCTTTGTTTCACAGGGGGGATTACAAGACAAAAACTCATCTTCTTGTGATTCAGTGATTTTTGCGAATGTACAAAAGTTCCCCCCAGTGAGGCTACTATTCAAAGAAGAGTTTGAAAAGAAAAAGCAAGTCAAGAATTGTTGAGCAGAACCACATTTTGATGATGATGTAATTGATTTAGAAGAAGATGAAGATGAAGAAATTACTCAATCAAAGGGAAAGAGGCCCATGTCAACCACATCTTCAATGGCTAATAAAAAACCTAAAGGCGTTTTAGATGCGATGTTCAAGCATCGACCACGTCTGGGAAAAAGCGGGCACTTAGTTGGAAGTAAAGAACATGCCCAAGTCGAAAAGAATCTGATATTGGATATGTGCAAAGTTTTGTCGATGGATGTATGATACGGGTGTATCGTTTAATGCAGTGAAGTATGATAGTTTTGGGCCAGCACTTGAAGCGGTTGCTCGACATGGTCCAGGTATAAAACCTCCTACTTATCATGAGGTTGGTTGCCAATGTTGAAGCTAGAGTTGGAGCATACCAAAAGCTCATGCAAAGATAATGTAGCGAAAAAGTCAATGTCCTGGTGTTCGTTGATGCTGATGGATGGAGAGATCGGAAAGGAAGGCGTTAGTCGAACTTTCTATGAACACTCCTCGAGGGAGTATGTTCATTGATTCGGTGATGCCTCTAAGCTATTCTCACACCGGTGATAAAATTTTGAATTGTTTGACCGTTATATCCAGAAAGTTGGCCGGATCATGTGATTTCAAATTGTGACGGATAGTGCAAGCACAATGTTAAAATTTTGATTGTGGAAAGCGAAGTATCGCACATATATTGGACTCCATGCGCCGCTCATTGTATTGATTTGATGTTGGAAGATATCTTTAAATTGACACATTTAAAGAAACCTCTTGAAGGCTATTGCAGTGAACACATACATATACAACCGCACATTGCTACTTAACATATGAGAGAGTTCCGGGTAAAAAGAAATGGTTAGGCCACCCAAGACACGATTTGCTACAGCTTTTTACCTCTTGAAAGTTTTAAAGCGAATAGAAACACTTAAAAAGATGTTCCTTTATGAGAATTTGGAACCTAAGCAAGTTTGCAAAGGAGGTAGGTGAGGCAACATAGCAAACACATATTGTTGCCTAGCTTTTGGAATAATGTTAAGTTCTTGAACGTTGGTGAACCCTTTAGAAGTGCTTCGTTTGGTTGATGGGAGAAAGGCCTCCATTGGGATATATTTATGAGGCTATGGATAGGGCAAAAGAGACTATTGCTGCCTCTTTTAAATACAAAAAACAGAAGTATAATGAAGTATCAAAATTATATCAAAGTGGAATTTGTCGGTTACATCGACTTCTCCACGAGCGGGGTATTACTTGAATCAGACTTTGACTATAAGAATTAGAGGCTTGGAGAATTGTCTTGAGGTGATTAGTGGTTTACATGCTTGCATTAAGAAGTTTTCGTTGACCATGGAAGAGCAAATGCAGATTCATATGGAGCTCCCGTTTTTATCGACAAGCTAATGGGATTTTTGGAAGCTTAATTGCTAAGAAAATGAGAGATAAACTTGCACCAGCGGAGTGGTGGATGCAATATGGAGCATCAACACCAACACTAAAAAGTTTTGCAGTCAGGTGCTTAGTTTGACTTGTAGCTCGTCCGGGTGCGAACGCAATTGGAGTGTATTTGAACATATTCATTCCAAAAAGAAGCCGATTGGGCAGAAAGGTTAAGTGATCTTGTGTACATCAAGTACAATCGGGCTCTTAGAAGAAGATATGATAGGTGATACCATTGACCCGATTGTCTTAGATGATGCACATGTACTAGATCCGAATGAGTGGTTAATGATGGTTGAGGATGAATATGAGGATGAGGACGGGGACGATGATGATGATGAAGATGAAGCAAATGCCCCGGTGTTTGAGGGTGAAGATTTGAGATGGGGTCATGTTTCGGAGGCAACCGGGGCGGGTGAGGCAGCTTATGAGACAAGGGCAAGTAGGAGGCCGAGTGGAAGTAAAAGTGCGAGTAACAGTGGGGTAGTAAAAGGGGTGGCAAGGCCTCCACATCTCGATCAAGGCCTAAAAGAAGATGCTTAGTAGATGAAGATGAAGATGTGGGTGATTTGGATGCTGAAGAAAATGATGTTGGGGCTTATAAACATTTCGAGCCGACTGTGGATGGCCATGGTGATGATGATGACGATGATGATGATGAGTTGGAGCCGACATTTGATGATTTAGATGATTACTAATAGACTAAGTTAGCTATTTTGGTGTTTTGAATGTTTATGTGTTGAATGGTAAAACATATCTTTATTTTGCTACTATTTTATCGCTAAACACAAATAGCGGTCGCTATTTATCGCTATTCGCTATGTAGCATATAG
Source organism: Chrysanthemum makinoi (assembly GCA_910596185.1). Taxonomy (NCBI): domain Eukaryota; kingdom Viridiplantae; phylum Streptophyta; class Magnoliopsida; order Asterales; family Asteraceae; genus Chrysanthemum; species Chrysanthemum makinoi. The sequence continues at coordinate 206,879,989 of OU343224.1, forward strand.
GTGGCTCGTCGCTATTTATCGCTATTCGCTATTGACAACTATGGCGTTGGTATGTACATAGGCGGTTATTTGGGATTGAGTAAATTGAGAAAATTTAGTTATTGCAAATTATAAATCTACGAGTAAATTGAGAAGGGTCACAATGAATACCTAAAAATTTTTAGTAGCGGGTCAATTGCAGCATCTTACGTGTATAAATTTTAATAAGGTTTTTCATTGTCAGTGGGAAATGTAGCAAGGAAATCATCTTATCTAATTTAATGTGGTGTATTTTCGCATTTTTAAACAGCAACTCAAGGGTCTCGCTATTATTTTACCTTTAAACAAGATTAACCAAATGCTTGGAATTTGATACAAATTATATCGTGGATTGAAGAACGGTAGGAGGTTTTGCTAAAACTATTATGCACAGTAACTGGTATGATTTGTATTGTTATAATGTTGGATTTAAACATCATACCACGAGTTACTGTTTTGTGTCTAATACTTTTAGTTGTGTAAATGAATTCAATATCAGCTATTATTATAATTAAGAATTATGATGCATTTATAAAGTAACCTTTGACAATAATAGTAGTATTTTTGTATACACGACAGTGTACCAAGTTGTTGCCAATTTGATATAAAAGTACAACCACACTATTTGATATCTGTATAACACAACCTTTATCTATTGATACACCAATACATAAGATCATGCACATCCTATGTGTTATATATCGGAGTTTTACGCATTTGGACAGGTCAAAATCCAAACCCACGCAACCCTTCTTCATTTTCTATTTAGCCCATTTAGTATAACTTCAAAACCTTTTTAGTCTTTTTTTGTTGGGATAATTCAAATCAAGTACAAGAATAGTTATATGGTCCTTTTTTACCATACACACAGTGTCACCCAAATTCTGATGCGTACTAGAGATTTAAAGTATTTCAGAACTATAATAACTAACGCTAAAAGTTATGTTTGCTTTTTCAGGTGTACGGGCCATAATAGAGATGGGGAGGAAACAGCGTCTGCACTTTCCACTGCCTTTATATAACTGAAGCATCTGCAATGCAGCGTTGCCTGAATTCACAAATCTTGGAAAGAGGTTAGCTTTTTCATGTTTTGGTATTTTATTTTTTTAGCATTATTCATACGCTTAGATGGGTTAAACACGTAGTGCTTGCATTATTAGTACATCGGGCGCTTTATTAATCATTATTACAACTAATTTGCCGTGTCAGTCATGCATCACAACGACGAACATAGTGACACACAGGCACTTTGGAATCCATAATCTAAATTTAGTCGACCTCATTCCATGTCTATTAGCACAATAAGAAAATTGCAACAATATAATAAGCTTTTCTCATGCAGTGGAAACAGTGTTAGGTTCACGCTTTGGAAGGAAATGGACACGTACATGGCACTAGAACAACCTGTCGTTATGGCTGTCGGTTCATGCTATGTTAAGAAATATGCAGGTGCATACATATTCTAGCAACAATATGCCAATTATTGCATCCTTATATTCTAATTTCCTAAACTATCTTAATACCAGGAGCAATACAACTTTCCGCCACTCCAGCCACATGCTACTACTTAAATCCCAATCTTCCAAAAACAGCACAAATAATCGATGTGTAAATATTGCTGTTATTTTAAAATTTGATGCCTATAAAATACATGACATGCATACACAATCATTGTTTATCTTCACAGTTAAATGACTGTTTCTTTCGCTAAAAGGGGAGTGGCATAAACAGGTTGAAACTCTCTCATATTCATTCTAAAACAAACAACCTCATAAATAATCTTAATCAAATATTTATATCAATATTGTAATAATGTTATTTACCCTGCATAAAATTTATAGGCTGATTTTATAAAAGGCAGACAGTATTGTTTGTGATTGATTTTGAATTGAAATATCATTTTTTTAGGCTTTGTTTGATGCAAATGGAGATTTGGTCGTTTGCTGAATCAGGTCGGCGCCTACTTCTTGGATCAGCCCGTGTTGGCAACATTTACATGTATGGTTTGTGGTTGTATTTAAATGTAACACCACTTATAGAATTTCAGTTTAAGTTGTATAAAATTTAACGCAACGAACTCCAGGTTTAAAAAAAACGTAAAAAAAACACCGCCGCAACTCACCGTCGCAAAATTCGGTATCGGAACACCTCCGCAACGTCGCGGCGGGTACCAATTACTTGTTTGTAAAATATTCAAGATAAAAACATTTAATTAACAACATGATTGACAAAGAAAGACTAATATCTGTTTTTTGGTTGTTCTTTCTCTCTTCGCTCCAATTATATTGAAAAGGTCTGTATTAACATCAAATTTCAACGACCATGCATGAAATGCAAACATATTTTCATAAATTTCTTTTATACACTACTAACAACACATATTTCTAATTCACTGATTAATGTAATGATGTATTCTATAAAACATGAGATACTACTTTTACACACATCGCTTGTTCATGTTGGAAAATTTAGTGCACTTATGGGATTAGTTCACACTTGGTAATGGTGGTAATGGGTCAGGAGGTACGGAGTGTACACCCATAAGGTCCATGAACACCCTTACTCTAATAGTGGTTTGTATTGGTAGTGCTTAGTTAGCACTGATAGGCAGTGTTTTCACTGCTAGTGCTTTGTTAGCACTGATAGGCAGTGTTTCCACTGCTAGTGCTTAGTTAGCACTGATAGGCAGTGTTTCCAGTGCTAGTGCTAAGTTAGTAGGCAGTGTTTCCACTGCTAGTACTATGCAAGCATTGCTAGTGTTATGAAAGTACTGCTAGTACTGAAATCAACTTGTAACAGGCATTGACCTATTCAAGTGGCAGTTACAACTAAATAATGAGCACGTTTAATTGGTCATGTAACCACTAACGGCTATAATGGGGATAATTATGAGGCGATTAATGGGGCGATTAATTCTCATAATTCCATTTGACTCGCTAAGAGTAATTTCCTATAAATAGAATATCTGATTATGCATGAAGATACACAGAAAACGATTAACACTTCTAAGCAAAATGGTTATTGATTTTGTGCCTAAATTACTAACACACATTTGGTCTTATCCCAAGTAGATATTCGTGATACCCAGGCATTAGGGTCAAAAAGTTTACTTTGTAAAGTGAATACACGATTCCAAGTGATATCCGGTAACTACCTAGTGGTATTTGCAGTTGCTACTGATTGTCTTTACCCTGTTCTGGGCGTCTACAATCAAAGTAAACTATTTTGTGATAATCAATGGCTGCTGCTGCAATGAAACACATGGCTTCAAACTTTGCTAAACTGGATAAGTTTGAAGGGGTGGACTTTAGGAGATGGCAGAAGAAGATGCATTTCTTGCTGTCAAGCATGAGTGTGGTGTATGTACTAACCACTCCTATTCCTGATGATGGGGTTGATGCTACAATTGAGCAGATCAGGAAGAGGAGCAAATGGGAGAATGATGACTACATTTGCAGAGGTCTCATTCTCAATGGTATGTTTGATATTTATCAGAACTTTGAATCTTCCAAAGAACTGTGGGATTCCTTGGATGCCAAATATATGGCTGAGGATGCATCAAGTAAGAAGTTCCTTGTTAGTAATTTAACAAATTACAAAATGACTGATTCAAGACCAGTTATAGAACAATACAATGAACTTCTTGGAATACTTGGAAGGTTTACACAACACAAAATGCACATGGATGAGGCTATTTCAGTCTCATGTGTCATTGACAAACTCCCTCCTTCTTGGAAAGTCATCTGCGCATTGAGGAAACTCTCAAAGTGCATGATAATGACAAGCCAAAGAGCAGCAATGCTGCTGGTGCATCTGTTGTCAATATGGTGGAGCATAACAACTCCACCAGGTACAATGACAACAAAGGCAAACGCAAATATCATGATAACACAAGGGCAGATCCTAACAAGAAGGCAACACCTACTTGTTGGAAATGTGGCAAAACTAGTCACATTAAAAGGGACTGCAAATGTGTTAAAATTGGTGGTAAAACCAATGGATCAGGGAGTGGTGGTTCAGCCAACTCACTGAAAGGTCAGAATATGTTTAATAAGTCTTTTCAGATTTATTATATTACATATGTATCTGAATCTTTTTATGTGCATGATGATGATGTTGCGTGGTGGGTTGACTCTGGGGCAACAGTTCATGTGTGCAAAGATAGAAGCTGGTTCAAGACTTATGAGTCACTGAATGATGGTTCTATTCTTCACATAGGAAATGAGTCAATAGCCTTGGTGCATGGTCGTGGTTGTGTAGACCTTAGGTTTAGTTCAGGAAAGATTGTAACTTTGTTTAATGTTATTCATGTTCCTGATATAAGGAAAAACTTGGTTTCAAGTAGTGTTTTGAATAATCATGGATATAAACAAGTTATTGAGTCTGATAAATTTGTATTGTCTAAATGTGGTGTTTTTATTGGTTTTGGTTATTTATGTAATCAAATGTTCAGGCTTAATATTGCCACTGATAGTGTATATTCAGCCTTTGTGACCACCTCTGACCTGACTGACTCTACCCTATGGCATGCTAGACTTGGCCATGTTCATTATAAAAGGATGCAAGATATGTCTAAGGATGGGTTAATCCCAGCTTTTGATATGGACACTGAAAAGTGTAAAACTTGCATGTTGACCAAGATAACCAAGAAACCTTTTCAGGGTGTTAGTCGTGAGACTAAGCTCTTGGAGCTAATTCACAGTGACCTGTGTGATTTGCATGCCACTCCCTCTTTGGGGAATAAGAAGTACTTTGTGACGTTTATTGATGATGCTTCTAGGTTTTGTTATGTCTTTTTGTTACATTCCAAGGATGAAGTATTAGATAAATTCAAAGTGTTTAAAATTGAAGTTGAATTACAAATTGGGTCCTTGATCAAAAGATTAAGGACTGATAGGGGAGGTGAGTACATAGATACTTTGTACTTTTAGTCTGTTGGTATTATCCATGAAACGACTGCTCCCTATACTCCTCAGCAAAATGGTATTTCTGAAAGAAAAAACAGGGTACTGAAGGAGATGATTAATTCCATGTTGTCCTATTCAGGACTGAGTCAAGGGTTCTGGGGTGAAGCTATGTTAACAACTTGCTATTTGCTAAATAGGGTTCCCAACAAAAGGAACAAGGTTACCCCTTATGAACTCTGGACTAAAAGGAAACCCAACCTGAACTATCTCAGGGTCTGGGGTTGTAGGGCTATTGTAAGACTCCCTGATCCAAAGCGAAAGACTTTGGGTGAAAGAGGCATTGAATGCATCTTTGTTGGATATGCTGAGCATTCCAAGGCTTTTAGGTTCTATGTTATTGAACCTAATGAATATGTTTCAGTTAACTCAATAATTGAATCAAGGGATGCAAACTTTGATGAGAATAGATTCTCATCAGTCCCTAGACCAAGTCAGAGGATTCCTAATAGAACTCATGACATTGGTGTATCAGAGGTCCCTGATGAAGTACCATCAGAGGTCCCTGATGAGGTTGTGGTTCAACAACCTGAACCTATGCTCAAGAAGAGCAAAAGGGTCAGGACTCCAAAGTCATTTGGACCTGAGTTTCAACTATACTTAGTTGAAGGAACAAGGGATGAGGTCTCAGACCAATACTCCTATTGCTTCATTGTTGAGGATGATCCCAAAACATTTGAAGAAGCAATGAAGTCCCAGGATATTGCTTTCTGGAAAGAAGCAATTAATGATGAGATGGATTCCATCATGGGCAACAACACTTGGGTGTTGGTTGATCTACCACCTGGTTGCAAACCTCTAGGTTGCAAATGGATTTTCAAAAAGAAAATGAAGGTAGATGGAACTATTGAAAAGTTCAAGGCTAGACTAGTCATTCAGGGCTTTAAACAAAAGTCAGGAATAGACTATTTTGATACTTATGCCCCTGTGGCTTGTATCAGTACCATAAGACTGCTGATTGCCTTGGCATCAATTCACAATCTGATTATTTATCAGATGGATGTGAAGATAGCTTTCTTCAATGGTGAATTGGATGAGGAGGTTTATATGAACCAACCTCAGGGCTTCATCTTGCCTGGCAATGAAAACAAGGTGTGTATACTAATTAAGTCTCTTTATGGACTTAAGCAGGAACCTAAGCAATGGCATCAAAAATTTGATGAAGTGGTTTTGTCTAGTGGTTATGTTCTTAACCAGTCTGACAAATGTGTATATATCAAATTTGATGAATCTGGTAAAGGAGTCATCATTTGTCTATATGTTGATGACATGTTGATCTTTGGCACTGACCAAAATCAGGTTGACCTGACAAAGGAATTTTTGTCATCAAGGTTCTCCATGAAGAACATGGGAGAGGCAGATGTTATCCTTGGTATAAGGATTAAACATGAAAGTAAAAGAATTTCTATCTCTCAGTCTCATTATTTTGAGAAGGTGTTGAGGAAATTCAATTACTTTGATTGTACTCCAGTGAGTACACATATGGATAATTGTGAGAAGCTGATGCCTAATAATGGCAAAGCTGTATCTCAACTTGAGTATTCTAGGGTAATTGGCTGCCTGATGTATGCCATGACTTGTACATGACCTGATATTGCATTTGCAGTGGGTAAATTGAGCAGGTATACTAGTAATCCTAGTGCTCATCACTTTCAAGCAGTTCAGAGGGTACTGAAGTATCTGAAGAGAACTATGGATTATAGTCTCTCATATACGGTTATCCATCATGTTGGAAGGATACACTGATGCAAGTTGGATCAGTAACACTGAAGACAATTCGTCTACCAGTGGCTGGGTATTCCTACTTGGTGGAGGTGCAATTTCTTGGGCATCCAAGAAGCAAACTTGCATCACCAGTTCAATAATGGAATCTGAATTTGTGGCTTTAGCAGCTGCTGGTAAAGAAGCTGAATGGTTGAAAAACTTGCTTCTTGAGATTTCATTGTGGCCTAAACCTATAGCACCTATTTCTATCCGTTGTGATAGTGCAGCTACATTGGCAAAGGCTTATAGCCAGCTGTACAATGGGAAGTCTTTAGGTTTCAGGCATAGCATGATTCGTGAGCTTATCATGAATGGGGTGGTATCTATAGAGTTTGTTAGATCTCAACAAAATTTAACTGATCACTTGATGAAGGGATTAGCTAGAGACTTGGTTATAAAGTCTGCTAAAGGGATGGGTTTATGTCCAACTTAGTCACTGAATGCTAAGACACCCAACTCCCTCCTAAGGAAACTTGGAAGCTGAGTTCAATGTGGAAAGCTGAACATTCAGTGGACTGGAGCACATGTTTATTTAACATCCCAAGGTTGTGCTCAGAACCTGCTGAAAGGGGGATGAAGTCTTTACTTCTTAATGGTTAATTTCTTTGGAAAAGTGCTTGGCAGGAGCATGATTAAAGAGGAACCACCTATGTAAATGTTGAAGTTTTGCCGCTTCAGGGAGCTTATGGATTTTTAGCTATTACAACATTTATGAATTTGGATATAGACACATGGCTTGTATAGTGTCAGGAGCTGTTAAGTGTTTGAAAACTTGTGTGTATTTTATCTTCAGGTATTCAAATGGGTTGAAGGGTTCAATTCTTAGAACACCCTGATTCTCGAATATTTGAACGTGTAATGTACTAAGATGGAAATTCAATCCTCAGGATATTTTCGTTTATGCACATGTTTTGTTTGATGTTTGTTTTTCATGCAAAGGAAGTGAACTAAATTTGGGGAGGATTGTTGGAAAATTTAGTGCACTTATGGGATTAGTTCACACCTGGTAATAGGTCAGGAGGTACGGAGTGTACACCCATAAGGTCCCTGAACACCCTGACACTAATAGTGGTTTGTATTGGTAGTGCTTAGTTAGCACTGATAGGCATTGTTTCCACTGCTAGTGCTTTGTTAGCATTGATAGGCAGTGTTTCCACTGCTAGTGCTTAGTTAGCATTGATAGGCAGTATTTCCACTGTTAGTGCTAAGTTAGTAGGCAGTGTTTCCACTGCTAGTACTATGTAAGCATTGCTAGTGTTATGAAAGTACTGCTATTACTGAAATCAACTTGTAACAGGCATTGACCTATTCAAGTGGCAGTTACAACTGCATAATGAGCACGTTTAATTGGTCATGTAACCACTAACGGCTATAATGGGGATAATTATGAGGCGATTAATGGGGCGATTAATTCTCATAATTCCATTTGACTCGCTAAGAGTAATTTCCTATAAATAGGATATCTGATTATGCATGAAGATACACAGAAAACGATTAACACTTCTAAGCAAAATGGTTATTGATTTTGTGCCTAAATCACTAACACACATTTGGTCTTATCCCAAGTAGATATTCGTGATACCCAGGCATTAGGGTCGAATAGTTTACTTTGGGAAGTGATTACACGATTCCAAGTGATATCCGGTAACTACCTAGTGGTATTTGCAGTTGCTACTGATTGTTTTTACCCTGTTCTGGGCGTCTACAAACCAACAGTTCAGTGGCCGATAGTTTACAACACATATTTGGACGGCATCAAATAGATTAAATCTAAATAATCGTTGAGTAGAAGTCTTAGCAAAAACATCTTTAGAGATGGATCAACACAAAACTAAGTACTCTAATGTTATGATGCGATCCAACAATTAGAGGCCCTTATCCAAAGAAGATGTTCAAGCTAATGAAGTTTGATAATACCTCACTGACCCATGTCGTTTTTTCAATGAACAAACATTAAAAGATACTTAGAAATGTCTATGTACCCAAAATTTACTTAGGTGGAGGAATCCAAAATTATCCTAAAAGTCAACACAATTACACAAGTACAAGAGTTGGTATAAGGTTATGAGCTATTGTCAACATTGTTCTTTAAATAAGATTTTAACTCATTCCTACAATAGAAGCATTTAAAGGAAGTTGTATTTCTCTATTCAATGCTCGACACATATTAAAGTCCTCACGCGTAACCCGGATATCTTACATATTATAAGAGAATGTTTGTAGAAGAGTAAATAATGTATCTTTCGCAATTAACGTGATACACATTTAAAAGCATTTACTCACGTTTGAACTTATGTCGCTGAAACTTCATCAGGTTACTAAGTTCACTCTCAAAAGCTTGAGTCTTAGTTTGAGTGAAAGAAAGAACACCTTAAATTGCGATTAAACTAAGATTTATTATGTAAACAATCCTTGTCAATTATTTTATCAACTTCTAATAAGAGTGAAACAAAATTAATTGTGTATTATGCACCTTTTTTTTTTTTTTGAATTGCCTATCTTTAAAGGGTAAATCGCATAAAAATGTATTCTACTTTATTTCAATTTAAATTTTAGGTATTCAACTTTTTTTTTCTTTTTCTTTAAGGTACCGAAGTTATTTTTATGTGCAACGTAAGGTTTCTTTTATGTTTTTTTTTTCCTACTTTTCGAGAGAGGTTTTCCGTCATTACTTTCGCTGAAATGATTAATCAATGTGATGTATCGTTATTATTGAGAATTTAAAAGTCATTTTGGCTAAAGTTATGACCGATAACCTATTTCAAAAAACCAAAAAACCTAACATTGCTTGTAAAATTAAGTTCAATACCTTAAATAGAGAAAAAAGAAGTTCAGTACCTTAAATTCAAATAGAATCTTATAACTACCATGTATTTTGTAACCTAAAACACTTTGCTTACTAAAAGGTTAAACAGTTGTGGACAAAACACATATGTGTGTTTGGCAACATTGCCGGTAGCAGGAAGTTGTAGCACTAGCGTTAATATTCTTACGCTTTTTAAGTAACGTTTGTAAAACTAGGGTGTTAAAAAAGCTACATGTTACTTGCCGAATAGTCCTTATACTTCGAATGCTAGTTGCTGTTGGTATAAAACGTTCTAAAATATTACGCACAACACGTACCGATAAGGTCCAATGGTAGTTTGATCTCTAAATCAGACCACCCTTACTGGGCCCAAGATGACCAGAATTCTATTCGTTTGGTTCTCATTACTATACATATAATTTGAGGATACAAAACGGTGACAAGGGATGTCGTTTAGGGCCACTCTTTTCCTCCTCAGTCCAACTGCTCTGCCCAAGCCCGTTATCACGGCCTGCTACCGCCTTTGAATACATACACCGCTTCTTTTATAGTTATCTTCTTCCTCAGTCTCTTCTGGAAATCTCACCGCCTCTCTCTCTCTGTCTGTCTGTCTTGTTAATACAAATAAATCGTAAATTTTTTTATTAATATTTAGCGATCTCTTTGTGTTTTGTTGATAACAAATATAATGTTATCATAAGTAAAATTATAAGGATACATGTTATTTTTGTAAAGCATCTACATATATAGTCACTTAATATAAATTGTTGTAATGATTCATTTATTGTAATAGTTTATTAGGATGGGTAAAAATCATAACCCATGACCCATACCCATGGTGCATATCCGTAACCCATGGAGTTAACCCATTGACTAGATGCATTGCATATTCTAGATACATTGTATCTACTTGGTCCAAAGTCTAGGACCCATAACCCATAACCCATGACCCATGACCCATGGGCAAAGAGGAGCGTCTCACGGATCCCTGGATTTACACTAGCCGGATCCCTCAGGCAAGGGATCCGTGCAACAGTAGCAAGAAATTACCTATAAATAGAGAGCAATTTCTTCATTGTAACTCACCCCTCTTCTTACAAACTCTCTCATATATTCTTACATTCTTCTAACCTCGGATCACTTGATCTAGATAGTAGTTCTTCTTTCTTTTGTTGTGATTCTCATATAGGTCCTTATCTAAGGCGAGATCACGAGCATTCTACAAGTCATCCAAGCAAGGGGTCCTTGATTGATTTGTTCCTCCACAATATTTCTGTAGCAAAGATATTGTATTTCATATTTCACATATTTGTTGTGTTATAGTAGTGTTGGTTTGGTCCTCCGTGTTAAGGACTCGGTATTTAGCTTTGTACCAGAAAAAGTGTAAGCGACGTTGTGATGGCTTCTCCGCCGAGTTGAAGGAGTTTGTTAACATAGTGCTTGAACTCTCGAGTAGGTGACTCGGGGAGTGGTGTAGGGCAAGGAAGGTGTCCTTGTAGTCAAACCACTATAAATCGGTTGTGTCATTTCTATCCTTTACTTTACTTGTTTTCTTTACTTGCATTCCTTATAGATCTATACTTTCTCTCTATCCACACGATTTCACATAACATCGAATCTAATTTTTTTGAAACTAAGTTAAAATCGGCAAAACTATTCAACCCCCTGCTAGTTTTCCACAATTGGCATCAAGAGCTAAGTTTACAAAAGTTTTAAAGTAAACCGTATTTTAAAAACTTTTCGATCACTATGGGTTCTGAAAATTACAAGGAAGGGCAATCCATGCAACGACCTCCACTACTTGAAACTAATGGTTTTATATATTGGAAAAATAGATTCGAAATGTATGTGAAGTCAAAAGATATTGATCTTTGGTACATCATTGTTGAAGGCGATTTTGAAGCCACTACAAAAGATGATATTGGAATTTAAGTAAACACACCTCATGATCAACTCACCGATGATCATAAGAAAAAGCTTTCCAAAAATAGTGAAGCTAAAATGGTTTTATACAACTCTTTACCCAAAAAGGAATTCGAAAAAATTTCCATGCTTAAAAGCTCTAAAGAAATTTCGAATTCTTTAGTTGTAACTCATCAAGGAAATCAACAAGTTAAAAACAATAAAATAGATTTGTTTGTTCAACAATATGAACAATTTTCAATATCGGATGACGATACTATAGATCATTCTTTTGCAAAATTTAATACTATAATTACATCATTAAAAGCACTTGATGAGTCCTTCTCTAGTCGTAATCATGTTAGGAGATATCTAAGGGCGCTTCCATCCAAGTGGAGATCTAAGGTGACGGCAATCGAAGAATCAAAAGACTTGTCAATCCTCACCCTTGATGAACTCATAGGCAATCTTAAGGTCTATGAGCTTGTCCTCGCTAAAGATTCCGAAGCCTCAAAAGAGAAGAAGGAGAAGCACAAATCTCTTGCCTTAAAAGCTAAGAAAGTCTCAAGCGATGAAGAAAACTCTTCTTCGGATAGTGATGACGAAGAGTATGCCATGGCGGTTAGGGACTTCAAGAAGTTCTTTAGAAGAAAGGGAAGATATGTCAAGCAACCATATGACGATAAGAAGGGGTTCCGGAAAGGCAAAGACGACAAGAAAGCAAGGGATGAACGCGCTTGTTTTAATGTGGGGACCCTAATCACTTTATTAGTGAGTGTCCGAAACGTGACGAATAAAAAGCGTTCGTGGGGAATGAGTGAGGAGGAGGACGAAGAAATTTGTTTCATGGCAAATGACTCAAACGAGGTATGTCCCGAATCTCTCTATTATAGTAGCTCATCATTAGATGATGATTCATTGCATCGTGAATATGATAAACTTTGCAAAATTAGTTTAAAAGTAATTAACAAAAATAAGATTTTGAAAAACCAAAATGAACGTTTAGAAAAGGAAGTCTTTAAGTTAAAAGCTAAATTAAAACGTTTAGAAAAGGAGAAGATAGCAAGTGGGGAATGTGAGCTTTTCGTTCAACTTCAAACACTAGTTGATAATCTAGATTCCAAGATTGCTAGAAGGAGTACTAATACTCTTGATATGATATTAGATAGTGTTAAAACAGGAAGCAACCAAAAAGGTTTAGGTATTCAGCAACTTGATGCGTCAACTAGTGAAAACAAAGAAACACAATTCGTGAAAGCAATGGAAAAACAAGTCACTGTAGTCACGGATCCCACGGATCCCACAAAAAGGGAACCGGCTAGTGTAAAACTAGGAATCCGTGGGTCTGCTGAAGCAAACAGTAGTAATAATATAGCCACTTCATCTAGAACCGATTTTGTTATAGTTAATAAGAAGAAACCAACCCACGTAACTGTTAGACAACCACCTCCAAGACAAAACCAAAGTTTTATAAGAAACAAAGGTCCATCGTTTTCAAAACCAAACACATTTATAAGGAGACCTAATAATGTTTATCCGAGAAGTAACCATCAAATGGGATGGAATCCTAATGTACAAAACGGTTTTCCATTTCAAAACTTTGCACCATGGAATGCATACTCACCTTTTCCATATATGCCTAACATGAATGAAATGTGTAACACTAATGGACCCATGAACAAATGGGGACCAAACTTTTGAGTTAATTGTTTTTTTAGGTGTGCTTAAAGGTTGACCTAGATCCGGATGAATGGATCAAGGATAGCTGGTGCACGAGGCACATAACCGGTAACAAAGACTTGTTTTCCACATATAAATCCTGCAATGGAGGAAATGTGGTATTTGGTAATAGCAAGAGTAAAATCATCGGTAAAGGTACAATCTCTAACAAATCCTTAACCATTAACGAGGTATGTCACGTAGAAAATTTAAACTTCAATCTTTTTAGTATAGGACAAATATGTGATAGAAAGTGTAGCGTACTTTTTAGTGAAACCGGAAGTAAAATATTGAAAAACGGTATAACCATAGGAAGAGGCATTAGAAAACATGGAGTCTATGTCATTAAAATCGGTAATGAACCTAAAGACAAACTTTGTCTTACTTCTATGGATGATACTTCAACCCTATGGCATCGAAGATTGGGTCACGCCAATATGCGACTTCTTCAATCGCTATCATCTAAAGAATTAGTAAGAGATCTACCAAAATTAAAATACGAACATCACTTTTGTGATGCTTGTAACGTAGGAAAACAAGTCCACGCTAGCCATAAGGCTAAAAATATGGTCTCTACTACTAAGTGTCTAGAATTACTTCACATGGATTTATTTGGTCCATCCGCTATTCAAAGTTATGGAGGCAACTACTACACTTTGGTTATAGTGGATGATTACTCTAGGTACACATGGACCAAATTTTTAAAGAATAAAACTGAAACGTTCGATTACTTTGAAATATTAAGTAAGAAAATCCAAAGACAATTAGGAAGTCCTATAGTGTCTATTAGAACGGCTCATGGTAGGGAATTCGATAATAAAGTGCAATTTGGAGCCTTTTGTGACGCTAATGGTATTACTCACAACTTCTCGGCTCCTCGCACTCCACAATAGAATGGGGTAGTTGAAAGGAAGAATAGAACCCTACAAGAAATGAGTCGCACCATGTTAAATGAGAAATCTATACCTCAAAATTTTTGGTGCAATGTCGTTAACACTTCAACGTACATACTTAACCGAGTCTTAATTAGACCATTTTTAGGTAAAACTCCATACGAGTTACTTCGAGGCAAAAAGCCTACGTTAGAACATTTTAGAGTCTTTGGTAGCAAATGTTTTCTACTTAACACTAAAGATTACCTAACTAAATTTGATCCTAAATCAACCGAATGTATCTTTTTAGGTTACTCTCCTAATAGCAAAGCTTATGTCATATTAAATAAAGAAACAATGAAGGTTGAAGAGTCATTCAACGTAAAATTTGATGAGAGTCCACCTAAACCTACCCTACCTCTTGTCGACGACGAGATAGTCGAAAGTGAAGCCATAGAAATAAAGAAAAATACAAACAAAGAAGATGAACCATTAAACAATGAAATCATCAATATTAAGGAGAAAGATCACCCCGTAGATAAGATCATAGGAAAGTTAAATGAAAGAACCTTAAGATCTCAAGTCCAAAACCAAAGTAGTTTATTTTGTTTTGTCTCAACCATAGAACCTAAGAATACACAAGAAGCCATAAAAGATGAAAGTTGGGTAATGGCTATGCAAGAAGAGTTAAATCAATTCGTTTCTAACAATGTTTGGACACTTGTCCCTCCACCTAGTAATCCAACCATAATAGGAACTAAATGGGTATATAAAAACAAGTTAGATGCAAATGGTGTAGTGTCTAGAAACAAAGCTAGACTCGTTGCCCAAGGGTATAATTAACAAGAAGGAATAGACTTTGATTAGACCTATGCCCCCGTGGCTAGATTAGAGTCTATAAGAATACTTCTTGCTTATACTTGTGCTAATGATCTTAAGCTTTTTCAAATGGATGTTAAAAGTGCTTTTCTAAATGGCTTTATTAATGAAAAAGTCTATGTAGCTCAACCTCCGGGCTTTATTGATTTCGAAAAACCTAACCACGTGTTCAAACTAAAGAAAGCCCTTTACGGTCTTAAACAAGCCCCAAAAGCTTGGTATGATAGACTCAAGTCATTTTTAATTCAAAACAACTACACCATGGGGTTAGTTGATAATACACTTTTCACTAAGAAAAAGGAATCAAATATAATTATTGTTCAAATATATGTTGACGATATTATATTCGGATCGACTTGTCAAGACATATGTGATGACTTCTCGAAGATCATGCATGATGAGTTCGAGATGAGTATGATGGGAGAACTTAGCTTCTTTCTTGGTCTACAAATTAAGCAACTAGAAAATGGTATCTTCTTTAATCAATCTAAATACATAAAAAAAAAATGCTTAAGAAATTTGGTTTAGAAGAGTCAAAACCTATAAGAACTCCTATGTCATCCGATACTAAACTTACAAAAGATGAAGACAGTGAGTCCGTTGACAATACCAAATACCAGGGTATGATTGGTAGTCTACTTTATCTTACGGCTAGTCGGCCGGATATAATGTTTAGTGTTTGTCTATGTGCTAGATTTCAAGAAGACCCTAAAATCTCACACTTAGAAGCTGTCAAAAGAATATTTAGATATATTAAGGGTACTACTCAATTAGGATTATGATATCCTAAGGGCACGGGGGTAGAAACTATTATATATGCAGATTCTGACCATGCAGGTGATTATGTTGACCGAAAGAGTACAAGTGGTGTATGTACTTTTATAGGATGTTGTTTAACATCTTGGTTCTCGAAAAAGCAAACGGCATTGGCCATATCAACAACCGAAGCCGAATATGTCTTCGCCGATAAAGCATGCCAACAAGCACTATGGATGAAACAAGCGTTAGTTGACTACGACATTCATTTAAGTGACATAGTGTAACACCCCCAAATCTCAGTACAGCGGAAGACTTAATCAAGTTTTTGGGGCGTTACTATTGGATTGGTATCACACACAAGTATAGCAAGAAGATAGTCATTTAACATTCAAAACCAATCCCAAATTTAAGTAATCAAAACATTTAATCCAAAAGAGTAAATATTAGGCCCAAAACATGATTTAATAAAATAGGTCCCCGAAGTTTATCAGAGTCAGAAATGATCCTTGAACCCCGAGCCTTTTTGCCAAGCTTCCACAAACCACGTATTCCAAACATCTTTCAAATACCTGAGAAATCATGCTAAAAGGTCAGCTTACGCTGGCGAGTTCATAGGTTTAAGTTCAACAAAATCATAGTGGACCAGTAGGAGTTGATTTGCTATGCAAGACCTAAGATAGATAAATACCGATCCTACCCGGATCACAAACCATAAACATGTCCCGCATCCAGGTACTACTCGGGCCCAGCGACTCTAGTCCAGCACTGTCGTGGCAAAATCTAGAACAATTTCCAACGCCGGACTAGGTCGAGGTAGAAGTCTATTCTTAGCTAGGCAACAGTTATAGCAATTAGGATTGCTACCCTAGTCTAAGGGAACAACTACCGCACATCTATCTAAACAGTCAAGCATATAAGCAAATCCAAATAGTTTTCACGGTCCGAAAACAGTAGCATGATTCTCACCCCAATGTAGTTAAAAACATAGATAAAAGTGGGGCTATGAAACTCACCTCAAACAATCAGCGCACAAATAAACACTAGCAGAAGATAACGGTAATCACGGCATAGCAACTATCGACTCGGCACAACCTATTAATGTAGACCAAATCTTAATATATAATTCCCATAATCAACGTTATCTACCCCAATGTATTCCATTTCGTTATTTACAAAAATGTCTCGTTTCACCATTTAATCCTAGTGTTTGGTATTCCTCATGTGGGTGTATCGACTCAATATGATGCTATGAATGCACTCAAACAACCAGTATATAACTCAATGCAACACAATGAGACCTCTAAACGATAAGCTCCATAGTTCAATAAGTTTCGGAATAAATAGTAGACCTTATCGAATTCGTCAACTCGATAAACTCATTTATTTACTCGTGTCGCTTATTATCCCATAAATCAATTGTATCCTAAAGATTCATAAGGATAATTCACCCATTAATAAGGTTACCCAACCTACCTAGCGGGCTCTTATTAGATTCGTCAACCTAATAAGTCCGCTACCCACGTGGATCAACACTATTAACGTTAGGTTATCCGTAACCCATGCACATAACGTAAGTAAATAAATACTTAAACTAGTAATAAATGTCCACAATTGACATTTATCGATAAACGTGTACTCGAAACATTAATTACTCATTTATTATAAAACATTTCCATTTTAGTCATTAGTTTCCATTTAAAAATAGTAAATAACAAGATAAGTCTTGTTATCGTTATTTTTGGTACAAAAGCCCATTTATTATTTATATTTCGTAGTCTATTAGCATTTTCACACACACACACACACACACACACACACACACACATATATATATATATATATATATATATATATATATATATCGTCAAATTCCAATATTAATCTCATATCGTTATTCGTTTCGAGTCCACAAGCACGAGTCATGACTTCTCCGCTTTTAATCAATCAATAGTCCAAATTATACTAAAGTCAATGTTACGGCTTTGTCGGAGTTAACAATTGACTAAAAAGTCAAAGTAACACCGACGTAGCTCAAAGTTGACAATATATATATATATATATCAAGTCTAATTTAAAAGTCATTATAGCGCAATTCAATCCCAAACCAACTCAAAACAATCTCGCCAACCAATCAATCAACCAAATATACCCGAAACCAATGTTATGACCCTAATGGTCATGACACAGTCGCGGTTAAGACCACGGGAACCAAACAAGCTCTAGAAGCTTTTCAGCTCTACGCGTCTCATCCAAACCTCAACTACATCAACCAACAAGCTACCAAAACGACCTGACCCGGACCCCGTGGACCAAGTGGGTCACGTACACCAACCAAACACAACCCAACGTGGGTGTGGTAGCTCGTACGCCCCATGCTCACATCCAAATCCAACCAAACATCACCCAAATCAATTCCACAACATCCAAATACAATCATTCAAGCTCCAATCATTAACCAAACACAAAACCCATTATCTATTCTAACCAAAAAGATGAAACTAAACCTAAAATGCATAAACCCATCAAATTGATACACCACACACTTACCAAACACTAATTACTTGTTTATTTAGTTGTTAATTAGACTTTGTTCCACGTTTAAACCAAAAGCCCTAAATTATACAATAGGGTCGAAACCCTAATTTACCATACGTGGGTTTTTATGGCTTAAACAAGCTCTACCCATATTCCATTTACCTTATTCAAGCTCGAATTGCAAAAACCACTTGAAACCCTAAAAATCCGAATCTTAATCTTAAGATTTGAAGGTGTTAATGAAGGTTTTAGTGAGAGTATTATATATGGTTGGAAAGAGGAGAAAGAGAGCTTCAAGATGGTGGTGGAGGTGGGTGGTCACGTGCCGGTGATGGCTGGATTTTGGCCAGAACAGTGGCCGGAATATGGAGGGTGGCGGCTAGGGTTTTTAGAGAGAGAAAGGGGAGAGAGAAAAGAGGTGTGTGTGTGTGTTTTTAGTGAGAGAAACAAAGTGTAAGAATGAGGGTAGATGGTGCCTTTTATATTTGGGTGTTGGGGACTAAAAAATAAATAAATATGGAGGAGGGGGGCGCCGGCTAGGGGAGAAATAGGTGGGTCGGAGTTGTAACTTTTCGTAACTATCCCGTTTACCCATTCTCGAGCTCGTATATTGTCCCCCGAGTGTCCCACGACGTTCATTCAACTTTCTAACATCGTTATTTACGTTTTTCCATGAGTTTTGACTATTTATTTGTCAATTTTTGAGTTACGGTCTAAAAGTTACAATATTTCTCGTTTTAGGCTTTTCTAGTGCCGAATCGAATAGTGCCTACCAAATAGAGTTAAAACTCATACGATAACTCATTTAATAATGAAATAATCTGTAAAAACCAATAGACGATATAAAATCAAGTCATGGTTGATAAAAATGGTGTTAAAGGAAAAACTCGGTTTAGTTTAACGTAATGCGGTTACCTAAAATAGACTCCCTAAATTGCCAGTTGTCACAGCCTCCCAGCCTCAAAAGAAACCCGTCCCGGGTTTCACTCCGAGTTGCTTGATGTCATGAAAAGTTTAGGATACTTCCTATGGAAAACGTCCTCACGTTCCCAAGTGAACTACGGTCCATGCCAGGAGTTCCAACGAACCTTAATAATCGGAATACGGCTATTCTTCAGCCTTTTAATCTCACGGTCCATAATCTCAATCGGTTCCTCAATGAAATTCAATTTTTCATCAATACGAATATCTCTTAAGGGCACAACTATGTTTTCCTCCGAAAGACATTTCTTAAGATTACTAACATGAAAGACAGTGTGTACACTGCTCAATTCCGATGGTAGCTCCAGGAGGTATGCTACCGGTTCGATTCTTTCCAGGATTGGAAAGGGACCAATATATCAGGGATTGAGTTTTCCACGTTTCCCAAAACGAATCACTCCTTTCCAAGGAGAAACTTTCAACATAACACGATCTCCAACCTGAAATTCTAAAGGTTTACGTCTCTTATCGGCATAACTTTTTTGTCTATCACGAGCGGTTTGCAACCGATTACGAATCTGTACTATCTTCTAAGTGGTTTCCAGGACAAGTTCGGGACCTGTAAGTTGACTCTCGCCAACTTCAGCCCAACAAACAGGAGAACGACATTTTCGGCCATACAGTGCCTCAAATGGGGCGGCCTTAATGCTAGAGTGATAACTATTGTTGTAAGAGAATTTGGCCAAAGGGAGGTGTCTCTCCCAGCCTTTGCCGAAATCAATAACACAGGCTCTAAGCATGTCTTCTAAAGTCTGAATGGTTCTCTCGCTTTGACCATCGGTCTGAGGATGGTAAGCAGTACTCATATCCAAATTTGTTCCTAATGCTGTCTGTAATGATCTCCAAAGGGATGTAAAATGACTATCCCTATCGAAAATGATAGATATCGGTACTCCATGACGTGATACTACCTCTTTAAGATACAATCGAGCAAGCTTATCAAGACTATCGGTTTCACTAATAGCTAAAAAGTGAGCAGACTTAGTTAAACGATCAACTATTACCCAGATAGCGTCATTGCAGCTAACTGTTCTCGGTAATTTAGTGATAAAGTCCATGGTTATTCGCTCCCATTTCCATTCCGGGAGTTTGGGTTGAACTAAAAGTCCTGATGGTTTCTGATGTTCGGCCTTTACTTTAGAACAAGTCAGGCACCAATTGACATACTGAGCTATATCGGCTTTCATATTAGGCCACCAATAAAGTTTCTTAAGATCCTGATACATCTTATCGGCTCCGGGATGAATAGAGTATTTTGATTTATGCGACTCGTGCATAATTAACTCACGGACTCCACCATGAAATGGTATCCAGCTTCTGTCTCTGAAGCTTAATGTTTCGTCGGAACGCTTCAAGAAGCCGTTTTCACTTTCTACCATTCCATGAAGATTCTCATAAGGACGGTTCTCTTCTGTCAATGCCTCTGCTTGGGCGGCTAAAATTTGAGACGGTAAGGGCGAAACAATGGTCATTCCTAAGGATCTAACGAGTAGGGGTGGAATGTCCTCCTTACAGCTAAGTGCATCAGCCACAACATTAGCCTTACCAGGATGATAACGAATCTAACAGTCATAATCACTAAGTAATTCCAACCAACGACGTTGTCTCATTTTCAGTTCCTTCTGATCTAAGATATGCTTCAAACTCTTATGGTCGGTAAATACTACACACTTGGTTCCATACATATAATGTCTCCAGATCCTAAGAGCAAACACTACAACACCTAACTCAAGGTCATGGGTGGTGTAGTTTTTCTCATGTTTCTTAAGTTGTCGGGATGCATAAGCAATCACCTTCTCCCGTTTCATCAAAACAACACCTAAGCCTTTGTGCGAAGCGTCGCAGCACACGACAAAGTCTTCGCTTCCTTCAGAAAAGCTAGGATGGGCGCACTACACAACTTCTCCTTCAGAAGTTGGAATGCTTCTTATTCCTTTTCTCCCCATTCATTCTTAACATCCTTCTGTGTTAGTTTGGTCAACGACTTAGCTATCTTGGAAAATCCCTCAATGAATCTCCTATAATAGCCTGCTAACCCTAGAAACTGTCGGATTTCTGATGGGTTCTTAAGAGTTGCCCATTCCTTAATGGCCTTAATCTTAGCTGGGTCAACATGAACACCTCGACTATCTATCACATGGCCTAAGAATTGCATGGACGGAATCCAAAATTCACACTTAGAGAATTTAGCATACAGCTTCTCCTCTCTCAACAATCCTAAAATGAGCCTCAAATGCTCTTCGTGCTCCTCACTACTCTTAGAGTATATCAATACGTCGTCTATGAATACTATCACAAACTTATTTAGGTATGGCTTGCACACTCGGTTCATGAGATCCATAAAAACCGCTGGCGCGTTGGTCAAACCAAACGACATCACTTGGAATTCATAGTGTCCATAACGAGTTCTAAACGTCGTCTTAGGGATATCCTCCTCTCGAACTCTAAGCTGGTGATAACCAGATCGTAAATCGATCTTAGAAAAGACACTAGCTCCTTGGAGTTGGTCGAATAGATCATCTATTCTAGGTAACGGATATCGGTTCTTCACTGTCAGCTTATTCAATTCCCTATAATCAATACACATCCGAAATGATCCATCCTTCTTCTTCACAAACAACACTGGTGCTCCCCACGGTGATGAACTTGGTCGAATGAATCCCTTCTTTGACAATTCTGCCAACTGTTTAGACAGTTCCTCTAATTCTCTTGGAGCAAGTCGATAGGGTTCCCGGGCTACGGGTGCCGCACCGGGTATCAACTCTATTTGGAATTCCACTTGTCGGACAGGTGGAATCCCTGGCAGATCGTCGGGAAACACATCCGTAAATTCTCTAACGACGGGTACATCATTAAGGTTTCTTTCATTCTTCTCCTCGCTTTTCTTTTCAGAAATTCGAGCCAAGAAAAGA
The DNA here is from genome assembly GCA_910596185.1 of Chrysanthemum makinoi. NCBI lineage: Eukaryota > Viridiplantae > Streptophyta > Magnoliopsida > Asterales > Asteraceae > Chrysanthemum > Chrysanthemum makinoi. Next base: position 206,902,100 of record OU343224.1, read on the forward strand.
CAACCTCCTCTATCGATGTACTTCTGGGCCTTAATACAAGAGATGATGCTCAACCGGGAAGGACTTCCACAGTCGCTCCGATCTCCTTGTATGCTCAGAACTTTTCCGCCATACGGTAAATGCACAATATTCTCATCACAGATGATGTGTGCACCGTTCTTCGATAACCAATCCATTCCGATAATGACGTCAAAACTTCCTAAGGTAACCGGCAATAGATCTATACTAAACGGGCGGTCTAGGAAACTTAAGGTACAACCTCGAACTACGGTTTCTATCTTCTCTCTATTTCCATTCGCTAATTCCATGTCGTATCTAAACCCTAGAGGTGTTTGGGAGATTCCTAGTAATGGCATAAAATTGGTGGATACGAAACTCATATCCACACCAGTATCATACAGTATGGAAGCATAGCGATTATTGAGAAGGAACATACCCGTAACTACGTTAGGGTCCTCACCAGCTTCCTTCCCAATAGCGTAAACACGCGTTGTTCCCATGTCTCTCTGCTGATTCCTAGCACCATTGTTTCCCTGGTTCTCCACAACCTCACGCTTCACAGGGTTTAATCAATTACTTCCTACACCTCGGTTAGAAATTCCTCCTACATTATCAGGATTTCCTCTCATCCACGACTCTCGGCACTCATTCTTAAAGTGTCCCTTCTTTCCACATCCAAAACAGGTGACAGTGGCCTTCCAGTCCTCTCCTTGTGCAGTTTGAGCTGTAGCAAGTGGTCGGAACCTACAGTCTTTGGCCAAATGTCCTACCTTAGAGCACTTCCTACACACATTTGGGCATAGTCAGTGGTGGTGTCAGTTACAACGACCACACAAAAGCTTACTACCCTCATAATCTTTCCTTCCTCCATTTCCTATGGCAAACACCCTGGCTGTCTCATGCCGTTTGTTGCCATTCCCTTTAGCAACTTCGTTCCTCTTCCTCTTATCACTCCTATCATTCTTACCCTTGTCTCCTACTTCTAGTACATAAGAGTCCATCAAACGATGAGCCACAGTAATTGCCTCATGCAAATTAACTGGCTTCGCAGCGATGACATCATTTCGAGTAGCTATAGGCAATCCATCAGTATACCTCTCAATCCTAAGTTCTTCAGTGCGAACCATATCAGGGCAAAGCAATGATAACTCTTGGAAACGACGAGTATAAGTCGCCATGTCAGTACCCTTAACCTTATGGTTCCAGAACTCACTCTCTAACTTCTTAACTTCATTCCTAGGACAGTAAGTCTTGATCAGGAGAGTCTTAAACTGAGTCCAAGTCATACTATAAGCTACATCAATTCCTACTGATCTGTGATAGTTGTTCCACCAGGTTAACGCTTCGTCCTTCAAGGTATATGTTGCATACTTAACCTTACAATCCTCCTCACAATTACTAACAGCAAACACAGATTCAGTTTTCTCCAACCACCTAGTTAGGTAAACTACTCCCCCAGTTCCTCCAAACTCAATGGGACCACAGAATCGGAACTCTTTGTAGGTACAACCTCGAGTTCGATTCAGCATTGGGGTTCCACCAGAGGTGTTAGAGAGATTAGTCTCAACTAGCAGTTCAGCGACACGCTGCGCCACTAACTGGTCAACATGGGCTGGGTTCACAGGTGGAGGGTTTTGCGGAACAGGACCATTCTCAGCACGGTCGTTCACATTCAGGTTTTCTACAGTTGGGTTATTAGTGTTCGGGTTCTCAACAGGTGGTGTGGTCGGGGCCGGACGACGACCTCGACGAACAAGGGCAACAACAGCAGCAGGAGCTGCTTGGTTGCTCCTAAGCGGGCTTCGTCTTGTTTCCACCATTCTGGAGGCAAGAAGAACAGTTTCATAAGTTCACAATTCACGCTCTAAAGATAGAGTTGGGTTCCAAGGATCACCCAATAACACCTGAATACATAATCAAGGCCAACAGGGATAACGCTATATCAAAGCGAAACAATCAAATACCGAACCATAACTAAGGATGCACGTTCCAATAACCATAACTCATAGGTTTCAAAAGTGGAAATACATGGAAGGATACGAAGAAATCAAAACGATCCTAACAACGATACTAGTAAGACAACTAGGATAATCCTTCATCTCGAACCAAGTACTACTTAGTTTCAAGATGGTACAAAACCATGAATCTAATACTATCTAGCCATGTCTAAGAATACCACTAACTGATCTCCTAACACCGTCAACCTCTCTCCACAAAGATGCTAACTTAACACGTCGAGCGTCGCGATCACTCTTAAACTCTGCGACCTCTCTCTCCAACTCACCAATCCTACGCCAAATCGCTCTATCAGCATCACGAGCTGTCGCGAACCCTCTCAGCAGGTCCCCAACCTGCTCCTGGAGCTCCGACATACCCTCACGCAAAATCCTAGTCCTCCTGACTACAATACCCATATCAGCTCTCAGATCCTCTATACTAGCCCTAGATACTCCAACCAATCGGTCCGTCAACTGACTAAGCCTAGTACCCTGTGATGTAATCCTCTCCCACATCAGACCCGTCTCACCATACTCCTCGGGCTCTGAAGCAATCTCCGATGGTATCTCAGATCCTAACGGGCTACCTATATAAGGTGAGTAAGGTGGTGAGTCGATGTCTAAAGGCTGTCCAGGGGACTCAGGCTCAGGCAAAGGAGAACCTGGTCCTGGAGAATGTGCAGGACTCTGCAATGGAGGAGTACCCCCTTCTGGGATATCCTCATCATCCTCCTCCTGAGGATCCTCATCCTCATCTACATACTGCTCCTCAATCTCATGCTCCTCCTCGACCTCATGCTCCTCCTCGCCCTCATCCATAGGGGGAGAGTCCATGAGTCAGAGTCTCTGTGCAGGTAAATCCTGAGGTGGTACACTAGGAGATCTAGGCCTCCTAAGACATGGTGATGCTGGTGGTGATGACAAAAGAGAGTGGGCTGCTAAACGGATAGGTGATGATGGTGGTCTTACGGACATGCGGGCAGTGCTATAAGCAAGCCTAGGAGTATGTGACTGCGCTAAGACCTGATGTAAAGTGAGCTGCCTAGATGAGCTAGGGCGATCTGATGATGAACTAGAGTGACGAGCAATCTCATAAGGATCACCCTGCGCAACCGTCATGAGAGTCAATGCTACCGAACTAGAAACAACAAGGACCTCCTCAGACACATCAAAAGCTAGTGAAGGCATAGTCTGTGACAATGGCATAGGGTAGGTATAAGTGTTCGAAACAACTAGTTTTAATAAGTGCATCAACTTAACCAAAACATATATCACATAATGAAAGCTTTTAAAAGTGTAGGTACCGCATTACTCAAAATATGCCTTTAAATAAAACACATAAGTTCCGTTCCATCACATAATCCCATATCAAATCAATCGAGTTCAAAAATCCAAAATCACAATATATCGTTTCCTCAAATCAAATTCCGTAATATCTCGATAATCACATCTCATTTTCCAAAATCAATAATCATATCTCAAAATCATAACGTTTCCATAATCAGTTCACAATATCCCTTAACAGATCACCTCATAATCCAAGTCGCAGTTCATAACATATTCAAATAAGAAGCTTCGGCTTGGCAAGCGGGCGTGCGTCGATCGAGGATCAATTTTCTTAAAAAGTGGTTATAGTTTAGGGTTTATAAAATACCTAATTCTCTATAACCTTAAGCTCTGATACCAATCTGTAACACCCCCAAATCTCGGTACAGCGGAAGACTTAATCAAGTTTTCAGGGCGTTACTATTGGATTGGTATCGCACACAAGTATCAAAACATTTAAGTAATCAAAACATTTAATCCAAAAGAGTAAATATTAGGCCCAAAACATGATTTAATAAAATAGGTCCCCAAAGTTTATCAGAGTCAGAAATGATCCTTGAACCCCGCCTTCTTGCCAAGCTTCCACAAACCACGTATTCCAAACATCTTTCAAATACCTGAGAAATCATGCTAAAAGGTCAGCTTACGCTGGTGAGTTCATAGGTTTAAGTTCAACAAAATCATAGTGGACCAGTAGGAGTTGATTTGCTATGCAAGACCTAAGATAGATAAATACCGATCCTACCTGGATCACCAACCATAAACATGTCCCGCATCCAAGGACTACTCGGGCCCATCGACTCTAGTCCAGCATTGTCGTGGCAAAATCTAGAACAATTGCCAACCCCGGACTAGGTCGAGGTAGAAGTCTATTCTTAGCTAGGCAACAGTTATAGCAATTAGGATTGCTACCCTAGTCTAAGGCAACAACTACCACACATCTATCTAAACATTCAAGCATATAAGCAAATCCAAATATTTTTCACGGTCCGAAAACAGTAGCATGATTCTCACCCCAATGTAGTTAAAAACGTAGATAAACGTGGGGCTATGAAACTCACCTCAAGCAATCAACGCACAAATAAACACTAGCAGAAGATAACGGTAATCACGGCACAACAACTATCGACTCGGCACAACCTATTAATGTAGACCAAATCTTAATATATAATTTCCATAATCAACGTTATCTACCCCAATGTATTCCATTTCGTTATTTCCAAAAATGTTTCGTTTCACCATTTAATCCTAGTGTTTGGTATTCCTCATGTGGGTGTATCGACTTAATATGATGCTATGAATGCACTCAAACAACCAGTATATAACTCAATGCAACACAATGAGACCTCTAAATGATAAGCTCCATAGTTCAATAAGTTTCGGAATAAATGGTAGACCTTATCAAATTCGTCAACTCGATAAACTCATTTATTTACTCGTGTTGCTTATTATCCCATAAATCAATCATATCCTAAAGATTCATAAGGATAATTCACCCATTAATAAGGTTACCCAACGTACCTAGCGGGCTCTTATTAGATTCGTGAACCTAATAAGTCCGCTACCCACGTGGATCAACACTATTAACGTTAGGTTATCCGTAACCCATGCACATAACGTAAGTAAATAAATACTTAAACTAGTATTAAATGTCCACAATTGAAATTTATCGATAAACGTGTACTCGAAACATTAATTACTCATTTATTATAAAACATTTCCATTTTAGTCGTTAGTTTCCATTTAAAAATAGTAAATAACAAGATAAGTCTTGTTATCGATATTTTTGGTACAAAAGCCCATTTATTATTTATATTTCATAGTCTATTAGCATTTTCACACACACACACACACACACACACACACATATATATATATATATATATATATATATATATATTTCGTCAAATTCCAATATTAATCTCATATCGTTATTCGTTTCGAGTCCACAAGCACGAGTCATGACTTCTCGGCTTTTAATCAATCAATAGTCCAAATTATACTAAAGTCCATGTTACGGCTTTGTCGGAGTCAACTATTGACTAAAAAGTCAAAGTAACACCGACGTAGCTCAAAGTTGACAATATATATATATCAAGTCCAATTTAAAAGTCATTATAGCGCAATTCAATCCCAAACCAACTCAAAACAATCTCGCCAACCAATCAATCAACCAAATATACCCGAAACCAATGTTATGACCCTAATGGTCATGACACAGTCGCGGTTAAGACCACGTGAACCAAACAAGCTCTAGAAGCTTTTCAGCTCTACGCGTCTCATCCAAACCTCAACTACATCAACCAACAAGCTACCAAAACGACCTGACCCGGACCCCGTGGACCAAGTGGGTCACGTACACCAACCATACACAACCCAACGTGGGTGTGGTAGCTCGTACGCCCCATGCTCACATCCAAATCCAACCAAACATCACCCAAATCAATTCCACAACATCCAAATACAATCATTCAAGCTCCAATCATTAACCAAACACAAAACCCATCATCTATTCTAACCAAAAAGATGAAACTAAACCTAAAATGCATAAACCCATCAAATTGATACACCACACACTTACCAAAACACTAATTACTTGTTTATTTAGTTGTTAATTAGACTTTGTTCCACGTTTAAACCAAAAGCCCTAAATTATACCATAGGGTCGAAACCCTAATTTACTATACGTGGGTTTTTATGGCTTAAACAAGCTCTACCCATGTTCCATTTACCATATTCAAGCTCGAATTGTAAAACCCACTTGAAACCCTAAAAATCCGAATCTTAATCTTAAGATTTGAAGGTGTTAATGAAGGTTTTAGTGAGAGTATTATATATGGTTGGAAATAGGAGAAAGAGAGCTTCAAGATGGTGGTGGAGGTGGGTGGTCACGCGCCGGTTTTGGCCGGAACAGTGGCCGGAATATGGAGGGTGGCGGCTAGGGTTTTTAGAGAGAGAAAGGGGAGAGAGAAAAGAGGTGTGTATGTGTTTTTAGTGAGAGAAACAAAGTGTAAGAATGATGGTGGATGGTGCCTTTTATATTTTGGTGTTGGGGACTCAAAAATAAATAAATATGGAGGAGGGGGGCGCCGACTATGGGGAGAAATAGGGGGGTCGGAGTTGTAATGTTTCGTAACTATCCCGTTTACCCATTCCCGAGCTCATATATTGTCCCTCGAGTGTCCCACGACATTCATTCGACTTTCTAACATCGTTATTTACGTTTTTCCACGAGTTTTGACTATTTATTTGTCAATTTTCGAGTTACGGTCTAAAAGTTACAATATTTCTCGTTTTAGGCTTTTCTAGTGCCGAATCGAATAGTGCCTACCAAATAGAGTTAAAACTCATATGATAACTCATTTAATAATGAAATAATCTATAAAAACCAATAGACGATATAAAATCAAATCATGGTTGATAAAAATAGTGTTAAAGGCAAAACTCGGTTTAGTTTAACGTAATGCGGTTACCTAAAATAGACTCCCTAAATTTCAAGTTGTCACACATAGCCATTCTATGTGAAAACAAAGGTGCCATCGACTTACTGTTGCACTCTCGCACCAAGCATATAGAGATTCGTCATCACTTCTTAAGAGACAATGTTCAAAAGGGGAACATCTCTATTGAGAAGGTTGCATCCGAAAACAACATAGCCGACGTCCTCACCAAACCGTTGAAGCGGGAACAATTCAACTTGCTTCGTCTTGGTCTTGGTCTCATGGAACAATCTTCGTAATTAGTTTCTAAACTCTACAAGGTATGTAAACACTAGCCTTATTCTTTTCTGAGTCTAGGATCTCTATTTAACACATAACTTACAAACAATACGGGAATTTTCAAAACCAAAGGTAAACTTTATTTACAACATGTAATTTCATACTTATTTTTTTTACTAAAAGATAAACGCTTTCTTCAAACAAGAATTTTTTTTTTTGAAATGCTTCGTTTTCTTCAAACAAGAAACTTTTTTGAAATGCTTTCTAAAAGATACTTCTTCCCGTATCATTTTCATAAAAGCTATTTCTCACGTCTAGGATAAATCACTTTTTTTTTCATTAGTAATACAAAGTAAAAACCCGTTTTCATTGCATCTCATGTCTTTTGAATACTAAAGGAAACACATAACTAATATGTGTTTTTAGGTACATTCATTTAAGCAAAAATGAATTAGGAGCATTCGGGTTATCTCACATAATAGTATGCTTTTTCACTTCTAGTCTATTTTTCTTTTTCTTTATAGGAGTCGAGATAACCGCAACTCCAAATGGTTTGCATATAGGCAGACACTAGGCACAAATGTTTCCAAAAGAAAAATTTTAAGCTTCCTGAGTCACCAGTACCACAGATCCCAGCATTAACGCTGGGCGGTTCCCTCAAGGGAAGGATCTGTGGGATCCGTGAGACAGAAGCTGAGATTCTCTTCTATTTTTCTCACTTTGGCTAAAAACCTTTATATTTTCATCATTTTATCCTTTGTACCAATGAGTATGTTACTTAATGCTTGTGTTCTCATGATCACATGCCTTAAATTCATATCTAATCATTAGATTTTAGTCCACATTTTGGGTCAATCATTCATTACAATGCATTATTTTCTCTATAAATAAGGTTCCAAAATGCTTGCATCTTCATCACTCTCACCTCACAAACAACTATCATCATGTCATCCAAAAGATCTCCCAACATTGATGAATCACCTAGTACAAACAATCCTCTTCAAGAAATCAAAAACTTTATCCTACCACCTTCCGTAGTGCCACCACCCAAATGTAGAAAAACCGCATGGATTAGCATCCGGCCTTGTTGCTTAGCCAAAACATTGTCAAATAGTTCATCACCAACTACTCATTCACCACCAAATGATTCCATAGTAGCACCTCCCTCATCTCCAACAAGCACACCACCATCATCACCTATCAAATCTCCACCAAAAGTCACACTATTGGAACTCCTTAAGAATCCAAAAACATCCCAACAAATCAACCCAAAAGAACTAGTCTTTTTAACACCTTCCACATCTCCAAACACAATTTACAAAGACCTTGTAACTTCACCACCTTTAGCTCCCATTGTCTTAAAATAACATCTAGATTCTTTTCCACCACCACTTCCAAACATTCCGGACTTTGATCCATATTTTCCAACTTTTCCACCACATATTTCGCATCCCAAAAATCAAACTAACCCGGAAACCTTCCACACACATTACCCACATCATTTACATTATGAACATTTCCAATCCACTCGGGAACTTACAATGGAAATTAGGCAAGAGATGCGATTCATACTTAACCACATCCTTGATCGCATCAACATCATCACTAACCAAAACCTCCATCATTAACCTTATGCAACCATGGAAGGAATAATATTACTATTTTCTCTAGTTTTTCCTTTAAGTCATTTTAAAGAAAAAACCTTGTTCTTAGTTTTACATGTTTGTATGTGGCATATATACCACTACATTTTTATTACAAGGCCTTGTATACATACCTTAGCTCTTTATCTTGTTTCTCGTCGATCACAAGATTATATTGCATGTTACTACTAACCTTTTCTTTGTAGGATTTTATTTTTCTCACTTGACGCCCTATTCTAGGGGGAGCTACCGTCAAGGGGAGTTAGAGATACGTGGACTATACTATTTTTCCACACTTTATTTCTTCATTAGGGCCACTTTTTGTTTAGACAAAAAAGGGGAGAATAAGTAAAACTTATGCTTACCAAACATACATTTAATCTTAAGTTTTACCCATCATAACATTATGTTTTGTCATCAACAATAAGGGGGAGATTGTTAATACAAATAAATAGTAAAAAATGTTTATTAATATTTAGCGATCTCTTTGTGTTTTGTTGATAACAAATATAATGTTATCATAAGTAAAATTATAATGATACATGTTATTTTTGTAAAGCATCTACATATATAGTCATTTAATATAAATTGTTGTAATGATTCATTTATTGTAATAGTTTATTAGGATGGGTAAAAACCATAACCCATGACCCATACCCATGAAGCATATCCATAACCTATGGAGTTAATCCATTGACTAGATGCATTGCATCTTCTAGATACATTGTATCTACTTGGTACAAAGTCTAGGACCCATAACCCATAACCCATGGGCAAAGAGGAGCGTCTCATGGATCCCTAGATTTACACTAGCCGGATCCCTTAGGCAAGGGATCCATGGGATCCGTGCAATAGTAGCAAGAAATTACCTATAAATGGAGAGCCATTTCTTCATTGTAACTCACCCCTCTTCTTACAAACTCTCTCATATATTCTTACATTCTTCTAACCTCAGATCACTTGATCTAGATAGTAGTTCTTCTTTCTTTTGTTGTGATTCTCATATAGGTCCTTCTCTAAGGCGAGATCATGAGCATTCTACAAGTCATCCAAGCAAGGGGTCCTTGATTGATTTGTTCCTCCACAAGATTTCTGTAGCAAAGATCTTGTATTTCATATTTAACATATTTGTTGTGTTATAGTAGTGTTGGTTTGGTCCTCCGTGTTAAGGACTCGATATTTAGCTTTGTACCGAAAAAAGTGTAAGCGACGTTGTGAAGGCTTCTCCGCTGAGTTGAAGGAGTTTGTTGACATAATGCTTGAACTCTCGAGTAGGTGACTCGGGGAGTGGAGTAGGGCAAGGAAGGTGTCCTTGTAGCCGAACCACTATAAATCGGTTGTGTCATTTCTATCCTTTACTTTACTTGTTTTCTTTACTTGAATTACTTATAGATCTAAACTTTCTCTCTATCCACACGATTTCACATAACATTGAATCTAAAGTTTTTGAAACTAAGTTAAAATCGGCAAAACTATTCAACCCCCTTCTAGTTTTCCACATGTCTCTCTCTCTCTCTCTCTCTCTCATTATTATCAAAAATCGGTTAACAATGACAGTGAGATTTAGGGTTCCAATTTGGGGTTTTTGGTTTGGCTAATTGTTGTAGTGAATTCCATAATCTTGAACATATCCAACCTGATCCTCTACGTTACTATGTAAGTTAATCAATATTAATAAAGTTATTGAGTTACTTTATATTGATTTGGGTTTTTAGATGATCAATTGTAAATTATTGGTATGCCCTTTGGGATTGATGTATTTTCTACACTTGCAGCCGTGGCAGACGTATCCTTTTTTCAGCTCCTTACCTGCCTGAGCCTTGCTTAGCTCATGCTTTGATGAGCTGATTTGACAGTATGTATCCGTGTAAATGTTTGGAAAGATTTTGGTATCCGTGTTGTGTGTCAATTAAATAGTATAGAAAACATATGAAGGAGGCAGTGATGAGTCACCATGAGATTGGTTGAAGGTAGGATCGTCCGTGTCTTGGCAGGGCAACCTATTAGGTTTGCAGCCATGCCGGATGTATCGACCCTCGATTTGTTCCCTATCTGAGCCTCATACTTAGTTCGTTTGTTTGTTAAAGTTCACGTTTAGGTCTTACTAATATGTTAATTAATACGACATCGTAATTCCTTTTGTGTTTTGTTGGCCTGATATTTTGTTGAATATGTGGCTTATTAATAACAGTATATAGAAAAGGCAATGATGATAGTTAACGGGCTTTGATGATTCTTATGATTTAAAGGAAATTAAATGGGTCGTTGAAAGCTTGACCGTAACCTGGCGGGGCAATGACCGGACGACATGGTATAAATGGTTACTATGCAACCGAGTCTGTTTGCAGCCATGGTGAAGTTCAAATGCTTCTATGACTCGATCCGCATTTACTCTGAGCCTGATTGTTTATGTTTCAATGATCCAACTCTAGGTGCTTTTAACAACTTTGTTCTATTGATCAGCCAACCAGCGCACTGCAAACTTTAGTTTGGGGGTGTTTTTATCATTGAAATTGCTAACGGGTTGGGAATGACCATATGTTGGCATGGTGTTTATACTAACGCAGCCATGGCGGGTTTTCCGGGTTTGTTCTGATAATATCGTATCAATCAGGTGTGGTTTGCAGGACATATTGATGCAGGTTTTACTGACCAGGTTTTACATTTATAGTAACTCGTCTACCTATGGCCTACCTAATGCACTAACGGGCAGTGTACCCGGTCGTGTGTAGTGAGGGAATGGTAAGACCGAGGTCGTCCCAAGAACGGTTGATTCCTAACTGTCTAATTAATTAAATTAGTCAAATAAATAAGTTTTAATGAAAGGATTGATAATATTTAAGGTGTCACATGATCAATTGGTCTGGTTCTCTGGTAAACAAGCTAATGGGAATGATAGTGATGCAATTCTTAAACCGAGTTCTTCCATAAGTGGCAACAGTCGATAGACTCCTTTGGTCAATTCGCCTACCCTATGGTTCTTAGAATCCTCACCAGGATGAACAGGTCACCCGGGATCATTCGGCAATCTAATAGCAGTCATTAAGATCCGGCGCTTACTATCGCATTACATGGGTTCTAAATGTCACTAGATTCCTGTTTCAGGTGGGGTCAAAGTCGAGAGGACAACATTTGGTCAATTCGCCCTAACCTATCAGCAAAGATGCCACCACTAGAGAAGTCAGGTGTCCCTTCATAAGTCCAGTTGTTCTGGTCCCCTAAGCCAAGTCATTAAGTTCCGCTACATGCTAGATTTATAATAGTGAGTGCCCGGGCGTTAGCAACTTATACACTCACCCCCTAATTCTTAAGTTCATCCAAACGGTAGGTGATCAATTGGTCAAATCGCACAAGTAGAAAGGGTCGCCAGTTGGTCATATCTTACCCTTCCCGTCTCAGTCTACTCACTTAGGGTCAGTTGGTCATATCTCTAAGCAACTAGCCTCTACCGCCATTCAAAACTACCGAAACAAGGGTAGCTACCAATAAACTATGCATGCATACACTAGAAACAATTAATAACGCAAAAGCATTAATAATAAAAATAATCAAAACTAGGCCAAGACCTAATTTCCACATCTCCATAATACTCCAGTGGAATGACAAATATAATTACCATATAAAACAATAAATAAACAAAGACATAACATCAAATAATTAATTGACTAATAATAAATTAATAATCAATTAAATAGAACACAATAAGAATTAATTCGCCAATAATTATATTGAGAATCAAGATTATAATAAACAATAATGAAACCAAAATAATAAAATAAGTTGGAAAATAATTACATATCGTGCCAAGGATTATGCTATCGATCCCCTAGTTGAGTACCGGGGAAAACCCCGATGGGTTTACCCCTAAAAGAACCAAACAGTGTTGCACTAGTCCTCCTTCCTTGTCTTCTTGCGTCAACAGTAAAGAGAGAACACAAAAATTGTGTTTTTCCAATGATATCTTTTTCTATACCTCGTATACACTATTTAGAGCTTTGATACATGGGCCTAACTAAAGAGGCCTAAAAGGAGACCTAATGCATAAATGAATTGTACAAGTGGTATCAGACATGAATTATTCTATATAGAGATGATTCTAAGTGTTGATCCCAGTTGAGCAAACGATCCTTTATAGAAACTGACTTATCAAAGAGTTATTAAATATTACGCGGAATTTAATACTTAATCTTAAGAAGAAGAACAATAAACATTCAACACCTCAATATTATTATTAATACGAATACTCTAACCAGTATTAGGGTTTTACAACCTTGAAGTGTAACGACCTTAGATATAGCAAAAACACATGTATATCTAATCTAACCTAGGACCTCCTTTTATAGGCTAAGGAGTCCTTTACATAATATAATACATAACCTACAAGATAAATATCTTTTCCATATTTATCTAATACAAAATATTAAACCGACTAAATAAAACTAGCAGTGTTTACAATACAATAGCAGTGGTTTCACTTTACTACTAGCCGCGGTTTAACTTCAGCAGTGGATTCATTTTTCTGTCAGTGGTTTCATTAACTCTGTCCGTGGTTCCAACACTTAGAATAATTCATGATCTGAGGAACCTAAAACCCAACAATCCTCCCCTAAACTTGATACATTCAAATAGAATTCTCAAGTTTCTTTTAAACTCAAAACATCTGAATTGGAGGATGTATCCAAACACTTACCAGTTTTAAGAATTTGCTCATACTTTAGCAACAAACTGTATGCTTGATCATCATAAGGCTTCAACATTTTTAAACCATGTAAGATATAGGATTTCACAAACACATTAAACCATAACCATAAGAGGCGTTCAAGATGTTTAGAGAGAGAAAGTTCTAGAGAGAGAAAGGGAAGAGAGTTGGGAACTATGTGAAACAAATAAAAATGGTATTGAAGCTCCAACCCTCTACCTTGGGAGGTAGAGGGTATTTATAGTGTCTTACAAATAAACGCCACCTACGGGCTGTGGATCAGGCATACAGTGGGTAAAGACCCGTCCGTCCTCCACAGTGTTACAAAACAAACTACTAACTAACATAACTTGACTACGACTACTAGCTTTCTATCGAATACATATACTTGAGGTGACCGACTCTTCAACGACCAAATTTTCTAATCTCTAACAATCTCCCCCTAAGGGAGGTCACCTCAATTTATAATGAATACAAGCAGATATTACATTAGATTGTTCTAGGATTCTTGATTAAGTTCTTTGCTCAGTAGCTTCGTAGACTTTGATTCTTCATGTTTCGCATGTTTGGATAATTTCAAGTGGAGGTCTTTAACTGATCCACGTGATGATGAGTTTGAGCCATATTGAGATCATTAGCTAACATAAATCTCTGACTCTTCCTTTGTGGTGTTGGTATTATATGATGTTGTGACATTTGGACCGACATGCTCACATTCTGGATCATGATGTATTCTCATCAGAGTAGCGGAAGCTTTCATTGATTCATGATATTGGCAACCTTGAGCGTAGCGGTAAGCATGGAGTGAGAATAACAGAGTCATTGATGCACTAATCATGATTTCTTTTGAAATGAATGTGTAGTGTGAGCATGTGGCTATGGATTGACTGCTTCATTCTGATCATTGCAAGCGTCGGGCATACACGCTAGCGATTAGCAATAAAGTGCTCGAAAGTGTCTTTGATCACTTTTGTTGAATTGAGGTACACGGCCCACGGTTCCCCGTTGATCAGTACAAGTACTGCCTGTGATCAGGAATAATTATGAAGAATTTCCTTGACAGGGTTTCGCATTTGCTCTAGTGTTCTCAACCGGAACGTCTCAAAGAAGACAACACGGAGAGTGAGTGAACAGCGAATTGAGATTCAGCGATTGATGAAAAAGATTTGACAAACAATCGGTATCGCTCAATAGAAATTGTTTAAGCAATACAATGAAGGTTTTAGTGAAAATCAATTGTAGTCATAAACACCTTTTATTTTGAAATATTTGTACACAGTCGATGTGCTAAAGAAAAGAGTTTTAAGCACAACGATCGGTTTTTCAAAGGTATCCGTCAATCCATAACTGAACCGGATTGATTCAAAAGATTGAATCACCCCATTGTTTCTGTTCAGTTGTCGCATGGTTGATCTATTGGATAGATCTCATATGCCACCCACCAGGATCTTGTTTGATGTCGGCTCCAGAAGGCTTTCCATCTTCATTGTGAATATGATTGCATATCACTCAGATGTTCTGGCAATACCACAAGGATAATGCGTAGGACTCATAAGATATAATCTCTCTTTCCGCATTGTGTGAAACAGAGAGTCTTCATTGACAGTGTCCTAATGAGATTTATTTGATAATCTTGTGGCTCTAGACTCAATTGTGCATATTTGGTTCCTATGCCGGAGACTAGGGAGAGGGTCTCCTTCTTCAATATCAACAGGACTCTAAGAGAAAGTTGATAGATAATGTCGGTTCCCCGTGAGAATGAAACAAGTCCTTTAAGAGGAACTTGAGTAGCTTGGGAAGTTTAGTGGGATCGTCCTTTGGGTCCATGACGTCTTGTCTTCAATATCGGCGTTAACTTAGTAACCACCAGTAGCATATGTATTAAACGGTTCTTGCCCTAAGGTTGAATTATTGGAGGGCTATTTCTTTTACCCTTTTTTCATTCAATTCTTTTCATTCTTCAACCCCTTCGGTGCTTACCAAGACTTCATAACTAGAACCTTGTTGGGTTTATTCCAGTACTAGCTCAGTCTCGTCGACTTTTCCCATATCTCATTCTTTCTCCTTTTATCATCATACCTAAGGACTTCTACACTAACTAGTGGATAGTCCCTGGGTAGATCCTTCCGGTTATGGCGGATCATGGGAACAAATACCTAACCTTATCATCCTTATATCACCATACATAAAATAAAGTTGGTCGGTCTTTTTGGTATTGTTCATCTGTCATTGGAACCTATTGAAAACCATTTGAAAATCAATCCAGATACTTGCGATGTATTATCAAAGCATTTTGTACCTGAATTGTTTTGGATATTTTTAGAAAAAAGCTCCCCCTCAACATTTGCATCAAGCATCATTATGTAATAGAAATAATTTTCATCTTTGAGGGGTTGGCTTGCATCTAAGAGTAGTTATTTAAAGAATGTGGTTTTCAAAATAGTTGCTCCCCCTCAATATGTGCATAGATATTTGAAAATGTTTTGCACATATTAGGAAAAGACTGCACATTGAAACAAATTGATCACGTTTGTGGTTTAAGATAGATGCTCCCCCTCAACATGTGCATGGAAAAATTGAAATCGTTTGTCACCGCGGGAGGAAAACTTGTACATCCTTATAAAACCATTTACCAAATTATCAGTTTAAATCCAATTTAAATCACAACTTCTCCCCCGATCACAATTATCAAATCATTTGAGATTTGTGATCTCTGTGATTTAAATTGATTTTTGAAAGCTTTTAAGGAGAATTGTGACTTGATTATGAAAGCGTTTTAACTGATAAGGATCTGATTTTGAGACTTTAAACTCCATTGATTAAACATGCATAATTATCTTTTGAAAACAATTGTATGACAAATAACCTTTTGATTTAATTGAAATCATTCTCCCTCTCAATCAATGACATAAGTTGTTGATTGAGAGATAGATATTTTGACAAAAGTTAAGTCGAGATGATTTTCAAAAATAGAGTCCGAGTTATTCTTCAAAGCAATTAGTTTTCATTAGATTGTAAGTAATTGATTATAGAATCAGAGCATGAGATTTAAAAGACAAGATAAAGCATGGCTCTGTTCTTTCTTTAAAATCGGGTTCCTGCCGAGATGACAATAAACCACCATTTTTCTCTGCCTCATTTTTTTTTAATTTTTACAAAACTATGTACATTCGAAGAACATCTAAAGAACCGTGACATTCTTTGAATGTCAACACAAAATCCGTAGATGATATCGAATAAGGAAAAACATGACAAAATTAACAATATATATAATATATATATATATATATATATATATATATATATATATATATATATATATATATATATATATATATATATATATATTGAAAGTTATAATTTTCTCTTTGCTTTTTGTTGGTTTTATAATTTTGTATTTTGGTTTTTGAATAAATATATACAAAGAGATAGATGAATAAAGACCTTTACTCCTCGTCTTCTCTTGAAGGCGCTGAGTGTTCCGGTTGTAGACTCTTTAGACCAAGGCGTGGAAGGATAAACTCAAAACGTTCTCTAGGAAGAGCTTTGGTGAAGATGTACGCTAGTGGTATTCAGTCCTCAAAAGTAAAGTTCCCACACCATTTTCAACTTGCTCCCCTCGAAATGATGAATGATGTCGAATGTTGATATGCTTTGCTCTTGAGTGTTGTACGTTGTTGCATGAGAGAGCAATAGCACTTTTATTATCACAGTACAGAGGAATTTTGTTGAATTCAAAGCCATAGTCAGATAATTGGGATCTCATCCATAGGATTTGAGCACAACAAGATGACATGGCTATGTATTTTCCCTACTGTAGAAAATAGAAGTACTCATTTGCTTCTTTGAAGACCAGCTCACAAGCTTATCACCCAAAACTAAGCACCTCCAGGGCGTGCTTCGACGAGTATCTTGACATCCCCGATTCACATATGCATAGGCTGTTAGTGACATACCGGTGTCCTTCGGGTACCAAAGTCCCATATTGATGGTTCCTTGGAGATACCGAAAGACCCGTTTAACAAAAAACCCGCTTCAAGGTGCTTTTTAGTAGGCTTAGCCTGTTATCTAGCACACATGCAAACAGCGAACAAGATGTATGGTGTACTAGCTGTGAGGTACATCAGGGATCCAATCATACTACGATATTTCGTTTGGTCTACCATGATCCCTGAGTGGTCCTCATCTAGTTTAGTACATTCAATCATGGGAGTAGGGGTGAGCAAACGGACCGGATGGACCGGACCGACCGACAAAACCAACCAGACCGAACCGAAACCGACCGGACCGATGGACCGGCGGTCCGGTCTCGGTCTAGGATTTTTTCCGGATTCGGTCCTCGGTCCGGTCCGTCCGGACCACAAACCCGAAATTTAGCCTTGTTGGACTGGACCGACAGACGGACCGACCGGACTAGACCGGATCGGACCGACCACATTCGGTCTCGGTCTCGGTCTAGGGTTATTGCCGGATTCGGTCTCGGTCCGGTCCGGTTTTCGACCGATGAGCAGCCTTACATGGGAGTGTCAATAGGGTCACTAGAATCAAATCCAAATTTCTTTAAAATCTCATTTGCATATTTAGATTGATTTATAAAAATGCTTCTGGGACTTTGTGAAATTTGTAATCCCAAGAAAAATGACATTTGTCCCATCATTGACATTTGAAATTTAGAACCCATTTCATTTAAAAAACGGTCACACTCATTGGGGTCAGTCGAGGCAAAGATGATATCATCAACATAAATTTGAACGTGAATTAAATGTTTCCCTGACTTCCTGGTGAACAATGTAGGGTTAACTGCTCCTTTGCTGAATCCGCTAGATAGAAGAAACTTTGATAGCGTATCATACCATTCCCTTGGAGCTTGCTTTAAACCGTAAAGAGCCTTCTTCAAACGATAAACATGAGTAGGATGCTCTGGATTCACAAATCCTTCAGGTTGGCTGACGTAGACGACTTCTTTAAGATCTCCGTTAAGAAACGCCGTATTTACATCCATCTGATAGACTACCATGTTCTTACTTGCAGCATTAGCCAAGAAGATTCTGATTTCCTCGATTCGCGCAACAGGAGCAAATGATTCTTTAAAGTCAATACCCTCCTCTTGAAGGTATCCTTTAGCCACCAATCGAACCTTGTTCTTCAGGACATCACCATGCTCATCAAGTTTCACTTTGAAGATCCATTTTAGAGCAATGATCATAGCACAATCTGGAGCAGGTACTAATTCTCATACATCAAGTC
>OU343224.1:206920830-206944389 GCA_910596185.1 Chrysanthemum makinoi
TTGTTAATACAAATAAATCAGAAATTTTTATTAATATTTAGCGACTTTGTGTTTTGTTGATAACAAATATAAAGTTATCATAAGTAAAATTATAAGGATACATGTGATTTTTGTAAAGCATCTACATATATAGTCATTTGATATAAATTGTTGTAATGATTCATTTATTGTAATAGTTTATTAGGATAAAACCATAACCCACCCATACCCATGGTGCATATCCATAACCCATGGAGTTAACCCATTGACTAAATGCATTGCATCTTCTAGATACATTGTATCTACTTGGTCCAAAGTCTAGGACCCATAACCCATAACCCATGACCCATGACCCATGGGCAAAGAGGAGCGCCTCACGGATCCCTGATTTACACTAGCCGGATCCCTGCAAGGGATCCGCAACAGAGCAAGAAATTACCTATAAATAGAGAGCAATTTCTTCATTGTAACTCACCCCTCTTCTTACAAACTCTCTCATATATTCTTACATTCTTCTAACCTCGGATCACTTGATCTAGATAGTAGTTTCTTCTTCTTTGTTGTGATTCTCATATAGGTCCTTCTCTAAGGCTAGATCACGAGCATTCTACAAGTCATCCAAGCAAGGGGTCCTTGATTGATTTGTTCCTCCACAAGATTTCTAGCAAAGATATTGTATTTTATATTTCACATATTTGTTGTGTTATAGTAGTGTTGGTTTGGTCCTCCGTGTTAAGGACTCGGTATTTAGCTTTGTACCGAAAAAGTGTAATGCGTTGTGAAGGCTTCTCCACGAAGTTGAAGGAGTTTGTTAACATAGTGCTTGAACTCTGTAGGTGACTCGGGAGTGGTGTAGGGCAAGGAAGGTGTCCTTGTAGTCAAACCACTATAAATCGGTTGTGTCATTTCTATCCTTTACTTTACTTGTTTTCTTTACTTGCATTCCTTATAGATCTATACTTTCTCTCTATCCACACGATTTCACATAACATCGAATCTAAATTTTTTGAAACTAAGTTAAAATCGGCAAAACTATTCAACCCCCTGCTAGTTTTCCACAATTGGCATCAAGAGCTAAGTTTACAAAAGTTTTAAAGTAAACCGATTTTAAAACTTTTCGATCATCACTATGGGTTCGAAAATTACAAGGAATGGAAATCCATGCAACGACCTCCACTACTTGAAACTAATGGTTTTATATATTGGAAAAATAGATTCGTATGTGAAGTCAAAATATATTGATCTTTGGTACATCATTGTTGAAGGCGATTTTGAAGCCACTACAAAAGATGATATTGGAATTTAAGTAAACACACCTCATGATCAACTCACCGATGATCATAAGAAAAAGCTTTCCAAAAATAGTGAAGCTAAAATGGTTTTATACAACTTTACCAAAAAGGAATTAAAAATTTCCATGCTTAAAAGCTCTAAAGAAATTTCGAATTCTTTAGTTGTAACTCATCAAGGAAATCAACAAGTTAAAAACAATAAAATAGATTTGTTTGTTCAACAATATGAACAATTTTCAATATCGGATGACGATACTATAGATCATTCTTTTGCAAAATTTAATACTATAATTACATCATTAAAAGCACTTGATGAGTCCTTCTCTAGTCGTAATCATGTTAGGAGATATCTAAGGGCGCTTCCATCCAAGTGGAGATCTAAGGTGACGGCAATCGAAGAATCAAAAGACTTGTCAATCCTCACCCTTGATGAACTCATAGGCAATCTTAAGGTCTATGAGCTTGTCCTCGCTAAAGATTCCGAAGCCTCAAAAGAGAAGAAGGAGAAGCACAAATCTCTTGCCTTAAAAGCCAAGAAAGTCTCAAGCGTTGAAGAAAACTCTTCTTCGGATAGTGATGACGAAGAGTATGCCATGGCGGTTAGGGACTTCAAGAAGTTCTTTAGAAGAAAGGGAAGATATGTCAAGCAACCATATGACGATAAAAAAGGGGTTCGGAAAGGCAAAGACGACAAGAAAGCAAGGGATGAACGCGCTTGTTTTAAATGTGGGGACCCTAATCACTTTATTAGTGAGTGTCCGAAATGTGACGAACAAAAAGCGTTCGTGGGGAATGAGTGAGGAGGAGGACGAAGAAATTTGTTTCATGGCAAATGACTCAAACGAGGTATGTCCCGAATCTCTCTATTATAGTAGCTCATCATTAGATGATGATTCATTGCATCGTGAATATGATAAACTTTGCAAAATTAGTTTAAAAGTAATTAACAAAAATAAGATTTTGAAAAACCAAAATGAACGTTTAGAAAAGGAAGTCTTTAAGTTAAAAGCTAAATTAAAACGTTTAGAAAAGGAGAAGATAGCAAGTGGGAATGTGAGCTTTGTGTTCAACTTCAAACACTAGTTGATAATCTAGATTCCAAGATTGCTAGAATGAGTACTAATACTCTTGATATGATATTAGATAGTGTTAAAACAGGAAGCAACCAAAAAGGTTTAGGTATTCAAGAACTTGATGCTCAACTAGTGAAAACAAAGAAACACAATTCGTGAAAGCAATGGAAAAACAAGTCATCAGTAGTCACGGATCCCACGGATCCCACAAAAAGGAACCGGCTAGTGTAAAACTAGGATCCGTGGTCACAAGCAAACAGAGTAATAATATAGCCACTTCCTCTAGAACCGATTTTGTTATTGTTAATAAGAAGAAACCAACCCATGAATCTATTAGACAACCAGCTCCAAGACAAAATCAAAGTTTTACAATAAACAAAGGTCCATCTTTTTCAAAACCAAACACATTTATAAGGAGACCTAATAATGTTTATCCGAGAAGTAACCATCAAATGAGATGGAATCCTAATGTACAAAACGGTTTTCCATTTCAAAACTTTGCACCATGGAATGCATACTCACCTTTTCTATATATGACTAACAGGAATGAAATGTATAACTCTAATGGACCCATGAACAAATGGGGACCAAACTTTTGAGTTAATTGTTTTTTAGGTGTGCTTAAAGGTCGACCTAGATCCGGATGAATGGGTCAAGGATAGCGGTGCACGAGGCACATAACCGTAACAAAGACTTGTTTTCCACATATGAATCCTACAATGGAGGAAATGTGGTATTTGGTAATAGCAAGAGTAAAATCATCGGTAAAGGTACAATCTCTAATAAATTCTTAACCATTAACGAGGTATCTCACGTAGAAAACTTAAACTTCAATCTTCTTAGTATAAGACAAATATGTGATAGAAAGTGTAGTGTACTTTGTAGTGAAACCGGAAGTAAAATATTGAAAATGGTATAACCATAGGAAGAGGCATTAGAAACATGGAGTCTACGTCATTAAAATCTGTAATGAACCTAAAGACACACTTTCTCTTGCTTCTATGGATGATACTTCGACCTTATGGCATCGAAGATTGGGTCACGCCAATATGCGACTTCTTCAATCACTATCATCTAAAGAATTAGTAAGAGATCTACCAAAATTAAAATGATAGCATCACTTTTGTGATGCTTGTAACGTAGGAGAACAAGTCCACGCTAGCCATAAGGCTAAAAATATGGTCTCTACTACTAAGTGTCTAAAACTACTTCACATGGATTTATTTGGTCCATCCGCTATTCAACGTTATGGAGGCAACTACTACACTTTGGTTATAGTGGATGATTACTCTAGGTACACATGGACCAAATTTTAAAGAATAAAATCAAACGCTCGATTACTTTGAAATATTAAGTAAGAAAATCCAAAGACAATTAGGAAGTCCTATAGTGTCTATTAGAACGGCTCATGGTAGGGAATTCGATAATAAAGTGCAATTTGGAGCCTTTTGTGACGCTAATGGTATTACTCACAACTTCTCGCCTCCTCGCACTCCACAATAGAATGGGGTAGTTGAAAGGAAGAATAGAACCCTACAAGAAATGAGTCGCACCATGTTAAATGAGAAATCTATACCTCAAAAGTTTTGGTGCAATGTCGCACACTTCAACGCATATACTTAACCGAGTCTTAATTAGACCATTTTAGGTAAAACTCCATATGAGTTACTGAGGCAAAAGCCTACGTTAGATCACTTTAGAGTCTTTGGTAGCAAATGCTTTCTACTTAACACTAAAGATTACCTAACTAAATTTGATCCTAAATCAACCGAATGTATCTTTTTAGGTTACTCTCCTAATAGCAAAGCTTATGTCATATTAAATAAAGAAACAATGAAGGTTGAAGAGTCATTCAACGTAAAATTTGATGAGAGTCCACCTAAACCTACCCTACCTCTTGTCGATGACGAGATAGTCGAAAGTGAAGCCATAGAAATAAAGAAAATTACAAACAAAGAAGATGAACCATTAAACAATGAAATCATCAATATTAAGGAGAAAGATCACCCCGTAGATAAGATCATAGGAAAGTTAAATGAAAGAACCTTAAGATCTCAAGTCCAAAACCAAAGTAGTTTATTTTGTTTTGTCTCAACCATAGAACCTAAGAATACACAAGAAGCCATAAAAGATGAAAGTTGGGTAATGGCTATGCAAGAAGAGTTAAATCAATTCGTTTCTAACAATGTTTGGACACTTGTCCCTCCACCTAGTAATCCAACCATAATAGGAACTAAATGGGTATATAAAAACAAGTTAGATGCAAATGGTGTAGTGTCTAGAAACAAAGCTAGACTCGTGCTCAAGGGTATAATTAACAAGAAGGAATAGACTTTGATTAGACCTATGCCCCCGTGGCTAGATTAGAGTCTATAAGAATACTTCTTGCTTATACTTGTGCTAATGATCTTAAGCTTTTTCAAATGGATGTTAAAAGTGCTTTTCTAAATGGCTTTATTAATGAAAAAGTCTATGTAGCTCAACCTCCGGGCTTTATTGATTTCGAAAAACCTAACCACGTGTTCAAACTAAAGAAAGCCCTTTACGGTCTTAAACAAGCCCCAAAAGCTTGGTATGATAGACTCAAGTCATTTTTAATTCAAAACAACTACACCATGGGGTTAGTTGATAATACACTTTTCACTAAGAAAAAGGAATCAAATATAATTATTGTTCAAATATATGTTGACGATATTATATTCGGATCGACTTGTCAAGACATGTGTGATGACTTCTCAAAGATCATGCATGATGAGTTCGAGATGAGTATGATGGGAGAACTTAGCTTCTTTCTTGGTCTACAAATTAAGCAACTAGAAAATGGTATCTTCTTTAATCAATCTAAATACATAAAAAAAATGCTTAAGAAATTTGGTTTAGAAGAGTCAAAACCTATAAGAACTCCTATGTCATCCGATACTAAACTTACAAAAGATGAAGACAGGAGTCCGCTTGACAATACCAAATACGGTATGATTGGTAGTCTACTTTATCTTACGGCTAGTCGGCCGATATATAATGTTTAGTGTTTGTCTATGTGCTAGGTTTCAAGAAGACCCTAAAATCTCACACTTAGAAGTCAAAAAATATTTAGATATATTAAGGGTACTACTCAATTAGGATTATGATATCCTAAGGGCACGGGGAAACTATGTATATGCAGATTCACGACCATGCAGTGATTATGTTGACCGAAAAAGTACAAGTGGAGTATGTACTTTTATGGGATGTTGTTTAACATCTTTTCTCAAAAGCAAACGGCATTGGCCATATCAACAACCGGTTTTAATATGTCTTCGCCGGCAAAGCATACCAACAAGCACTATGGATGAAACAAGCGTTAGTTGACTACATTCATTTATGACATAGTGTAACACCCCCAAATCTCGAGACAAATGGAAGACTTAAAGTTTTGGGCGTTACTATTGGATTGGTATCGCACACAAGTATAGCAAGAAGATAGTCATTTAACATTCAAAACCAATCCCAAATTTAAGTAATCAAAACATTTAATCCAAAAGAGTAAATATTAGGCCCAAAACATGATTTAATAAAATAGGTCCCCGAAGTTTATCGAGTCAAATGATCCTTGAACCCAGCCTTTTGCCAAGCTTCCACAAACCACGATTCCAAACATCTTTCAAATACCCGAGAAATCATGCTAAAAGGTCACCTTACGTGCAGTTCATAGGTTTAAGTTCAACAAAATCATAGTGGACCAGTGAGAGTTGATTTGCTATGCAAGACCTAAGATAGATAAATACCGATCCTACCCGGATCACAAACCATAAACATGTCCCGCATCCGGTACTACTGGCCCAGCGACTCTAGTCCAAAGACTCGTGGCAAAATCTAGAACAATTTCCAACCCCAGACTAGGTCGAGGTAGAAGTCTATTCTTAGCTAGGCAAAGTTATAGCAATTAGGATTGCTACCCTAGTCTAAGGAACAACTACCGACATCTATCTAAACAGCCAAGCATATAAGCAAATCCAAATAGTTTTCACGGTCCGAAAACAGTAGCATGATTCTCACCCCAATGTAGTTAAAAACATAGATAAAAGTGGGGCTATGAAACTCACCTCAAACAATCAACGCACAATAAACACTAGCGAAGATAACGGAATCATCACATAGCAACTATCGACTCGGCACAACCTATTAATGTAGACCAAATCTTAATATATAATTCCCATAATCAACGTTATCTACCCCAATGTATTCCATTTCGTTATTTACAAAAATGTCTCGTTTCACCATTTAATCCTAGTGTTTGGTATTCCTCATGTGGATGTATCGACTCAATATGATGCTATGAATGCACTCAAACAACCAATATATAACTCAATGCAACACAATGAGACCTCTAAACGATAAGCTCCATAGTTCAATAAGTTTCGAAATAAATAGTAGACCTTATAATTTCAACTCGATAAACTCATTTATTTACTCGTGTCGCTTATTATCCCATAAATCAATTGTATCCTAAAGAGTCATAAGGATAATTCACCCATTAATAAGGTTACCCAACCTACCTAGCGGGCTCTTATTAGATTCGTCAACCTAATAAGTCCGCTACCCACGTGGATCAACACTATTAACGTTAGGTTATCCGTAACCCATGCACATAACGTAAGTAAATAAATACTTAAACTAGTAATAAATGTCCACAATTGACATTTATCGATAAACGTGTACTCGAAACATTAATTACTCATTTATTATAAAACATTTCCATTTTAGTCATTAGTTTCCATTTAAAAATAGTAAATAACAAGATAAGTCTTGTTATCGTATTTTTGGTACAAAAGCCCATTTATTATTTATATATTTGTCTATTAGCATTTTCACACACACACACACACACACACACACACACACACATATATATATATATATATATATATATATATATATATATTCGATTCCAATATAATCTCACGTTATTCGCTTCTAAGTCACAAGCAAATGACTTCTCCTTTTAATCAATCAATAGTCCAAATTATACTGTCAATGATGCTTTGCGGAGTTAACTATTGACTAAAAAGTCAAAGTAAACGACGTAGCTCAAAGTTGACAATATATATATATATCAAGTCCAATTTAAAAGTCATTATAGCGCAATTCAATCCCAAACCAACTCAAAACAATCTCGCCAACCAATCAATCAACCAAATATACCCGAAACCAATGTTATGACCCTAATGGTCATGCACAGTCATGATTAAGATCACGTGAACCAAACAAGCTCTAGAAGCTTTTCAGCTCTACGCGTCTCATCCAAACCTCAACTACATCAACCAACAAGCTACCAAAGCGACTGACCGGACCCCGTGGACCAAGTGGGTCACGTACACCAACCAAACACAACCCAACGTGGGTGTGGTAGCTCGTCGCCCATGCTCACATCCAAATCTAACCAAACATCACCCAAATCAATTCCACAACATCCAAATACAATCATTCAAGCTCCAATCATAAACCAAACACAAAACCCATCATCTATTCTAACCAAAAAGATGAAACTAAACCTAAAATGCATAAACCCATCAAATTGATACACCACACACTTACCAAACACTAATTACTTGTTTATTTAGTTGTTAATTAGACTTTGTTCCACGTTTAAACCAAAAGCCTTAAATTATACAATAGGGTCGAAACCCTAATTTACCATCACGTGGGTTTTATGGCTTAAACAAGCTCTACCCATATTCCATTTACCTTATTCAAGCTCGAATTGCAAAAACCACTTGAAACCCTAAAAATCCGAATCTTAATCTTAAGATTTGAAGGTGTTAATGAAGGTTTTAGTGAGAGTATTATATATGGTTGGAAAGAGGAGAAAGAGAGCTTCAAGATGGTGGTGGAGGTGGGTGGTCACGTGCGGTGATGGCTGGATTTTGGCGAAACGATGGCGGAATATGGAGGGTGGTGGCTAGGGTTTTTAGAGAGAGAAAAGAGGTGTGTGTGTGTTTTTAGTGAGAGAAACAAAGTGTAAGAATGAGGGTAGATGGTGCCTTTTATATTTGGGTGTTGGGGACTCAAAAATAAATAAATATGGAGGAGGAAGTGCGACTAGGGGAGAAATAGGGGGTCGGGTTGTAACTTTTAGTAACTATCCGTTTACCCATTCCGAGCTCGTATATTGTCCCCCGAGTGTCCCACGACGTTCATTCAACTTTCTAACATCGTTATTTACGTTTTCCACGAGTTTTGACTATTTATTTGTCAATTTTTGAGTTACGGTCTAAAAGTTACAATATTTCTCGTTTTAGGCTTTTCTAGTGCGAATCGAATAGTGCCTACCAAATAGAGTTAAAACTCATACGATAACTCATTTAATAATGAAATAATCTGTAAAAACCAATAGACGATATAAAATCAAGTCATGGTTGATAAAAATAGTGTTAAAGGCAAAACTTCGGTTTAGTTTAGCGTAATGCGGTTACCTAAAATAGACTCCCTAAATTGCCGTTGTCACGGCCTCCGCCTCAAAAGAAACCCGTCCGGGTTTCACTCCGAGTTGCTTGATGTCATGAAAAGTTTAGGATACTTCCTACGGAAAGCGTCCTCACGTTCCCAAGTGAACTCCGGTCCATGCCAGGAGTTCCAACGAACCTTAATAATCGGAATACGGCTATTCTTCAGCCTTTTAATCTCACGGTCCATAATCTCAATCGGTTCCTCAATGAAATTCAATTTTTCATCAATACGAATATCTCTTAAGGGCACAACTATGTTTTCCTCTGAAAGACATTTCTTAAGATTACTAACATGAAAGACAGTGTGTACACTGCTCAATTCCGATGGTAGCTCCAGGAGGTATGCTACCGGTTCGATTCTTTCCAGGATTGGAAAGGGACCAATATATCAGGGATTGAGTTTTCCACGTTTCCCAAAACGAATCACTCCTTTCCAAGGAGAAACTTTCAACATAACACGATCTCCAACCTGAAATTCTAAAGGTTTACGTCTCTTATCGGCATAACTTTTTTGTCTATCACGAGCGGTTTGCAACCGATTACGAATCTGTACTATCTTCTAAGTGGTTTCCAGGACAAGTTCGGGACCTGTAAGTTGACTCTCGCCAACTTCAGCCCAACAAACAGGAGAACGACATTTTCGGCCATACTGATGCCTCAAATGGGGCAGCCTTAATGCTAGAGTGATAACTATTGTTGTAAGAGAATTTGGCCAAAGGGAGGTGTCTCTCCCGGCCTTTGCGAAATCAATAACAGGGCTCTAAGCATGTCTTCTAAAGTCGAATGGTTCTCTCGCTTTGACCATCGGTCCGAGGATGGTAAGCAGTACTCATATCAAATTTGTTCCTAATGCTTCTGTAGTAATGATCTCCAAAGGGATGTAAAATGACTATCCCTATCGAAAATGATAGATATCGGTACTCCATGACGTGATACTACCTCTTTAAGATACAATCGAGCAAGCTTATCAAGACTATCGGTTTCACTAATAGCTAAAAGTGGCGGACTTAGTTAAGCGATCAACTATTACCCGGATAAGCGTCATTGCGCTAACTGTTCTCGGTAATTTAGTGATAAAGTCCATGGTTATTCGCTCCCATTTCCATTCAGGAAGTTTGGGTTGAACTAAAAGTCGATGGTTTCGATGTTCGGCCTTTACTTTAGAACAAGTCAGGCACCAACTGACATACTGAGCTATATCGGCTTTCATATTAGGCCACCAATAAAGTTTCTTAAGATCCAGATACATCTTATCGGCTCCGGGATGAATAGAGTATTTTGATTTATGCGACTCGTGCATAATTAACTCACGGACTCCACCATGAAATGGTATCCACTTGTCTCGAAGCTTAATGTTTCGTCGGGCAGCTTCAAGAAGCCGTTTTCACTTTCTACCATTCCATGAAGATTCTCATAGGGCGGTTCTCTTACGTCAATGCCTCTGCTTGAGCGGCTAAAATTTGAGACGGTAAGGGCGAAACAATGGTCATTCCTAAGGATCTAACGAGTAGGGGTGGAATGTCCTCCTTACGACTAAGTGCATCGGCCACAACATTAGCCTTACCAGGATGATAACGAATCTCACAGTCATAATCACTAAGTAATTCCAACCAACGACGTTGTCTCATTTTCAGTTCCTTCTGATCTAAGATATGCTTCAAACTCTTATGGTCGGTAAATACTACACACTTGGTTCCATACATATAATGTCTCGGATCCTAAGAGCAAACACTACAGCACCTAACTCAAGGTCATGGGTGGTGTAGTTTTCTCATGTTTCTTAAGTTGTCGGGATGCATAAGCAATCACCTTCTCCCGTTTCATCAAAACAACACCTAAGCCTTTGTGCGAAGCGTCGCACGACAAAGTCTTCGCTTCCTTGAGAGAAAAGCTAGGATGGGAGCACTACACAACTTCTCCTTCAGAAGTTGGAATGCTTCTTATTCCTTTTCTCCCCATTCATTCTTAACATCCTTACGTGTTAGTTTGGTCATCGGTTTAGCTATCTTGGAAAATCCCTCAATGAATCTCCTATAATAGCCTGCTAACCCTAGAAACTGTCGGATTTCTGATGGGTTCTTAAGAGTTGCCCATTCCTTAATGGCCTTAATCTTAGCTGGGTCAACATGAACACCTCGACTATCTATCACATGGCCTAAGAATTGCATGGACGGAATCCAAAATTCACACTTAGAGAATTTAGCATACAGCTTCTCCTCTCTCAACAATCCTAAAATGAGCCTCAAATGCTCTTCGTGCTCCTCACTACTCTTAGAGTATATCAATATATCTTCTATGAATACTATCACAAACTTATCCAGGTATGGCTTACACACTCGGTTCATGAGATCCATAAACTGGCGCGTTGGTCAAACCAAGCGACATCACTTGGAATTCATAGTGTCCATACGAGTTCTAAGCGTCGTCTTAGGGATATCTTCCTCTCGAACTCTAAGCTGGTGATAACCAGATCGTAAATCGATCTTAGAAAAGACACTAGCTCCTTGGAGTTGGTCGAATAGATCATCTATTCTAGGTAACGGATATCGGTTCTTTCTGTCAGACTTATTCAATTCCCTATAATCGATACACATTCGAAACGATCCATCCTTCTTCTTCACAAACAACACTAGTGCTCCCCACGGTGATGAACTTGGTCGAATGAATCCCTTCTTTGACAATTCCGCCTGTTTAGACGGTTCCTCTAATTCTCTTGGAGCAAGTCGATAGGGTTCCGGGCTACGGTGCCGCACGGGTATCAACTCTATTTGGAATTCCACTTGTCGGACAGGTGGAATCCCGGCAGAATCGTCGGAAACACATCCGTAAATTCTCTAACGACGGGTACATCATTAAGGTTTCTTTCATTCTTCTCCTCGCTTTTCTTTTCAGAAATTCGAGCCAAGAAAAGACAACCTCCTCTATCGATGTACTGCTGGGCCTTAATACAAGAGATGATGCTCAACCGGGAAGGACTTCCACGATCGCTCCGATCTCCTTGTATGCTCAGAACTTTTCCGCCATACGGTAAATGCACAATATTCTCATCACAGATGATGTGTGCACCGTTCTTCGATAACCAATCCATTCCGATAATGACGTCAAAACTTCCTAAGGTAACCGGAAATAGATCTATACTAAACGGGCGGTCTAGGAAACTTAAGGTACAACCTCGAACTACGGTTTCTATCTTCTCTCTATTTCCATTCGCTAATTCCATGTCGTATCTAAACCCTAGAGGTGTTTGGGAGATTCCTAGTAATGGCATAAAATTGGTGGATACGAAACTCATATCCACACCAGTATCATACAGTATGGAAGCATAGAGATTATTGAGAAGGAACATACCCGTAACTACGTTAGGGTCCTCACCAGCTTCCTTCCCAATAGCGTAAACACGCGTTGTTCCCATGTCTCTCTGCTGATTCCTAGCACCATTGTTTCCCTGGTTCTCCACAACCTCACGCTTCACAGGGTTTAATCCATTACCCTACACCTTGGTTAGAAATTCCTCCTACATTATCGGGATTTCCTCTCATCCACGACTCTCGGCACTCATTCTTAAAGTGTCCCTTCTTTCCACATCCAAAACAGGTGACAGTGGCCTTCAAGTCCGCTCCTTGTGCAGTTTGAGCTGTAGCAAGTGGTCGGGACCTACAGTCTTTGGCCAAATGTCCTACCTTAGAGCACTTCCTACACACATTTGGGCATAGTCAGTGGTGGTGTCAGTTACAACGACCACACAAAAGCTTACTACCCTCATAATCTTTCCTTCCTCCATTTCCTATGGCAAAAACCCTGGCTGTCTCATGCCGTTTGTTGCCATTCCTTTAACAACCGTTCCTCTTCCTCTTATCTCTCCTATCATTCTTACCCTTGTCTCCTACTTCTAGTACATAAGAGTCCATCAAACGATGAGCCACAGTAATTGCCTCATGCAAATTAACGGCTTCGCGATGACATCATTTCGAGTAGCTATAGGCAATCCATCGGTATACCTCTCAATCCTAAGTTCTTCATGCGAACCATATCGGGGCAAGCAATGATAACTCTTGGAAACGACAGTATAAGTCGCCATGTCGGTACCTTAACCTTATGGTTCCAGAACTCACTTTCTAACTTATTAACTTCATTCCTAGGGCAGTAAGTCTTGATGGGAGGGTCTTAAAGCGAGTCCAAGTCATACTATAAGCTACATCAATTCCTCTTGATGCGTGATAGTTGTTCCACCAGGTTAAAGCTTAGTCCTTCAAGGTATATGTTGCATACTTAACCTTACAATCCTCCTCACAATTACTAACGGCAAACACAGATTCAGTTTTCTCCAACCACCTAGTTAGGTAAACTACTCCCCCAGTTCCTCCAAACTCAATGGGACCACAGAATCGGAACTCTTTGTAGGTACAACCTCGAGTTCGATTCAGCATGGGTTCCACCAGAGGTGTTAGAGATTAGTCTCAACTAGCGGTTCGGCGACATGCCACTAACTGGTCAACATGGGTCGGGTTCACGGTGGAGGGTTTTGTGAACAGGACCATTCTCGCACGGTCGTTCACATTCGGGTTTTCTACAATTGGGTTATTAGTGTTGGGTTCTCAACGGTGGTGTGGTCGGGGGCGGACGGCGACCTCGACGAACAAGGGCAACAACAGCAGCAGGAGCTGCTTGGTTGCTCCTAAGCGGGCTTCGTCTTGTTGCCACCATTCTGGAGGCAAGAAGAACAGTTTCATAAGTTCACAATTCACGCTCTAAAGATAGAGTTGGGTTCCAAGGATCACCCAATAACACCTGAATACATAATCAAGGCCACAGGGGATAGCGCTATATCAAAGCGAAACAATCAAATACCGAACCATAACTAAGGATGCACGTTCCAATAACCATAACTCATAGGTTTCAAAAGTGGAAATACATGGAAGGATACGAAGAAATCAAAACGATCCTAACAACGATACTAGTAAGACAACTAGGATAATCCTTCATCTCGAACCAAGTACTACTTAGTTTCAAGATGGTACAAAACCATGAATCTAATACTATCTAGCCATGTCTACGAATACCACTAACTGATCTCCTAACACCGTCAACCTCTCTCCACAAAGATGCTAACTTAACACGTCGAGCGTCGCGATCACTCTTAAACTCTGCGACCTCTCTCTCCAACTCACC
Source organism: Chrysanthemum makinoi (assembly GCA_910596185.1). Taxonomy (NCBI): domain Eukaryota; kingdom Viridiplantae; phylum Streptophyta; class Magnoliopsida; order Asterales; family Asteraceae; genus Chrysanthemum; species Chrysanthemum makinoi. Next base: position 206,934,829 of record OU343224.1, read on the forward strand.
AATCCTACGCCAAATCGCTCTATCGGCATCACGGTACATCGCGAACCCTCTCAGCAGGTCCCCAACCTGCTCCTGGAGCTCTGACATACCCTCACGCAAAATCCTAGTCCTCCCGACTACAATACCCATATCAGCTCTCAGATCCTCTATACTAGCCCTAGATACTCCAACCAATCGGTCCATCAACTGACTAAGCCTAGTACCCTGTGATGTAATCCTCTCCCACATCAGACCCGTCTCACCATACTCCTCGGGCTCGAAGCAATCTCGATTGTATCTCGATCCTAACGGGCTACCTATATAAGGTGAGTAAGGTGGTGAGTCGATGTCTAAAGGCTGCCGGGGACTCGGGATCGAGCAAAGGAGAACCTGGTCTGGAGAATGTGCGGACTCTGCAATGGAGGAGTACCCCTTCGGGATATCCTCATCATCCTCCTCCCGAGGATCCTCATCCTCATCTACATACTGCTCCTCAATCTCATGCTCCTCCTCGACCTCATGCTCCTCTTCTCCCTCATCCATAGGGGAGAGTCCATGAGTCGAAGTCTCTGTGCAAGTAAATTCTGAGGTGGTACACTAGGAGATCTAGGCCTCCTAAGACATGGTGATGCTGGTGGTGTTGACAAAGAAGTGGGTGCTAAACGGATAGGTGATGATGGTGGTCTTACTGGACATGCGCGTGCTATAAGCAAGCCTAGAGTATGTGGCTAGCGCTAAGACTGATGTAAAGTGACGCCTAGATGAGCTAGGACGATCTGATGATGATGAACTAGAGTGACGGGCAATCTCATAAGGATCACCCTGCACAACCGTCATGAGAGTCAATGCTACCGAACTAGAAACAACAAGGACCTCCTCAGACACATCAAAAGCTAGTGAAGGCATAGTCTGTAACAATGGCATAGGGTAGGTATAAGTGTTCGAAACAACTAGTTTTAATAAGTGCATCAACTTAACCAAAACATATATCACATAATGAAAGCTTTTAAAAGTGTAGGTACCGCATTACTCAAAATATGCCTTTAAATAAAACACATAAGTTCCGTTCCATCACATAATCCCATATCAAATCAATCGAGTTCAAAAATCCAAAATCACAATATATCGTTTCCTCAAATCAAATTCCGTAATATCTCGATAATCACATCTCATTTTCCAAAATCAATAATCATATCTAAAAATCATAACGTTTCCATAATCAGTTCACAATATCCCTTAACAGATCACCTCATAATCCAAGTCGCAGTTCATAACACATTCAAATAAGAAGCTTCGGCTTGGCAAGCGGGCGTGCGTCGATCGAGGATCAATTTTCTTAAAAAGTGGTTATAGTTTAGGGTTTATAAAATACCTAATTCTCTATAACCTTAAGCTCTGATACCAATCTGTAACACCCCCAAATCTCGCATACGGAAGACTTAATCAAGTTTTCATGTTACTATTGGATTGGTATCGCACAGATACAAAATATCAAAACATTTAAGTATTCAAAACATTTAATCCAAAAGGGTAAATATTAGGCCCAAAACATGATTTAATAAAATAGATCCCCAAAGTTTATCAGAGTCAGAAATGATCCTTGAACCCCGCCTTCTTGCCAAGCTTCCACAAACCACGTATTCCAAACATCTTTCAAATACCTAAGAAATCATGCTAAAAGGTCAGCTACTACTGGTGAGTTCATAGTTTTAAGTTCAACAAAATCATAGTGGACCAGTAGGAGTTGATTTGCTATGCAAGACCTAAGATAGATAAATACCGATCCTACCTGGATCACCAACCATAAACATGTCCCGCATCCAAGGACTACTCGGGCCCATCGACTCTAGTCCAGCATTGTCGTGGCAAAATCTAGAACAATTGCCAACCCCGGACTAGGTCGAGGTAGAAGTCTATTCTTAGCTAGGCAACAGTTATAGCAATTAGGATTGCTACCCTAGTCTAAGGCAACAACTACCACACATCTATCTAAACATTCAAGCATATAAGCAAATCCAAATAGTTTTCACGGTCCGAAAACAGTAGCATGATTCTCACCCCAATGTAGTTAAAAACGATAAACGGGGCTATGAAACTCACCTTAAGCAATCAACGCACAAATAAACACTAGCAGAAGATAACGGTAATCACGGCACAACAACTATCGACTCGGCACAACCTATTAATGTAGACCAAATCTTAATATATAATTTCCATAATCAACGTTATCTACCCCAATGTATTCCATTTCGTTATTTCCAAAAATGTCTCGTTTCACAATTTAATCCTAGTGTTTGGTATTCCTCATGTGGGTGTATCGACTCAATATGATGCTATGAATGCACTCAAACAACCAGTATATAACTCAATGCAACACAATGAGACCTCTAAATGATAAGCTCCATAGTTCAATAAGTTTCGGAATAAATGGTAGACCTTATCAAATTCGTCAACTCGATAAACTCATTTATTTACTCGTGTTGCTTATTATCCCATAAATCAATCATATCCTAAATATTCATAAGGATAATTCACCAATTAATAAGGTTACCCAACGTACCTAGCGGGCTCTTATTAGATTCGTGAACATAATAAGTCCGCTACCCACGTGGATCAACACTATTAACGTTAGGTTATCCGTAACCCATGCACATAACGTAAGTAAATAAATACTTAAACTAGTATTAAATGTCCACAATTGAAATTTATCGATAAACGTGTACTCGAAACATTAATTACTCATTTATTATAAAACATTTCTATTTTAGTCGTTAGTTTCCATTTAAAATAGTAAATAACAAGATAAGTCTTGTTATCGATATTTTTGGTACAAAAGCCCATTTATTATTTATATTTCATAGTCTATTAGCATTTTTCACACACACACACACACACACACACACACATATATATATATATATATATATATATATATATATATATATATATATATATATATATATATATCGTCAAATTCCAATATTAATCTCATATCGTTATTCGTTTCGAGTCCACAAGCACGAGTCATGACTTCTCGGCTTTTAATCAATCAATAGTCCAAATTATACTAAAGTCCATGTTACGGCTTTGTCGGAGTCAACTATTGACTAAAAAGTCAAAGTAACACCGACGTAGCTCAAAGTTGACAATATATATATATCAAGTCCAATTTAAAAGTCATAATAGCGCAATTCAATCCCAAACCAACTCAAAACAATCTCGCCAACCAATCAATCAACTAAATATACCCGAAACCAATGTTATGACCCTAATGGTCATGACACGGCTGCGGTTAAGACCACGTGAACCAAACAAGCTCTAGAAGCTTTTCGGCTCTACGCGTCTCATCCAAACCTCAACTACATCAACCAACAAGCTACCAAAACGACCTGACCCGGACCCCGTGGACCAAGTGGGTCACGTACACCAACCAAACACACCCAACGTGGGTGTGGTAGCTCGTACGCCCCATGCTCACATCCAAATCCAACCAAACATCACCCAAATCAATTCCACAACATCCAAATACAATCATTCAAGCTCCAATCATTAACCAAACACAAAACCCATCATCTATTCTAACCAAAAAGATGAAACTAAACCTAAAATGCATAAACCCATCAAATTGATACACCACACACTTACCAAACACTAATTACTTGTTTATTTAGTTGTTAATTAGACTTTGTTCCACGTTTAAACCAAAAGCCCTAAATTATACCATAGGGTCGAAACCCTAATTTACTATACGTGGGTTTTTATGGCTTAAACAAGCTCTACCCATGTTCCATTTACCATATTCAAGCTCGAATTGTAAAACCCACTTGAAACCCTAAAAATCCGAATCTTAATCTTAAGATTTGAAGGTGTTAATGAAGGTTTTAGTGAGAGTATTATATATGGTTGGAAATAGGAGAAAGAGAGCTTCAAGATGGTGGTGGAGGTGGGTGGTCACGCGTGGTGGCGGATTTTGGCCGGAGCAGTGGCCGGAATATGGAGGGTGGCGGCTAGGGTTTTAGAGAGAGAAGGGAGAGAGAAAAGAGGTGTGTATGTGTTTTTAGTGAGAGAAACAAAGTGTAAGAATGATGGTGGATGGTGTCTTTTATACTTGGGTGTTGAGGACTCAAAAATAAATAAATATGGAGGAGGGGGCCGACTATGGGGAGAAATAGGGGGGTCGGAGTTGTAATTTTTCGTAACTATCCCGTTTACCCATTCCCGAGCTCATATATTGTCCCTCGAGTGTCCCACGACATTCATTCGACTTTCTAACATCGTTATTTACGTTTTTCCACGAGTTTTGACTATTTATTTGTCAATTTTCGAGTTACGGTCTAAAAGTTACAATATTTCTCGTTTTAGGCTTTTCTAGTGCCGAATCGAATAGTGCCTACCAAATAGAGTTAAAACTCATATGATAACTCATTTAATAATGAAATAATCTATAAAACCAATAGGCGATATAAAATCAAGTCATGGTTGATAAAAATAGTGTTAAAGGCAAAACTCGGTTTAGTTTAACGTAATGCGGTTACCTAAAATAGACTCCCTAAATTTCAAGTTGTCACACATAGCCATTCTATGTGAAAACAAAGGTGCCATCGACTTACTGTTGCACTCTCGCACCAAGCATATAGAGATCCGTCATCACTTCTTAAGAGACAATGTTCAAAAGGGGAACATCTCTATTGAGAAGGTTGCATCCGAAGACAACATAGCCGACGTCCTCACCAAACCGTTGAAGCGGGAACAATTCAACTTGCTTCGTCTTGGTCTTGGTCTCATGGAACAATCGTCGTAATTAGTTTCTAAACTCTACAAGGTATGTAAACACTAGCCTTATTCTTTTCTGAGTCTAGGATCTCTATTTAACACATAACTCACAAACAATACGGGAATTTTCAAAACCAAAGGTAAACTTTATTTACAACATGTAATTTCATACTTATTTTTTTTACTAAAAGATAAACGCTTTCTTCAAACAAGAATTTTTTTTTGAAATGCTTCGTTTTCTTCAAACAAGAAACTTTTTTGAAATGCTTTCTAAAAGATACTTCTTCCCGTATCATTTTCATAAAAGCTATTTCTCACGTCTAGGATAAATCACTTTTTTTTAATTAGTAATACAAAGTAAAAACCCGTTTTCATTGCATCTCATGTCTTTTGAATACTAAAGGAAACACATAACTAATATGTGTTTTTAGGTACATTCATTTAAGCAAAAATGAATTAGGAGCATTCGGGTTATCTCACATAATAGTATGCTTTTTCACTTCTAGTCTATTTTTCTTTTTCTTTATAGGAGTCGAGATAACCGCAACTCCAAATGGTTTGCATATAGGCAGACACTAGGCACAAATGTTTCCAAAAGAAAAATTTTAAGCTTCCTGAGTCACCAGTACCACAGATCCCAGCATTAACGCTGGGCGGTTCCCTCAAGGGAAGGATCTGTGGGATCCGTGAGACAGAAGCTGAGATTCTCTTCTATTTTTCTCACTTTGGCTAAAAACCTTTATATTTTCATCATTTTATCCTTTGTACCAATGAGTATGTTACTTAATGCTTGTGTTCTCATGATCACATGCCTTAAATTCATATCTAATCATTAGATTTTAGTCCACATTTTGGGTCAATCATTCATTACAATGCATTATTTTCTCTATAAATAAGGTTCCAAAATGCTTGCATCTTCATCACTCTCACCTCACAAACAACTATCATCATGTCATCCAAAAGATCTCCCAACATTGATGAATCACCTAGTACAAACAATCCTCTTCAAGAAATCAAAAACTTTATCCTACCACCTTCCGTAGTGCCACCACCCAAATGTAGAAAAACCGCATGGATTAGCATCCGGCCTTGTTGCTTAGCCAAAACATTGTCAAATAGTTCATCACCAACTACTCATTCACCACCAAATGATTCCATAGTAGCACCTCCCTCATCTCCAACAAGCACACCACCATCATCACCTATCAAATCTCCACCAAAAGTCACACTATTGGAACTCCTTAAGAATCCAAAAACATCCCAACAAATCAACCCAAAAGAACTAGTCTTTTTAACACCTTCCACATCTCCAAACACAATTTACAAAGACCTTGTAACTTCACCACCTTTAGCTCCCATTGTCTTAAAATAACATCTAGATTCTTTTCCACCACCACTTCCAAACATTCCGGACTTTGATCCATATTTTCCAACTTTTCCACCACATATTTCGCATCCCAAAAATCAAACTAACCCGGAAACCTTCCACACACATTACCCACATCATTTACATTATGAACATTTCCAATCCACTCGGGAACTTACAATGGAAATTAGGCAAGAGATGCGATTCATACTTAACCACATCCTTGATCGCATCAACATCATCACTAACCAAAACCTCCATCATTAACCTTATGCAACCATGGAAGGAATAATATTACTATTTTCTCTAGTTTTTCCTTTAAGTCATTTTAAAGAAAAAACCTTGTTCTTAGTTTTACATGTTTGTATGTGGCATATATACCACTACATTTTTATTACAAGGCCTTGTATACATACCTTAGCTCTTTATCTTGTTTCTCGTCGATCACAAGATTATATTGCATGTTACTACTAACCTTTTCTTTGTAGGATTTTATTTTTTCTCACTTGACGCCCTATTCTAGGGGGCTACCGTCAAGGGGGAGTTAGAGATACGTGGACTATACTATTTTTCCACACTTTATTTCTTCATTAGGGCCACTTTTTGTTTAGACAAAAAAGGGGAGAATAAGTAAAACTTATGCTTACCAAACATACATTTAATCTTAAGTTTTACCCATCATAACATTATGTTTTGTCATCAACAATAAGGGGGAGATTGTTAATACAAATAAATCGTAAAAACGTTTATTAATATTTAGCGATCTCTTTGTGTTTTGTTGATAACAAATATAATGTTATCATAAGTAAAATTATAATGATACATGTTATTTTTGTAAAGCATCTACATATATAGTCATTTAATATAAATTGTTGTAATGATTCATTTATTGTAATAGTTTATTAGGATGGGTAAAAACCATAACCCATGACCCATACCCATGAAGCATATCCATAACCTATGGAGTTAATCCATTGACTAGATGCATTGCATCTTCTAGATACATTGTATCTACTTGGTACAAAGTCTAGGACCCATAACCCATAATCCATGGGCAAAGAGGAGCGTCTCATGGATCCCTGGATTTACACTAGCCGGATCCCTTAGGCAAGGGATCCGTGGGATCCGTGCAATAGTAGCAAGAAATTACCTATAAATGGAGAGCCATTTCTTCATTGTAACTCACCCCTCTTCTTACAAACTCTCTCATATATTCTTACATTCTTCTAACCTCAGATCACTTGATCTAGATAGTAGTTCTTCTTTCTTTTGTTGTGATTCTCATATAGGTCCTTCTCTAAGGCGAGATCATGAGCATTCTACAAGTCATCCAAGCAAGGGGTCCTTGATTGATTTGTTCCTCCACAAGATTTCTGTAGCAAAGATCTTGTATTTCATATTTTACATATTTGTTGTTTTATAGTAGTGTTGGTTTGGTCCTCCGTGTTAAGGACTCGGTATTTAGCTTTGTACCAGAAAAAGTGTAAGCGACGTTGTGAAGGCTTCTCCGCCGAGTTGAAGGAGTTTGTTGACATAATGCTTGAACTCTCGAGTAGGTGACTCGGGGAGTGGAGTAGGGCAAGGAAGGTGTCCTTGTAGCCGAACCACTATAAATCGGTTGTGTCATTTCTATCCTTTACTTTACTTGTTTTCTTTACTTGCATTCCTTATAGATCTATACTTTCTCTCTATCCACACGATTTCACATAACATTGAATCTAAAGTTTTTGAAACTAAGTTAAAATCGGCAAAACTATTCAACCCCCTTCTAGTTTTCCACATGTCTCTCTCTCTCTCTCTCTCTCTCTCTCTCATTATTATCAAAAATCGGTTAACAATGACAGTGAGATTTAGGGTTCCAATTTAGGGTTTTTGGTTTGGCTAATTGTTGTAGTGAATTCCATAATCTTGAACATATCTAACCTGATCCTCTACGTTACTATGTAAGTTAATCAATATTAATAAAGTTATTGAGTTACTTTATATTGATTTGGGTTTTTAGATGATCAATTGTAAATTATTGGTATGCCCTTTGGGATTGATGTATTTTCTACACTTGCAGCCGTGGCAGACGTATCCTTTTTTCAGCTCCTTACCTGCCTGAGCCTTGCTTAGCTCATGCTTTGATGAGCTGATTTGACAGTATGTATCCGTGTAAATGTTTGGAAAGATTTTGGTATCCGTGTTGTGTGTCAATTAAATAGTATAGAAAACATATGAAGGAGGCAGTGATGAGTCACCATGAGATTGGTTGAAGGTAGGATCGTCCGTGTCTTGGCAGGGCAACCTATTAGGTTTGCACCATGCGGATGTATCGACCCTCGATTTGTTCCCTATCTGAGCCTCATACTTAGTTCGTTTGTTTGTTAAAGTTCACGTTTAGGTCTTACTAATATGTTAATTAATACGACATCGTAATTCCTTTTGTGTTTTGTTGGCCTGATATTTTGTTGAATATGTGGCTTATTAATAACAGTATATAGAAAAGGCAATGATGATAGTTAACGGGCTTTGATGATTCTTATGATTTAAAGGAAATTAAATGGGTCGTTGAAAGCTTGACCGTAACCTGGCGGGGCAATGACCGGACGACATGGTATAAATGGTTACTATGCAACCGAGTCTGTTTGCAGCCATGGTGAAGTTCAAATGCTTCTATGACTCGATCCGCATTTACTCTGAGCCTGACTGTTTATGTTTCAATGATCCAACTCTAGGTGCTTTTAACAACTTTGTTCTATTGATCACCAACCAAGGCTGCAAACTTTAGTTTGGGGGTGTTTTTATCATTGAAATTGCTAACGGGTTGGGAATGACCATATGTTGGCATGGTGTTTATACTAACGCAGCCATGGCGGGTTTTCCGGGTTTGTTCTGATAATATCGTATCAATCAGGTGTGGTTTGCAGGACATATTGATGCAGGTTTTACTGACCAGGTTTTACATTTATAGTAACTCGTCTACCTATGGCCTACCTAATGCACTAACGGGCAGTGTACCCGGTCGTGTGTAGTGAGGGAATGGTAAGACCGAGGTCGTCCCAAGAACGGTTGATTCCTAACTGTCTAATTAATTAAATTAGTCAAATAAATAAGTTTTAATGAAAGGATTGATAATATTTAAGGTGTCACATGATCAATTGGTCTGGTTCTCTGGTAAACAAGCTAATGGGAATGATAGTGATGCAATTCTTAAACCGAGTTCTTCCATAAGTGGCAACAGTCGATAGACTCCTTTGGTCAATTCGCCTACCCTATGGTTCTTAGAATCCTCACCAGGATGAACAGGTCACCCGGGATCATTCGGAAATCTAATAGCAGTCATTAAGATCCGGCGCTTACTATCGCATTACATGGGTTCTAAATGTCACTAGATTCCTGTTTCAGGTGGGGTCAAAGTCGAGAGGACAACATTTGGTCAATTCGCCCTAACCTATCAGCAA
>OU343224.1:206946463-207030015 GCA_910596185.1 Chrysanthemum makinoi
GTAAAATTCGATGTTATCAAATATCCCCCACTGAATCCTACTTGTCCTCAAGTAAAATCTTAAATAATTCTTAACAAGATATCTCCCAGGATTAATTGGAAGATATGAGTCTAAAAATCACCTAGCTAGAAAATTCCAAACCGAAAGCACCTCAATAAAAGGAATTCAAATCACACACTCTCTCATAATTCATGTGTTTAATATTTTTGGAAGCGATCAATTAACCAAGCCAACATGGCGTAGTATTCTATCATAGGCTTGGCAGATACTAATTTCCACCACTGTGAGTCTATAGATGCGATTTATTCTAAAAGGCAATGGATTTTGTCATTACTAACGAAGCTTCCTGAAGGGACAAAACCAATGATACATGACCAAATACATGGCCAAGACACCAATGATTGCTCGCTTCTTCACCTAAACTCGATTCATGACTAAGGGTAGATAAACAGTGGAAACATTTAATGGGTGTAAGACATGAAACAAATAGATTCCTAAGTCCATAGTAACCCACCATTAAGTGATTCAATCCCATAAAGAAAAAAACCGATGGTCAAGAGTCGAAGGGTCTTCTACACGAAATAATGCATATAATATATAGTGTATTTCATAATCTCCATAAACTAGGCAAATAAGATGCATTAACCTCGCCTTCATAATGAGTATGTATTATAAAATTTTTTTAAAATTTGGGTAATTTTTAGCACATATTTCAACCAAAACAACCATTTCTATCTCCCATCCCCTGATTTCTGAATTGTACAATGTCCCCATTTGTACCAATACTTAAAATTTGAAATGAGATAGAAATGTTCTGTTTCTAATTTTATCCGTAGACACAAATCCGATATGTAAAAATAACGCTAATTGAAACAAGCGCAGAATATCAATACAATGGCCATAAGCCGCATTTATATTACGACTATCAATAAACAACTAATAAACTCTTGCTAGCATTCTCATAATTTTTTTTTTTTGACTTTTTTCACTTTTTTTTTGATGCAAGACAAGGTATACATGAATAAAAAATAAAAACAATACGAACATAAAAAATATCCCCTCACTTGAGATTAACTATCATCTAAACCCGATTTTTTTCCAAAACCCTTTATTCAAAACCCGCTAATTTTCACTGGAACCAATTAACCAACATGCCTACAAGTTCACGTATATAAGGAAACTACAGTTAGGCAAGGCTTAATGGGTGTAACGTAAACATATATTGTGTGGACAAATGAAAGGAAAGACTCAAGTGGTGTATCTAGGGTATCTTGCACTAATGATGAGTGCAAACAAAAAAGGGTTTAATCAGGATTAACTAATCGATGAAAAGTCAATATACACAAACATATATGGCTATCTGGGTTTATTCCTAAAATTTCCTTACATCCTAGTCAGACCGGATCACACCAAGTTTCCCTGTAATGCTCATTATCATGGTCTCAAAAATATACACAAGTTCTAAAGTCTACCACGTTCACCTAAGACACCTATTTTATGGATTTATGTATAGGGAAAACGGAAGGCTTATCCTCACAATGGAAATATAGGTAGGTGTGCTCAGTCTATTGATCCAGCTTAAGTAATGAAAAACATGTCAAAAATTTTACTAATGAAACACTTTTCATCAAAAACTAGAAAAAATAAGGGGCAAGTAAAATCAAGCTCTGTGTCTGCGTCTAATCCCTTCCCCACTCTGGGTCATACTTTAAGCATATAAATGAAAGATAAGAAGGTTAGAATTGGAACGTAAAACTCCTCGGATTTGTCTCTATGATGATCAACATTAATAATTTAACAAACGCGGTCCGCTTTGAGATTCATGAGCAAACTGATAACTCGAATTCACATAATGACAACCAAACGATCATACTAGAAAAACAACAAGAAAGAAAACCTAACTCCGCTGCAGGATTCACAACTGTGACAATGTCACGTAATCGCTTTTAAACTAATTTAAGGCCCCTAAGTGATCTAGTTGATCTTGCCTCGAACGGTCAAGTTTAATCACCCAAACCGACCAATTTTAACGTAATAACCGTGAACAAACTTAAAACAAATTTGCCAAATGCAATTAAGATCAGAGGAATATAGAGATTCTACCAAGTCCCACCTGGGATGAATGGTTAAACACTTCACAAGGTCAATAATCACTAGGATAGTGATCAAGAAGGATTTAGATGGATATTTACCTAAAGAAAAAGTTTATAAATTACAAGGGCTTAAATGCAAATTAAAGAAAATTAAAAAGCTAAAATATATTAAATAAACGCTATCACTATTTTTACAATGATGTTTTTGTGATTTTATAAAACAAAATAACTTAAATAAACTATTTTAACTAAAACGTAAAATTAAATTATCTAAAAACGTGATCTAAAATGAAAACGCATCGTTATTTATAAAATATGAAATGTGTAAGAAAACGAAAATTTATGAAATAAAGTCCTAATGAAGTAAAAAAATTTTCTTTACCTACTATATGACAAAAGAAAATTTTAGAAAAAAGATTTATATTTTTTAGACTTTTATAATTTTTTATTATGAATTAAATACTATTTTAGACTAATTAAATGATTAAAAATACTAAAACTATTTAGAAAAATCTGAAACTTTTTATAAATTACTTTATACTAATACAAAGTTAAGAAAAATACAAAAGTTGAAAAAGCTAGATTAAATAAGCTGAAAATAAGCTAATAAGCTCATATAAGCTTAAATGGAAAACAAGTTATATATTAAACTATGGGTTAAAATGTAAGTTAATCCCAAGAATCCTGTGATAGGTATTAACAATTATCACTCAAAGGGAGGTCTCGTGTTCAAGCCCGCCTCCCATCTTTGCAAATAATTTTTGACTTTTCTTTTACAAGCTTATTAAGCACAGGAAATAAGCAATTTTCAAAACTATAACTTTTACAAAAATAACTAATAAGCTCGAATAAGCTTAAGATCTACAACAAAGTTTAAAATTGGAAATAAGCACAAATATTAAGCTAAGATGGCTATTAAGCTAAAAATAAGCACAAGGTAACCGAGAATAAGCTAGATCACTGTAAATAAGCTAGAATTACAACCTGAACAAGCACAAAACTTATAAATAAGCGATTGAGCTTATTTTCCTTAACAAAGTTGAACAAAAATGGAATAAGCACTAGGATTTAGCTAAGTTAATTATAAGCTAATAAATAAGCTGTTAGACCGGAAATAAGCTATATATCCGTTAATAAGCTAATTTAACAACCTAATAAGTAAAGTAACTTAGAAATAAGCACTAAATAAGCCACATGAACCAAATAAGCAATCCAATATTCAGACTACCCAAACAGGTTTTGGGACAACTTTGGAGGCTAATTTATGCTTATGTAATAAGCTTGGAAATGAAAATAAGCAATGAACCAACAAGTTGACCAACCTGAGCTATCCAAAAAGTTAATTTTCAAGATTTGGATTACACTAGTGAGCTTGTGAGAAGCTTTTGAAAAACTTGTGAACACTGACTTATTGGTATACTTAAACAAAATGGACAATTAAAGCTACTAGCAAGCTAGGTAAATAAGCTAAAATGGAAAATAAGCACTTGTAACCTTGAGTCAATGAAGGTGAGCTTCTCAAAAACTAAGGTACATAAGCTAGGGGTCACTAATGTCTTCTCGAGCTTGTGAAATAGCTATCAACTGTGCACGAAAGCATGTTTTGAAAAAGGGTCTTAAAAGAAAGCAGAGAATAAGCAGTTAATAAGCTAGTTAAAAGTAAACTTATATTTTTCTAATTTAGTTAAGCAACTATATTTTAATATTCCGTAAGATTAAATTCTAAATCTTAATAGTAAGATCATAAGAAAATCATCAAGTTTATTCAAAAACTGCAATGGAAAATTGACTTTTATATTATGAAGCAGTTTGACTTTTATGAGATTTGGCTTGATTCTACTTAATGATTATGATATATTAAGATAAATTAAGACTAGATTAAGCTTAGTATACTAATTATGCACCAACATAAAGCATTTGAACTTGAAAAATCCTTGACAGTTAACTGTCAAGGGATTCGATTTGTAGTTTTGACTTTTTATCAAATGAGGCCTAGTTTTTATGGTTTAAATGAGATATTAGGACCTAATATGACTTATAGCAGACAAAAACAAAGGCTTGAATAAACTCTAACATGGTTTACACAATGAATACAAACACTACTTAATATAACTGTTTTGAGCTTTTTATCACTAAGACAAGATTTTAATCCAAGAAAGCTATTAATTATATTGCATTAATTATATTTAGACATATTTAAGCTAAGATTAACAGTACTTTAACACTTATACTTAAGATTGCAAATTTTTAAGAAATGCTTACAATTTGTGTTTATGCACAAGAATGAGAACTGAGGATCGTATACTTCCTATAGCTTTCCATAAAGCTCTAAACCCAAAAGCAATCCAAAATCACCTTCAGCTTTAATCTTCATTACCATTGATTTTGAATTTCAAGCTATTTTTGAGTATTTTTGTGATTTTTCTATTTTTGATTCTAAACTGATTTTTAAGGTCTCTAAAAGCTTTAATAAGCTTTCTAGGAGCTTATGTGAGCCTATTCAGTCCTTACCAACAACTAACAATATCAATCGAACACATTGAAATTTTGAATAAAAGTAAGATTTTGCATAAACCGAACTTGAATTAAACTGAATTGATGTTTAGGAAAGCTTTAATATACAATAATAACTTGAAATATAAAGCTTAAAAGCTTAAAGATACATCTAAACAAAATTAAGTTAAAACGACATGAGCTAATAAAAATAAAACTAGATATTCTTTCACATTGCTTCCCATCTCTTCTTTATAGACTTTTGAGACTCTGTTTATGTCTCTGAATCTTTCCCACCTCAATCCAACCATTGGATTGGTCAAAGTCATCATATATATCCATTTGTATTTTGGCGCAAAATAGTCAAGAGCAGTTATAGCAATTAAAGAAACTTGGGAGGCTGGTGGAGTGGGGATGTATACGTGGGAAAAAGGTGAAAGGTGGAAATGGAGGAAAACTCTGCCCGTTTTGGTATTGTGCTATGTGAAGACGATGAACGATCCGTGGTTTTTGGCTTTGACCGGATTTGAATTTGGGATATTATAAAGGGGGGTCCAAAATGGGGGTCACAGGCCATTGGCGGGGTTCTTTTGGTTGGTCGGTTCTAAATACACAAAAGGCCAATTGGTTTGCTTAATATCATAAGGACTATTGTGTAATTCGCCAATCTTGAAAGACCAAACCTGAAATTCTCCAAAAGTTATCACAAGGACCAAACCGCCAATCTTTAATAGTACAATGACCATAGTTGATTATTTTCTATTTTTAATAAATCCAAGGACTATTTTTGTCATTTTCAAAACTTGAGGGACTAAAGTTGTCATTTTGCAATTTTTGATTTTAAGGACTAATTTTGACAACTCATGAATCCCTAAGGACTTAAAATGATATTTTTTTTTTGATATACCAGGACTGGTTTTGACAAATTTTTAAACTTGGGGACTAAACCGCCAATTATGCAAACTTGATAATGCTTTTCACCGATTTTGATATTTTGCATTCAAAACACATAAAACACTTGTTTGTGATATTTTCATCATTTGATGCATTTTATGAGTGTTTTATGTTTTGGCATTCTAAACAGTACAAAAATGATGAGTATTTAGACACTCATCAATCCCCCACACTAAGATATTGCTAGTTCCTAGCAATGATTTATGAAAAGTTAATGGATTTTATCTCTTTACCAAAAGCCATTACTTCGGGAGTAGCCAATTGTTTTAGTTCAAGTAAGAACTTTGGTACAATGATAACCAAATGATTTTGAGCAAATCATAAGTCAGAACGGATTTGATTTGTTTTACCGTAGTCGCTTGCTTCGGACTAGCCAACTCTTAGATAAAATATCTTTGGTGAGTCGATTACCAATTATGGTTTTTCCATCCTTTACAAGCCATAAACTATGCTAGCCAACTTTTCACTAGTTTAAAGATATGGTGAAATAACACCATACAATTTTAGGCAAATTGCAAGCCATAAACGGATTTGAGAAATCTTTACCAAGAGCCGCTTGCTTCGGATTAGCCAATCCTTATGTGGTTAGAGATGGCGATCGATAACCATTTGTCGAGTAAGTGAAAACACTTACTCCAAAAAATTTTGGCCAAAACGGAATGTGGAATAATTACATGATAAAATTCTGTGAGAATTCCCACACTTAGAAATGAATATTGCCCTCAATATTCAAAGTACTGCCAAGTATGCCTAAACATAGAACATAAAAGGGAAATACTACGGCCATTATTTTGTTTTTGATATATACACTTTTTTAAATATACAATAATGGGAAACTCCCACACTAGGTGGTAGAAAGTAGAAAGAAGTCGTAAATATGGGTGAAAACCCATATGGTGTGTATAATGTTTTGATTACCGAGTCATTAGCTTGACTCGATCCCCGCATTTATTGGTTCATGGGGAAAGTTTGTAGATCCGGGACAACCACAGAGGAATGTCCTTCCAAAATAATGCTTCAATCGATGTCCATTCACTTTAAAAATTTGGACCATCGTGTCTGAGATAACTCAATGGTGCCATAAGGATAAACCTTAGTGATAGTAAATGGACCGCATTAACGACTTGAGCTTTCCCGAGAATATCTTCAATCTTGAATTGAAAAGAAGGACTCGATCACCAACGTGGAAAACGCGGTTCTTGATTTTAGAGTCATGAATCTTCTTTGTCTTTTGTTTGTAGATCAAAGAGTTCTCGTATGCTTGATCACGGAGTTCATTTAGTTCATTCATTTGAACTTTTCTCGTGATCACCGCTCAATATCGAAATTGGCATGTTTTAAGGCCCAGTAAGCCTTGTGCTCAAGCTCAATCGGAAGATGACATGCCTTCCGCATACTCAGCTTAGTATGAGTACACCATGGGTGTTTTGTAAGTCGCACGGAAGGCCCGTGAGTGCGCCATCCGCTTTATCCCACCGTGATGCACGATTCGCCATCGCCTTTCTAAAATTCTTTTAATACCACTTGAGACTTCCACTTGCCCACTTGTTTCGAGGGTGGTAATCAGAGAGACTGTGGGTTACACCATAAATTTGCATGACACGATCAAATTGGTCATGTGTACCAATGATCACCGATAATAGCTCACGGAGTTCCAAACCCGCAAAAGAGATTTCAAAATTTCACAACAACTCGCATCATTGGTAGGTAAAGCTTTCAACCCATTTTGACAAATAGTCAACAAACCACCTAGTATGTATTTGTTACCTCGAGAAGATGGAAATGGCCCCATAAAATCGATACCCCATATGTCAAAGATCTCACAAACTTGAATGGCATTTTGTGGCATTTCATTTCTTTGAGATATTTCTGACGCGACAAGCGCCAGTGCTTTGACAAAATCGGCATCCTTATAAATCGTGGGCCAATAAAACCCTGTATCAAACACCTTTTGGGTAGTTTGGACTATGATGGCCCCGGTGGTCCAAAGAAGCTTTGAGAATGTCCATAGCTTCTTGTCCATAAACAGACCGTCGGATGACTTGATCCGCACAGATTTGAATAAGTAGGGTCGCCCCGTAAGTAATGTTTAACATCCTTGAAGAATTTGTTCTTCAGTTGGGTCGACATCCCTTTCACTATGAAGTTACCCGCATGGTAATTTGCGAAGTCACAAACCATGGGTGGTAGAGTTTCCACAAAAAGAAACCGCATTGAGTGTCTCGAGAGGAAATGTTTCATTTATTTCCTTTTCTCAAAACATTCAGGGTTCTCTAATCTGACAGATGATCGCCACTCGTGTTCTCCTTTTTATCAATGATAATGATATCAAATTCCTGGAGGAGGAGAACCCATCGGAGCAATCTCGACTTTGCATCTTGTTTTGCAAAGAGATATTTGAGAGCCGAGTGATCCGTATACACCACGAATTTGGTCAAGATTAAGTATGGCCGAATTTTCAAACGCATACACCACCGCTAATAGCTCTTTTTCCGTGGTGGTGTAATGAGTTTGAGCTTCATCATTAGTCTTTGCGTAGTGGATAGGTCGAAAATGTTTAGATCTACGCTGCCCTAAGACTGCACCGATAGCAAAATCACTTGCACGCACATTGAGCTCAAAAGGCAAGTCCCACCGGAGCAACGAATGGTGCTTCAGAAGCTTTTTCTTTAATGTTTCAAAAGCTTCATGCACTCAAAGAGAAGATAAAAGGAGCATCTTTTCAAGATGAGTCATAGGCCTGCCATTTTAGAAAAATCTTGTATGAATCTACGAGAAACCGATGACCTAGAAAACTTCTAATACCTTTGACGGTAGTAGGATGAGGTAATTTAGCAATAACATCGACTTTTGCTCTATCAACCTCAATCCCATTTTTGGAAATCTTATGGCCAAGGACTATGCCTTCTTTGACCATAAAATGGCTCTTCTCCCAATTTAGACAAAGATTGGTGTCTTCACACCTTTGAAGCATTTTATCTAAATGGAAGAGACATGTTTGAAATGAGTCCCCAATGACCGAGAAGTCATCCATAAACACCTCCATCGTTTCCCCGATCATGTCGTGGAATATGGCCATCATACATCGTTGAAACGCAGAGCATTACATAAGCCAAAAGGCATAGCCTATAGGCAAAAGTTCGGCAAGGTGAATGTGGTCTTCTCTTGATCCTTGGATCAATGGGGATCCAAAATAACCCGAGAAACCATCAAGGAAACAATAGTATTCATTCCTTGCTAATCTCTCAAGCATTTGGTCCATGAAGGGTAGAGGAAAATGGTCTTTACTTGCGTGCGCCATTCAACTTACGATAGTCAATACAAACACGCCATCCCGCACAAATGAGTGGAATTAACTCATATCTTCATTTGTGACAACAGCTTATGCCACCTTTTTCGAACACATGAATTGGCTAACCCAAGGACTATATGAGATCGGGTAAATCAATCCTGCATCAAGAAGTTTGAGAACCTCCTGTTTGATAACATCATGGATCTTAGGATTCACCCTTTCTCGATGTTGAACTGCGGTTTGAAGTCATCCTCCATTAAGATTTTGTGAGTACAAAACTCATGGTTGATACCCTTAATGTCGGAGAGTTTCCAAGCAATTGCTTGCTTGTGTGACTTCAAGACCTTTATGAGCAGCCTTTTCATCTTTACTCAAATCTCTAGCAATAATGACTGGTAATTTATCATCACCCTCAAGAAATGCATACTCGAGATGAGGTGGTAAGTCCTTAAGTTCGACTTCGAAATTCTTCAGCTTTCTCAACCGACTTGACTTCCTTGTGTGAAGTTCGACGAGGAGTGATGATGGATCATCATTAAGCAACTCTCAATGAGAAGTATGTCCCCTCAATGTCGATGGGAGTGTGATCAATTTCCCATGGAATGTAATCATCGACAAGTATGCTTCAATCTCTTCCAAGATGAAGTCACTTCCTCAAATGAGTAAGGAGTGAGGAATGATGATGATGGGTTGAGATGAATGAGTGAGATTATCACTCGAAAAATTATGATCATAACCAAGAACTTCTGAGAGTACTCTTCGAAGCAACATCAATGATATCTATTCTAACCGATTCTAATCATAGTTCGCGAGTACCTCAAGTTTGATTAAGGTTGGGTGCAGCTTCATTACCCACACGTAGTGTGATTTCTTGCTCAAATACATCAATGAGAGCACGCCCGCTTCTCGTGAATCCGCCCAACAATGAGAGGAACCCGATGATCGGCATCAAAATCAACAACTACAAAGTCACCGAAAATGGAACTTTCCTACTTTCACGCACGCCCTCGGCAATGCCAAAAGGACGGGATATTGTACGATCTGCAAGCTCGAGAGTCATGCATGTAGGAATAAGGTCCATAAGAGAAAGTTTCTTCCATATCAATAAGGCATCGTTGATGTTGCACCAAGATCCGCTAAGGCAGCATTCTACCATTCCCGAAATACACAAGGTAAGAGAAATTTTCCAGATCTCCAAGCTTTCGAAGCTTCAAGATAACTCACGAGCGCTTCGCTCAAAGGAGTTTTAGCCATTTCAAACAGCTTTTCCTTGTTGCTTAACATATGTTTGAGAGTTGATGCAAACTTGGGCATCAACATGATAGCATCCGCAAAGCTTATGTCAAAATGTAGTTCTTGGAAAATTTGAAAAATTTGTCCATTTGATGACCGGCTTTTCAGGAGCTTTTGCTCATGTAAACGTGATGGGTAAGGAATAGAAGATTTGGATTTGGTATTTTCAACGGAGCTACAGAGGTTCAAAACAACTCCTCGGATTTGATTTTGGTTTCGGACAACTTGAGGTTGGACTACCAAAGGTGGGACGTGTGCGGTACTTCGTGGGCTTGAAAAATGCACCTTGTCAGTTGTATCCTTGGTAACTTGACTCATTGCTCCTAGTGGAGGAGGCATTGGAGTCAAGGTCCATTGTGCGTCTTAGGTTCACTATCTACTACCTTAGGGAGAGAAGAAGAAGAGGTAGTAGGAATAGCAGGTCCATCATATGAAACACCACTGGTTGTGACGCCTTTGCATCGCCTCGTTAGCGATCGTGTTGCTCGGAAGTTTTCCTGAGCCCGAAGGTTGATCATTTAAAGACTTCTTAAGATCACGATCGGACGAAACAACCTGCTCATTTCATCTTGGGATTTCATGAACTTCAATAAATTATCGATGATGGTAATGGAGGTACTGGAGGGAAATTTTGAGGTCGGATGTTTTGATTATGACCTTGTTGTTGAAAATTCCCTTGGTTAGGATTTACATTTCCTTGAAATTGATTCCCTCGATTGAAATTGTTTTGATTAAGATTTCCTTGATGTTGGAAACCTTGATTGGGTCCGGAATAGAAATTACCTTGGTTTTGATAACCTTGGTTCATTCTAGGTTGGTTTTGATTCGTCTGTATGTTAGATTCGTTAAAACCGGTGGCCTCGATAAGTGTTAGCTCGGTAGTTTGGTTCATTTTGAGGACGGTATTGATTACCTCCTGATTTGAAGTACGGCTATAGCATTAGCTTCAAACGGACTACCATCGGTGGGCGCATTGTAGTATGCATGAGGACCACCACAAGTAACACAAACTTCAACTTTCTTCACTTCACCATGTGATGATGTCTGTGTGAAAGTGACTTTCTTTTGGTTAGCAAGAACCAAAGCCCAAACAATATCCGTGAGTTTGTCAATCTTAGCATCGGTGCTAGATGTACTCACGGGTTTAGAAGTAGAAGGTCCAGATTAGACCGAAGTCCGATATGTCTTTGTGCGGAAAGCGGACTGACTTGTTTTCAATGATTTGCAAGGCTTCTTTGTGGTCTTGCAGGAAATTACCTCCAGGAGGCATTTAAAGAGTCTTGGTCACCTTGGTGCCGACCATTGTAGAAAGTATCCATTTGCATTAACTCGGTAAAACCATGATGCGGACACTTGCGAGCAACTCTTTGTAACGATCCCATGCCTCCCTGAATGATTCATCAAATCTCTGAGAAAATTTCATTATCTCATTCTTAAGACTTGTAGTTCTGGAGGATAGAATTCTAACAAACTTGGTGACTAGATCTTCCCATGTCTCAATGGAACGGGGGTTGTTTCTCACACCCGGCTTGTCCCTCTAGAGAAAATGGGAACATAAGAAGCTTGATTGCTTCATGTGGGACATTCTTGTATTTGATGGTAGATGCAATCTTGTTAAACCATCGAATGTGTGCATAAGGATCATCCCGCTCAAAACCATAAAATTGGCTTTGGGTTACAAGATTAAGCAACCCGGTTTTGAGCTCAAAGGTATCGCCCACGATGGCGGGACAACAATGGCATCTCCGTAACCCTCGATGGGTGCTTGGAGTAGCTCATTCATCGGCTTGTCTTCGCCATTTCGACAGTGGTGGTGGTGTAAGACGTCCTCACCACGGCCGAAGGAGCGAACGCCCTCACGCTACACGGATATTTGCTAGCTGAGAGGACTGGTAGAGCGGAAGAACGAGCGCGATGCACTAAGTTTAAAAATCAATTTTCAAAACCAATGCGAGGCAAAACGACAAGTGAACTTAACCAATAATCACAAATGAAATGGCTTTGAAAAGGTACACCAAATCACAAGGACACAAAGGCAAGTTTTAAATCGTTGTTCGAACTTATTATGGTCACACCCCGCTTGGTAGGTGTACGCCTTGATTTGCGGTGGTTGATTTTATGTATTTAAGTACCACCAAAAGACGTAGGTATAGATTTGTGCAAGGGTTAAAAACTTTTGGACAATATTTTTGGTATCGTCTCGTTTAACCAAATCGTATTTCTTTAAGAATCACCTCAAAGAAAATACAAGATAGAAAACGTTACGATTGTTTTGTTGTTTTATATATTTTTGGTGTTGTTAACACTTTAGGAAAAGTGTTAATGAACTTTTTGATATCTAAAAACTGTTTACAACCGGTGGTATATGTGCAAGTACGTCCGAGAAGGTTTAAAACACGCTTACAAACCCGCAGGGCGCCAAAATTTGATTCGCTCAACGGTCAAGTTTAATCACCCAGTGACCACACTGTGAATGGCCAACCGTAACAAACTTAAAAACACCGAAGCAAATGCGCTTAAGATTAGAGGAATATAGTGGATTCCCGGGTCGTTAAGTCCCACGGAGGATGAATGGTGTTAAAACACTTTCAGGTGTCGAATAATCACTAAGGATAGTGATCAGTAAGGATTTAGATGGATATTTATACCTAAAGAAAAAGTTTATAAATTACAAGGGCTTAAATGCAAATTAAAGAAAATTAAAAAGCTAAAATATATTAAATAAACGCTATCACTATTTTTACAATGATGTTTTTGTGATTTTATAAAACAAAATAACTTAAATAAACTATTTTAACTAAAACGTAAACTTAAATTATCTAAAAACGTGATCTAAAATGAAAACGTACGTTATTTATAAAAATTACGTGAGTGCGTAAGTAAAAACGTAAAATTTATGAAATAAAAGTCCTACTGTAGGATCGTTATTTTTGTGTTGATGATTCGGGTGGTCTTGGATGATCAAAATACATGTTTGCCATAGTTAGAGAGTTAGTAGAGAGAGAGGGTGTTTTCTTGGTAGAGGTTTACACAAAAGTATGGAATATTAGATTTAGCACCACCCCTTCCATAGATGGAAGGGGTATTTATACTACAAATACACCTAACCTCCTATCACCGTGGATCGTGGATACAAAGGGTAAAGACCCGCCCTTCCTCCACGGTGTTGCACTAAGCTATACTACGCTACAAACTAAATAATAAACTACTAAATAACGCTAACAAAGTTCACGAGCTAACTTATGCTATAATATTAGGGTGACCACTCTTCACTATGGATTTTTATAATTCCTAACAATCTCCCCCTAAGGGAGGTCACCCCATGTTATACATTTCAATTCCTAGCATTCTATTCTTGTCTTTGTTCTCGAGCTCGTAGACTTCAATTCTTCATTTCAACAATCTTTGTGCTTTTGTATTGATTCTTCAAAGTCCGAATTGATTTGTACTTTTAGTGGAGGCCATTAATCGATCCCATCTTTGATGATCTTCGAGCTTTCGAGATCATCACCACAAGAAATCTCTCCGATCATCCATAGTAGTGTTTCCTTCATGTGAAGTTGTGACATTTGGACCGACATGCTCACACTTTTGAATCATGACATCTTTCCATCAGAGTAGCGGAAGCTTATCGTTCATGATATTTGCAGAACAGTAGCGTAAGCATAGTATAGAAATATCATAACCGTGTTATGTAGATTATGCACCGTCATGATTTCTTCAAATTAAGTGTGATGTGAGAAGCGCTTTGGATCTCCTCAATTGATCACCGCAACCGTCCAAATGTACCCGCAAAACAACAAGCATAAAACACACGAAGTGTCTTTGATCACTTTCGCGAATTGAGGTACACGCCTAATTTCCTCGCTGATCGCACAAGTACCGCCTCGTGATCGTATGATTCTAAGAATCTCCTTGTGTGGTTTCGCAGCTGCTCTAAATTGCTTCAAACCGAACGCCTCAAAGAAGACAACACGGAGGAGTGAACCAAAGAATTGAGATTCACGATTGATGAAAATTGATTTGAAAACAATTTGCTGCTTAGAATAAAGAGTTTTGCAATATGATGAAGGTTTTATGAGAAAGATCAATTTTCAATCAAAACACTTTTTGTATTTGAAAATAGTACACAATCGACGTGCTAGTGAAAAGAAGAGATTCACACATCGATCGGTTTTCTAAAAGTATTTTTTTCAATCAGAGATACTTTTTGAATTTTGAAAACATAAGTACACATTCGACGCGCTAGAGAAAAGAAGATTTGCACATCGAATGGTTTTTCAAAAGTATTCACAATTCCATTCCTCGACCAAGGTTGATTCAAAAATGAATCGCCCCATTGTTTCTATCCAGTTGTCACAAGTTTGATC
Source organism: Chrysanthemum makinoi (assembly GCA_910596185.1). Taxonomy (NCBI): domain Eukaryota; kingdom Viridiplantae; phylum Streptophyta; class Magnoliopsida; order Asterales; family Asteraceae; genus Chrysanthemum; species Chrysanthemum makinoi. The sequence continues at coordinate 206,960,959 of OU343224.1, forward strand.
TTACGAGAAGATCTCACATGTCACCCACCAAGAGCTTGTTTGATGTTGGCTCTAAGGATTTCCATCTTCATCGAATATTTTCATATCACTGGATGTTCCGGCAATACCACAAGGATAAAGCGAGGACTTAATATATAATCTTACTTTCCACATTGTGTGAAATAGCAAGTCTTCATTAATATAGTGTCCTAACGAGATATTGTGGATGATCTCTTGGCTCTAGACTCAATCGTGCACATTTGGTTCCTGTATCGGAGACTAGGGAGAGGGTCTCCTTCTTCAATATCAACAATCTCTAAGAGAAAGTTGATAGATTATGTTGGTTCCCCGTGAGAATGAAACAAGCCCTTTTAAGAGGAACTTGAGTGGTTTGGGAAGTTTAGTGCTGCATCACTGGGTCCATGATGTCTTGTTTTCAATACCGTGTTACCTTAGTAACCACCAAGAGCATATGAATTGAACCCTAAGCCGCCTCTAAGGTTGAATTGATGGAGGGCTATTTCTTTACACCCTTTATCATTCATTTTTCATTCTTCAACCCCTTCAGTGCTTACTGAAATTTCATAACTAGAACCTTGTTGGGTTTATTCCAAAGACTAGCTCGTCTCACCAGACTCTTCCCATATTCTCATTTTTCTCTTTTTTTTTTCATCATACCTAAGGACTCTACACTATCTAGTGGATTGTCCCTCGGGTAGATCCCTCCTGCCAAGGATCGTGGAACGAATACCTAACCTCACCATCCTTATAACTCCATGCATAAAGTAAATGGTCGGTCTTTTGGTACAGTTCATTCTTCCTTGAAACCAATTGAAAATCATTTGAAAAACAATTAAGGTACTTTTGATACGAGATCAACGATTTTGTACCCTAATAGTTTTGATCATTTAGAAAACCTCCCCCAACATGTGCATGATTTAGAAATTGTTAAGCACAAGGAGGCAAGAGGACTTTGAAATATTTTCTTTGATCACAATTTTCATACTAAAAAGCCATTTGATTTTCATGGTAAAATTCTCCCCCTCAATATGTGCATAGGATTTTTGAAATCATTTTTATCACATAGAGGCAAGAGTTCTTTTGAAGCACATCCACGATCACATAATCTATTAAGAAACCATTTAAAACTCAATCAAGGTACTTTATAAATCACTTTAAAAGCTTTCGACTGATAGTTTATTTTCTCCCCTCAATATGTGCTTCATCAATTCGAAAAGCTTTAGCACATATAAGAGAGAGCAGCCCGCACAATTGAATCAAAACGATCACCTTTTATCAAATTTCATTATTAAATCACAAATTCTCCCCGATCAAAAATATCAAATCCTTTGAGATTTTGGATCCCAAGTGATTTAATTAGGTTTAGAAAATATGGGAGAAAATGTGGCCTTGTTTAAATACTCATCATGTTTTTGGATAAATCCTCCTCCTCAACATGTGCATTATGTATATTGAAATCGCTTGGCACATGGAGGCGTGTGCCTTTGAAGGACTAAAACCAATTTCATTAAAACAGATTTGAGATTTAAATCACGATCTCTACCCCGATCAAAATTTCAAACCTTTTGAGATTTGTGATCTCAATTGATTTAAATCATTTAAAACATTTTGGGGAAAAGATGGCTTGATTTAACTTTGAAAAATGACAGATAAGGACCAACTCTCGACATTAAAGATTGTTAGTGTCAGGTATGATAGTTTTTTAAACGATCTTTAAGTAAAATAAAACAGTTTCACAATCAAACAAGAACGTAAAAATTTCATTTTGAAAGACCTTGAGTTTTAAAGAAAATCATACCATGACATAACATTAAATCTTTAGATCACCACTTTATTTTGTACAAACGGACTTGTTAGATGAAATATCGCTTTGAAAATATTTAATTTAAAATCACTCTCCCCTCAATTGATGACCTGTCGATAATTGAGTGACATAGATTTTGATAAAAAGAAGTCCGGTGATTTTCAAAATTTAGTCCAATTTATTTTCAAAAACATATTTCCATTTTCAAAACAATTTTATTCAAATTTATCAAAATTGTTTAAAATGGTATCCTATCAAAGATAAGTTAGGTGGTTGAGCCGCTTGTTGTTGTTACTGTAGGGTTTGGAAAAACCGCCTCGCAGATGCAAAGGAGACTTCTTCACGTTGCATTTTGAATGCCAACTGAGGTCAAATTAAGCTCCGCTTCTTCAATCACTTAGAAGAAAACCATCTCCATGCAAGAGACCTCTTACGTTGCATTTATGCCAACTCTCCATAGAAGTCCAATTAAGCTCCGCTTCTTCATTTGTCAACCCAAGATATAGTTACCCTTTCCTTTCGGCATCCAATCATCTTCAATTGTGGATCCGGATCGAACATTCTTATAACCAATATACCCTGATATACTAGTGAACACACATACAGATATATGGTGGTCGCATCACCCATAACAACAATCAACTAATTAAAGTCAATTCAACATAACAATCAGATCATATAAGGCATGGGGTTTATGTGTTAATCAAACTCTAATCATCTAAACCTAACAATCATATCCTAAATTCCTAGTCCTTCGACACATGCAAATATCATTTTTAATTAAGCACGTAGGATAATTAAGAAAGTCCATTAGATGATATAAATTTGAAAACATTCTCCCCCTCAATCAATGACTCTTTTCTTGAAAAGTTTTAAAAGTGCCGGTCATCATTGAGTTTTCAATTAATACTTAAAAACTCGATCCCGATGATTTATCAAGCAACTCATTTTACCACCATTTTGAAATACAACAAATATTTTTCAAGAATTTTAGACTAAAACATTTGTGTAGGAACAAGCAATTTCCACATACCTCAATGTATTTTAGGATAAGTGCACGAAATATTTGAAAATTGATTTAGCGCAAAGACTTTCCTTTCTTTAAAGAAATGGTTGCACCAAATAATAGAAACCATGGTTTAAGCACGGTTTACACCGAGGTAACCGCAGTTTTTGGAGACATGTTTAGAAAAGAATATTTACACCTCCGCCGAACTTCATCTATGGTCCCGTGCCATTATTGAATGACATTTCTAAGACCGTAGATGTTATCGATACCATAAGACATGTCATGAGAAAACATATTTTTGGTATTTTGAAATTTTTCTCGATTTTATGGGTTTTTGTAGGTTTTATATTTTTCTATTTTCTTTTTGTTGGTTTTCTATTTTTGTATTTGGTTTTGCTGGTTTTATATTTTTGTATTTTGTTTTCTGATAACTATATACAAGGATAGAGTAGATGATATAGTTAAAGAAGATGATGATACGAGTACCGAGATAAGGATATCGAACATCCCCGTTGTAGAAGATAGAAGTCATCATCCCTAAAACTTTCACCACCAAAGCCCAAGACTCTTGAATCGAAGAGAGAAATTGAGCCACTTGAAAGTGAGACTTTGGCAACTTCCCCCCAAACCGAAAATCCTTATGTTGAGCATTCAAGCTATATTTCAAGCTTGCCTTAGCCAAAGTACGAGATGCACACCATAATCATAAATCCCGCTGCTCCATTTAAGACCGATGATCGAGATTCTCATTTCGAGGTTATATCATCCAATAGAAGAACAGCAACGTATCATCTCACACATAAAATAATCTTCTCAAATTTCATAACCACTAAAGTCTGAAGCAATCCATTCCAAAAGGTGTCAAGAGAGCAATTCCCCCAAGTAGTTGAATTGTTGCAGTACCAAATTCTTTGTATAATGCTCTAGAACTCTCCCAAATACACTTCATGAAGGGAATGAAGAACACCTTCCCATGTTCACATTTTTCTTCCCTAATGAACGTGTATGAAGCTCAAGAACCCGAAGTACACCAATATCCAAGAACTCTCCGACACATCAAGAGGGTAATGTAGAACACCTCCCTATGTTCACATTTTCGCCCCTGATGAATGTATGAAGCTCAAGTATCCGAAGTATACCAATACACAAGGAATGAATAACCGATAACATTGAAGAAGCACCTAAGTCACCGATTATCTCGGGTGACAATATCTCATGGATGTCAACACCGAATAAGTGATTATATCTCAATCAATCGATTAAGCACTCAAGTGAAACAACCGAAAGCATCCCCAATGTACACAATCTCCCCGATCCTTGAGACACCATCGAAATCACCACATACTAGTGTACCTCTGTTATCTCGCAAACTTTCTAAACATCACTTCCCAACGTAGTTGGAATAATAACACAAAAGCCTGATGAGTGAAACCTTGAGTTTCTCGGGTCATGACAATTGTCTTCCGGATATCTTCAATGACTTAGAAGAAGTTAAGTTCATCAAGTTTACTCGCTTAGATGCTTGTCTCCTTCCCCTTCTAGTTTTGATACTTCGTAATCAAGAATTTTTGAATGCCCAAATACTTGAAATTTGTTGAGAAGATCGCTTGTAGTCTTTGAGAATCAACTTGTCAAGACTCACTCGACTATTTTATCAACCCTTATGTAGACAATTTGAAGTGACCAATCAAGAAGAAAACCCGCTATACCATACTTGAAACTGAAGTCAACTTCCCCACATTTGTATCTTAAGCTTGCACCTAATGATGAAAGAACGGTGTCGAGAATTTATGCTTCAAGCAAATCTCTAAGTACTCACTACCCAAACAAAGTATGAGACATTAACACCTCTTGAGATTATCCACACCGACATATGCGTGTGACACTGAGTAAAACAAAGTAACTCCTAATAGTGATAGTTAACTGTGTCTTCAACCATCCACCCTTACAGCTGGTAACTAGATAAACCAAGTCTTCAACTCAAATTCTTAAGCCCGAGCAAGTTATCAAATAAGAACACGCCTTTGTGAAAGTCAACTTCAATCTCAAATAAGTGATAAATGATTAACTCAGAAGTAATCAACTTGTGTCAAATGTCCAACAATAGTCAATATCAATGTCTCGAGGAGTCATCAAAAAGAATATGAGCAAGTCTAATTGGGAATTGAATCTGACTTATAACTTTCTCCCAATTAGTGCTCCCCCTAAACCGACAATCTGTTTGATAAATGCCCAGATAAAGAAGAAGTCTTTAGATTGTTAAATGCAACTCGTCTTCTAGTCTTCTAACATGTAGCAGAAAATGTAGAACATACTGTAGACTCGACCTTCTTCAAGATTGTCCAGTTGGGGAATAGATAGTTAACATCTTCAACTCACACCAAAAAGCATACCACCAAAAAGCATCCCAATTAACTTACATCTTGCAAATCTCCTTTACTAGAATCCCTCCCAATCAAACAAGAACAGAAAGATATTCATCAAGGAAATCAGCAATCAGGCCGCAACGAACACACAAGAAGGTAACACCAAGCAAACAATCACATCAAACAAGAACAGAAGGTTGTTCGGAATCATCATGTTGATGTGCACGTGAAGCATTAACCGGAAGCACTTTGTCAATAAACTCATATCAGCTTGTGAAGATGTCAACTAACGGCTCTTAGAAGAGAGAAACTCCATGTGAAGATTACCCGATAATAAGAAGCTCGGTTCTTACATGAGTTTCGAGCCGTATGACCATTTAAATTCTCAAATATCAATCAGCAATGCAAAAAATTCACACTTCTTCTCCCCCTCAAGAATTGCATACGGAGATGCCATTCTTGACTAAATAAGTGAAAATCATCCGAAAGTTCTATTCACACTTCTCTCCCGCAAAATCAGCACGAGATGTCGCCATCTTCATTATAATCGAGCAAGTGGAATGAGAAAACAATCAGTGGTAGCCCTTTACTTTATGATGAAGCGCATGGAAAAGCATGAAGCATGTTGATAAGAATGGTCATTAATTAGAAGATTTCTTCTTCGTAAGATAAAGCGATCTAAACGCATAATTTTCTTTTCTTTAGAGTACGAGGCATGAACTGATGTGTTCAACGCCATAATCTCTCTTTTCAATCTCTTGGCAAAACTTGTAATCAACCATTATCATTCAGTAGGCTTTATGTCGTGATGCCATGGAGATAACCCAATATGATGAATTTGACCCTGAAGTAAACTAACCCAAACTCGTGACTTAAACTTGCACATATGAAACAAAGAGCGGTGCCGAGAATTCATGCCCATTTGAATCTCTAAGTACTCTATACTCTTCAACCAACCAACCATCGAAGTATAAGACGATATCACCTCTTGAAAATCCACAATTGAATGTGACACCGAGCACTACAACGTAACTCCTTAAAGTGATAGTTATTTTGAGGTGATAAGAGCCCAGTTCCCCCAAGTGGTAAACGAAAAGGTAAAAGACACCCAACAATAACTAGATTTCCAAGTCTTTGTTTTTGATAATAAGCTCGAACAAGGATCATGAAGAATCTTCATCCATCCATCCCCGATACCTTCAGATACTAAGTACACTCCACCTGATATTTCACTTCAACCTCAAATAAATAATATCTGAATTAACGCCGTTGTCACATCTTCTCAACCGCTCAAATCTAGCCTTATTTGTCATTTAAATGAACTTTGATAATGGTTTCATCCCGACCATGGTTAACAAAGACATAACCCCGAAAACCATGTAATAACCAAACTACCATGACGAATATCCAAACACACATCCAATTCATGAAGTACACCCTTTAATCCCTTCTTCAAGCAGAAACCGTAGCACCAAAGATCAAAAAGATCCCTAAATACACTTTCCTTTCTCCAAGATGGTTCTATCATTACGGGATTTTACAACTCTATGGTTTAAACCGAAAAATAGATTCTTTTGTGGGATTTTACAAACCGAATAAACCGTAAGATAGATCCGAAATGCACTTTACTAATACCGTGATGTTTCCATTGTCACGGGATTTTACAAGTCTATGATTTAAACCGAGAAATAGGTTCTTTCGCGGGATTTTACAAAATCAAGACAAAACAAAGAAACAATGTCAGCTTGAATGCGTTATAACGACTTTGGTTTCGGTGAATATCTTGTTTTAGGGGAACATGCAGCGGTTCATCAAATGTTCAATGTCCAAGATCAACAATATCATCACCCATCCAAGAACACTATGGTAAACACATCATTCACATATTCTCGGCTATTTCGTGACCACTTGGTGAAGTAAACCCGATATGCCAAATTTGATCATGAAGTAGAATTCTCCAGATTTGTTACTTAACCTTGTACTAATCCTCGTGAAAAGAAACGGTGTACCCAATGTACAAAACCTCTTGACATTCTCAACTGAGAGACATCAAGTGATAATTACGCTGTGGGTTAAGCAAGAAAGAATCACAAGCGTAACCAAATAGCCAAGTCTTTATTACCCTCAATAAATGCCCAAACAAGTCATCTTCGAGGCAAAGTAGAAAGCAAGAAGACGAAATAAATAAACACGCCTGGAAAATCTCACTTCAAAGTCAAATAATAGATACCGTCCAAACAATCTTGTAGTCAGCCATGTTCCAATAATAATTATACGCCATGACATAATAATCTCTGTGAAAGTGAATAAACCAAAGTATCAAACTGTATAACCCATTGAATCTCTTCATCACACCAAATCTCATTGACAAAAAACATATCATTTCATCATTCAACACCAAGTGATATATTATTCGACTCCAAACTGATCATCAATCTTAACTCCAAATTCATGGTGTCTATCTTCCTTGGGCTCAATTTAGCAATTATGCTCAGCTAATCCATCATCATCGTTAGCCCATTTGAACGAATAATAATAAAACCGTTCAAGCCCAAGTGAAGAGTAAATCCGATCCAACTCTAATCACAACATGTCCATACAAGGTGTTTCCACGTGAGATTGATATCAAAATATGTTCAGCCCAAAGTCCAATATCCAAGTCCATGCATGGTTCAATTGAAATTTAACACATTCACTACACACTTATATCTCCAAAGACCTCATGTGCAAAACTTGATATTATCAAAATGTATCAATCCTAATGTCGTCAAAACACGCATTTATATCACCCTTATAACTCCAACAATGCTGCAACGTATCACGTGATGCATAGTCCAATCATCTATCATCCAGCCATAGCCCATACGATATCATACATAATATCACTACCATGAATGGACGATTAGAAAACCAATACACGAACCATATAATAGAAGCACTTAAGCACTTAAGCTTATATGAATAAATAACTGAGGCCCAATCAATAACAGAGGTCCACGTACCAATTTCAAAAGCCCATACAATTGATAAATCCGAACCATAGCCAGACATTGCCCTAATATTCGGGTATTTAAGTAACTTGACACACCACACATATTAACCCTAGAAATCTCAAACATCCGCCTCTCTCTCTTAATAAAACTCAAACCACAAGTCTGCTCTTACAAAAATCCCTCCAAACCCTAATAAATCTCACAATCAAACCCTATAATCCAAAGAAAATCCGCCCCCATCAATACAGATGACGCCCTTCTCCAAAACTTCACTCAACCTAAGCCTAATCTCATTAACAAGCGCCTCCATTTGGTCAAACAATATGCATCGAACATCATATTGACCTCGCCACAGGGTTGGCTTGAGGCATGGTTCATCTAAGCCACAGGGATGGCGTCAAGATTGTGACCCGTTTGACCTAGCCACAGAGATGGCTTGAGGCTATAGATTTGGCTTCCAGATCTTAAGATGATGTCACAAGTAGGTTTTGTTATGTCCTTTTATTATGTTAAAATCGAAACAAATATAGTTTATAATAGATTAGTTATACAACTATGTTTACTTTTCGGATATCATCAAAACTTTTGGACTTTGATCGGTGATGAACACGCATTCAAACTTACAGATCTTTCATAGAAAAAGAGAAGTTTGAAACGATTCTGAGATCACTTGTTTTTTATTTGTTTCGTATACCTGACCGAATGAAAAACGAGTTTAACATAACATGTTAAATTTATTTCATGGGTCGTATATTTCACCAACACATGATCAATGATGATTGTTGTTCAACTTCAAAAGAATCTTTGAAATATTGGAGGAAGTGAACCGGATATGAGAATAATTTATCATTTTGGTTTTAGAGTTGAGTTTTGGGTATGAGATAGAGATGAGTTAGGGTTGTATTGAATAGATGTAGAATGTGTTGAATTTGGATCTGTAAATAATTTTTTTTTTCTTTTCTTGGACTGATGATGGATTGGTATACCAGAGGTCACGGTTTGTTGGTATTAAGGTTTAGTGGTCGAGTCCTGCTGTTGTCACGGTCTTGTCATTCTTCATTTCTGTACATTGTATTTTCAAACAGGTCGCTACTCTTTTTCCAGTCACAAGTTGCCAACGTTGAGTCATGTCGCTAAGCCAAGTGCTAAGCCAAGTCGTTAAGCAAGTCGCTAAGCCAAGTCGCTAAGCAAGTCACTAAGCAAGTCGCTAAGCAACTCGCTAAGCAAGTCGCTAAGCAACTCGCTACGACTTGTTAAATAACAAGTCGCCAGGCCATCTTTTAACCAAGTCGTTACTTCAAGTCGCTACCCCATTTTATTCAAGTCGCTAGCTGTAAATACAACTCGCTAGCATAACTGCTACTTCTATACAATGAATATAGACGACTTGTAAAGACAAGTCGCCACCGGTGAAAGTAACAAGTCGCTAGGTATATTCATCGAATCAGGACATCATATAGGGACAACTCGCTAGCAAGAATATGGCCACTTTCAAACCTAGAAAAACGTCATAAAAACTGCTATAGTTATGACCTCATGAAGCTGACCAGAAACAACCCACAAAAATAGCAAAAGGTCATCCTTTAATACATGTTTTGACCAAGAATATATACTATTTATGACCATAACAATCACAGATAACAATTTGTATCAGCCAAAAACATGAGAACCGTCACTGTCTTGGACAAAAAATGACTTGAAGCACACTTGACAAAAACCAAAACAGTCGACCACAAAAGTACCAAACAGTTTTAAAACCATGAATCAAAACCACACAAAATCAACACAACACCATAACCTTGGCTCTGATACCAATTGTAGGATCGTTATTTTTGTGTTGATGATTCGGGTGGTCTTGGATGATCAAAATACATGTTTGCCATAGTTAGAGAGTTAGTAGAGAGAGAGGGTGTTTTCTTGGTAGAGGTTTACACAAAAGTATGGAATATTAGATTGAAAAGCACCACCCCTTCCATAGATGGAAGGGGTATTTATACTTACAAATACACGACCTCCTATCGGCCTGTGGATCAGGGATACAGTGGGTAAAGACCCGTCCTTCCTCCACGGTGTTGCACTAAGCTATACTACGCTACAAACTAATAAATAAACTACTAAATAACGTGACTAACGACAAGTCTACGAGCTAACTTATGCTAGATAATATTAGGGGTGACCGACTCTTCACTATGGAATTTTCTAATTCCTAACACCTACGAGTGTAAAAACAATTTTCTTACCTACTATATGACAAAAGAAAATTTTAGAAAAAAGATTTATATTTTTTTGACTTTTATATTTTTTATTATGAATTAAATACTATTTTAGACTAATTAAATGATTAAAAATACTAAAACTATTTAGAAAAATCTAAAACTTTTTTATAAATTACTTTATACTAATACAAAGTTAAGAAAAATACAAAAGTTGAAAAAGCTAGATTAAATAAGCTGAAAATAAGCTAATAAGCTCGATAAGCTTAAAATGGAAAACAAGGGTTATATATTAAACTATGCGGTTAAACTGCGTAAAAAGACCCAAGGGCAAACTGGTATGTGTACACACTATCACTCTCAAAGGTGGGAGGTCTCGTGTTCAGCCTGCCTCCCATCTTTTTGCAAAATTAATTTTTTTTGGACTTTTTCTTTTACAAGCTTATTAAGCACAAGGAAATAAGCAATTTTCAAAACTATAACTTTTTACAAAAATAACTAATAAGCTCAGAATAAGCTTAAGATCACAAATGCTTAAGCTAAAATTGGAAATAAGCACAAATATTAAGCTAAGATGGCTATTAAGCTAAAAATAAGCACAAGGTAACTGAGAATAAGCTAGACTATCAAATAAGCTAGAATTACAACCTAACAAGCACAAAAACTTATAAATAAGCAATGATTGAGCTTATTTTCCTAATGTGAACAAAAATGGAATAAGCACTAGGATTTAGCTAAGTGACTTATAAGCTAATAAATAAGCTAAGTTAGACTGGGAATAAGCTATATATCTGTTAATAAGCTAATTTAACAACTGAATAAGTAAAGTAACTTAGAAATAAGCACTAAATAAGCCACATGAACCAAATAAGCAATCCAGTTATCTAGACTACCCAAACAGGTTTTGGAACAACTTTGGAGGCTAATTTATGCTTATGTAATAAGCTTGGAAATGAAAATAAGCAATGGAACTAACAAGTTGACCAACCTGAGCTATCCAAAAGCTAATTTTCAAGATTTGGATTACACTAGTGAGCTTGTGAAGCTTTTGAAAACTTGTGAACACCGACTTATTGGTATACTTAAACAAAATGGACAGAATTAAAAGCTACTAGGTAGGCTAGGTAAATAAGCTAAAATGGAAAATAAGCACTTGTAACCTTGAGTCACTAGGTGAGCTTTCAAAAAACTAAGGTACATAAGCTAGGGGTCACTAATAAGTTCTCTGAGAGCTTGTGAAATAGGCTATCAACTCTGGTGCACAGAGCATGTTTTGAAAAAGGGTCTTAAAAGAAAGCAGAGAATAAGCAGTTAATAAGCTAGTTAAAAGTAAACTTATATTTTTCTAATTTAGTTAAGCAACTATATTTTAATATTCCAGAAGATTAAATTCTAAATCTTAATAGTAATATCATAAGAAAATCACCAAGTTTATTCAAAACCGCAATTTGGAAAATTTGACTTTTTATATTATGAAGCAGTTTGACTTTTATGAGATTTGGCTTGATTCTACTTAATGATTATGATATATTAAGATAAATTAAGACTAGATTAAGCTTAGTATACTAATTATGCACCAACATAAAGCATTTGAACTTGAAAAATCTTGACAGCTTAACCGTCAAGGGATTGGATTTGTAGTTTTGACTTTTTATCAAATGAGGCCTAGTTTTTATGATTTAAATGAGATATTAGGACCTAATATGACTTATAGCAGAGAAAAACAAAGGCTTGAATAAACTCTAACATGGTTTACACAATGAATACAAACACTACTTAATATAACTGTTTTGAGCTTTTTATCACTAAGACAAGATTTTAATCCAAGAAAGCTATTAATTATATTGCATTAATTATATTTAGACATATTTAAGCTAAGATTAACAGTACTTTAACACTTATACTTAAGATTGCAAATTTTTAAGAAATGCTTACAATTTGTGTTTATGCACAAGAATGAGAACTGAGGATCAAGACTACTTCCTATAGCTTTCCATAAAGCTCTAAACCCAAAAGCAATCCAAAATCACTCGCCAGTCTTTAATCTTCATTACCATTGATTTTTGAATTTCAAGCTATTTTTGAGTATTTTTGTGATTTTTCTGTTTTTGATTCTAAACTGATTTTTAAGGTCTCTAAAAGCTTTAATAAGCTTTCTAGGAGCTTATGTGAGCCTATTCAAATCCTTAGCAACAACTAACAATATCACTGGAACACATTGAAATTTTGAATAAAAGTAAGATTTTGCATAAACTGAGAACTTGAATTAAAACTGAAATTGATGTTTAGGAAAGCTTTAATATACAATAATAACTTGAAATATAAAGCTTAAAAGCTTAAAGATACACTGAAATTCAAAATTAAGTTAAAACGACATGAGCTAATAAAAATAAAACTAGATATTCTTTCACATTGCTTCCCATCTCTTCTTTATAGACTTTTGAGACTCTGTTTATGTCTCTGAATCTTTCCCACCTCAATCCAACCATTGGATTGGTCAAAGTCATCATATACGCCCATTTGGATTTTTGGCGCCAAAATAGTCAAGAGCAGGTTATAGCAATTAAAGAAACTTGGGAGGTTGTGGAGGTGGAGGGGGGATGTATACAAGTGGGAAAACAGGTGGAAAGGTGGAAAATTGGAGGAAAACTGCCCGGTTTTGGTATTAGGCTATGTGAAGACGATGAATGATCCGTGGTTTTTGGCGCGCTTTGACGGATTTGACTTTGGGATATTATAAAGGGGTCCAAAATTGGGGTTACAGGCATTTAAGGTGGTTCTTTTTGGTTGGCTGGGTTCTAAATACACAAAAGGGCCAATTGGTTTGTTTAATATCATAAGGACTATTTGTGTAATTCGCCAATCTTGAGGACCAAACCTGCAATTCTCCAAAAGTTATCACAAGGACCAAAACTGCCAATATTTAATAGTACAAGGACCATATTTGATTATTTTCTATTTTTAATAAATCCAAGGACTATTTTTGTCATTTTCAAAACTTGAGGGACTAAAGTTGTCATTTTGCAATTTTTGATTTTAAGGACTAATTTTGACAACTCATGAATCCCTAAGGACTTAAAATGATATTTTTCTTTATTTTGATATACCAGGGACTGTTTTGACAACTTTTAAACTGGGGACTAAAACGCCAATTAGGCAAACTTGATAACGCTTTTCACCAGATTTTGATATTTTTGCATTTAAAACACATAAAACACTTGTTTGTGATATTTTCATCATTTTGATGCATTTATGAGTGTTTTCGATGTTTTGGCATTCTAAACAGACAAAAATGATGAGTATTTAGACACTCATCGAAGTCTCGTGAGGGTTTACAGGGAACACGCCACAAAGTTCATTTAAAAACTAATACAAGGTTACCGCGTGTTTTAAAATGAAAGAATTAAAGTAGAAAGTTACGCCAGAACTCCTACGAGGGAGTTACGCCGTAATCGCAAAACCTCGTATGAGTCAGAAAGCAGTAGTTACGCGTAACCACCGAGATGGTATTGCACCGTAATTGGTAATGGTCAAGAATTCTGCGATAAAATGTTAGTTACGGTAATCACTAAGATGAGTTACCGTAACTCGATCGATCAAGAAATTGCAAAGAATTACTTCCTCGTATCCCGCAAAATTGGTTAAAACACAAAACCCAACTATACTAATAAAATTGAAAAGAAAAGATAGGCATGGGGTGCCTCCCACGGCTTGTTTTGTTCGAAGTCACGAGCTTGACTTCACCCTTATTTATTACGTAGAAGGGTGTTCATCCCCTCACTTGAATTCAAGTGTGGATGAAAATAGCAATAAACACCATGAGGGTGTGAATTTCCTATTGGGTGGGGAAATGATAAATTATGATCATACACGAAAGGAGATGTCATTTTCCTCCATACCTTACCCGCTTTAGTTGATGGCATTGATGATTTGTTCACCTCGTGATGTGGTTGATTAATCGGCTCATATGTCTCCTTGTTTATCACTGAGGTGTCCAAGATTTTTTCTTCTAATTCCTTTGCAGGATCAACTAGAATTGGTTCAAGAGTGAAGCTACATAACCATTATCGGGTGATGTGATAGGTTGCACGATTTTATCCATAATTTCAAAGAACTCGCATAGAAAAACAAGCAATATTGTTAGGAATAAAAGAAGAGTTAGAAGTAATACCATTATGTGTTGTGGTTGATTCCTCATTAGCTTGTGGCGTTGCTTCATCACTCTGTAAGTTCTTTGCTTCCATTTTCTTCAATTGATCGTCGCTTGTTTCTTCTTTTCTCGCAACCTTCAAACGCCCCGAAATGGGACAGTGGTACATAGGGTCTGATATAAGGTAAATCACGAGGAACCGGCTTCTTGTTGACTTCTTTCATCTTTCCCACTGTTGCTTTGATAGTTCCAACTGCATTCTTTTTACTTTCCAAGACCTTTTGGTTTAACTCTTCAAGCTTAGCCTCCAAGCTTTTCCTCTTAGCGTCAAGCTTCTTTAAATTCAGGTCCGCGCCCTCCTTGAATTCCCTGATCATTTCGCCATTCGAGTCGTGCATCCTTATTAAACTATCCGAGAATTTCTTGACGGCTTCCTCCATTGACTCAACGTACTTGACCTGCTCATATTCTTTGCATTCTTCTCAGAGAGAATGCTCTTGTATAGCATGAATGTCTTCCTTAACCATATTCATATCACATCTGAGTTCATCAATCTGTTTGGTTATGTCACCAATGTCATCCAAGCCCTTGCTATTTGTTACCCAAGTGGTTGCTCCATCATACCAATTTCGTGAATGGACAACCATCATTTCAATTGATCTAAGGACTTGAGCAGGTGGCATTGTAGGGATAGGTCCTTGAGAGTCGAGCATTTGGTGGGACGGGATGTTTAGACCTTTGTAGAAAATAAGGACCATCTGATGGTTGCTGATATCATCACGCTAGGCATCTGTAGAGAAGGTCATTATATCTTTCCCAAGCTTCATCAAGCGCTTTCATCCATCATCCGTCTCAAACTCCTTATCTCATCCATCTTCTTGGCAATCTTTGAAGGAGGACAATATCTCCGAATGAATGCTTTCTTCAAAAGATTCCACGTGTTGATTGACCCCGCAGAAAGCATCTTCATCCATCTTATGGTCGCACTGTGAGTGTAACAGGAACACTCTAAGCATTAATGCATCTTGAGAAACTCCTCGGAGTGTGTAAAAGATCTGCGATCTCCAATACTCTTCGCACATGCAGGTGGGCATCGTCATCATTAGTTCCCGCAAAGAGCTTTTGTCTAAGTTCCCATGAACTGGGAGCTGGTCTCAAACTCGACGTCATCATTAAACTCGGGATATACGATGCTCGATCTTTGGTTCCCTTGAGTCAAAGCAATATATTCTTCCATAGTGAGCATGTCAAAACCTGAATCTTCCATATCCTGAAATATAAAAACAAACAAAACAAAAAAGAAGAGAAAAAGAAAAACAAAAATAAAAGAAAATAAAAGAAAAACTTAAATTAAAATCCTAAATAGCTCCCCGACAACGGTGCCAAAATCTTGATGCAGGTTTTACTGACCAAGTCTTAATATTTATAGTGTCTCACTATACCTATGGTCTACCCAAATGCACTAACGGTCAGTGTACCCGGTTGTGTGTAGTGTAGTAAACGGTAAAGCCGAGGTCGTCCCAAGAGCTACGAGGATCGGAAATTAACTTAAGTCTATGTCACGATTATAAGGTGGTTTTAAAAAGGATTTAATTAATTAACTACTAAAAGCAATAAAAGGAAAAGGTGAGATCAATAAAGGAGAGTGGTGCTAACCCAGTTAATCCTCCTAGCTAGTTATGTCTACGTCTACTTACTTCCAATTACTTCAGGTGGGGTCAAATTTGAGAGGACAGCATTTGGTCAATTCGCCCTAACCTATCAACAAAGATGCCACCACAGAGAAATCAGCGCACCGTCATAAGTCCTGTTGTTCCTGGTCCCCTAAGCCAAGTCATTAAAATCGCTACATGCTAGATTCAAATACGAGTGCCCGCCGTTAGGAACTTAGGCACTACACCCCCAGTTCTTAAGTTCATCCAAACGATAGGTGATCAGTTGGTCAAATCGCACAAGTAGAAAGGGTCGTTAGTTGGTCATATCTTACCCTTCCCGTGTCAGTCCACTCACCTAGGGTCAGTTGGTCATATCTTCTAGGCAATTGGCCTCTACCGCCATTCAAAACTACCGAACCAGGGGTGACTACCAAAGAACTATGCATGCATACACTTAGAAATAATTGTACGGAAGTAAAGTAAACATAAACAAAACAATTAAGGAATCATAATAAGGCGACTGTGGTGCTTATCCAAACATATAGTAAATCATACCACCAAAAATGAATAAATCATAAATTGAATTGAACATAATGTTTGATACAAATTACTTGATGTAGAGCTAATAATGATGATGATTGCGAGTGAATTCTTCCTTCAAACTGACTTCGATCACTTGAAAATACCCTGGAGTGGTGCCCTAATCGACCCACGAGGAGAGGGTGAAGAGAGATACTCAAAATGCAGATTTAGGGCTATATTTATAGGCTCCATAGTTACGGGCGTAATTAAATAAATTAATTATGTCGAAATAAACTTACGTCGAATCAATGTATTAGTTACGTCAGAACTAAAGTTACTGTAACTAATAGTAAATATACCAACTTCGTACTTTTTCCATCCTTTGATTTTCTTGAAAGATTTTTGCACTAGATGTTACTTTTGGCCCTCATCGCTCTTCTTCATTTATATTTTAGTCCTTGAAGTAAATAAACTTCATATAAGTTGTCACCTTTAGTCCTTGATCGCACTTGTTATTTTTACTTTTCATCTTCGGAGTAAATATTATCTTCATTTAGCCATGGGACTTCAACTCTTAGCCCCAAGTAATAATTACGGCGAATTAAATTACCAATTACGCAGTAACTCTTCAACCGCATATTTTTATCCGCTCCGTAATTATCTCTACGGCGTAACTAAATTGCCATGTTACGTGAACCTTCATAAATAATTACGACGTGACCATAAGAGATGGTTACGCCGTATCCTTCAAAGCTCATATTTACGCCGTAACATTATTAGCTAGTTACGGCGTAGTCTTCACATAAAATCCAAAGGTCCTCGTGAATCAATCTTCGAACATATACTTGGCCTTTTTTCACATCTTTTTCGCTCCAACGCCTCATTTATCCTGAAATGCAAATATGAACGAATATGAAAGAATTAAGTACCATATTAATGCAAATGAGGCCATAAACACGGAAATTTGATATATAAAAGATCAGGCAATTTGATGTTATCAGTAGCATTGGAAATTCCAAAGCTTTTGACACATTAGCCGACTTAGGGTCAAGCATCAACCTTCTTCCATTGTCTCTCAGTAAAAGCCTCAACCTAGGAAAATTACAACCAACGAAAACCATCATAGGTTTAGCGGACGGAAGTTTTGCATATCCTGTAGGGATAATGAAGGACATGGTAGTACATGTAGGAAAATTGACTCTTTTGGCGGATTTCCATGTACTAGACATGGTTAGTGATGCTACATGTCCATTGTTGGTTGGAAGAGGATTCTTAGCTACCACAAGTGCTATAATGGATTGTAAGATGTCCAAAATAGTGGTAGGAGAAGGAAGTGCTAGGTCAATCTATGATGTCAAGAAACATTACTATGACAATGAGGATGAACAAACACCTCATTCGATTACTTTAGATATGAGACCATCTGGATATGAACCTTGGACAAATGGAGATTTCATAGGCCCTCAACGACCATTTTATCTAGGAGAGGCATTTATGAATAAAACATCTTACTTAGAGCAGAAATTGGCTAGGGACATTGAGGTGAATCCATTCGATAATACTTTAGTGTTTAGGAAGATGATCGAATTCCTAGGAGCCTTGCCTATTAATCTTTGCATGAATAGATGGAAGGTTGAGAGCAATAAGCCTAGGCATAAATGGAATTGGGATAGTCCACCTAGTGATAGTAATGGAGAGTGGCACATTAGGATGACGATCTATGATCCCAATGGTGAGAAGTTTGAGAAGGCATACCGGACTAGACGTACTAGTAGGAAATTAAAGGAGACGTTTGTGGAAAACTAGAAGGGGGGGTTGAATAGTTTTACCAATTAAAATTCCTTTTAAATATTTAGATCGACTTATGTCAATCTATTTGGTTGTTTATGTTGGACGTTGATAGATAGATATATAAACGTGTAATGAAAGATAAAGAGTAAGAGGCACATAACCACAACACGAGTATTTATAGTGGTTCGGATACAAGGACACCTTCCTTGCCCTACATCTACCTCGAGTCACCTACTGAGTTCAGTAATCACTACACCAACTCCTTATGGCGGAGAGCCCTTACAACGCCGCTACACCTTTTCCTAAGAACAAATCTAAATACCGAGTTCTTTCACACCAAGGTGAACCACACCTAACACAACGTCGCCTACCCTTTATCCGGTGCTAGGCTAACCACCGAGTTCTTTCACTCCAAGGTGAACCACACCTACCACAACATCGCCTACCCTTTATTAGGTAATAGGCTAAGCACCTAGTTCCATTACTATGGAGGAACTACAACCCAACACAACAGAACACCTAATCTCAAGGAGATACACTCCTTGTTACAACACCATCAAGGATATCACCATCCTTGAAAATAAACTAATACTTATATGTATAACGATGCACCTCATTGATGAGTGTCTAAATACTCATCATTTTTGTACCATTTAAACTGCAAAAACATCTGAAAACACTCAGAAATGCATCAAAATGATTAAAATATCACAAATTAGTGTTTTATGTGTTTTAAATGCAAAATATCAAAATCGTGAAAACGATCAAATTTGCATAATTGGCGCTTTAGTCCCCAAGTTTCAAAAGTTGTCAAAAAGTCCCCGTAAAACCAAATGAAGAAAAATATCATTTCAAGTCCCTAGGGATTCCTAAGTTGTCAAAATTGGTCCTTGAGATTTAAATTCACAAAATTACAACTTAGGTCCTTTAACTTTCAAAATTGTCAAGTTTAGTCCTTTGAGAATTTGAAAATGTCAAAATGGTACTTGTACTTTCAAAACTTGTCAAAAGTAACCCTTGTGAGAACTTTGGAAAAATGCGAATTGGTCCCTCTAGTTTAAGGCAATTACAATTTGGTCCTCATATATAAACCTAAGCTAAGGCTTGTCAAAACTCCTTTGACCCCTGCCACTATACCCATTTGACCCTCACACCTCCCCCCTTTTGAACCCCAAGTCAAAAGTCGCAAAATACCCCACACCACTGCCCTGCTTATCTTCTTCCACCTCTCTCTGCAACCAACTTGCTCGCTTCTCCTCCCATCACCTCACCTTTCCACCACCCTCATCATCATCAACCCCCCACACAAATGCCACCCCCCTAGTCTGCTATTTCACGAGCCTACAAGTCAAATCCAACTTTCCCGCCAAAATGATAAAATGGCCTAGAATACTCAAAACTCAACCATTGGTCAAATTGAAAGTGGGATCTCTTTGAGGACACGTGGAGAGCCATTTGAAGTATAAAAGAGGAGGAAGACAGAGAAACAAAGAGTACTTAGTTTTTTAAAATTCTTGTATGTCGTATTTTCTCTAAAATGTTTTAATTAGCTTTTCAATTTGTATTTTCAAGCTTTCTGATATTGGAACTAAGTTATTTAGTTAATGTAATTCAGTTTGAGCCTCTAAATCAAAGTTTCATTTCAGCCAAATCTTATGTACAATCGCTTAAAATTTCAAACTTAAACTCTTGTGTTCAAAGCTTCAATAAGCTTTATTTAAGATCAAACAAACTTATTTAAGCTTAAGATAGCTTTTTGTAAGCTTGTTATTCAGTTTCAATCAAAATTGGACAAAAGTCAACAAAAGTCAACTGTGAAGGAATTTTGGTTCAAATAAGCATGGAAATGGTGACAGGTTGTTGCAGTGGTTGAAATGGGTTGGAAATAGATTAGGTTAGAGTAGATTGGGTTTGGTTTCAAGCCTGCAAACAGTTTGACACATGTGAGTATCTGTCTCCTTTTCACTTTCACTTCATGTTGCAGATTGTGTTTGCACTTGTAATTGTAGTTATAGATAGCTTAAATGTGTTTAACTAGTTGTATTTAAGTCAATGTCACTCAGTTTAATCCAGTGTATATGCTAGTTCAGTGTTTGACTCAGTTTCAATTGCTTATCAGTTGTTAAAATGGTGTTTGGATTAGCTGCTTGTTAAGAGCTTGAGTTCTCATTTGTGTTTACATCTTGTCTATTCAGTCTTATATAGTCATGTTGAAGTCAATTCAGTTCATATGTATCTGTTAAAATAGCTTTTAGTCAAAATTACATAGAACCTGTTTTAATTTCACAACATGGGAAATTTTCAAATACCAAAAACTTGTTTCATGCTTAGAAATCACTAGAGTAGATTGTAGTAGTTTTATTATACCATTAAACATCAATTTCAAATCCTTAAATCTAAATCAAAGTCCAAGTTAGTCAACTTTTCATGATTGCTTAAAAAGTCAAATTGCACAAAAACAGTTTTGAGCCCAAATGGGATGAATTTCCATGAGCTCAGTTTTTGGCCAAATCATGTCAAATTGTGGGTTCATTAACTTCAGCTGGTCTTATTTCTTATTAGCATTTTACGATTTTTATCAAATTTTTAGAAGCCTCATAATGGCTTGTCAATTGAGTTATGTGCTTGCAGTAATCGACTCCGCTTAACACCGAAGTCTGCATTGTGGTGTGTGTGGCTTGCACAAGGCTCACCTTGGCTCACCAAGGTCTGGTCTTTGGTTTGTAAGCACTTGGCCGTGTCTCCTTCAAGTCCCTACTGCTTTTCTTGATTCCAGCCAATTATCTCGCAAGCTTATTTTCTAGTCCAAAGTAGGCATCAAAATCGCTTTTAGCTCATGACTCAAATCAATCAAATCATAGCAATTTAAGTTTTAGAGGTTTAAGCCTGTTGTAATAAGTTGTTTCTAAGTAGTTGTAGCTTATTGCGCCAGTGTTGGTTTGGTGCCCATTTGTTACCCTTTTTTATTCAAGTGCTTATTTCAATAAGCACTTGTATGGCGCTCTCATTTTCTTGCACACAACACCTTGTTTTTCTATATTTCCTAGATTCCTAATAATATTTTATAATTATCTTGAATTTTCATATTTTTCCACTCGTCCTGCTTTGCTATTTTCTTGATTTAATTCAGCTTTTAAGATTTTTAATTAGCTTTAAATACCAATAATTCAGAAAAGGTTCAAAAAAATACTTTTTCATTTTTATTAAGTTTAGATAAATATAAAAAGACAAAAAATATTTTTCAGATTTTCTTAGTTAAATTTGTATTTTTAAGTAATTTAATTAGTTTTAAATAGTTTAAAATTCATAAAATATAGAAAAATAATCAGAAAAATACAAAAATAGTTTTGAAAATTCTATTTTGTTATTTTAGATTTTTCTAAGTCAAAATTTTATTTTTGTTTCATATTTTCTTGTATTTTAGGTTAATATTAAATAGTTAAAAATAGTTTTTAATTAATAATAATTAATTTAATAGTTATAAAAATAATTTTCTTTTTCTATAAATTTTCTTTTATTATTAGGTTTGTAAAAATGTCATTTCATATTTTTAGGTCTTTTATTTCTTAGATCTCACTTTTTATTTTGTACATTTACGTAAGTTTTATTTAAACGTAAGTTTTAAGTTTTAAACGTTCATCAATTTTAAAAATAGTGATAGCGTTTATTTAATATTTCTAATTTTCTTTATTTTGCATTTAAGCCCTTGTAGTTTATGTACTCTCTCTTTAGGTATAAACCAATCACAATCCTTTCCCGTTCAAAATCTCGATCACTACACGCCTTGACTATTCTCTTATTACTCATTTTCGCGGGACTTAACGACCGGGAAACACTATACTCTCCCCGATCTTCATTTGCATTTGTGCTTAAAATGTTTTAAGTTTGTTACGGTCGGCCATTCACAAGTGGCAGGCTTGAGTGATAAAACTTGACGGTTTTGCACCGATCACTCATCGATTATACGACCTAGGCATTCTTCCCTAATGCCACTTGATTTGATTCCTAAGCATCCTTCACTAATGCTTTTGCCACGGACGTTAAGCACCTTTCACTAATGCTTTCGTCTTGACTCTTTCGGCATCCTTCACTAATGCCCTCAACACAACATCTCTACGGAGGAAGAAAGAACCATCAACAAGAGAACCTCAATTATCTTGATGATGACGAAGCATGGCAAATCATGGACTTGAGCTTGCTCGACTTTAAGAAGTGGTGATCTCGCCTTTAAGAGGAACCTAGAGGATCACACAAAAAACAAAAGACAAACTACATAGAAAGATCCCTTAGGATCAGTGGTTAGAGAGGTACAATACTTGGAGGAAGTATGTGTGAAAGTGGTGAGCAAAAAGGAAGAAATTACTCACTATTTATAGAGGAGAAAGTTCACTGTTCCCCGGATCCCACATATTCCTCCCACAAGGGATCCGGCTAGCGTAAAGCTAGGGATCCGTGGGATGCTCCTCTTTACCCATGGGTATTTTGGTTATGGGTCATGGGTCATGGGTTATGGGTTGATCCATGGGTTTCTTATTAGATACAATGTATCTCAAGAGTTCAATGTATCTAGTCAAAAATGGTTTGGATAAAACCATGGGTTATGGGTCAATACCATTTGTTAGTTTTTACCCATTTTAGTATAACTTAGTTAAGTATATATTTACCCAAATATGTAAACACTAGTTGTTGTACATATGTATTACTAAATCATAAAATCACTTATACTTGTTTTAGTGTTTTATGTGAAAACGTAAGTGTGTTAGAAAACTATTGACTCAAACTATTTACGTATTTTATTTGTTTCGTTAAAATGATTTTACATTTGTTATCGACAAAACATTAGAAGATCGTAAAATATAAATAAACCTTTTTACGGATTATTTGTATTAACAATCTCCCCCTTTTTGTTGATGACAAAACATAAAATTATTTTAAGGAAAATATAAAATTCGTAAAAATTTGAATTAGTAGTTTATACTTCCTTCTCCCCCTTTTTTGTCGAAACAAAAAGTGTTAAAAGAAACTAACACAATTTTTATAAGAAAAACATGTAAGAGAAAAAAATGTAAAGAGAGCAAGTGACGGGAATGGTTCTCGTCTTAACTCCCCCTTGACGAGTCCATCCCTTTGTGAGGGCGTCAAGTACATAACGTAAATAAACTAATGTGTTTCTAATATGTTTGCAAATGATTCGTCTTTGTGACGAAAAGTGCTCCCCCTTGAAGATTGCAATGTTGCAATGGGGTGTCATGAAGAATAATCCAAAAGAGGATTATGTTGCAAATTATTTTGCAATATGGTTTGGCACAAAGCTCCCCCTAGCCTTATGGTGTCAAAATCTTCATGTGTATTTTGAAAATCTATAAGATAAAAGTTAGAAAACAGGAGTATAGTGCATAATTTCCTGCAAATAAAACTCAAGTTAGTAGTAATTTGTGCTTCTGGACCACGGATCCCACGGTTCCCTTTATGGAGGGATCCGTCTAGGCCATTTCTAGGGATCCGGCTATCTGGTGATAGTTTCTTCAGCAATGAAGATATGCCAAACAATGCTAATGAAGAGATGAAATATGATTTAGCAAGCACAAAACACAAAACAATCATGGCATATAGGTATTCATTCAATAAAAACAAGAGATAATCAAACAAATCTCTAAAACTAAGAGAATGATCTAGCCATACAAGTACCAATAATGCTAATGAGTTACCCAAACTCAAGATTCAACTAAGAGCTTAATGATGATCAATGATGAGATAGGTTTCCTAAGCATTCTAAGTTTGAGCTTGTGACTATGAGGCTCATTGCTGTTTAGGCTTGTTGACCTCTTCAAAACATTCGAGGAGATGATAAAACATGAAACGTTGCTCTTCACGTAGTTCATGTATCAACCTTTCAACATGTTGACAATGATAGCAATCCTTGTCATGGTTTTAAGCTTCTTGAAGCGGAGGTTCAAGTGAAGTGGGTTGAAGATCCTCAAAAGGAGGAATTGGTGGAGGCTCATTAAGTGGAGGCTCAATAATGTTTGAGGGTGGAAGTAGAGAAGTATCAACTTCCATGTAGTTGGGTGGTTGACTTTGATGTCTCCTCATAATCCAAAATGGACTATTTGGGGGAATTAGAGAAATTGATATTGGTGCAAGTGTCGATTCAACACTTTGGTTTTGTTGCACAACCTTTTCAAGTGAATTTGTTGGTAGTGGTGGAAGATGAGTTGGCCAAGGGGTTAATTCCTCTAAGTTATGAGAATGTGGAGATGATTGTGGGGTGTTAAGTGATGTGGTTCTAGGCACCAATGATGTTTGTTGGGTTGAAAAGGGTGTGTTTGGTTTAGTAGAATTTGGTGATGATATCCTTGTGGGAACAATTCTCTTGGGAATTAGTTTGATTGGTTTCTTTGGTGTAGGGGAGATCCTAGCATTTGTGGACTTAACCGGAGATGATTCGGTTGAGGAAACTTCTTGTATGACCCTAGCAAGTTTCTTGGGTGGATGAGTTAGCACTAGGAGCTTTTCTCATAATGAAATGACTAAGTGAGATGTTTGTAATTGCTGAAAGTTGTGTTGTATTTGATGACTAAAGTGTTCTAGCAATATGACTTATAAAGGGAAGAGTTTGGCAAGTGCATTTAAGACTTAAGCCACTAATATTCTTAGAGATGTGATGATTAACATGCACAAGATTGAAGTTCAGAGTTTTACTGATCTAGGAACTCATTTAAGATGAGATGGAGTGTTTGAGTTAGGAAGATGAGCTTGAAATGATTGTTTTAGCTAGAATTTGACTTAATCTGTCACCCGGATCCCACGGTTCCCTCCTTTGAGGGATCCGTCTCGGCTAATCCTAGGGATCCGGCTATCAGTAGCTATGACAGGATAAAAATGATGTTTTTAAGGTCTAAGACCTATACCATCTTGAGTGTTTCAGTCCTCCTAAGTCTCTTAAAAGAGGGTGTACTTGAATGATCAAGAGCAATGAATGATATAGCAAATGATTGCTTTTAATGGAAGGAAAATGGGACTAAATGACTACCAATATCAAGAATAACACTAGGAGTTTTGATAGTGTCAAGTCATAATAAATGATCCTAGAGATCAGATGTTAGTTTGAGATGGGGTTTGAAAAATCCTCAAAAATCTAAAGAATTGGAATACTAATTTTTGACCCGGTTTGGAATAAAGATGACTAGCAACAATTTCCTAAAATTGTTTAATATGTCCACCTAAGTGTCTTGAAGAGTGAAAAGCACATTGTGAGTATTGAAGCGGAAATATGGTGAGTTTTGACGATTTGATAAATTAAAAGGCATTTTGACTAAGGTCTTATGTAAGCTATAAGTGAGTCTAAGGCTTTCTCATCCTTGAAGTAGACTTAATTGAGTTCTAATATCTTATGTTTAGCTAATGTGATGTTATCTAGTAAGCTATCTTAATAAGGGATGTCTGATTCGATCCGATGCCACGGATCCCACGGTTCCCTCAAGGGAGGGATCCGTCTAGGCTAATCCTAGGGATCCGGCATCTACAGATCAAAACCCCCACAGAATAATGTGTAGATTTTGCACACTAATTAACCATTAAACTAAGCAACAAGTACAAGCATGTCATCACATAACAACACTCACTGATAATGGTAGAAGTAACAATATCCAAATCACCACAAACAAAAGTGCTAAAACATAATCATCCACACATAAATCAAGTGTTAAAAATAAGCATATTCCTATTGTCTCTTTCGTCAATTCTTTATTTTCCTCTTTGACGACTTTGTGAGGTGTTAAGCAAGATTTTGAATCATGCCCCTCAATTTTTGAATTCGCGGTTTCGTTTGGAATGGTTGGAAGTTGTTCGTAGTAATCAAAGGGTTCCAATTCAATGTTGGCTATGGGGTCGACATCTTCTTCTTCTTCATTTTCTTCTTCTTCTCCTTCCGGGGAGTCCGAAAGAGCTTTAGGTTTCTTTCCATTGACCATGAAGCATTTAGAGGGTATTTTGGTAAGAGGTACCATTACATGATCGGCAAAGAAATGATCATTGTTGATAGGAGATGGTTGCAATGCACTAACATACTTACAAAGTCGTGTTAGGAGCATACCATATGGGAGTACCATGTTGGAAGCTTTGAATACCCCGACCATTCTCCTTACCATGTAATAGGCGAGATTAAATGGCTTTTGGTGGATAAGAAAATAGATCATTTGCACAATACATGCGTTTGGATGATCCTTGTTACCAACTAGGCTTATGACGTTTTCCCTAAGGATTTCTTCCCATTTTCTAAATATGGGATACATTTCGAGAAGTTCCATTTGAAAAGGATCATGGTGAATGAGCTTTTTGTTTCGGTTGTAACGGGATTGGTCGGTCCTAACCTTGAAGATAGTATCCCGAATGGTTTCGGATCATCGAGGAGTATTGTAGATAGGTTTAGAATCAAGTGCAAGGTTTTGAGCGTTAATTGCCCAATCTTGAGAGTACATACAAATTTCTTCACAAGGAATGCGAAGAATTTGAGCAAAGGTGTTGAGAGGGAGAATGAAGTTTCGTTTATTGATGATGAAGGCGATTGAAATGCTATCATCGGCATTTCGAATGATCCTAATGCTTTTATAAAACTCAAAGATGAAGATCGGACAAATTTGTTCATCAATGTCAAGAAGACAATCAAAATTGATTGCCGAGAAGACTTGACGAATGTCGGTATCCTCAAGGAAACATTCCTTGATTACACGACCTTCGTGGATAAGTCATTTTTCAAGCTTTTTGAAGACCTTGCAGTCGGTTTTTGAGAATTCCTCATTTTGATAGTAATGAGTAAGGTAATAGACGGTATCATGATGATCTTGTTGAGTAGCTTTAGGCATGGTTGGTCCTAGAAACACAAATTTTCCAATTAGGTAAAATTAGTTGAGATGGGTTTATGGTTTTTATTTGTATTAACAATGTTTTGAACACGATGTGATCTTAATTATGTAAAAAGCCCCTTTTAATGATTAATTTTGAAAACCCTAATTAGATTAATTGATTAGAGATTGTGAAACCATAAACCCTAGGATGAGGATGATGAAAATTAGAACAAATTAGTGTAAAAACTTACAATGGTATTCTAGAGAGGAATACTTGAGGGTATGGAGTCCAATGATGATGAAATCAGTAGTTTAGTCGTTTTTATGTTATATGAGGAGAGGGAAAATGATCAGTGGTGATCTTGAATGCGTTAGTCAGTTCTGTGCTCTATTCGCCTCCTGATCCCTTGTATTTGGGATCCGGCTACTGCAACTAGGGGATCCTATCGTGGGAGAAAAGGGTTGTTTGGCATTATTTTGTAGTAGGCTTATAAGCTAGCTTACAAAAAAATAGTTTTGAGGTATCAAATGAAAGATTTTTTTGTCGACGGGTTTTGATAAGTTAGTTATCAAGGGTTCATGTGTGACGACGGCGTTAGTTTGACGAATCAAAAGGAATAGTATTCCCGATGATGAATAAGTTGGAAAAGTGACGAAAGAGACTAACAATTTTTAAACAAAGAGAATTCTGATATCAATATACTCATGTAAGCTATCTAATAAAAAGTAAAACATACCTCTATGCTTCTTGGTTTGTCATAATACTAGACGTACTTCATGAGCTCTTAAAGTAATCCTTTGAACTTGGCGTAAGTAAGTTGTGATTACTTTTAGATCCTTTCTTGAAGGTTGACTTCATTATTCTTTGAATAGAAATGAAGGTTTTGGAGAGATCCTAGCATGAATATTTCTTGAAACAAATAAGTTAGAATGATCTATCAATGTGACACATGAATGAAAAAAAATGTTTTGAAATATTTCCTTCTTTGTAGTTTTCAAACATACACGGATCGTATCAAGTTTTTAAAGTACAACATACTCTAAGAAACTTGGTAACGAAGCTCTGATGCCAATTGTGGAAAACTAGAAGGGGGGTTGAATAGTTTTACCAATTAAAACTTCCTTTTAAATATTTAGATCGACTTATGTCAATCTATTTGGTTGTTTATGTTGGACGTTGATAGATAGATATATAAACGTGTAATGAAAGATAAAGAGTAAGAGGCACATAACCACAACACGAGTATTTATAGTGGTTCGGCTACAAGGACACCTTCCTTGCCTACTTCACTCCCCGAGTCACCTACTCGAGAGTTCATAATCACTACACCAACTCCTTATGGCGGAGAAGCCTTCACAACGTCGCTTACACCTTTTTCCTGTACAAAGCTAAATACCGAGTTCTTTCACACCAAGGTGAACCACACCTAACACAACATTACCTACCCTTTATCCGAAGCTGGGCTAACCATCGAAGTTCTTTCACTCCAAGGTGAACCACACCTACCATAACGTCGCCTACCCTTTATTAGGTACTAGGCTAAACACATAGTTCCATTACTATGGAGGAACTACTACCCAACACAACACAACACCTAATCTCAAGGAGATCCACTCCTTGTTACAACACCATCAAGGATATCACCATCCTTGAAAATAAACTAATACTTATATGTATAACGATGCACCTCATCGATTATACGACATAGGAATTCTTCCCTAATGCCACTTGATTTGATTCCAAAGCATCCTTCACTAATGCTTTTGCCACGGACGTTAAGCACCTTTTACTAACGCTTTCGTCTTGACTCTTTCGGCAGCCTTCACTAATGCCTTCAACACAACATCTCTATGGAGGAAGAAAGAACTATCAACAAGAGAACCTCAGTTATCTTGATGATGACGAAGCATGGCAACTCATGGACTTGAGCTTGCTCGACTTCAAGAGGTGGTGATCTCGCCTTTAAGAGGAACCTAGAGGATCACACAAAAAACAAAAGACAAACTACATAGAAAGATCCCTTAGGATCAGTGGTTAGAGAGGTACAATACTTGGAGGAAGTATGTGTGAAAGTGGTGAGCAAAAAGGAAGAAGTGGCTCACTATTTATAGAGGAGAAAGTTCACTATTCCCCTGATCCCACCGATTCCTTCCACAAGGGATCCGGCTAGCGTAAAGCTACGAATCCGTGGTACGCTCCTCTTTACCTATGGGTATTTTGGTTATGGGTCATTGGTTATGGGTTGATCCATGGGTTTCTTATTAGATACAATGTATCTCAAGAGTTCAATGTATCTAGTCAAAAATGGTTTGGATAAAACCATGGGTTATGGGTCAATACCATTTGTTAGTTTTTACCCATTTTAGTATAACTTAGTTAAGTATATATTTACCCAAACATGTAAACACTAGTTGTTGTACATATGTATTACTAAATCATAAAATCACTTATACTTGTTTTAGTGTTTTATGTGAAAACGTAAGTGTGTTAGAAAACTATTGACTCAAACAATTTACGTATTTTATTTGTTTCGTTAAAATGATTTTACGTTTGTTATCGACAAAACATTAGAATATTGTAAAATATAAATAAATGTTTTTTCGACTTATTTGTATTAACAACGTTAGATCCTACCGATGTCCTAATGGCTTCGAGTCTAGCTACAAGACTCGTAAATAAAGAAAAACGCTTCTTGGGAGGCAACCCATGTTTATTTGTTTGAATGTTTGTTTTTCATTTTTATTTGTGTGTTTTATATATCTTTTTCATTATTGTTCAATTCTCATGCTTTCATTATTTTGTGAAAATGCTTTATTTTGTTTTTAACTTCGTCTTAATTACATATAAAGGTATTTTACAAAAAGATAAGTGTAGGGAAGATCACATATATTTTTAAGAACTAATATGAACATATGATTAACAATATTTGTAATTATATATATATATATATATATATATATATATATATATGTGTGTGTGTGTGTGTGTGTGTGTGTGTGTGTGTGTTTGTTTGTTTGTTAAAGTCAAATGCTTGTATCGAGTCACAATGGATGGTTTGTAGTAATTTTCCAGGTCTTTAAAGAAGTAATTTTTCTAGAAAATGACTCTGACTCATTCTGTCAGGACAACCTAACGGCGCCGGAAGTAATACTCGACGGTGTCAGGAAATGTAGAAACAGTTTCCAGATTTTCGTTTTCTGTCTAATCTGTAATTTTTGGAAATTTCCAAAATTCTTAATTTTCCAGAAATCGGCTAACATCTATTTTACAAGCAGTATATCTTACTTGCTTGCTAGTTCAATTTAGTTTTATATAGTTTTTACCACTGATTTTACGCAAGGTTTCGTCTCCGTTTTTCTTAAAATTGCAGGTTATATTGGACAAGAAGATGAAGTGCAAGATGGAAGCAATACATATTACTTACTCATTCTTCTTGGAGGAGGATTTAGCCGCGATTCTACACATATCCTACCGAGCTAAAATTGGGTGTATTAGTTTCTCTCTTTAATTTTGCCTTTCTCTATCATTACTTTGATACCTTCGGAGAAACATTGGGGACAATGTTCAGTTTAAGTGTAGGGAGGAAGAATAAAATGGGATTAGAAACTATTCACTCACTTGATTTTTCCTTGTCCTTAGTAATTTGTGTAATAAACCATGGGAAATACTTGTTAGGGTAATTTTAGCACCAAATTTTTAATTTTTTATGACACTTACGAGTAAAACTTTAGTCTTATTAAAGCGTCTCATGGATAGAAATTATATGACTAGCACAAAAACCGTATACCACTCGAATTCCACCCTAAAAATGTGAGGTTCGCCCCTAGATCTTTAGGAATAAAGCATTCATCTTTAATGCTTATTGAGTGTACCGGTAGTATAATAGATTCTAGAACTTGTTTTTGTGATGCATTCCGAGATCGCTAGTGAGACTACATTTGTGTAGTTAGGTTTAACTAAATGATAAGAGGCATTAGGATAACCTGTGTTTGAAACCTGTAATTATAATTACATCGACCACATTGGTTGAGTAATTTTCCCACACCTTTGCGATGTACTCATTTTTAGTACGCGATACCCATAGTTAACCCCTTCGACCTTATCTTTTCGCGGTTCTCGTGATGTTCTAGTTTCTGGAATATCAATGAAGAACACTGTTTACAATCCACCCCCAAATGTTATACCCAAATCGCCTTAGCCCACCTTATATGCACTCATCTTTAGTGCATTATTGTAACTATTGTTTAACCCTTAGTTCAATAATCTGGTTACTTGCATGGTTGCTAAGTCGAGTCATATCATTTGTACATAGTTTTGGGACGATTGGGACTCATGGTTTAAGTAGTATTTTATGGTGTAACGGGAAGGAACATTAAATTCAAATTCTTTTTGTCTACATAATTAATTACTCCAAGTGTTTTGATATTTTCAATTCGGGTCAATAATTGTAAAGAAATAAAAACTCAAGTGTAGGGATGCTCGTATAAATCCCTTTACATTGATGTTATCTTAGAGGCAGGTAGGGTAAGTTTGTTTAAAATAAATAAATAAATAAATAAATAATATAGAAAAAGAAAGGAAAACATACGGACTACCATCCTACATCTATCTTTATGTTTAAGTTTTTTATTTTTATTTTAAGTCATTAGATAAGTTAGTTTTAGTGAGTCGAGTCTTGGCTTAGAAATGCCACGTTGTACATGCATTTAACTTAGATTTTTGACTTGCCACCAGTAAAATTCCCCATATCTACAAAACCGTATTTATCATACCCTTACACCTAACATTACAAACCTTTGTAAAGACCTCTTTGATAGTTATTCCTAGGTGCTTACGCCAAAGCGGTGGAGGTTTGATCTACTCTCAAGACTATGGTAATCTATGTACTATGTCAGGTAGAGAGTGTTTATTTTCCATTTCCATTCATGTTATATTTCATATACACCCGAGAGATGAGAGAATCCAAACACCAATTTTGAGGTGCTAGTATATAATTTTTGTGCTTGTTTTGACTATTGTGGCACTTGTATTTGTTAAAGATTATTTTAAACCAATGTTAAATGACCCCTAACTTATAAATTGACTATCTAAAAAGCACATTTACTTGAGGACAAGCAAATCCCAAATATAGGGATATTTGATAAGGATTTAAAACATACGTTTTTAGGGGGTTATTTAACCCCAAAATCGTTACATTTTATATCCGTTGTCTAAAATGAAGCATTTTTGGTCGAAAAGGAGCGAAAATATGAAGAAAACAGCTAAGTAATGAAAACAAGGCTGAAAAAGTCTTCAGGACGACGTCCCAATCTCAAGGGTGACGAGGTCGGGTTCAAACATGGTTCAAATTCGCTCAAGAGATGGCTCAGTTCACTTTGAGACCTTAACAA
Source organism: Chrysanthemum makinoi (assembly GCA_910596185.1). NCBI lineage: Eukaryota > Viridiplantae > Streptophyta > Magnoliopsida > Asterales > Asteraceae > Chrysanthemum > Chrysanthemum makinoi. The sequence goes on from OU343224.1 coordinate 206,993,699, forward strand.
GTAACGACGTCACTTGCATTTCAACATGCCCGTCACGCTTACTTTCTACACCAGACGGCCAGTTTTTTCTCAAGACGACGTCCACTATCAACCCGGACGGCGTCACAAGCTCCAACGTGACGCCGTCCCAATGATGAATTGGCAAAGACGAAACGCTAATGGCATCGATTAGACGGCATCACCAGCAAAAGGCGACATCATCGCAGTTGTAAAATCTATATATATACATCGAATTTTCTGTATTTTGTGTGGTATTTTGGAGAGCAAACACAAAAACATTTGTAGTCCGACTTGGACAGTTCTTAGGGGTTCTAAACCCTCAATATTAACTCAAGATAAGTTTGTTTATCCATTATATCACCATGTTTGATATTTATACGATTGTTTGCTTGTGTTCTTGCTTCTTTATCTTGTGTAACTAAATTAGTTAGCGTTTGCTTAGATCCAATGAAACCTAGTTATTAATTAATGTTATGTTGTCTCTTGTTTAATTGGTTGTCATGCTAGATTAAGGAAAACTGGATTCTTCTTTCACTGTTGCGAGCTTGAATGTCCTAAATAGCGATTATTAACCCTAGAGTGCACTAGTAGGCTCCCGTTGTATTTATTGCGTGAGTTTTGGCTTGTAGGTACTAGGATATTCGGGGGAGATACCTCAGTACTTGGCGATCCCGGGTGTTCTAGAGGAGACTTATACACTCATAGAATTAGGGAATTTGGCACCGCCCTATGATTACAACGCACCAATTAATCAAGGATGTGACAATTCAACCGACCAATAATAGATAACTAGGGAGTAAGTAAATCTAAGTAAACACGCTTTTAATTATCATAAGAACTCTTTCTACAATCCACAACTTTAGTTTAATTAATTAATTTTAATAAGTTTTAATTTAATTTGTTTATTAGTTTGATTGGTAAAAGACAATACCCCCACTCTTCAAACCCCGAGATTTAATTTGCATTCTAAAAAACATAAAAAGACTAAAAAGAATCACCCTCACCTTTGCCTTTTCGTCATACATCTCGACTAGCATCTCTATTCCCATAGAGAATGATCAACCCCCTGGGCTTACCCATACTACACTGCAATGATTAGGTACACGGCCTAGTGGGTTATAAAGCTTGCTCGCGGAAAAGGAAGTCTTTCGACCCAGAACCAAGCACCAAGTTTTTGGCGCCGCTGCCCAGGAATTGAATAGCGAGTTCATTTTCTATCTCGGTTAGGTTCACTCGCTTGATTCCTATCAAGTGATTTTTTTTCATTTTTATTAGATTTTTCTTAGTCCATCCCCCTTCTTCGTGTCTTTGTTCGTAACCTTGTCACTTTTCATAATGAACGGTGACAATCCCCCCATCAACAACAATCCACCACAACATCAACTACCACCACAAAATCCACCACCACAAGACCCACCAAGAGGTCGTACTCTTGGTGAATACTCTAGACTGAGCCATCAAGGCTATAGGAACACCCTTGAGCTTCCCCGTCTAGCTCAAACTACGGCCCTGCGATCCGACACCATCCGGTTAGTGAAAAATAGATGTGCATTCCATGGACTTCATTCCGAAGATCCAAATCATCATGTCAAGGATTTCCTAAAAATTGTTGACTCAATTGACCTTGAGGCTGCCACTCGGGAGACAACGCGACTGCGTCTCTTCCAATTCTCTCTACAGGACTAAGCTAGTAATTGTCTTAAGAGTCTTCCCACGGGATCCATCTTAAGTTAGGATGATCTCACTACTCGTTTCCTCGCCCAGTTTTTCCCACCGGGGAGAACTACTAAGCTTAGGAATGATATCTTGATATTCCAACAACGTCAAGGTGAAACCCTTTATGAGGCGTGGACTCGATTCAAGGAATTACTCCACAAATTCCATCACCATGGCAATGATCTTTGGCTCCAAGTCCAAATCGTCTATAATTATGTCAATCTCCCCACAAGGCAAGCCATTGACCAAGCGGCCGGTGGTAAGCTTAGTGAATTAACCGCGGAAGAATCGTGGGGAACTATAGAGGACCTTGCCCTCTATGAAAATGAATGTTGCAATCACCCCCGTGAGTTTCCCAAAACCGTCAAGGCTATATCATTGCCTTCAATCGACTCACAACCTTCCGATCGTAGGATACTTGAAATTGAAGATCAAGTCAAATTTATTATTAGTTCTTACAAGGCTCCTAAACCTTCACGCCAAGTGAATAAAATCACTTCCTCGAGTGGTCCCCATGACACTCGTGATTGAACAAAACTCCACGAACAAGCTTTTTGCAGACTACGCCTCCACGTGTACCGATAGAGCGGGAGAGAAGTGGTACACTTTTAAACCCGAGCCAAACAACCTATGTGATTCCTATAACCCCTCTTGGAGAAATTGCCCTAACCTTAGGTGGAAACAAAACCTGAACTTGACTCAAAACAACCTTTCCACTCCACCTAATAGGTTCCAACCAAACGGTTCATCCTCGAACCGTACTCCTACAACAACCATTCCGACACAAACAATCCCAACAATCTTGAAGGGATGGTATCCAACTTCATGACATCTCAAGAAGCTCGGTTGTCTAAGTTTGAAGTGATTTCAAAATGATAACAAGGTGAGATGACAAATAAACTCAACACCCCCTTGAAAATCTTCAATGACCGAGTTGTGGGAGCACTCCCAAGTGACACCGTCAAGAACCCAAAAGTAAATTCGATTTCATCGAACCAATGTTCTTATCCACCAAGAGAAGGCGCATATCCATGCCCCTTACACCCGCAAGTCCACTCGGTCAATGTTATCAAAACATGTTTCAAGCAAACTACTAACACTCCAACAGACCAAAAACGTAAGGAAACTAAGTTATTGGTCAATCCAAGTCTTGAAAAACCAACTAACCAAGAACCGGAACCTACTCTAGAAGAGGAATTTAAGGAGCTCTACCAAGAGAAACCGGTTCTTGATCTCTTGACTTATGCGACCTATTATCATGCTTTAAGAGACAAATATGATCAAAGACTAAAGTTGGGAAAACACGGGTTTGCGTTTCTATAAAACAAACTACCTAAGAAGTTAGATGATCCCGTCCTATTCATTCTTCCGTGTAGCATTGGAAATTCCAAAGCTTTTGACACATTAGCCGACTTAGGGTCAAGCATCAACCTTCTTCTGTTGTTTCTCCATAAAAGACTCAACCTAGGAAAATTACAACCAACAGAAACCATCATAGGTTTAGCGGACGGAAGTTTTGCATATCCAGTAGGGATAATGAAGGACACGGTAGTACATGTAGGAAAATTGACTCTTTTGGCGGATTTCCATGTACTGGACATGGTTAGTGATGCTACATGTCTATTTTTGGTTGGAAGAGGATTCTTAGCTACCGCCAGTGCTATAATTGATTGTAAGATGTCCAAAATAGTGGTAGGAGAAGGAAGTGCTAGGTCAATCTATGATGTCAAGAAACATTACTATGACGATGAGGATGAACAAACACCTCATTCGATTACTTTAGATAGGAGACCATCTAGATATGGAACTTGGACTAATGGAGATTTCATAGGCCCTAACGACCATTCTATCTAGAAGAGGCATTTATGAATAAAACATCTTACTTAGAGCAGAAATTGGCTAGGGACATTGAGGTGAATCCATTCGATGATACTTTAGTGTTTAGGAAGATGACCGAATTCCTAGGATCTTTGCCTATTAATCTTTGCATGAATAGATGGAAGGTTGAGAGCGATAAGCCTAGGCATAAGTGGAATTGGGATAGGCCACCTAGTGATGGTAATGGAGAGTGGCACGTTAGGATGACGATCTATAATCCCAATGGTGAGAAGTTTGAAAAGGCATACCGGACTCGACGTACTAGTAGGAATATAAAAGAGAAGTTCGATCCTACCGATGCCCTTAAGGATGAACTCACTCATAGGTACGTAGTATGTCTAGCTATAAGACTCGTAAATAAAAAAAGCGCTTCTTGGGAGGCAACCCATGTTTATTTGTTTGAATGTTTGTTTTTCATTTTTATTTGTGTGTTTTATATATCTTTTTCATTATTGTTCAATTCTCATGCTTTCATTATTTTGTGAAAATGCTTTATTTTGTTTTTAACTTCGTCTTAATTACATATAAATGTATTTTACAAAAAGATAAGTGTAGGGAAGATCACATATGTTTTTAAGAACTAATATGAACATGAGATTAACAATATTTGAAATTGTATATATATATATATATATATATATATATATATATATATATATATATATATATATATATATATATATATATATATATATATATATATATATATATATATATATATATATATATATATATATGTGTGTGTGTGTGTGTGTGTGTGTGTGTGTGTGTGTGTGTGTATGTGTGTGTGTGTGTGTATGTGTGTGTGTTTGTTAGAGTCAAATGCTTGTATCGAGTTACAATGGATGGTTTGCAGTAATTTTCCAGGTCTATAAAGAAGTAATTTTTCCATAATTTTTTCCAGAAAACGACTGCACTCATTCTGTCAGGACAACCTGACGGTGTCGGATGTAATACCCGACGATGTTAGGCAATGTAGAAACAGTTTTCAGATTTTCGTTTCATGTCTAATCTGTAATTTTTGGAAATTTCCAGAATTCTTAATTTTCGAGAAATCTGCACACATCTATTTTACAAGCATTATATCTTGCTTTCTAGTTCAACTTAGTTTTTACCGCCGATTTTACGCGAGGTTTCGTCTCCGTTTTCTTAAAATTTGCAGGTTATATTGGACAAGAAGATGAAGTGCAAGATGGAAGCAACACATATTACTTACTCATTCTTCTTGGAGGAGGATTTAATCGCGATTCTACACATATCCTACCGAGCTAATCAGGGGAGTATTAGTTTCTCTCTTTTGTTTTACTTTTCTCTATCATTACTTTGATACTTTCATGGAACATTAGGGTTAATGTTCAGTTTAAGTGTAGGGAGGAAGAATAAAACGGGAATTTAGAAACTATTCACTCACTTGATTTTTTCCTTGTCCTTAGTAATTTGTGTAATAAACTATGAGAAATATTTGTTAGGGTAATTTTAGAACCAAATTTTTGATTTTTTATGACACTTACGAGTAAAACTTTAGTCTTAATAAAGCATCTCATGGATAGGAATTATTCGACTAGCACAAAAACCGCATACCACTCAAATTCCACCCTAAAAATGTGAGGTTCGCCCCTAGATCTTTAGGAATAATGCATTTATCTTTCATGCTTATTGATTGTACCGGTAGCATAATAGATTCTAGAACTTGTTTTTGTGATGCATTCCGAGATCGCTAGTGAGACTACATTTGTGTAGTTAGGTTTAATTAAATGATAAGAGGCATTAGGATAACCCCTGTTTGAAACCTGTAATTGTAATTACATCGACCACATTGGTTGAGTAATTTTCCCACACCTTTGCGATGTACTCATTTTTAGTACACGATACCCCTAGTTAACCCCTCCGACCCTATCTTTTCGCGGTTCTCATGATGTTCCGGTTTCCGGAATATCAATGAAGAACATTGTTTACAATCCACCCCCAAATGTTACACCCAAATCGCGTTAGCTCACCTTGTATGCACTCATATTTAGTGCATTATTGTAACTATTGTTTAACCCTTAGTTCAATTATCTAGTTACTTGTATGGTTGCTAATCAAGTCATATCATTTGTACACAGTTTTGGGACGATTGGGACTCATGGTTTAAGTAGTATTTTATGGAGTAACGGGAAGGAACGTTACGTTCAAATTCTCTTTGTCTATGTAATTAATTACTCCAAGTGTTTTGATCTTTTCAATTCGGGTCAATAATTGTAGAGAAATAAAAACTCAAGTGTAGGGATGCTCCTATAAATCCTTTTACATTGATGTTATCTTAGAGGATGGTAGGGTAAGTTTGTTTAAAAAAAAAATAATATAGAAAAATAAAGGAAAACATACGGACTACCATCCTACATCTATCTTTGTGTTTATGTTTGTTTTGATTTTAAGTCATTAGATATGTTTGTGTTAGTGAGTCAAGTTTTGGGTTAGCAATGCCACGTTGTACATGCATTTAACCTAGATTTTTGACTTGCCACCAGTAAAATTCCCCATATCCACAAAACCCTTTGTAAAGACCTCTTTGATAGTTATTCCTAGGTGCTTACGCCAAAGCGGTGGAGGTTTGATCTAGTCTCAAGCCTATGGTAATCTATGTACTATGTCAGGTAGAGAGTGTTTATTTTCCATTTCCATTCATGTTATATTTCATATACACCCGAGAGATGAGAGAATCCAAACACCAATTGTGAGGTGCTAGTATATAATTTCCGTGCTAGTTTTGACTATTGTGGCACTTCTATTTGTTGTAGATTATTTTAAACCAATATTAAATGACCCCTAACTTATAGATTGACTAGCCAAAAAGCACATTTGCTTGAGGACAAGCAAATCCCAAGTGTAGGGATATTTGATAATGATTTAAAACATACGTTTTTAGGGACAAGCAAACTGCAATTCCACACTAAAACAACTTTGTTTGGAAATGCAAATGCAGAATGCAATTCCACACTGAGAACGCAATTATGGGTATATTCTTTCATGGTCCTTTTTGTAGAAAATAAAATTAGTCAACACATAGATAAGAAGTGATTTTTATTAACCATAACAACAAAGGTACAAAAGACATTATCCCAAACAACCCATACCAAGCACTGCCCAACACATAAACTTGACATTAAACACAAAACTACCCATTATTTTCCTTTTTAGCATCAACCATCATTTTGGAAATATCCCTAATCCATCTTCGCATCATACACCCTTCTCCTCTTCAGTGGCCTTCCATCGCCTTCCACCTCTTCATCAGCTACAGCTTCATGAACAACAACTTCAACAGGAACAAGTTCATCTTGTACTCTTGGCACATTAACTGCACCATGATTTAGTCTGATAAGTGTGTTGTCTAAGGTTTGATTAAACTCTGCCCATGCCTTTATTGGACACACCTTTTCCTGTATAATCTTGTATTTCATCATGTCAACTTCTTTCCTTAAGTCTGCTTTAATGGCATTCAAGATATCATTGAACTTGGGTAGTTCATAAATCCTGCTCCACCATAGTGCATTGAACTTGATTGGTTCATCACTTCCCTCATCAGACCATTTAAGGGTATGATCAATAACATCTTTGATAAAATCTAGCATTTTTGACCATTTGGTTCTTGTTTTTTCCATTTGGGCCTTGTGGATGGCAACAAAAGTGTCTTTCATTTCAACCATTTGGTTGTTTTGGATGCCAATTTTGGATTAAAATGGAAGGTGCTTTGGGGATACGACATACTCATCTGGCTAGTTATATAGGTCAAAATGGAAGTTGTGAGTGCCATGGTGGTTTGGCAGGAAAAAAGGCCAAAGGACTAACATAGAAGGTGCAGTTGATGTACTAACGTTAATATAAATGCGATAATTTAGGGACTAAACAAGTAGTTTGTGCTCTAGGATTATTTGGCGGGAAAAGGGAAAGCCCGGAAAAAACTACCTTAATTGAACCATTTAAGTACTTTGTTAGTCCCTGATGTGGAAACACATTTGCACGCTTCATCCTAAATCAGACCATTATCTTAACATTACAATGGAAAACTTAGTTAAAGTATTCAACAAGGATACGCTTCCTGGTGGCATTTGAATTTTAGACGAAACATAAATAATGAAATTGGTCGAAGAAGAAGAAATGGATGAATTGGAGTTGCATTTAGGTAGAAATGTTACTGCTGAGGAACATTAGGAGAGATATGATGAAGAAGCTTTAGACCTTGCATTAAAAGAAGAAGAAAGGGTAGCAAGGGCTACACAAGAGTGGCTGGCCAAGTGTAGGCAAGAAGAAAAAATGAAGGAGGAGCATCATAGACTTCTATGGGGTTTGTATGTGTAACATAACTAAAGTGGAGATCTATTACTTTAGTTTGACTATATTGTGTATAAATATTCAACCATGTAATATGTTTCAGTTTAATGGAATGGAATCACTTTTATCACTTTTTTTATTCTTGTTTATGATAAGACAACTGATTATGGCAATTCCAAACAATATGCATCAGCTGTTAAGCACAATACCAAAAACTCTGTACCATAGGTTCAAAAGGAATGTGCAGGCTCAATACAACAAAGCTCTCCACATAAGATGATGGCCATGATGTCTAGAAGTCTCTATAGATGTTCACATATGTAGTGTATATACTCTAGTAGCTTGTAAAATATTTAGATTAGTCAGTTTTACTTTCCCTCCATTTTCTAGTATTTAAATAGTTGTAACCCTCACATTGTAACTTAGTTGATCAATAATACAATGTCACATTTCCAATATGTTCTCTCATTTCTTTACAGTTTATGTCTAAAAAAAATAGAAAATTTTTGTTTGAATAATGAAAGTCAAAGTGGTTACCTATATCTTTTTAGTCAAAGACGCATTGAATGTGCTTTATATAAGCTTGACTAATGAAAGTCAAACCGGTTACCTACTATAAAAAACAAGCTACCTCACCATTTAATCACACACTTAGGAAAAGTAAACACTAAACCCTCACACAATAACATAGCCTGATTAAACCCTAAAGATATAATAAGCACATAATCAAGACAATGAAGTCCCCTAACCGTACATGTATTTATAAGGATATTTTTATTTATACTTTGATAAATATTTTGGTCTATTTAATTGTAATTTATCTTATTTATCAGATTTGAGGTTGCTTTATGTTACCAGTTTTGGGGGTTTTGTTATACTTGTTAGTATTTGCTTGTTAGAAAGAACATAGTATTGGATCACTTTAGACTAAGCAAATTAGACTCATGTGTTATTGTAGTTGCCCAGTCATTGAATGTTACATAGATGGTCTACATTGATCATTGTATACCTTGTAAATTTTTGAGACATGCCTTGCCACACTAGTATTATTCTACATTGCAGCATTGTAATGTGCATAGAATGTAATTTGATGCCTACCCTTGAACCCTAATAGAACCACTGGAACCTTGAAAATATTTTGTTTGTGCTTGGCCACCAAAAGAGACCATTGCATCCTTGTTTGGGATTACATTAAGAGGACCAAAATGTGTATTGGATCACTTAATTTTACATTCATATACCTTCAACAGTTTTTTGTTAGATAGTTATATTTCTTAACATTTTCATCAATCAAACTGACATAGCATTTCTTATTTGCAGAAGTCATAACCTTTAGCTCTGATTCAAGCAGTGATGGTACTCGAATCCCACCCCAATTTCTTGTGTGGTATTATCCACAACAATATGATTCTACTACAAGCTCCGAGTATCTAATTGAAGATATTGCAAGCTATGATATAATAGAAGTTGTTCTTGTCCAAGTTATTGAACCTCCTGAGCCTCTCCCAGCTCATAATCGTGTCCTACCTCTGCCTATCCCAGTTGAGAAGCCTATCCCAACTCACAAACTCAAATTTGACCAGGATATAGTCCTTGGGCTGGCAGCAAAGAAAACATGGACTACTATTGGTGAATGCAACAAAGGCAAAGGTAAGGCAAAGGCAAAAGGAAGATGTTATAGGATCTCCAACTTAAGCTTTAGTAAAACTTATTAACTTTTGATGATGGTTGTAAAACTGTCTTAACTTTTTATAAATGTAATTAATGACGCTACTATTAACAGACAGCCTTGTTTGGAATGATGCTAATGTACTTGACTTATTGGTAGCAGTTTAAATGTGATATTGTCTTTTGAAAATTTGTGTTTAGGTTATGAAGTTCTACAAATTATGGGTTCATGATTTCTGCAAATCATGGCCTCATGATTTACATGATAGTATTTTACATATTTTCTAAATTATGGTACATTCATACTGTTTAGACCTCCTACTTAGCCAAACATGGCTGTCCAATTCCCCCAAGGCCAAATTGGAACAACGTATGAGGTTACCATATGTTCACTCATACAGTTACAAGTTTATGATACAAGGTCTCTTCCATTTGAATGGCCTGCAAAACAAGATAACAACAAAAAATTTAAAAAAGACTGTTGTTATCCAAGAAACCAAACACCCCTTTAACATCAGGGGAAACACAGATAACCATTCCTCTTTGCCCATAAACCCTCAATATTCTTTTCACCACTTACCCTTATGAAATTTTTTGTTTGTTGACTTCCTTAAGTTAAACATATTTGGTAATTCATGTAAAATAGGAGTTGGTTAGGTTAGTACTGCTAGCTTTGTAGAGTTAGTATTGTTAGAGTTAGTTAGTGCTGCTATAGTTAGTTACTGCTGCTAGCTTTGTAGAGTTAGTTAGTTAGTGTTGCTAGCTTTGTAGAGTTAGTACTACCATATTGACAGTACAGTAGAACTTTTATAAATACCCATTGTATACTCAGTTTTTTAATTAATGAGAATCATTTTCACTGTGTGAAATGTGTGTTTCTCTCAACTCATTACTGTCAACAATTCATAAGCAACCATAAATCAGAAACAATAATTTTGTTAGTAAAAATAAGCTGTAAAAACGTTTATTTATATTTTACGATCTTCTAATGTTTTGTCGATAACAAACGTAAAATTATTTTAACGAAACAAATAAAATACGTAAATGGTTTGAGACAATAGTTTTCTAACACACTTACGTTTTCACTAAAACACTAAAACAAGTATAAGTGATTTTATAATTTAATAATACATATGTACAACAACTAGTGTTTACATATTGGGCAAATATATACATAACTAGTATGTATTATAATGGGTAAAAACTACAACCCATGGAGCATATCCATAACCTATGGTATTGACCCATATCCATTTGATTAGATGTATTGCATCTATTAGATACATTGTATCTAAGGAAATATCCATGGACCAACCCATAACCCATGACCCATGACCCGTAACCAAAAAACCATGGGCAAAGGGGAGCGTCCGACGGATCCCTGAGATTACACTAGACGGATCCCTTAAGGGAGGGATCCGTGGGACCTGTGGAACATTAGTTGTTTTTCCTCTATAAATAGTGAGCCATTTCTTCCTTTTGTGTTGCCACTCCCACACATACTTTCCCCAAGTATTGTAACTCTCTAACCACTGATCTTATGGGATCTTTCTATGTAGTTTGTCTTTTGTTTTTGTGTGATTCTCTAGGTTCCTCTTAAAGGTGAGATCACAACTTCTTGAAGTCGAGCAAGCTCAAGTCGATGAGTTGCCATGCTTCGTCATCATCAAGACTACTGAGGTTCTCTTGTTGATACTTTTTTCTTCCTCCATAGAAGTGCTGCATTAGTGAAGGATGCCGAAAGAGTCAAGACGTAAGCATTAGTGAAAGGTGCTTAACGTCCATGTCAAAAGCATTAGTGAAGAATGCTAAATGAGTCAAGACGAAGGCATTAGTGAAAGGTGCCAAGCGTTCATGTCAAGGGCATTAGTGAAAGATGCCTAGGAGTCAAATCAAGTGGCATTAGTGAAGGATTCCAAGGTCGTATAATCGATGAGGTGCATCGTTATACAAATAGTGATAGTTTTTTTCCAAGGATATTGGTATCCTTAATGGTGTTGTAATAAGGAGTGCGTCTCCTTTGGGATTAGGTGTTGTGTAGTGTTGGGTAGTAGTTCCTCCATTGTAATGGAACTCGGTACTTAGCCTAGTACCGAATAAAGGGTAGGCGACGTTGTGGTAGGTGTGGTTCACCTTGGTGAAAGAACCCCGTGGTTAGCCTAGTACCAGAAAAAGAGTTGGCGACGTTGTGAAGGCTTCTCCGCCATAAGGAGTTGGTGTCGTGTAGTGATTACGAACTCTCGAGTTGGTGACTGAGTGGGAGTAACAAGGAAGGTGTCCTTTTAGCCGAACCACTATAAATACTCGTGTCGTGGTTATGTTCTTCTTACTCTTTATCTTTCATTACACTTTTATATATCTATCTATCAACGTCCAACATACACATCTAAATAGATTGACATAAGTCGATCTAAATATTTTAAAACGAAGTTTTAATTGGAAAACTATTCAACCCCCCTTCTAGTTTTCCACAATTGCACGAGAAGCGTTACCAAGTTTCTTAGAGTATGTTGTACTTTAAAATTTTGATAGGATTCGTGTATGTTTGAAAACTACAAAGAAGGATTTTTTAAGTCATGTTTTAAAAATCAATATAGTGTTTATTTTTGGACAATGATAGAATGTTCTAATATTTTCCTTGTTAAGAAGTCTCCATAATTGGATTTGGGTATACCAAGAAGATCCTGAAGAAACTATCTAAATATTTCTTTTCGTAAAAAGAATGTTTAGCATTGTTTTCCTCACACATGGATCTGGAGATTCTAAGAAGATCACAAAGCATTTTCACTAAATATTTCTTTCCTTTAAAAGAATATTTAGCAAAGGTATGAGCGTTAATAATTTACATTTTTTTGACATTATTATTAAAGTCTTAGTTGTATGATTAATCTTTATTAGTAATTTCTTAATAGTTATCTATATTAAAATCATCATCAAGAATAGTATTCTTCGATTGATTTATATAGACTACACTACTAATCTGTAATAATGATATCTCGGTTATTCAATAGCCTCAATCATTATTCATCACAAAATGATTATTGACACTTCATCTATGTCAATGAATATCCATGTGAAATTTCTTATATTATGATAAAATGGGATTTTATCATAATCTTTGAAAAAAAACCTCCCAAGAATTGTGACTAATTCATAAAAATGAAATCACGTCAAATAGGACTAGTATTAAACCGTCAAAACCCCAAATCTCAAGTTATAGAGCTTAAACATCAAACTCCAGGCATTTTAGAACTCCCAAACCAAAGTTATCAAGGAATACTTAAGCTGATTTTTTGCTGTAATACCGGATCCCTATGCTTGAACTAGCTGGATCCCTAATGAGAGGGATCCGTGCAACAAAAGACAGCATAAGTTAGAAATGATCACTGTGGAAGTTCCACAACCACTTTCCCTTCAAAGACTCACGAAGAAAAACCCAATTATTGTTCACAGGAGCAATTTGATCATTTCCTTCAAGCATAACAATCTCTTGTGTAAGTATAATCTTCACTACATTGTTAATTTAATTCCTTGATTTCTAGGATTACAAGTTTTTCATCTTTAGAAGTTGGGTTCAAATGGTTTTGTCATAATTTGTTACCACATTGTTTTCTAAGATAATCTAAATCAAAGAATTAACATTGTTAATACAAATTAAACTCATTTCTTGAATTCAATAAAGATGATTTGAGCAAAATTGTGATCAAACCCTTTTAGGCTACTATTCACAATTAACACCACATTGTGGTTGTGTTGTATAGGAATAATCATGCCAAGTAACCGATAACAAGACTATCGAGATACCGCCCATTACATCCCAATGTACCATAGAAAGGATGGACTTAGCCCGGAAGATAGGAAAGCTTTCAAATTGCTCGAAAAGACTTTTTCATGAAGGTCGTGTTGTTGAACCATCATTTCTTGCCAACACCGACATCCGACAAGTTTTTGAGACCATTGGGTTTGATTGTTTATTGGACATAAACGAACAAATTTGCCCGGTTTTCATACTCGAGTTCTACAAGACAATGAGGAAAGTTAGAAATGATGATGGGACCATCTCAATTGTCTTCATCATAAATGAGCATGAATACACCCTTTCGCTTGTGGAGTTTGGAAGAATAATACGGGTTCCATATCAAGGAGTTTTCATGTTTTCCAATGAGTGGTCTTTGGCGGAGATACACGATATGGTTGATCATCATTAAATCTACCACATGAGAATCCCGGAAGCAACCACGGTGAGGGACACCGTGTTCATGCAAAGGGCATCCCCATCAAGGGTCACTAGAAATTCAAAAGTGATCTATAGGGATCCTTTCCAAATGGAGCTCTCCGAGATGTACGCACTGTGTAGGAAGTGGGAAGTTGTGGTGAGGGAGAATGTGTTGTGCTTAGGAGGAAACAAGGATCACCCCAACGCGTGCCTAAGTTTCATGATTTATTGTCTTGTGACCGAGACTCGCTTCAACCTTGCATACTATATGATTAAGAAAATGGCAAGCGTCAAAAGCATTGAAAAAATGGTGCTCCCATATGCAATGCTTCTAACCCGTCTTGCAAGGTTCATCTTTGCTTTAGATCCTACTCCATACTCCTATGATCATAGCTTTTGCAACAAAGTTATGGTGTCATTAACTGAGGGTAGAACTACAAGGTTTATGGTGGAAGGCAAAAGGCCTCACCCACCTACGGATTCCTCGGATGAACGGGAGAGGCAAAGAGAAGGTGAAGGTAGTAGCAACCCACTCGGAAACACCGATCTTGACCCTTTGGATTACATCAATCAATTGTCGGACATTCCTAGCCCATCACAAGAATGGCAACAAACCAAGGGGATCTTCGAGTGCTTCGCCAACTTCTTGAAGAAAAAGAAGTAGAGATAGTATGATAAAGAATGAAGACGGGGAGTGATGGAGAAGTAAGGTAAGGTTATAGGACCTTAATTTGTGGAAACAATTTGAAACAATGGGTTGTAATATCTAAACAAATACTTATGTAGAGTAGGATGTAGTATGTAGGTATTGCCATAACTTGGCATTGAACAATCTTAACTTAGGAAAGTGTAGGATGAGATATTATGACTTCTTGAAATCATTCAAGTAGTCATTGTCACTCATCTTTAGCTACCTTTAGTTCCCCCACACTTGCTATGCGTTATACTTGTTGTGTTTTTGCAGTTAGTCTTTGTAGAAACAACTAGGAGAAGCATTTGCTAAGAGTGCAAAAATTGCACATTTGCTGAAAGCCTTCTGATCTGCAGTAGGCAGATCCCAGCATTATAACTAGCCGGATCCCTCCCAAGAAGGAACCGTGGGACCCGGGAAGACAGTTATCTGACACAGATCACCATACACCCAAGCTATCCCCCCAATCATATCATGATGGCTAAAACCTGATTCTTTAACACTACTTAAGGTTCCTCAAGCATAGTAGGTCTCACATTGATCCGTAGATAACTTAGGAACAAATCCAAAGTATCTTTGATTTTTCAAACTCACCAATATCCACCATTTTTTCGCTCCAACGCTCACACATTATTTCTCACATATCATAACACTTAGTTTGATATTTCTATCAATTTTGGCAAATTGATGTTAGTCACTTTTAACTCAAAAATAAACTTAAAACTAGTTTTTCATTTTTTCTTTATTTTTTAAGATTTTATCAAATTTCTCTTGAGGCATCACCCGACTTCTAGGACTAATTACCACCATTCTTCCATTACAAATCAAATGGTATCCTTCTTAAGCACTTACTTAGACTATCTAAAGACCACTTTTCTACCCAAAACCATCATTAAGCATCCTCACTCTTTAATAGTTGAGCATTTAAGACATCTACCACTCAAGACATCTAAGGAAAGTCAAAACCTCAACATACATAGGCACTAGACCTTACAAAAAGCATAATCTTTTCATGACACTTCTGTCTGACAGACGGATCCCTGGTTTATAACCAGACGGATCCCTGGTGAGAGGGATCCGTGGGATCCGTGTCTACAAAAAGACTTTAATCAACTTTCCTCTTCAAATTTAAGCCACCTTTTGGTTATCTAACCACTTTTAGTTACCATTTAATTTTCTCCTAGAGCTGAACAATATCTTAGTGCATGCTTAATCCTCTTAGTGGTCAAAATTTAATTTCTAATTCAAAATCATCCTATATAAACCAAACACTCTTGAGGTTAAGTCATCACTCTTACCTAGCTCTCAAAAATCAATAGTTAGAAGCTCATATTGCATCCTTACCATCACCATGACTAAAGCTCTTAGAAATAACTCTTCAACCAAAGGTTCATCCAAAAGAAATGGTCATATGATTCATGAGATTTCATCCACCGAATCATCTCCCATAAGAGATAATAATGCTAGAATCCCACCTCAACAAACCCATTCAACAATTGCTAAGAGAACCGCAAGAATTAGCATCAAACCTTTTAGGCTAGAAAAAGGGTTATCTAGTTCTAAACCAAACATAGCTAGTTCTAGCAAGCCGTCTAAGCCCTCATTCCTAGAGAATGGACTACACTCATTCACCGAGCCTCTTTCTCACCCAAATCTCTATTCATTAGAGCATTCACCACCGAGAACCTCCCACTCGCCAACTTTCTTGTTAAATAGGGAACCACCTACAACACCGACTAGTCCATCATTGGAAACAAGGAACCACCAAGGACTTGATCATATGGAAGAATTTCCATTACCACCACCCTCACCTTTAGTAAAACCTCATCCTACATCTTTCAATGAAACCCCACCATCATTCGTAGAGCCTCCTCAAAACATCCAATTTCCTCCGGTTCCCAATCAAGACAATAATTGTTCAAATTGTCTAATCACCCAAGGACTTGTTCAAGAAGTACGAAATGAGTTGCATTTCATGTTTAATCATCTTCTTGAAAGATTGGACCAAATCAACAAGTCTACTCACCCCTAGACTCAAGCGCATTGTTGTTTAAGTATTAGTAACTTATCAGTATTAGAAGAATATGTATTACATGGCTAAATCATTCTCTTAGTTTTAGAGATTTGTTGATTATCTCTTTGTTTTATTGAATGATTACTTATTTGCCATATTGCTTTGCGTATATGTTTGTTGTTTGTATACATATCTCAATTTGATATTAATATTGTTTGTTATATCACCATTACTGAAAATCTGTCACCAGATTGACGGATTCCTAGAAATTTCCTAGACGGATCCCTCAAAGGAGGGAACCGTTGGATCCGTACAACAGAAGACCAATTTTTTACTAACTTGAGTCTTATTTGCAGGAAATTATGAACTATACACTTGTTTTCTAACCTTTATTTTGTAGATTTTCAAAATACACATGAAGACTTTGACACCCTAATCTAGGGGGAGCTTTGTGTCAAACCATACATTGCAAAACCATTTTCAATATAATCCTTATTTGGATTACACTTCATGACATCCCTTTGCAAAATTGCAATCATCAAGGGGGAGCGTTATCATCACAAAGACAAAACCATTTGCAAACATAGTTGCAATGAATTAGCTTATTAGTTTTTATTTACTTGATGCCCTCACAAAGGGATGGCCTCGTCAAGGGGGAGTTAAGACGAGAACTTTCCCCGTCACTTGCTTTCTAGATGTTTTTTTCTATTTAAAATGTTTTTCTTAAAAACATTGTGTTAGTTTCTTTTTCGATTTTTGTTTCGAAAGGGGGAGAAGAGAGTAAAAACTCCAATTAAACTTTTACGAATTTTAGTTTTTCCTTAAAATAATTTTATGTTTTTGTCATCAACAAAAAGGGGGAGATTGTTAATACAAATAAGACGTAGAAACGTTTATTTATATTTTACGATCTTCTAATGTTTTGTCGATAACAAACGTAAAATCATTTTAACGAAACAAATAACCCATGGTATAGACCTATATCCATTTGACTTGATGCATTACATATATTAGATACATTGTATCTAAGGAAATATCCATGGACCAACCTATAACCCATGACCCATGACCCATAACCAAAAAACCCATGGGCAAAGGGGAGCGTCCCCCGGATCCCTAAGATTACACTAGACGGATCCCTTAAGGGAGGGATCCGTGGGATCCGTGGAATAGTAGTTGTTTTTCCTCTATAAATAGTGAGCCATTTCTTCCTTTTGTGTTGCCACTCCCATATATACTTTCCCCAAGTATTGTAACTCTCTAACCACTGATCCAAAGGGATCTTTCTATGTAGTTTGTCTTTTGTTTTTGTGTGATTCTCTAGGTTCCTCTTAAAGGCGAGATCACAACTTCTTGAAGTCGAGCAAGCTCAAGTCCATGAGTTGCCATGCTTCGTCATCATCAAGACTACTGAGGCTCTCTTGTTGATACTTCTTTCTTCCTACATAGAAGTGTTGTGTCCAAGGCATTAGTGAAGGATGCCGAAAGAGTCAAGACGTAAGCATTAGTGAAAGGTGCTTAACGTCCATGTCAAAAGCATTAGTGAAGAATGCTAAAGGAGTCAAGATGAAGGCATTAGTGAAAGGTGCCAAGCGTTCGTGTCAAGGGAATTAGTGAAAGATGCCTAGGAGTCAAATCAAGTGGCATTAATGAAGGATGCCAAGGTCATATAATCGATGAGGTGCATCGTTATACAAATAGTGATAGTTTATTTCCAAGGATATTGATATCCTTAATGGTGTTGTAATAAGGAGTGGGTCTCCTTTGGGATTAGGTGTTGTGTAGTGTTGGGTAGTAGTTCCTCCATTGTAACGGAACTCGGTACTTAGCCTAGTACCGAATAAAGGGTAGGTGACGTTGTGGTAGGTATGGTTCACCTTGGTGAAAGAACCCGGTGGTTAGCCTAGTACCGGAAAAAGAGTAGGCGACGTTGTGAAGGCTTCTCCGCCAAAAGGAGTTGGTGTCCTGTAGTGATTACGAACTCTCGAGTAGGTGACTCGGGGAGTGGAGTAGGGAAAGAAAGGTGTCCTTGTAGCCGAACCACTATAAATACTCGTGTCGTGGTTATGTGCTTCTTACTCTTTATCTTTCATTACACTTTTATATATCTATCTGTTAATACAAATAAGCCGTAAAAACGTTTATTTATATTTTACTATCTTCTAATGTTTTGTCGATAAAAAATGTAAAATCATTTTAACGAAACAAATAATACGTAAACCTGCTTGAGCCAACAGCTTTTCTAACACACTCATGTTTTCACATAAAACACTAAAACAAGTATAAGTGATTTTATGATTTAGTAATACATATGTACAACAACTAGTGTTTGCATATTTGGGTAAATATATACTTAACTAGTATATACTAAAATGGGTAAAAACTAACAAATGGTATTGACCCATAACCCATGGTACTATCCAAACCACTTGACTTGGTACATAGAATTCATAAGATACATTATATCTAGTAAAAGACCCATGAATCAATCCATAACCCATGACCCATGACCCATAACCAAAATACCCATGGGTAAAGAGGAGCGTCCCACGGATCCCTAGCTTTACGCTAGATGGATCCCTTGTGGGAGGGATCCGTGGGATCCGGGGAACAGTAAGTTTTCTCCTCCATAAATAGTGAGCCATTTCTTCCTTTTGGTTTGCCACTCTTACACATACTTTCCCCAAGTATAATACCTCTCTAACCACTGATCCTAAGGGATCTTTCTATGTTGTTTGTCTTTTGTTTTTGTTTTATTCTCTAGGTTCCTCTTAAAGGAGAGATCACTAATTCTTGAAGTCGAGCAAGCTCAAGTCCATGAGTTGCCATGCTTCGTCATCATCAAGACAACTGAGGTTCTCTTGTTGATAGTGTTAGGTTCCCATTTATGTAACACAAGCATCAATATGAAGAAATGAAGTAAGAAAGGATCGGATGAACACTACTCACACACACGTTAATATGATATAGAAAGGATAAGCATAAGTGTAATATGAAAGGAACAACCAACCTCAAATGAAGGTTTACAAGGCTATTTATAGGTGAGGGAGCTAGGGCAACACTCCTAGTCCCTTCCTTTCCTTATTGGATATGGGCCAAGGCTTATGGGCTTTCTACATAAGCCTTGCCTTAATACTAACATAAAATCCTAGCTAACTATTACATATTAATTACTCACACTTGTAATCTAGTTTAGGAGTGATTCCAACAATCTCCCCCTAATTGTTGGTGATTAATGATTTGAGTGATAACGTGTGTAGGTGCGTATGTAATAATAGCTTTGACGTCCTTCACATTCTTCTTCTTGTGAGAAGAAGTGTCTTGATTCCAACAATCTCCGGGTAGGGATCTTGTTTATTCTAAAGTTTTCGACTTTGACGTCTTCATTATGTTTGTTCTTTGATCTTTGTTCTTTGTGATGGTAGTGATAGTATGTTGTGGTTATTCACCAGTCCGCTTCATTGCTCCAAGTGTTCTCCACGTTTTTCCAACATGCTCATACACTCATTAACATTGATTTGCATGATGTAGTTCTCTTAGTTTTAAACTTTGTAGATTCTTTGGTTTGACGAAGAATCATTCCGACTTTGTGTTGCCGTTGAGTCCTTAATTAGTGTTGATGTTGGTATGGGCATGTGGAGAATCTGCACGATCTTTTCCACCCGCAAGCATCCATAAGAAGTAAAACATAAAACATGTTAGAAATAATACAGCGCTTACAGTTTGAACTTCGAGTGTGTTATCAGCATAGTGTGAAAAACACGAATTTAATTTCACAGCTGTTCCTGAATCGAGTCCCACAAGTGAGAGATAACGGATGTACCGGCACACCTATATACAGCCTGATGAGTCGCTGAGGTACACCGAAGCATCACCTCACGACTGTAGAATTTGAGACACACTGCGTAACCCACAAGGAGTTATTGAAGTGTCCCTGCTGTCGTGGTTTTTGATGTTGACCCGGCGGAGTTTCCATTCAATCACAGAGGATCACATGTGTGAACCTCTCATAAATGTTCTCGACAGATTGCTAAGACTGTGTAGGACTCGATAATGGATCACTGCGCCCCTAATGTTGAACGACAAGTGATGAAATGTCAAGTGTACCTAAGAGATCTTTGATGAATATCGTGGCTCTAGACTCAATAGTGCGCTTTGTTTTCCTGAAGGAGACTAGAGAGGGTCTCCTTGCTTCAATACCAAAGAATCTCTAAGAAAGCGTCGAGTTTAATGAGGTTCCCGTGAGAATGAAACAAGCTGCTGTTGAGAGAAACTTGAGTGGCTAAGAAGGTTTAGTGCATGTGTCTCGGGTCCACATCGACTTTGATCTTCAATACCGTGTCATCAAATGACAAACCGCAAAGATATGAATTGAACCCGTGTTCCGCCTCTAAGTTGAATAATCTGGAGGGCTATTTATTAACCCTTTTCTTTACTTCTTTCTTTTATCTTCAACTCCTTCTTTCTCCGATTCTCATTTTCCTTTTTATAATCATACCTAAGGACTTCTAAATTCTAACTATTGGTGGTGTCCTTGGGTAGATCCCTCCAGCTCTAGCGGATCATAGGACGGTTATTCCTAACCTTAGTCACCTTATAACTCCATGACTAACCTATGTTGCCATAAAACCATTATTTGAAAATCTCAAAGTGGTTATGAGTAAAAGCATTTTGTACCACTGGAGAGTTAGATTTTTGCAGTAAATACTCCCCTCCACACGTGCTTAAGTATTTTGACGTAAATCTGCATGAGAGAAGAGCTTGCACTTTTGAATTGATCAACTCAAGATAGACAATCCCCTCAGAGATGTTGTTACGTTGTATAGTTAAAGAGTTACATTGTCATCTTTTAGGTGACAACTAGCTCTAATAACTACCTTGAAGGTGTGGACAAACCTCAAAGGTTGTCAAACCCGCCAAAGTTCATGTTCACCAAGAGCCGAATGGTACATTCTACTAGACAAGTCCCTTTATGAGACACGCTTACATCACTAGCTAACTAGTTTGAAATTATTACCCATCCCGGACAAGTCTTTCGAAGTTACTAACATTTAAGATCCACACCATTAGTTAAGTTCCTTTTAGCACAAACGATTCATTTGCAATTCTACAACATATTTCTTATCACATAATTTTCTCCCCCTCAAAAATGGCATATAAATGTTATTTTTGACGAAATTTGAGATCAAGTATGTCCATTTCGAGTTTTGTGGGAAGATTACCACGAAGAACAATTTTGTGAACAAAGTGTTTAAGCAAATACTCCCCCTTAACAAGTGATATTGTTAGGAATTAGAAATTCCAGGTATTAAAGAGTCGGTCACCTCAAGTATATATATTCGTTAGAAAGCTCGTAGTCGTAGTTATTTTATGTTAAGTAGTATTTAGTTAAGTAACACCGTGGAGGACGGACGGTCTTTACCCACTGTATGCCTGATCCACAGCCCGGTGTGTGGCGTTTTATTGTAAGACTATAAATACTCTCTACCTTCCAAGGTAGAGAGTTGGAGCTCATAATAAGATTTTTCTTTCTCTCACTAAGTTCCCAAAACCTCTAATTTTCTCTCTCTAAAACCTTCTTGTACGCCACTTGTGATTATGGTTTAGTGTGTTTGTGAAATCCAATATGTAACAATTGGTATCAAGAGCCAGGTTAGATCATCTCTTACATATCTTTGGATTTCTAGTGATTTTTAGGTGGTTTTTGAGTTTGAAAAAGTTTAGTGGTTTTTGCATCATTTGGGTGATTTCTAGTGTTAAAGTTTGGATTTTGATTGTACTTTTGTGTTTAGAATCATCACAAGTGTTTAGGTTTTGATTTAGAAGACTTGAATCATCGTGGTTGGATTGTTTTGGAAAAAGTGGTGTTTATGCGTTTTTCATGCTAGCGACTTGAGCCACGGATAAGTGTTCTTGCTAGCGACTTGCTTTGTTATTTGGTAGCGATTTGTAATTGAAGGTCTTAGCGAGTTGGATTAGCGACTTGTCTATTGAGACAAGCCACAAAAGTACACTTAGTGGATTCTCCACCACGGGTAGCGACTTGGTGTAAGTTAGCGACTTGTACTTTATATTGTTAGCATTGGTGTTAGCGAGTTGGTACCTAGCGAGTTGCTATTTAGCGACTTGACAAATTAGCGACTTGGTGCTTAGCTTAATTGTCAAAATTTTGCTAGCGACTTGGATTGTAGCGAGTTGTTATATAGCGACTTGGGATTATAGCAACTTGGCACTTAGCGACTTGGTTCTAAGTTTCCTAGCGACTTGTGATATCCTTGAATACGGTTTTCTCTTGATTTAGTAAAATCCCGTGAAAGAATCTATTTCCGGTTTAATCATAGAGTTATAAAATCCCGTTTAATCACATCATCATGTCTACCAACGTCCTACAATCATCTCCACAGTTGCCGAGGATGTTCAAGCAGCTGGTTCAGATACTCGTCCACCCATGCTTGACAGAATCGACATACACTCTTGGGCTCAAAGAATTAGATTGTACTGTCTTGGAAAGGAAAATGGGGTCAACATTCTCAAATCGATTGATGAAGGACCATATCGGGTTGAGACTACTAGAGACATAATTGATACAGCAGAAGATGGTACATTGATTTACGGAATGGACAGACCAAAGATGTATGATGAGCTCAATGATAAGGAGAAGAAGAGATTCGATGCATATATCAGGGCTTCTAACATCATATTGCAAGGTCTTCCAAAAGACATATACAAGCTTATCAACCACAACACTGAAGCAAAGGTTGTATGGGATAATGTTAAGATGCTTCTCTCAGGTTCTGAATTAACTATGGAAGACAGAGAATCTCAACTCTATGATGAATTTGAGCACTTCAAGATGAAACCAGATGAGAGTTTCTATGAGTATTACGTGAGATTCCACAAGCTTGTTAATGACATGAGGAACATCGGAATGACCATGCCAAACATTCAGCTTAAACTCAAAGTTTGTGAACAACATGAATCCCAATGGCACAAGTTTGTCACCTCTGTGAAGCTAACCAAAGGATTGAAGAATACAAACTATGAGCAACTCTATGCCTTCCTTCTTCAGAATGAGAGACATGCCATGTTTGAAAAGAGAGGATTGAACAATTCAAAAATAATCCAGGAGAGACAAGCTCATCAAATGATTCAACTGCCTTCTACTCAAACATTGGGATTACCACTAAAGCTTCACAAGTTATACCCATGGGTGATGGAACTCACAAACTCATTCCGAATCCAATGTTCAAACAAGCGATGCTGATGCACGTGGGTAACTTCATTAATCAACTAGCTCTCCTGATTAGTCAAAACATGAACTCTCTCCCACACACCAACAATAACCTCTAACAAAGATCTAATCCACACAATTAAGCCACTGTCAGAGACGGGAAGGTTATAGTACAACCAATTCAAGAAAGGCAGTATGAACAAGGAAGAGGTGGAGTTGGTAGAGGATATGTGGCAAATCAGAATAGGGGAAGAAATGGAAATCAAGGTCAAGTTAAGACGATCAAGTGTTACAACTGTGGAGGTGAGGGTCACATTGCAAGGAACTGCACATCGCCAAAACGCCCTCAAAATGCTGAATACTTCAGGGATAAGATGTTGCTTGTTCAAGCCCAGGATAATGGTGTAGCTTTGGATGAAGAAGAGTTGTTATTTCTTGCTGAGGGAAATGCCAAGACGTATGATGCAGATGTGGATGAGCAACCAATTCAGGAGATAGGTCACAATCATCAGAATGCCTTTCAAGTAGTGACGTGATGCATACGACTCTGATGTTGATGATGGACCTCACGCACAAAACAATTTTCATGGATAGCATTTCTCCAATGGTCTCTCCTAAGGTCTCATCTTCACCACAAGCTGGTCCATCCAAAGACAAACTCATTTCAGAGGTACTAAAACTATATGATGATGCTGATATGCAAAAGATGCATGACAAAGTACAATCAACTGAAACTATTGAGTCAAATATTGAAGATATAGGTAATATCAATGTTGTCCCATATGATCAATATGTGAAACAAAGTGAAAGTGAAGTTGTACCAAGTGATGCATTTTCTGCAGTCAACGATGACTATGTTTTTGATGAATACACCGCATGTGCCCCTAATGATTCTGTTATTCTGAACAATGCCTATAAAGAATGTGTTGCTATTTATGAACAACGTGCTAAATTTGAGTTGACCACCCGTGAGCAGGAAATGGATGACCAAATGCATACAACTATTAGAAAAAGTAGGTTTAGAGAAGAAGTATTAAAACAAGAGTTAAACTCCTTACAAGAAAACTTTCTAAAACTCTAAGCAAAACAAGAACTTCAAGAAAATGTTAAAATGCTTAAGCAAGAATTTAGCGTTAGGGAATCAAAACTTTTGAATGATTTTTCTAATCTAAAACCTTGAAAAACAAGCTTGAAAATAAGTTGTACGTACAAGGAAATACCATTCAGACTGCTCACTTAATCACTAAGCAAGAGTTTGAGTGATAAGCATAGTACTCCCCTTGTTGAGGAACCAAATCCGAAGTTAAAAAGGCTAGAGCTACCCATAAGGTTATTTATGATGGCAATGAAATTCTTAAGCCTAGACAGAAATCTAGTTGCGCTGAGTGCACTGAGGAAGATAAGAAATCAGATGAAGTCACTAGGGAAAAGATGAACAAGAAACTAGATGATCCTAAATGTAAAGAAAAAAAATAAATATCACACCCCATGATTACAAGAAGGAGAATTGGATTTCCTTGAACAAGTTTAAGCCTCGACATTGTTAACACCCAACAAGTGTTCTGAAAAAGGATTTAGGATAAGCAGAGAATCTTGTTGTAACAAACCTCCCCTTGAGGAAAATGCCTTCAGCGACTGTGTATCCTCCCAATACACCAATGCATTTAGTTCCTAGGACTATTGCCACTAAAAGCAAGACCTTAATCAGTCAATATGTTATTCTTCAACTATTTGTTGATTTTGAGAAAACTTGTAAGAAAAGGATCACACCCACTGGGATAACTGAAGGGGAAAGGGTTTTGAACAAACAAAAGAATGCTATCTAACTGAGGTCATGCCTTTCTTCAAACTACTAAAAGATCATTTTGAGAGTCTTAAAAAGGGATAAATTCATATATTAAAGGAATGGAAAAGGAATTTGATGCAATGATAGTTGAGGTTAGTGACTATGAGCGAGCATTAAAATATAATGAGATTGAGAGGAAGAACTTGCATACCTTGAATGAGAATCTTATTTCTGAATGTATTGCTCAAGATTGTTTCACACCTACGAATTGCTCCATTAATGCCTCTCAATTTCATGAATTATCTGTTGCTCTGAAAGTCTCTCATGATCGTGTCATTGAGCTTGAAAAGATTAATTGAAACTAATGAGAAAATTGATAAAGATGATCACGATAATTTGGTAAAGCATCTTTCTAAACTAGAAGTTGAACATTTTGATTTACAACTAAAATATCAACATCTAAAAGAAAATGTTAAAACCTCAAATATCAAGACATCCTTGGATGCTCCTGAATTTGATGCAGTTTTTGAAATTAGCAAACGTGATGAACAGATTCAAGCTCATTGTAACACCGATCAAAAGTTGAAAGCCCAAATCTCTCAATGAAAGGGTGAAAAGAACAATGTGACTGGATCCCAAATGCCTCCTCCTTTAGATTCTCAATACTCTCAAACTTTTCATCTTCAAAACTTAGTTAATGCCTTACAAAAGGAAAACGAGAGTTTTCTAGAAGAAAATGAAAAAGTTAAACGACACTTTAAAGAGTTATATGATTCAATGAAAGTCACCCGTGACCAAAACAACGAAAAAATAACGTCTTTACAAAAGGAAATTGAGAATCTGAGAAGTCAGGGAAATGGGAAACTGCCACTTGTTTTCAATAAGAATGTTGTCTCAAAGTCACCCTTAGACTGCAAATACACTGTGACGGTTAAATATATTCCTCCTCATCTTAGGAATAATGAACATGCTTTTCATGACTACTGTGCTTACCTTAAGGATAGTCTAGAATGTCTCTGTGAGATTGTTGAAGAGGATTTCATTAACAAACCTCTTGATAGAGAAATTAGGTTTGCTTGCCTCCAGGCCAAACGATCTCAAGAGCTGCTAGAATGTATAATTGCAACATGTCCAAAATCCTTAGGTGCAAAAGGCAAAGCTGTGATGCCTTGTTCTATGCCTAGTGCCAAGCATGAAACCCGTTCTATGCCCAATGAACAACCTTAGTGTGCCTACAAATAGCTCAAATCACAGTCTTAAGAAAGTAAACACTAATGTGCCGTCTAGTAGTTCAGATCCTTGCACATCAAGTTCAGGAATGCAAAAATTAGATCAACCAACTAATGTTCCCATTCCCCTACAGAGTAATCAGACATTAAAGCGAGCAAGTTAAAGTCTCAAGACAATACAAGGAATGATAGGACCTTGCAAGCTAAGAATGTGCATTGGAAGAGAGTAGACGACCAATCTAGGAACTTTAAGTTTGAGTTGAATAAAACGAATCGTGTTGATTCTAGTATTAGCCATAGGGCATGTAATTAATTCGAATTATGATACTATTTGCAAACCTTGTAATGATGTTTGCTTGAATTCTGTTGCTAATCATGAATGTGGTGTGAATGCTTTGTCTAATGTAGTCAAATGCCCAGTTAAAATTGTTAATGCTAATAATCGTGCAAAGAAGACTAAAAGGCAAAGACGTAAGATTGTTAGAAAACAGTGGAAACCCACAGGAAGAACATTTATAAAGATAGGTTATTATTGGATACCTTTTGGCCATAAGAATAATCAGTTTTGTCTTCAAACTGCTAAGACTATGCCCACTAGAAAATGGATGCCTACTGGTAGAACTATTCCTTAAGAAGTGAACATACTTTGAATAGGTCAAATACAGACACCAGCATTGCATCTATTCCCAATGATTCCATTGCTTCTACCTCTGATATGGATGCTTCTATTTCTGTGTGGGTGTTCCATTACTGCTTACCAAGTGGAACCAATTCTTGCATGGGGATCCCAATTATCCAGTTATCCATTCTTGTCTGTGTTCAACTGCAGATCGTTCAAATCGTTCTGTGGTACCTGGACTCAGGCTGTTCCAAGCATATGACTGGAGACCGGTCGCGGCTCATGAACTTGTGAGCAAATTCATCGACAGTTAGATTCGAATGATCATTTTAGTGCAATTAAGGGTTATAGAGATTATGTTGTTGGAAAAAGTGTTATCTCCAGGGTATATTATGTGGAAGGTCTTGGTCATAACCTGTTCTCTGTTGGTCAATTCTCTGATTCTGATCTAGAAGTAGCCTTCAGAAAACATACTTGTTTCGTTAGAGAACTTGATGGTAAGGAACTTTAAGAGGTTCACGTTGCTCAAATCTATACACCATCTCTATCGAAGATATGATGAAGTCTTCTCCCATTTGCTTGTTGTCAAAGGCTTCAAAACAAAGTCATGGTTATGGCATCGTCGTCTCAATCACTTGAACTTCGGCACCATCAATGATCTCCCCAGAAAGGACTTAGTTGTAGGTTTACCTAGACTAAAGTATGAAAAGGATCATCTTTGTTCAGCATGCCAATTGGGAAAAAGCAAGAAGTATGCCCAGAAACCCAAACCTACAAACTCAGTCACAGAAGTTCTTCATACAATTCACATGGACTTATGTGGACCCATGAGAGTGCAGAATATCTTTGGAAAGAAATATGTGTTAGTAGTGGTTGATGATTTCTCTAGATTCACCTGGGTAAAGTTCTTAAAGACAAAGGATGAAACCTAGATATCATCATCAAACGCATCAAACAGCTGCAGGTTCGTCTTAACAAAACGGTCAGAATCATCAGAACAGACAATGGAACTGAGTTTGTTAACAAACAACTTGGTGAGTTTTATGAAAGTATTGGAATCAGTCATCAAAGAAGTGTTCCTCGAACTCAACGAACGGTGTAGTTGAAAGATGAAATCGAACTCTTTTGGAAGCCGCAAGGACTATGCTGATTTACTCAAAGGTTCCAATGTTTCTCTGGGTGAAGCCATCGCCACTGCATGCTACACCCAAAATCGATCCCTGATTCACACTACTCATGGAAAAACTCCATATGAACTTGTCCACAACAGAAAACCTGATCTTTCATTCCTTCGTGTGTTCGGTGCTTTATGTTATCCAACTAATGATGGTCAAGATTTAGGAAAACTGAGAGCTAAAGCGGACATTGAAGTTTTTGTAGGCTATGCACCCAACAAAAAAGGTTACCGATCTACAACAAGAGAACCAAATATCATGGAAACAATCACGTACGTACGTTTGATGAGTCGACCGTCAAATGGCTCCTGGACATTCCAGTTCTGGGACCCGCACTTCAAAAATAGTCCCATTGGTTCATATCTTGTACCAAACTCCTCTTCAGCAACCCATATGTACCTCCTCGAAGATGATTTAAAGAAACTGTTTGATCCAATGTTTGATGAACAATTTGAGCCAAGTAACAATGATATGTCAATCCAATGCCTTATGGTGCTTCTTCAACTCCGTACTCTCTAAGATCGAACCAAAAGATGTTAAAACCGCCATGAATGAAGACAGCTGGTTCAATGCCATGAAGAAAAAATTCATGAGTTTGATCGCCTCTGATGTATGGGAATTTGTACCGCCCGATTGTGTTATGATCATTGCTCTCAAGTGGATCTTCAAAGTAAAGCTTGATGAGCATGGTGATGTTTTAAAGAATAAGGCTAGATTGGTTGCAAAGGATACCGTCCGAGGAGGCATAGACTTTGAAGAATCATTTGCTCCAGTGGCTCGAATCGAGGCAATCGAATATTCTGGCTAATGCTGCTAGTAAGAACATGGTAGTCTATCAGATGGATGTAAAGACGGCATTTCAGAACGGAGATCTTAAAGAAGTCGTCTACGTCAGCCAACCTGAAGGCTTTGTGAATCCAGAGCATCCTACTCACGTTTATCGTTTGAAGAAAGCTCTTAACGGTTTAAAGCAAGCTCCAAGGGCATGGTATGATACGCTATCAAAGTTTCTTCTATCTACCGGATTCACCAAAGGAGCAGTTGATCCTACTCTGTTCACAGGAAGTCAGGCAAACATTTAATTCACGTTCAAATTTATGTTGATGATATCATCTTTGCCTCGACTGACCCCAATGAATGTGATCGTTTTTCAAAAGAAATGGGTTCCAAATTTCAAATGTCAATGATGGGACAAATGTCATTTTTCTTGGGATTACAAATTTCACAAAGTCCCGGAGGCATTTTCATAAATCAATCTAAATATGCAAATGAGATTTTAAAGAAATTTGGATTTGATTCAAGTGACCCCTTTGACACTCCCATGATTGAACGAACCAAGCTTGATGAGGACCACTCAGGAATCATGGTAGACCAAACGAAATATCGTAGCATGATCGGATCCTGATGTACCTCACCCAGTAGACCTGATTCTGTTTCGCTATGCATGTGTGCTAGATACCAGGCTAAGCCTACCAAAAGCACCTTGAAGCGGTTAAACGGGTCTTTCGGTACCTTCAAGGAACCATCAACATGGGACTTTGGTACCAAGGACACCGTATGTCACTAACAGATATGCAGATGCGATCATGCAGGGTGTCAACATACTCGTCGAAGTACGTCTGGAGGAGCTCAGTTTTTGGGTGATAAGCTTGTGAGCTGGTCTTCAAAGAAGCAAATGAGTACTCTATTTCCTCTACATAGGCAGAATACATAGCCATGTCATCTTGTTGTGCTCAAATCCTTTGGATGAGATCCAATTATCTGACTATGGCTTTGAATTCAACAAAATCCCTCTGTACTGTGATAATAAAAGTGCTATTGCTCTCTCATGCAACAATGTTCAACACTCAAGAGCAAAGCATATCGACATTCGACATCATTTCATCAGGGAACAAGTGGAAAAGGTGTGGTGGAACTCTATTTTGTGAGGACTGAATACCAGTTAGCAGACATCTTCACCAAAGCTCTTCCAAGAGAACGTTTTGAGTTTATTCTTCCACGACTTGGCTTGAAAAGCCTTCAACCAGAAAACACTCAAACGTCTTGTGAGGAAGACGAGGAGTAAAGGTCTTTCTTCATCTATCTCTTGTAAATATTTATTCAAAAAAAAAAAAAAAAACTTGAAAATTCCAAAAATATTGAAATTTTTCATCATATTTTCTCGATTCAAAAAATATCTACGGTTTTGGTGTTGTCATTCAAAGAATGACACGGGACTTTAGATGTTGTTCGAATGTTCATTTAAAAAATTAATTCAAAAAAATCAAAAATATTTTTGGGAGAAAGTAAAACAATGGTTTATTGTCATTTCAGGCAATAACCCGCTCTTTAATGAAAGAACAGAGCCATGCTTTAAATTGGTTTTCAAATCTCATGCTCTGATTCTATAAAACAATCACCTACTATCTAATGAAAACTAATTGCTTTGAAAATTTACTCGACTCATTTTTGAAAATCATCTGTACTTAACAGTTGTCAAAATATCTATCTCTCAATCAACAACTTATGTCATTGATTGAGGGGGAGAATGATTTTCAAATTAAATCAAAAAGTGTATTTTTCAAACAATGGTACCAGACCTTGGTTACTATTATGTTTTCAAAAGATAATCATGCATGTTTAATCAATGGAGTTTAAATCATAATTCGATCCTTATCAATTAAAACATTTTCATAATCTAGTCACAATTCTCCTTAAAAGCTTTCAAAATCAATTTAAATCTACAGAGATCACAAATCTCAATGATTTGATAATTGTGATCGGGGGAGAATTTGTGATTTAAATTGGATTTAAACTGATGATTCGGCAAATGGTTTGCAAATGGTTTTATAAGGATGTACAAGTTATCCTCCCCGCATGTGACAAACGATTTCAAATTTTCCATGCACATGTTGAGGGGGAGCATCTATCTTAAAACACAAAGATTTGAAACGTGATCAATGTGCAGGTTCTCTCTTGTATGTGCAATAACTCTTTCAAACCTCGAGGCACATATTGAGGGGGAGCAAACTTGTGAAAACCTCATCCTTCCAAAATGCTTTATCTACTTGATTTGATAAGGGAAGTGATGTTGATATCTTTTAGAAAATAGAAATCACAGAAGTTAATTCTTCCTCTTGCCTCCGTGTGCCAAACGATTTCAAATACATGATGCACATGTTGAGGGGGAGCTCTTCAAAAATATCAAAACAATTCAGGTGCAAAATGCTTTGATAAAATATCACAAGCATCTGGATTGATTTTCAAATGGTTTTCAATTGGTTCCAATGGCAGATGAACAATACCAAATAGACCGACCAACTTTACTTTATGTATGGTGATATAAAGATGATAAGGTTAGGTATTTGTTCCCATGATCCGCCAGAACCGAGGGATCTACCCAGGGACTATCCACTAGTTAGTGTAGAGTTCTTAGGTATGATGATAAAAGGAGAAAAATGAGATATGGGAAGAGTGCGGACTGAGACTGCTAGTAATGGAATAAACCCAACAAGGTTCTAGTTATGAAGTCTCAGTAAGCACTGAAGGGTTTGAAGAATGAAAAAGAATTGAATGTGAAAAGGGTGAAAACAAATAGCCCTCCATTTATTCAACCTTAGGGCAGAAAACCGGGTTCAATTCATATACTAACATGGCAACATCGGATTGAAGACAAGACGTCGTGGACCCAGTGACGCACTGCACTTAACTTCCCAAACTACTCAAGTTCCTCTTAAAAGGACTTGTTTCATTCTCACGGGGAACCGACATTATCTATCGACTTTCTCTTAGAGATTGTTGATATTGAAGAAGGAGACCCTCTCCCTAGTCTCCTATATAGGAATCCAAATATGCACAAATTGAGTCTAGAGCCACGAGATCATCAATAAATCTCATTAGGACACTTTCAATGAAGACTCTCTGTTTCACACAATGGGGAAAGAGAGATTATATCTTGAGTCCTACGCATTATCTTTGTGGTATTGCCTGAACATCTGAGTGATATGCAATCATATTCACAATGAAGATGGAAAGCCTCCTGGAGCCAACATCAAACAAGCTCCGGTGGGTGGTGAGATCTATTCTATAGATCAACCATGTGACAACTGAACAGAAACAATGGGGATTCAATCTTTTGATTCAATCCTGGTTCAGGTTATGGATTGACGGATACCTTTGAAAACCGGTCGTTGTGCTTAAAAACTCTTTTCTTAGCACATCAACCGCGGTACGAATATTTCAATTTAATAGGTGTTTATGATTGATAATTGATTTTCATTAAAACCTTCGTTGTATTGTAAAAAACATTTTATTGTTTATACATGATTGTTTTTCAAATCTTTTCATCAATCAGTGAATCTCAATTCGCCGTTCACTCACTGTTGTCTTCTTTGAGACGTTCCTGTTTGAGAACGCTAGAGCAGCTGCGAAACCCTGTCAAGGAAATTCTTCAGAATTATACCTGATCACAGCAGTATTTGTATGATCAACGGGAACCGTGGGCCGTGTACCTCAATTCGACGAAAGTGGTCAAAGACACTCTCGCGCGCTTTATTGCTAACTGTTGTATGCGTACGCCTCGACGCTTTAAGCTGATCAATGGAGCGGTCAATCTATTGCCGCATGCTCACACATCACATTCATGTCCAAAGAAATCATGATTAGTGCATCAATGACTCTGATAGTATCACTCCATGCTTCGCTACGCCTGCTAATATCATGAATCAACTAAAGCTTCCGCTAATCTGATAAGAAGAAATCATGATCCAGAATGTGAGCATGTCGGTCCAAATGTCACAACATCACATAATATCAACACCACAAAGGAAGAGTCAGAGATTTAATGTGACTGATGATCTCAAAGCTGGCTCAAATCTCATTATCACGTGGATCAGTAAAAGACCTCCACTTGAATTAACCAAACATGCAATGAGAAGAATCAATGACTACGAGCTACAGAGCAAAGTACTACATCAAGATTGCAAGAACAATTTATAATGTAATATCTGTTTGTATTCAATGTAAGTTTAATGTGTGTTTGAGGTGACCTTAGGGGAGATTGTTAGGAATTAGAAATTCCAGGTACTAAAGAGTCGGTCACCTCAAGTATATATATTCGTTAGAAAGCTCGTAGTCGTAGTTATTTTATGTTAAGTAGTATTTAGTTAAGTAACACCGTGGAGGACGGACGGGTCTTTACCCAATGTATGCCTGATCCACAGCCCGTTGTGTGGCGTTTTATTGTAAGACTATAAATACTCTCTACCTTCCAAGGTAGAGAGTTGGAGCTCATAATAAGATTTTTCTTTCTCTCACTAAGTTCCCTAAACCTCTAACTTCCTCTCTCTAAAAACCTCCTTGTACGCCTCTTGTGATTATGGTTTAGTGTGTTTGTGAAATCCAATATGTAACAGATATTAACTTTTGAGGTTTTGAAAAAACATAAGGGGAAGTACTTGTTCTTTTGAGCAAAATTTTTGAAAATGAAAGTTTTGATAGTTTTAATCGTGTAAGAAGCTTTCGCCTCTTTCTTTTTATAGGATTGTATAATCAAGCTGCAATTTACGTGGTCCTTTCATTACAAGTATGGGTTGTGCACTGTTAAGGTGTGTGCACATCACATATATAAATCACACATCCAAAATATGATAAGAGAAACATCAAGGGTACCGTGAGATTGTGTAATCCAGAATAACTGGGAATGCGCTCGACGTTGATAGCTCGTGGAGAGATATTATGCTTGACGACCACCAACGAAACTCTCCAATGTTCTCGAACTGATCCCTACTAAACAACCTTTCATCATCATCGATGATCTTCTTTTAACATCCCTTCTATCCCTCAAATTCCATCTCTTCGGGTGACCCTATGCCTTCATAATCTCTTTAACCGATAAGCTAAACCATCCTGACTTTCTTCAATGTGTGACCCCAAACTTGTGTAGTTTTGCATCGCTTGAAGCAATTGTGGTGTAGTTCACTTCTGTAGACTACCCAAATTATTTTCGGATTAAGGTGTACTGGCAAGTTGGTTTATGTCGGGAAGGTCGGATCTGAGGTTTTGTGAGATTGACACGTTTCGATAAGATTCCACGGCAAGTTGAATATCTTCTCACTTTTTGGACCGATGCGATTTGATGTACTCGCTGGATAGTTGTAGAGAAATGTCAATCGCCCTTGTACCTTGGCGAGATACATTCTTCATCAAGTCATTTAGCGACAATCTCGAAAATCCGCTTCACAGAAGTCATATTCCCTCTTTGTCTTGTCGTTTGGACCACTATTTCTAAGGAATGTTGATGTACGCTACACGCTCGGGTTCGGGTCAAAGAACTTCCTTTCTTCGAGCAAGTTTTATAACACCCTAGGCAGTGAACCTAATCGTTGTAGTGTAGTATTAGGTAAGCCACGGGTGATATATCGTTCTCTAGGGGAACAGGAATGCTAGAAAGGAGTTACTACGCTAAGGTTGGGGTTGAGGAAGATTATTTTTTTTATCTTTTATGTTTTTTAGGAATTAGAAAGGCAAAATGCACCGGGTTTGATTTGGGGGTTGGTATTTCTACCGATTACCTACTTTGTCTAATTATCTAATCAAGTATGTATAGTCTATGTCTAATTATTTTGTCGTATGATGGTTTTAAAGATGTGCTTCATTTGTATTATTACTTTGATTATCTTCTATTGATGGTTGAATTGTCACGCCTTATTCTTAATTGCGTTGTGTGTCTAAAGTCGTAGGGTATGCGTTTGTCCCTAAATCTTTGAAACTACCAAAGGGTCTCATCTACAAAATCTAGGGAATATAGACTCTAACTCTCAGGTACTCTTTGGATGGTTTAGCCTACAACTACTCTAGGCGTTATAGTCTAAGGTTCACAAAGATTAATCAAGCATTAACTACACAACGAATGACCTATCGCATTACTAGATCATTAACAATTAAGATAAGAGACAACCAATCAATAATCAATAATTAAGTTTCATATTACCTAAGCAAACACACAAATAAATTAGCCGGACATGGAGAACATGCAAGCATACACACAAATGATTCAAGACATAATTGAATTAATGAAGTAAAACACTTATCTTGGTGTAAGATAGGGTTTGGAACCCTAAAATACTGTACAAGACAGCCTTGGTTCGGTTTAGGTTTTTACTCCAAAAGACTACACACTGAAAACTAAAATTCGGATTCTATATATAAGATTAAGCACGCTGACGGCGCCACTCCATGAATTGTGATGCCTTCGGTCGCCGTCATTAGGGGTTTCATCTTGGCCACGTTAGTCTTGGCGACGGTCACCTTATGATTAGACGCCATCCCTTTGAGTCTTGACGTGCCGTCTGGATCAAATCTAGGGCTTCTCGTCTGATTGCGACGACCTACTCTTTTAAAGCCTGACACCGTCACTTGAAAAATAAGCAATTTAGGCTCTGAGCCGTCAAAAGTGATGCGACATCCATGATAACACCTGACGCCCCCTTGTATTTCGCCAGCTTGGTGTCTCGACATTGACTTTGGCCATTTTCGTATATCCGCGTTCTTCGTTCAAATAAGTTCCATTCCAAAGAATTTACCTTCGAGAGACCTAGCAAAAAGTGAAAAGGAACGGATATTAAGTCAACGGATAAAGTGATCAAATAAGGGTTTAAAACGCCCCTCAAAAGTACATTTAAACCTTTATCAAATGCAGTCCCACTTGACCTAAAGGGTAACATATGTTGAATAGCAATGATCCGTTTTTCACTAAACACTTCCTTCTTGACTTAAGAACCTGGCAGCTTTGTAGCGGATT